>CM064516.1:25302442-25584942 GCA_032716605.1 Paralithodes platypus
TTGCAGCTCGCTCACAACTACTTTTATTTGTTATTTGTCTCATAATTTTACGTCATCTGCAAACATTGACATTCGTAAGAGTTTATGCCTATCGGCAGTTTCCAGGTTCATTCCGTAACTATAAGGAACCATTAGTTGACGAGGTGCCAACACAGGCTCCCTGCGGCAAACCACTCTCAACTTTCCGCCACGATGAGTAAGTTCCTCTAATGTTGGGCATCATTTCCCTATCTGTTAAAGAGCCCTCCACCCATTTCAGAAAACTCCCCCTGACACATCCTAGCGTATTTTAAAAAGCTTAGATAACAATCTCTTTATGGGTTACCTTATCGAATGATTTGGAAAGGTCTAAGTAGAAGCAGTCCACCCATCCGCCCTCTTTCCTGGAGTACATCTATCTACCTACTGTAAGATAAAACATAGCAAACATGGTAACAGGATGTCCCTTCTCGTGAATCCAAATTTGCTGTGGGGTTATTAATCTCGTTCTCTCCAAAATTTTCACTCCATCTCTTCCTAAGTAGCTTTTCACAAATCGTGCATTACAATACTAGTAAGTGAAACTGAAACTGTCTATAGTTTAGAGGGTTCATCAGGGTTTCCATTTTTGTATATACGGCAATGATAGTAGCTATTTTCCATTCAAACAGGAAACTGTCCCTTTATCTAAGGCGCTTGACTTATGTCCCTCTACTGGCTCCACTAATTGCTCTGAAAACTCCGTTAAAACCCCGGCAGACACATTCATCCGGTCACCATAGCTTTCCTTACATTCAAGTCCTCTCATCGCACAGCGAACAGCTCATCTCTAGTTATTTCTAATCTTACTAAGAACAATCTCCAGTACTCCCGCCTGTTGTGGTTAGTCAACAACTTCCTCTATAGTAAAACACTGACCCCAATTATGGTATTCATTACCTCGGCACATGTCCCGTACATGTTCATACGTCCTAGCCTCAACTCTTAATGGTAATTTGGTTGTCTAACTTCAAACTACTGTTTATATATTTTATAAAAATAATAATCGGGTCACGTTCACATTTAATTACTATGTTCTTCTCATCTGTCATTATTACTTGCTGACTTATGTTAACATATCTATCTTCCTCTCCTGTTTATATTTATTCCGATTTCTCTCAGTGGTCCTTCTTCGTAATCTCGCCCAAGCTGCATCTACGCCTACCCACAGCTCTTTTGAATTTCAAATTAAACCAATCTTTCTGCTTAGTAAAATTTCCAGTTTTGATATCTTGGGACAAACAGATTGGTTAATACTCTATAAATTTCGAGGAATCTACTATATTTTACCTTGTACGCTCCGGTTCCTTCAAAATAAGATCCCAATCTACTACCATCTAAATATCTTTTCAAGGATACATAATCAGCTTTCCTATAAATTTAAATCTGTCAGGTATGTAGCTATTGTCTAATATATTGGCAGTACTCGAGGTCACCTTCCATTTTAGTAATAGGTGACCACTTTAACCTACAGGACATAGATGAGTTTATCATCACTAATTTCGTGAGGATCTTTTGTGAAAATCAGTCCGAGTTTAGAACGGTTCGTTATTACCCCTCATTCGTGTATGTTTCTGTACATGTTGTGCAAGTACATTTTAGGTAACCAAAGCTCCACTAGCCGACTTCACCAAGATCTCTGATTTGGGCCTGAATCTCCCGATTCCCAATCAACCTCACTACAATTGAAATCTCATACCAAGCATCAATCGATTATTCATTAAAAGCAATCTTCTCAACGATTGCTGCAATTCCATATCCTCTACCAGCTCCTCAAACTAAAACTACCTCCATGCTCTGGTCGTTGGTGGCATGTAAGCTACGGCTAGGTCAGAGTCTTGTTTCCTTCTATAGAATTGAGTTCAAACTGCCATTATTTCTGCCTTGTCATTATTTAAACGTCTCCACGTGCTTTGATGTCATAGGGTTATTAACTAATACTGGCCACTTTCCACCTCCCTCGTTTACCCGTTCTATCAGCTCTCCATATATTATTATCCTTCAATAAACACTATGTTGCTGTCAAAGGCCTGGTTCAGCTTTTGTCTCTGTCAAAACAGACTATCGGTGGTTGATCTTTTCGTAATATAGTATATAAACTAGACCTTTTTACTGTTTAGTCCATATATAGGTTAGTGTAGTAGCACAGTTACTACAGTGATTTGAATCCACATCCTTGTTTCTCTTCCCTCTCTGCATCCTACCAGGTTCACCTCCGCCTCCATCACTTCCCTGACCCAGGTCCACCTACCCTGGACTAAGTCCTTATTCTCCTCCCCCCTCTCGATCCCTCGGTTCCACCTTCTCAACCACATCCTGGGCTCTCTCTCCGGTCCCCTGTCCCTGCAAATCTCTGCTCCGTCTCCTTGCTGTGACTGCGTACTTGGCTCTCTGGCTCGTCCCCTCTCTTCCCATCTCTCCTCGCTGCGTTCCCCCCCCCCCCCCTCGACCCCGCTCCTCCCTCTTCGCGCCTCGCCTATCGAAAAGCCCGCGTCGTCTCGCTCCGGTCCCCCTCCCTCAGCCCGCCTAGTGCGCTCGCCTGTCCCGCTTCCTGGCCTTGCTCCCCCGCTGGCGTCCTCCTCTCCCCGGCTCCTGGTCTCTCGCGCGGTGCCCGCTCTCCTCGACCTCTGCTTCCTCTCGTCGGTCTTCTCTCCCGCTCCCTTTTTTCTCTCCTTCCCTCCCTCCCCTTTTTCTCTCGCGCTGAGCGTCTCGTGCGGCGCTCCTCGCGTGCCTCGCGTCTCGCGCCCGCTCGGCTCCCGCTATCGCGCTCAGCCGCCCCCCCGCTCCTTTCGCGCGGGTCTCGTGCGCCTCTCGCCCTCTGTCCAGCGCCCCTCTCGGCTGTCTCTCCGCGGTCGCGCGGTCCCTCGCGCGCCCGGAGCTTCCCCCTGCGCTTCCTCCCCGCCTCGTCGCGGCCTGATCCGAGCCGCGCCCTCGCCGGACCTCGGATGGCGAACTGCATCCCGCGGGCGGTCACTCCTCTCGCCGCGCCGCCCGAGCCGGCCCCACCCCTCCCCCCGCGGCTCTCCGTGAGCCGAACTCGCTGACGCATCGAGTGGCCGCGAACGCGCGCTTAGGCCTCCTAGCAGCACGATCCGAGCGCTTCTAGCCCCGTCGAGCCCGACGCGAGACGAGACATAGCCCCAAGGTACGAGCGAGACGCGAACTGGCGAGACGAGGCGCCGGCCCCCCGCCCCCCACCCCCCACCCATCGCACGGGGAAGCGACCCTCACACTACGCGAGCGCGACGCGACATCAACCGGCGCGATCCGAATCTGAGTCGAAGAGAGAGAAGAGAAAGGGCAATGGAGAAGGAGAGAGCGTAGAGTAGAGAAGAAGATGATCAGAAGAGAAGGAGGCAGGAGACGAGCGAGAAGAAAGCAAAGGAGAGGAAGCATATGGAGAAGTAGGAGTGGAAGCAACTGTAAGAAGACGAGAGCCGAGAACGACGAAAACTGGAACTGGAAAACAGGAAGAAAGAGAAGGAGTAGGAGGAAGAGTAGACAGAAGAATAAGGACGAGATAAGAAAAGGGCAAAGGGGGGAAGGAAAGAGAGAAAGTAGAAGGCGAACAGAAAAAAGAAGAAGCTAGAAAAAAGCGTCAAGGAGAAATAAAAAAAACAAGAGACAGGAGGAGTAAGGAGAAGAGAAGATAGTAAGCGGGAGGACGAGGCGCAGAAGAGAGGCGAAAGATAGGGAGTAAGAATAAGAGAGAGAGATCGAAAGAAGTCGAGAAGAAAGGGAGCAGGAAGAAGAAGAAGAACAGATGGAGAAAGGAGAGAAGGAGTAGAGGAAGAATGAGAAAAGAAGGAATAGTAGTAGAGAAGGACACGGAACGAAGGGGAATGAATAGCAGAGAAGTAAGGAGGAGAGAAAGACAGAACGGAGAGAGGGCAGAAGAGCAGCAGTGAGGATCCAGAATCAGGATGAAGAGAATGAACGAGGATGACGACTCCATTTACGGTCACAAGGATATGTAAAGAACCCGAGCATCAAGAGAGCTGCAAGATCGGAGTCGGAATAGCTAGCCAAGCCTAGCTCGTCGGGTATAGTCGATCTTCACGACGTATATCCTTTCCCCTACCATATCTCCTCGTCCCCTTATATACATCGCCAGTCCTCCCTGCAATACACCCTCTCCTCTAATTCCTGCACATGCCCTCTCGATCTCCTCCTATAATATATCTCGTCCTATCATCTCTGATCGCAACACAAACTGTCATCTCCTCTCGCTCCTACTATATGCGTATCTCCACCAGCCTGACAAACCTGGCAGGCACCCCTCCTCTCACCCCTCCCTCTTCCCTCTCTTTTCACCTCCCCCCTTCCCGCGTCTCCCTCGCCCTGCCCTCATGTCTTCTCTCTCTCTCTATCGACCCTGATCAATCCTCTTACTTTCGGCAAGTATTGGGGGCTCCTAGATGTATCCACTGGATACAGTGGTATCCTTAGTGGTATCCATTTTTCAATGATAAGCCCTTGGTAAGATTAATGGGTATTAACCTAGGATTATTGATATACTTTATACGCAACGGTATTGATAAGAACTCCGGGTATTCCCGAACGGGTCCCGGAATCTCAACCTATATATAGTATAGGCTCTTCGTCATTGACTACGGAACCACTACTAAATAGAAGGTTTTCCTTTTTTCCCTTCGGGTTGTCAAACCCATAATGTCATAAATTATGACATACACCTACACGACTTAACTCTATGCCACCTCAACGAACACTAGCTTTGTGAGGGCTAAGGTCGAGTGGGCTAGTAGAATATAAATGCATCATCATACATACATCATACATACATCAACATTGAAAACTAAATAAAGTTTTTACATTTTCCAGGTTTGGTTGTCACTGTGTGGAAGACAAGATATGCCTGTAAGTATGCTTTTTTTTTTTTTTTTTTTTTTGTGGATAGATCAAAAGATAGGTTTGCTATGGCCTCATCGCATGAGTTTTGAAGTAATTGCGTGGTGTCTAGTGCAATAGAAAGGCCTCACCCAAGTCCTGAAAAGAGGATGACCAAGAGTTAATAAGATAAGAAACAAGATCACCAGTAGAGCGGAAGGAAACCATACTGGCGATCTGAAAGTAGATTATGGGCAGTCAAATGCTTAAGAAATATGAATTAAGAATACAGTAGTTAAAAAAACTTAAGAGATGCAAGAAATGATAGCAATTAGATGATAGTTGCAGGATTGATAGCGGTCACTCTTCTTTGAGACAGGTTGAATGAGAGCAAACTTCCAGGAAGAAGGGAAGACGTTAGAGGAAAGAGTTTGCCTAGGCAAGGAGTCAGCACAGAAGAAATGTTGTTGAGTACAACAGGATGAACATCAGCCGGTTCGTACGCCTTCTAAGAATTAAGTGTAGAGAAGATGAAAGTTCATCCTTTGTAGAGATTGGGATATTAGGCGTAAGTAAGAGGGATGAATAACACCGGATTGATCCACGGTTTAGTTTTTAGCAAAAGTTTGAGCGAAGAGGTCAGCTTTGTGAATGGAAGATATGGCAGGGGTGCCACAGAATGTAAGAAAGGAGGGAAAGACTATCAAGTAAAGTTGTTGGATAGGTTTTTGGCTAGATTTCAGAAAGCTTGGGAAGAGCTAGAGTTGGAAAGTTCAGAGCATTTGTTATTGATGAAAGAGTTTTTGGCGAGTCGAAAGAACAGATTTGTCTCGATTCCAGGCAGAAAAATAGAAAGTACTGTACAAGATTCTTGAGCTTCAAGGAGACAGTACCGTTTGAATGCTTCCTCCTTACTTCGGACAACAGTAGAAACAAGCGTGAGTAAACCAAGATTTGTTTTCATTAGACTGAGAGAAAGAATATGGAATGTATGCCTCCATGCCCGAGATATAACCTCGGTAGTGCATTCATACACTCCGAGGGTTCCCGACTACGGAAGAAAAAATAATTTCATGGGATATCAAAGAAGTACTGCTGAAGAGCCTCTCAGTCTGCAGCGCCAAAGTGCAACAAGTACAGCCGGCTGGGAGAATTGGATGGACATACTGGAGAGATAGGACAGTAAATAGAGATAAGGTTATGATTGGAAACAGCCCAACAGAGAAAGAAGGTGTACCGCCTTAGCAGAAGGATTAGGGGTTAAAAAGAAGTCAAGGATGTTGGGAAAATCACCAATGCGGCCAGGGATACAAGCGGTGTTTCTTGACTAGCTACTTTAGGATATTTAGGAGAGAAAAGATTTAGGCTTGTTCACCAGGTTGGTCAGTGAAATGAGAGGAGGAGCCATTGGCGGTGGTGAACATTGAAAATCTCCTAAGAGTGAGATTTCAGAGAAAGCCTGCAGGGATGTGTTCCACTTTAGAGTTTAAATAGTCAAAGAATTTAGAAAAGTCAGTAGAGTTAGGAGATAGATAGGCAGCATAGAAGTATTTAGTCTGAGCGTGACAGGAAGGTTTGAGCCAGAGAGTTAAGAATTCAGAGAAGTTAAAGTTGGGAGCACGAGAGCAAGTAAGTTTGTTGTGTTTACATGTACACAATATCCACCTTTTGCTTTTAAGCTAGGATAGAGAAAGTAGGAGGAGACAGAGAAAGTGTAGCTGGTGGTTACTTTAGACACCTGAAGTCTTGGTGAGGAAAAGAAGGTCAGGTTTCTTGGAGGAGAGGTGGTGTTCAACAGAGGGAGAATTAGAGAAGAGGCCGCGAGTATTGCAAAAGTTGATAGTAAAAGTGACAGGCCGTGGTCCAGAGGATTTTGAGAAGTTGTTTTGGGAAGGACAGGTGATTATGGGGACATTTATGTTGTGTACCATGATAATATCCTACTGTACTGTATACAGTATACATAAATATATACTGTATGGAATAATATTGATTATAATGTAATTGGTGCATGCATATATCTTTGTCACTATACAAATACAGTACATCTCTCCATTCAAAATGTATTTATTAATCATAACTATTAGCTGATTACGGAAACTACTTCATTGATGAAGTAACACCTGCCTGAGCTAGGAGTCAACTGGGACTCGTCAGCCATGGTTGGCAACCCATCTAGGGGAGACAACCTTAAAAAAATCTGGGTGTATGGGACTTGTCAGCCTTGGTCGGCAACCTGTTTAGGGGAGTAAACCTTATACACAATACCAAAGAGCGGCACATTCATCGGTGCCACTAGCTACAATAGATAGATAACCACACTAGCTACAATAGATAGATAACCATATAGCAGCAGCATTGTTTAATTAATATTGTTCTGTTTAGGTGTGGCATCCTCCAACTCCTCCTCATGATGACAACGATATGTACATTGACCACTCCCTTGGCTTCTGGTATGACTCCAGTATCATGCCAGAGTCTGCACTGCCACCTGTCTACATTAAAAAGGAACACAAGAGACTTAAATTGGAACCAGGTACTGCAGGTATGCCAAGTTTAATTTTTTGGTTTGGCAGCTCTAGGTCCAAAATTACATTTTCACTATCAGTTTAGTCAGTCTAGAGAGAGTATACTGTAGATATTTATAATTGATACCAATGATGATTCTGCTCATTTGAATATGGCATTTTCAAATAGCAGATGTCTTAAAAAATGCCAGATTCAACTGAATAGGTGCCGTTGTAAAGGCTTGTATCTATAACTATACAGTCATGCTCTCGGTAACGCTCTGTGAGTAACACGTTTTTGTTCTCCCGCGGATACACTAAATGCGAAAGCTCTGATCAACACCGAACATTTTCAATCTACCGCAGAATCGATTCAGGCCCGCTGACGTTACACTCGGATCCAATCGGCTTCCCGCCCTCCCTCCCAGTTTGTTTACCTCCAGCGAGTTCCATTTGAAACCTGGGAGTACACTTTAATTCAAAACTAGATTATAAAGAGCACATCAACCATATTGTTAGAAGCTGTAATCTGCACATCAGAAACCTCTACTTGATTAGACAATTTATGAACAGACCTTGCCTCTTGACATTAGTTCATTCAATCATCTTGTCTCGTGTTGATTATTATAATGCCTTATTAATTGGCCTCCCAAATTATCAATTAAAGAAGATTCAATCAGTTTTAAGCAGGGCTGCGAGGCTCATTTATGGCCTTCGGCCAATAATCCTCACAACCTCTTAACACATTGAGTTGCACACTGGCTGCTGGTTAAAGCTAGAATGTATATAAGAAAAGACTTATAAGTTACTTACTAAGTAACTAATTCAATTTGATAAGTTAATTACAGTATATGGAGTTTGAACGCAACTGCAATTACGTTAAAACTACTATTACAAACTCTTCATGTAGTTTTGTTTTGTTTTACTGGTGTTGTTTTATTCTTTATAGTTTCTTTCTCTCTGGCTGTGTATTTTGTGTAATTGATAAATACATGAGGAACCATATGCCGCAGGGCATCACATCCTCATTGTCACAGATTGTAAATACAATAGAACTAAATGCTGTATGATACTCTACTGTATAGGCCTACTGTGAATTTGTGACCATAAAGTATTTTCAATTGAATTGAATTGAATGAGATGAGTGGGAGTTGCAGGGTCTGGTAAATATTTTTGGAACAGTGTGTGAAAAATGGAAATTGAAGGTAAATGTGGGGAAGAGTAAGGTTAAGATCTTTGAAAGGATGCAGTCACAGAGTGTGAGGTGAGGTTGAACTGTCAGGTTATGGAGATTGTCAGCTCATTTAAGTATGTGGACAGTGTTGTTGAGTAAAGATGGGAGTATGGAGGATGAAGTGTGGGAGAGGGTGCAACAGAGGAAGAGGGTTGTAGGAACACTGAAAGCAGTATCAAGGAATAGAGTGGTCAGCAAGGAAGTAAAGAAGTCCTTGCATGATAGTGTGGTAATCCAGACATTGACATACAGGAGTGAAGCATGGATATTGTTGGAGAGACACAAATCAAGAGTGAGAGGGTTGGAAATATGTTAGGCTACTTGAGAAGTGCGTGTGGAGTTACATAGAGGGATAGACAGACGAATGACTCGGAAATAGGAAGTATGAGACCGGTGTGGTGTGGATGTGCATGCGCTGGAAAGTGTGAAAAGGAATACCTTGAGATGGTTCGGCCATGCGTAACGTATGGGATTATGGTGGTACAGTATTATTATTAAATTTAAACCCGAGCAACGCCGGTTACCCCTGCTAGTATAGTTTATTTTTATACCAATACAAGCAAATTTTTCTTGTATCGTGCTAATTTTGTACAGCTCAAGGACCTTTATAGTATGGAAATGTTTTATGACATTAAAGCATACTTTCATATATATTTTTACATCTTGTTCTCCTCAACAAAGTTTGATTAAGTAGGAAGACAAAGGGTTTTCTTCTACAGTATAATTAATAAGTAGGAGTTGTCCTGAATAAGTATGAAAAAATAGTTCATTTTTATACCAATGCAAGCAATTTTTCTTGCTAAATTTGTACAGCTCAAGGAGCATTATAGTATGGAAATGTTTTATGAAATTAAAGCATACACTACTTTCATATATATTTTTACATCTTGTTCTCAACAAATTTTAAGTTATGACTATTCTTCCATATGAGGCTTCCCAATATACCCGCCTCTTCTTTTACTAATAATTTTAATTTTACCCGGTGTCAGCCTATCTGTTAACTGGTTCTCTCTGTGTACGTTGAGCATCTGATGTCCCACCTCCGGTCGTGATATTCTAGGCTCTTCGTCATTGACGGAGAGAACCAACACTAAATTACGGGGTGATAACCTGAAGGGAAGGAAGGAAAGCCTTCTATTTAGTAGTGGTGCCATAGTCAATGATGCAAAGGTTCCCACCCACCTTCCCCTTCCCATGCACATGCCCAACTTTATATAACATTTGAGGCAGATAAACACGCTAGAGAGTCTGGTATCACGTGCAAGGGAAGCATTATAGTATAGAGAATGACTAAGAGAGTGTACGAGAATGAGGTGGAAGAACAGAGAGGGAGAGGTAGACCGAGAGTGAGGTGGAAGGATGGAGTTAAGAGGTATATGCGTGAGAGAGGTTGTTGGATGGGACGATGGACGTCGGCGGATGGAGGACAGAGGTGCGTGTGGGCGATTCATTCGTGACCACCCTTTCAGGGATCATGGCATCTGGCAATAGATAGATAAAATGGCTCTGTTGAACACGGAACCAGTGATGTGAAATAACTTATCCCTTTACAGCTATAAAGGCCAATATTGTCAATTAAGTTAGTTAGCAAAACCAAGCTAATATTCCAAAGCAAATATTTAATTGTACAGTAAAAAGAAATTGTGAGGAAGAAGGGCAAATCAAATAATTTGCCCCTCCTGCAATGAAGCTTGATATTGGCCATTGTAGTTTTCAGCCTTTGATTTGTAACAAAAAATTACAGTATGTAAAGAAAGCTTTCTGGAGGACACTTATGTCATAGCCACCTCCAGAAGTTGGTAAGTAGTAGCAAGGTGTTCCCAAAAGGGAGCTAGATGTCAGCCAATTGATAGATTGATTGGTATTGTATGAGATCTATCTATCTATCTATTGCCTGACGCCGTGATCCCCGAAGGGGTGGCCACGAACGAACCGCCCCCATGCACCTCTGTCCCCAGTCAGTCGACGCCCCTCCCCCAACCAGCACCACCTTCGTTCATGTACTTCCTCACTCCATCCTTCCACCTCATATTCGGTCTACCTCTCCCCCTCTGTCCCTCCACCTCGCTCTCATACACCCTCTTAGTCATTCTCTCGCTTTCCATACGTTCCATATGGCCGAACCATCTCAAGTTGTTCCTTTTCACACTTTCCAGCACATCTACCTCCACACCACACCTCCTTCTTACTTCCTCATTAGTCTGTCTATCCCTCCATGTAACTCCGCACGCACTCCTTAAGTAATTCATTTCCACTGCTCTCACTCTTGGTCTGAGTCTCTCAACCAACGTCCATGCTTCGCTTCCGTAAGTCAGTGTCGGGATTACCACACTGTCATGCAAGGACTTCTTCACTTCCATACTGACCACCCCTATTTCTTGTTACTGCTTTTAGCGTTCCTACAACCCTCTTCCCCTGTTGTACCCTCTCCCGCACCTCTTCATCCATAGTCCCATCTTTACTCAACACACTGCCCAGATACTTAAAAGAGTTGACGATCTCCATAGCCTGACCGTTCAGCTTCACCTCACACTCTGTGACTTCACCCCTTTCGAAGACCATAACCTTGCTCTTCCCCGTATTTACCTTCAAATTCCGTTTTTCGCACACTGTTCCAAACTCATTTACCAGACCCTGCAACTCCCATTCATTATCACTCATCAGAACTGTATCATCCGCAAACAGCAGTATAGGTAGCTTCCACTCAATTCCCTCCCTTTTCAGCGATACACCAACATCCACTGCTCTTGATAGTATTTCTTTCATAACTCCATCCATATATACAGTAAACAACCACGGGGACATCACACACCCCTGTTTCAAACCAACATTCAGGTCAAAGAACTCGCTCTGCTCACTCTCCACACGTACTGCCGCCTTTGCACCCTCATACATGCTCTTCACTGCTTTCAGCAACTTGCCCTCTACTTATATTCTAAGTACTTTCCACAAACCTTCTCTATCCACTCTGGCATAGGCCTTCTCCAAGTCCATAAAGGCAACATACACCTTTTGTTTCTTCTCCAGATACTTCTCCACAACACAATTCAGGGTAAAAATCTGATCTCCATCCTCTTCCCTTCCTAAAACCTCCCTGCTCGTCGCCTATCCATTTCTCCGTTCTCACTCTCACTCTCTCAATCTCTCAATTGTATGAGATACGCAGTTTTATTAAGCGCCGTGCACTCCCATGATTGACAGGGCTAGGGCGTGCCCTTGTTACAGGGACTTAGCCCTTTTATGCACCGGGGTTTGTTGTTTTGTATTCAGAAATAGAACTTTCTTAATCTAATAATTACCTCTCCATAATTAGTTTTCTACCCACAACTCGCTCAAAGACAACTGCAGAGGTTGAAGTAACTAAACTAAAGGTTTCTAAACACCCCTGATGGTCACGAAGGCTTTTAAGTATCCCAGAAAGGACACAAATATCATCCTTGTGCACGAAAGGGTTAACTGGACATTTGCTTTAAAATGCTGGTATCCAATATATGCCAGGGACACATTAACCCGTTCAGTACCGATGGCGTTCTTTTCATTATATTCCGGCAATTATTAGAGGATTTTAACAACTTAGGACAGATGTGTAGAAATTAAGAGGCTACAAACTACATCAACTACCCCTTTAAACTTCCAGAGATCCTTCCTAAACTGCATACAATCTTCTAAGTATAGCTGAAATAAAAACAACAAACATCCCCTGTAGTGAAAGGGTTAATGAGTGGAAAATAATTAGCACCTTTTAAATGAGAAAGAAGAAAAGCAACTTTATAATATTAAAAAATAATAGGATAAGAATTTAGTACTGTACAGTAGTGATAAATTTGGTACTGTATATTGTAAATGTACCGTATGTATATACTGTACTCAGGCACATACCCCATAGTTGGGGGTGGCTGACCCGAGACAGAGCCCGAACAGAAACCACATATAAAGTTTCAATTCTTGGTTCCAGGACCACTTTCGCGTACCCTCGCCTCTTTCTCTGTCTCATTGAGTAGGTGAATTTTACAAGGGGAGGAGGATTCCTAGCTCCCTGCCCCTAGAAGGAAAAGTAGGACAGTAAAAGAGACAGAGAGAAATGGCTAAGGTTGGGTAGAGGATGCCAAACCTCACTCTGGATTTTTTTATGTTACTGTCTTTGCATTAAACAAATTAAAGTGCCAGGTGTGTTTTTTTATGAATACATAAGTATTGCTATATTTGTGTTTGTAGGAGCCTCAAGTGATGGATCTTGCGGTGTACGTCGGCCTCAGAAGCTGCGTCGTGAAGATACTGTGTGTGCTCCACGCTCTCTCTTTGACCGACCTTCACCAGCTGTTGTCAAGATCAGACGAGACCTGAAGTTACAGAAGTACAGAGGGATTGTCCGGCCTAGCATACCACTACCTGGTCTCAAGCCCACTCTTCTCACTAAGCCCCCTACCATTGAACCCGAGAACACCCCTGAATGGACAGTTCACGAAGACTGGGCGGTGGTACAATCCGTGCAGCAACATCTTCAGTTAGAGCTGCCGATAAATATGTTGGTGTTGTCTCCGGGTCATACTCCTAACTGGGACCTTGTAGCAGACTTGGTCAACTCAGTTTCGCGCTGCTACCGATCTCCCCGTCACTGTAGGACCAGGTATGAGACCACCATACATCCTCGGGAGGAGGGCAAGTTGCCGCCAGATATGCCACCGAAGAAGATCTCCAAGAAAACAAAATCTGGAATTCTTCCCAAACCTCTTCATGTATGTATATCTGCACTATTTGTGTTTTCTATGAGAATGACTTAACTCAATTAAAACAGTAAAAATTGAGTAATTATGTTAATTTTAGTGCATAGGTGCAAAATATTGGAGTCCCGTTGCTTGGCTCTTGCAATTTTGGTATTGGCTCTAGTCCACTCAGGCAAAGCATATAAGTGTAAGACGACTAATTAGGCACTTCTTAGAATAAACTTTGCACTTAAATAAGCTACTGTTCAATCAGACTTATGTTAGGCAGTACCCAATATAATTTGAAACTCTAATGAAGTCACAACTAGTGGAGTCAAATACTAATATCACTAATACAGTAGTTTCTTTATTAGTCTGAAAAGTTAAACCTCTACAGCTACCATTATCACTAATTGAAAAACATTATCTTTAGAGAAAAAAATATGAATACAATACATAAGTAACACATAATTAATATGATATGTACAAGAATTTAAACAATCAGTAACGGTACTTATTATTTTAATGTTCTCTATTTTATTTTTACAGAAGAACTTGCGACCATTACGAACTTCTCAATTGTATGTCCAGGATAACAATAGCAGTTTCTCATCATTGTATTGTTCTCGATTTGAAACAATTAAAAGCATTGCTATAAAGAAAACACCAACAACCAAGCCACCTCTTGTCAACCCTACTCATAAAAATCCAAAGCATGCTCAGGTCTTGTCTGATTCAGGGATACAGTATGATGGTCCTTTAAATCCGGGCCAAGTTGCAACAAATTTGGCAGAACGTATTTTGCGTCAGAAACAGAAGAATATGGCAGAGCAGCAACAACAGAAACAACAATTACTTCAGCAACAACAGTTACAACTGCAACAACAACAACAGCAACAACAACAACAAGCACAACAACAGCAACAGTCACAACAACCTCAACAACAACAAGCTTCTCAGGCTCAGTTGTCAGCTACCCAGTTACAACAGCAGTTACAGCAACAACAGTCACAAGGCCAAGCAGCACAACAAACTGTGCAACAACAGTCACAACAGCCTCAAGTTCAACAGCAAGTGTCGGTGGTTGGAAACTCTGGTGGTCAACAAGTAGTGAGTAGTGGCCTTGGTGGGAAGGTGGCTACGTCAGTGGTTCTCAGTCAAGGTACAGCCATGACAATAGCTACAGTAACAGCAGCCACCAGTACCACCAGTGCCATCACTCCTTCTACTACAGCAGCCATACTGGGAGGTGTGAGAGCTGGGGGTAGTGGTGGTGCTGGTACTACTGGTACAGGTCGTACAACACTGGCACTACAGGAGCTACAGGTGCGATCATCACCCACCAGCCAAAATACTGTTGTCAGTGTTGCTGGACTGGCTCAGGCTGCCAGACTTACTGCAACACTAACATCACAACCTACCCAGAAAGGTCAGTTTATATTATATATAATCATAAATTCTGAATTTATACAGGTAGCCTACTCCACATTTAATGTCTCCTGCTGCTGGTTTTTTTCCTCATAGCATGGAATTAAAATTTTACAAATTACAAAAAAACACTGGTGTATTTCACATTTCCAACAATCCTGACAAAAATCTGTAAATATACCGGTATTAGTTTTAGGCAAGTTTTACAGTACTGTAATGAATTTCTATTTAACCCCATAGCCCTGGGAAACGTCAATAGACATATACATTTTTTCTGCCTTCACCAGTCCTCTCCAATGCTTCATTAAACATTCCCCCCCCCCAAAAAAAAAAAATTTCAACTCACCACAGGATGAGGATAAGGCCTACTGAATAATTACCAGTGTAATATAAGCTAGGTAGTTTTTTTTCTGTATCCTTTTCCTTTAGAAGGGAAACATATTTTAAATAGGAAAAATACCCAGTATTAGAAGGTCAATAGTTCTGTAAGTGATTATGATTGATATACTGTATTCTTTAGGTGTTTAGTATTTATAGATTTCATTGCTAAGATAGATCTTGGTTGTATATAATACATACCCATTATATCACATTTCAGAAAGCCTACAAGTTCTAAGCATTTCAGAATTGTGTTATACTGTACTTCTTTGCTTTGTGTAGGTGTGACTGCAGTGACATTATATATATATATATATATATATTTTTTTTTAAAGAGACAATGAACGGAGGAAGGAAAAACACAGATAAAACAAAAAGGTCCATGTGCCTAAAGGCATCCTCCATTCATAAAATGTTTGTAACAACTGGATTTAAACATTTGCAGATTGTAAGTTTGTGGAAAGCAATTCGAGGGAAGTGAATTCCAAAGAGTAGTAGCTCTGGGGATAAATGAATTTTGATAAGCAGAAGTTCTGCATTGTGGAGGAGAAAGTGTAAATTCATGGGCGCTCTCAGCTGCCCTAGTTCTACGCGGAAAGATGTGGAGAGGCGGCACAATTGAAGCAAGTTCCTCGGAACAATTGCTGTGAAAATATCTGTAGAATAATGCAAGGGATGCAACGTTTCTTCGTATGGATAATGTAGGAAGGTCCTGTGTGATTGCAGGGTTATTGATTAATCTAATAGCTTTATTTTGAATTTTGTCCAACTGCCTCAATGCAACCACTCCACTTCCACCCCACAGAGGTGAACAGTAATCCATCTGAGAACGCACATGACTTTTATATATCACGGCCAACTGCTCGTCAGTGAAGAATTCTCGAACTCTGTACAGGAGTCCCAGTTTTTTAGAGGCATTCTTAGCAATGCTTCTAACATAATATGTCCAGCTCAAGTTAGTAGTTAATGTTACACCGAGAATGTCAATACTAGGGGAAGTGGGAATATTTACATCATTAAAAATATATGGGAGTCAGTGAGATTCTGTCGGTTAGAAAATTGAATGTATTTGGTTTTCTGTGCATTAAAGGAAACTAGATTCTTTTGTCCCCATCCATTAATTCTAGAAAGGTCCTGGTTCAGAGAAATTGCAGTGTTTATTTTTGAATTTATAAGATCGGGTTGGGTGAAAGAATTGGTAAATGTGAAGGAACTGTGGAGTGTTGAGTCATCTGCGTAGGAATGTATTGGATTATGAGTGGTAGATATGAGATCATTGATATGAATGAGGAACAGAATTGGGGCCAGAACTGATCCCTGGGGAACACCAGCATTTATTGAGTGAAATTGAGAATAAAGGCCATCTACCATTACACCTATTTTTCTGTTATGAAGATAAGAAGAAATTAGTGGAACTAATGATGCAAGGCCGTAGTGTGACATCTTCGACAATAAGGATGTATATATGCAGCATTCGAAACTGCATAATAAATCGTAGGCTTGTGCAACATTCTTCAACTGTCTTCGTGGTGCAATGCATAAGTGTGTTGATTTTCGGTGTGAGCGTCCTGGGTTCGAATCCCCAGACTGCCACATGTGTTTGTTAATTTCATTAATTGTGTTTAGGAGTAAAGTTGGTTAGTGGAGAAAACATAATAATATATTTGTAACTGCAATGATCTGTTCCTTAACTTAATGCTTCTAAGAATATATTATAAGCTTTGTCTACACAGTATAATGATCCGGTCCTTTACTCGCACTTTCTAAATATTAATGCTATTTTTTTTTGTAGGTGTGACTGCCATGACGCGGTCCCTGACCCGCGCCCAGTTGCAGTACCTGACGACCCAAGCCCAGGCCAGACAGCAAGCCTTGGCCCTCCAGCAACAACAGGGAAAACTTGTTGCCACTGGGGACCAGACCATCAAACGGGTTCAGGTTAGTGTGTATGTGTTTGTTTTTATTTTTTATTTTTTTTCCCATTGCATTATGCCAGGCACCTGACAGACTAGTGTCTAGTCCAACTGGCGCCCGACTCTTGCTCCCTATGACTGCGTTATCACTCATCTATTCACCAGGGAGGTGTGGTGGAGTGGTCTTGCCACTGGACTGGTAATCCAATGGACCCGGGTTCGAATCCCGATATGTCAATGGGAAGATATTATTGGGATGGAATTTGTGCTTTACTAGTATCAGTGCATTAACCATAAAGCCCACCAAAATGCCAAATAAATACCCTCACTGTTCCCTGATTAAATAGTACTGTATGAATATTCCCTTATTCAAAATATGCTAAAGGGGGGCAATGCCTAGTGAGTTCATAGCTCAATAGGTGGCGTTCTGAGAGTGAAGGTCCGAGTTTAGGAGGTAAGACAGTGAAGTACTGGAGCGAGGCAGCTTCAGAGATACGGCTGCTTCGAGCCGTGAGTGAGCAACTAAGCCCCATGCATCCTGCGAAGGCAAGATAGCAGGGGCTGGTTACAGCTTAAAGTGCTTCACATGTCTCACCCCCTAGACTGGAACGAGACCTCACAGGCTTCACCATTCAATGTAGAATGGTTGAATATACAGGCTCTCAGCCTATGCCCGAGAGGGAGTACAGTAGTTGGAATATAGAAAAAAAAAAAAAACATTCTCCATTCATTCTTAACCAGTTCTCTTGCCTGTTCTTCAGTCATCTCTCTACCTTCCAACGCTTGTATTACACCATCTCTCCATCTCAACCGAGGTCTTCCTCTCCCTCTATTGGACCTTGTTTCTGACTCATATATTCTCGTTGTTAGCCTTTCATCTCCTATTCGTTCAACATGTCCATACCAGCATAGCACCCTCCTGTCTACTCTGGCCGATAAGGGTTCCTGTTCTCCCACTCTCCTATGTACCTCTTCATTCCTCAATCTGTCTCTACGCATTACTCTCCACATACTCATCAAGCAGCTCATCTCCGTCAAATCCAACTTTCTTTTTTCTTGTGCCTTCAAAGCCCATGTCTCAGCCCCATACATCACTGTTGGTACAACTATCCCTTAATACATTGCACTTTTAGCTTTCATTCCGTGATTAAATTCAAAGAAAGGGGATGGATGTAGTTACCGGGTGTACCACTACCGACATACAACATAAATCATCTATAAATACGTATAATAAAATAAATACTTATAAATCTATAATACTAGGTTAGGTTAGGTTAGGTTGTTTGATTAGGGTAATGTATTTTTGTATCCAAAGGCAGTCAAAATAGATGGGAACATGATGGTGAGCGTCCGCGTAGTGTAAACAAGACAGGCGGTACACCCGGTAACTACATTCTTTCCAAAGAAAGTTAAGTCCAAGTTGACGGATGGATATAAAGATTTCAAACCAATAATAGTTTATTCATATGAGCGACCAGTTGGGTCTATTATTTGTTATTATAATAAAGTTTTAGATAATCTTTCAGAAAATTATATTTTCAATAATAATAAATGTGTATGTAAAAGAGTCGTGGATATGCCAGCTAACAGACGTAATGCATTAATAAAGTTCATTTATAGTCCGATAGGTCAATATTAACAGGTGATGTAGAAATAGTTAAACAATTTGCAAACGACATATTAGCGGAGCTATGTCAAAAAGGTTTTAAATATAGAATAGGGAATGATAAAGTAACATTTGCAAAATTTTAAAAGATATTGTTTTTTCAGTTACATACATACATACATACATACAATTTTAAGACTGAGTGTTCCACACATACGTGCAGTTTCAGTCTCTTGTCCTAATGGTGGCGTTCCAGGCAACCCTGTTAACCTAACAAGTGCGCATGGGGGTAATTGGAAACGTCCCCCTGTGCTGACGTATTTGAGGTGTTTCCGTCACTAAAATATTCATTGTACCATTAATAGCATTAATACTTATCCATATGCACCTATTATGGGTTGATTATAAAGGTATTAACCTGAAACAACAATAAAACTAGTGAAAACAGCGTTTGGATGGTCAAAATCGGAGATATAGCCCGCGAGTTGTATAATGTATGGGTGAGGCAAGCTGCTTTCCCGCCAATTTCCCCCAAGGCCGCTGAGACACAATCGATCGATACTCTCTCTCTCTCTTGCACTCGCTTGCCATCAGTGATGACAACACCCTGCTTGCAACTCGCTAATGTTAGCACGAAAATATACCTCAGAATAAGGGAATAACAGGGAAAATAGGTGATAACTGAAGGAGAGGAGGAAAGTGGGGAAGGAGGGGAGGTAGAGGACTGAGATTTTGCATGGCCCTGGGGCCAAAAAAAAATAAAAAAATACAAAAATAAAAATAAACAAAATATTTTTTTTTCGATGTCAAAAGTTGATTTTTTTTTTCACTCACTCTTAAGAGTCTCCCAGCAGTCCGCCAGGGGAACTCTTAAGAGTCTCCCAGCAGTTCCCGGGTTAAGGGCTGCTTCACTTGTCAAGTTCTTGGATTTGAAATCGGCACGAATAGTCCGATCCCAGGTCTTCCTCGGTCCACCCCTTAGTGCAGCTCCCTCCACAATCACAGACCTGCATTTTTTCACCCAATTTTGTTCATCCATTCTCTCCACACACACACACACACACACACACACACACACACACACACACACACACACACACACACACACACACACACACACACACACACACACACACACACACACACACACACACACACACACACACACACACACACACACACACACACACACACGCGCGGTTTAACCGCGAATGTAGGCAAGCACAGGAAGCAAAAAACAAAGCCTGGAAAAAGATGAGAAACTGGGATTCGGAAGATAACAGGCAAAAGTATAAAGAGGAGAGAAACAAATACACAGAAATGAGGAGGAGGTCAGAGGCAAACCATGAGAAAGGGATAGTGGAGAACTATGAAAAGAATCCAAAAATGTTTTTCAAGTTTGTAAACGGCAAAAGGAAGATAAAAGCCACGATCGTTAAGATTAAAAGTGGAAACAGAATCATAGAAGAGGATACGGAGATTGCGGAAGAACTAAATAGAAATTTTGCATCAGTATTTACAAAAGAAGGAGAATTCATTGCACCAGAAACCAATGAGATAGGTACAGAGGAAATGCCGGAAGTAACATTTAACAGACCAGAGCTCATAGACAAAATGAGTAAGGTGGATCCAAACAAAGCCGCTGGACCGGACGGAGTATCAGGCTGGATTATTAAAGAAAATGCTATGGAACTGAGTATACCGTTATATGACATAATGACCAAATCATTGGACACAGGGATAGTACCTACAGAATGGAAAAGAGCAAACATTATTCCTATATTTAACACCTTACGAGCGGCCTATGCGGTTTATTTATGTGTACCGCACAGCGGGGTGTTTTTAGCCAAAATAGGGCTGTTTACGTGATCATTTTCATGCCTAAATAAGACCCAGAACGTAAAACAAGTACCTATCCCTGAAAGGGCATAAACAGAGCTTTCGAATGACACCATAACGATCCTTGTACGATGGATAGTTTTCTTGCAATAACCGTGCAACGGGAGTGCAAAAAGCAGGTAATTCGGTACTTTCATAATTGAGTATGTAGCGAGTGAGAGAGGGAGGAGGGAGCTGAGATTTGTGTCAGTAGGTTCGCCGCGGTGGTCTGGAGCAGTCATACGCTCGCTAGTCTCCTGCCACCACTTGTCTCTCTCTCTCAGCCACATTACGTGCTGAAATTGCCACTCGAGTTATGTCGAGCGCCGCCACATAGTCCAGCTTTTTTTAACTCGACTTATGTTGCTCGCCGCTAATTAAGGGTTAAGGGAGGAAGCAGAGATAAACCACTGAACTATAGACCTGTATCACTATTGAGCATCCTCATGAAGATTCTGGAAGGATTAATAAGGGACAAATGGGTGAAATATCTGGAATCCAAAAGATTAATTACTGACCGACAATTTGGATTCAGAGGTGGCAGATCATGTATAAGCAACTTGTTGAGTTTTTACTCTAGAGTAATAGACACAGTGGACAAGAGGGAAGGATGGGTAGACTGTGCCTACCTAGACTTTAAAAAGGCATTTGACAAAGTTCCACACAAGAGATTGCTATGGAAATTAAAACATGAGGGAAAAGTAGGAGACAAACTGCTGAAATGGATGGAGAGCTACCTTAGCGGAAGACAGATGAGAACAACAGTAAGGGGGAAATCGTCAAACTGGACTCAAATTACGAGTGGGGTACCACAAGGATCTGTTCTAGCCCCAATCATGTTTCTAATATTTGTAAATGACTTGCCTGAGGGACTAACAAGCTACATGAGTATGTTTGCGGACGATGCTAAGCTGCTTAAAACGATCAGAACCCAGGAGGATTGCCTTGAGCTCCAAGCAGATTTGCAAAAGATCCATGAATGGAGCATCAAATGGAATATGGAGTTCAATGCAGGGAAATGTAAGACTCTAGAAATGGGTAAAAGCAAGTACAGACCTAGAAAAGATTATAAACTAGGAAACGAAGTGATTCCCAAAGCAGAAAAAGAAAAAGACTTGGGGATAGAATTTAGGGATAACATGTCTCCAGAAAGCCACGTAAATAAGATAGTGAGAGAATCACTGGCATTATTGGCAAATATTAGGATGTCTTTCAATTATCTTAATGAAAACACCATGAAACAAATAATAACGGCAATAATAAGACCCAGGATGGAATATGCATCTGTAGTGTGGTCCCCTCACTTGAAGAAACATATCCACAAAATTGAGAGGGTACAGAGAGCAGCTACGAGGATGATCCCAGGTTTGGAAAATTTGGAGTACCAAGAGAGGCTCGAGAGATTGAATCTACCTACACTGGAACAGAGAAGGAAACGAGGACAGCAAATTCAGATATATAAATGTGTTAGAGGTATTGACAAAATCGACCAAGAAAACTTCATAGAGAGGGATGGAGGTGAGAGGACAAGAGGTCACAGCTACAAACTAAAAGTGCTAAATAGTAAATCTGATCTGAAAAGTAAAAGATTTCCTACCAACTCGATTAGTGGGTGGAACAAATTGCCAGCCGAAGTAGTGTCTGCACCATCAGTGCATAGATTCAAAGCACGGTATGACAAACATATCTTAGGAGGCGGGAATTAACGAGCATGCTCACTCCCGCAAATACAACTAGTGTAACTAGTGTAAGTGTAAGTACACACACACAAAAGTATATGGCCTATGTAAGTATTACCCAGCACAAGAGGCAAGATATTTGGTTCCAACTTCAAGAGGAAATAGGTGGGGAAGATGGTGAATGAAGGTGACGAGGGGGCTGAGGGGGGGAGGGGTGATAAAGGCGGGAGTGACGAATCGGAGGGAGAGCCGGATTTTCCCGGTTTCATGACAACATGGACGACTGAGGACACAGGTAAATTTTGCTTCATGCTGTTGAACAAAATCAAGAACTTGGAAGACAGAGTGACCGGCTTGGAGATAGTTAAGAAGGAAATTGTTACAGAGAATGGTGAGTTGAAGAACAGGTTAGAGTCAGTGGAGAGAGAAAAGGCAGTGATAATGACTAGGCTAGACGCCAGTATCTCTGAAGGTAAAAATGCTTGGGGCATGACTAGAGACCAAGTGGTAAAAGATTTAGACAGTGTAAGGAAGGCACACAGTGACGAATTCAGGAAGATATTGGATGAACAGAAACAGCAAGATGTTAGGATAAAGGACCAGGTAAAAAGTATGGTTAAGCAAGGCATCCACGAAAACTCTCAGGCCATCCAGGAAGAAAGTCGTAGGGCTAACTGCCTCATAATATCAGGGGTGGAAGAAAAGGAGGAACTAGACTGGACAAAACGAAAAGAACAGGATGAAGGTCGCATCAACAAGATTCTGGAATCTATTAAAGATGAGGAGGACACCTGGAAGGAGGAAATATCAGACATGTTTAGGCTGGGAAAATATACAAAGGAATACAATAGACTGGTAAAAATCGAATTTAAGTCAAGAAGGACATGTGATGAAATCATGGCAGTAGCGGCTAGGCTAAAAGGGTTAGAGGGTAAGGACAAAATCTACATCAGGCGAGACTTACCAGAAGAAGAGAGAAAGAAAGAGGCTGAACTAAGGAAAACCGCCAAGGAGGAAAATAGCAAGAGGACAGAACAAGAAAAGAATAAGTTTTTTTACGGAGTAAGAAAGGGGAAGATTATGAAACTTTCGGTAAAAAGAAACTAAAAGTAAAAGAGGGTAGGGAACAGACCGCCGCAGTTAAGGGGTTTGGAGCAGGTAATGGGGGACTAGAAAGTATAAGGATTCTATATAGCAATGTCGATGGGCTAATCTCTAAGAAACTAGAACTAACAGACTTACTCAATACTAAGAAACCAGAAATAGTATGTCTCACTGAGACAAAACTAAGAGAAGACTTCGATATAAATTTGCTAGGATGGTCTGAATACAGGATTTGGAGGAGGGACAGAAAATTTCGACATGGAGGTGGAGTGTGCATCCTTACTAGGAAAGATTTGATTGTGTCTGAGATAAAACTGGTAACTTCAACAGCAGAAGTTTTAGCTTCATAGAGAGGGATGGAGGTGAGAGGACAAGAGGTCACAGCTACAAACTAAAAGTGCTAAATAGTAAATCTGATCTGAAAAGTAAAAGATTTCCTACCAACTCGATTAGTGGGTGGAACAAATTGCCAGCCGAAGTAGTGTCTGCACCATCAGTGCATAGTTTCAAAGCACGGTATGACAAACATATCTTAGGAGGCGGGAATTAACGAGCATGCTCACTCCCGCAAATACAACTAGTGTAAGTACAACTAGTGTAAGTACACACACACACACACACACACACACACACACACACACACACACACACACACACACACACACACACACGAGAGACGAGTGGGAGCGGACGTCGTTGGCTGGCGCTCCTCAAACTACCATCTGACTTGCCTAAAGTGGGGTATACAGGAAATTATTGTGTATTGTCCCGCTAATAATATTATTACAGGAAAGTGTTCAGTCAAAGCTATTTAAAAATATGAATGTTTAAACGAAACTTAGAGAGTTTGTTTTGAGAAATCAGCTGGTAAGGCTGGTGACGTCACATGACAACAACAAGGGCTGACATCGAAGCCACGGATATGAGTGGGGAATGTTTTTATGACGAGGAAGGGGATTATTCAGGCTTTCCTGAAGGTAAGGAGGACCAGATCATCTTCCTGAACAGGAATCTGATGGGGCTGATAAAGTGGAGAAAGGAAATGGAGGGGTGGAGGAAGACCATTGGGACTGTAGTGGAAGAGAGCTGTGTCCCGGGGGAGGGTTTAAATGATCTAACTGCTAGGGTCAACGAATTGGTATCTGAGAATGTGGCTTTAAAAGAACAGATTAAGGAATACAAAGAACATTTAAATGAGAGAGTGAAAGAGATAGATGATGGGTATAGGGAGAGGGCTGAGAGAGAGATTCGTGAATTGAGGGAGGAGAATGCTAGGCTAAAACAAGGAGTGGAAACAAATCAGGACAGGACACAAAAAATGGAGGAAGAGGTATCTCAAATGAAAAATGTCTGGGGTGATCGAGTGGGTGAAGCAGAGGTACAACTAAAAGCAATTATTGAGGAGCAAAAGGGACAGCAGGAGGAGAACCTGAACAAGAGGGTAGTTAATGCCATCAGACAAAATGAGAAACAGGTCAGTGATATTATTGATAAGAAGAGATGTGTAATTATGTTTGGAGATGTAGAAGGGGAAATATTAGATAGAAATACGAGAAAGGGTGTGGAGATGAAGAAAGTTGAGAAGATGATTGATGTGATAGATAGACAAGATAAGGAGGGATGGAAGAGAGAGGTAGAGGATTGTTGGAGACTAGGGAAATACAAGAAAGGAGAAATGAGGCCAATGAAGATTAGATTTAAGTCAACCAAAGTAGCAGAGGAGGTACTCAGATCCAGCTGGAAGTTAAGTCAGGAGGGGGAATACAGAAATGTTAAACTAAGGAAAGATTTAAATGCGGAAGAGAGGGAAAAATTTAGAGAAATAAATAGAGAAGTCAAAGAAAAGAACGATAATAGATCAGAAGTGGAGAAGGGCTTTTTTTTCTACAGAAACATGGATGGGAAAGTAAGGAAGTGGCACCTGAAGAAGGGGGAGAGGATAGGGGCGGAGGGGGGAGAAAAGAAGTGGTGGTACAGGAAGAAGGATTGGAGGGAGAGGTGCAACAGGAAGGGGAAATAGTAGGATAAAGACAGGGAATATCAATCATAATGGTAAAAGCAACAGGTGCAAGATGGTCTATAGCAATGTGGATGGGCTGCTATCAAAGAAATTAGAAATAAATGATTACATCAGACAGGAAGAGCCCTTAATATTGTGTCTATGTGAAACTAAACTAAATAAAGGGATAAGTTTGGAGGGAATGGGATGGAACAACTATAATATCTGGAGAAGGGATAGAGAAGACAAGATGGGGGGAGGGGTGCTAATTCTTACACATAATAAATTGAAAACAAGAATGATTGATCTGAATAATAGTAAAGCGGAAATATTAGCAGTAGAATTGACAGATGATGACAATCAAAAGGCGGATATTGTAGTGGCCTACATGCCGCCCTACACAGGGGCTTGGGAAGAGGAGGAATACAAATTTATCAAAGATGAGATGATTATTTGTATTGAAAAATTAACTCGTAGAAACAATGAATTAATTATAGTAGGGGACTTCAACTGTAAAGAGGTGGATTGGGAGCAGAGAGAAGCTGGTAGCAACGTGAACTCGTGGGGGTATAGGCTACTGGATATAGTAACAGAAAATTTATTAGTGCAAAATATAAAGGAAAATACAAGAAGAAGGGGAAATGATGAAGCATCCAGATTGGACCTAATGTTTACTAGAGACCCAGATGTAATTTCTGATATAAAATACTTACCACCTTTAGGCAAGAGCGATCACGTTGTAATGGATATAGAAATCCTATTGGGTTATTCCAATATGGAGGAGAGGGAGGAGCACAAGGAAACTAGGTTTGACTATGCAAAAGGAGACTACCAATCACTGAGACAATACTTTAGAGATGTTGACTGGAGTGAAATATATCAGAGAAATAGTGTAGACGAGAAGTATGGAGTATTTAAAACAATATATGAAGAAGGAGTTAATAAATATGTCCCTAAACAAGGTAATAGGTCAGCGAAGGAAAAGGATTGGTTTAATGAAAAATGTAGGAAAGCCAAGGAAAAGAGAGACCAAGCATGGAAGGCAGCTAGAAAAAGGTGTAATAGAGAAACTTGGAACAGATACAAGAGATTAAGAAATTTATATGCTGCAATCAGGAGACAAGAAGCCAGAGAATATGAGAAGAACATTGTGAAAAAATGTAAGAGTGATCCTAAGCTGTTCTATAGGTTTATAAATAGTAAAATGAAGGTAAGGGATAGAATAGTCAGGTTGAAGGTTGAGGGGACCACTTATGATGACGACCAGAATATGTGTGAAATTATGAACAATACACTACACTCAGTATATACTAAAGATGATAACTTTGAAGAAGTACCGGTAGGTGAAATTGGTGATAAACTGGGAGAGATTAATTTTCTCCCAGAGGAGCTAGTAGAAATAATGAAAGGACTAGATGTGAAAAAAGCAGTGGGACCTGACAATGTAGCGGGATGGATTTTGAAAGAATGTGCTGACGAACTAGTGAAACCCTTATATGAGATAATGAAATACTCTCTGGAAGTGGGAAAATTACCAATGGACTGGAAGAGAGCCAACATTGTACCGATTTATAAAGGTGGGAACAGGGAACATCCATTGAATTATCGACCTGTGTCACTTACTAGTATAGTGTGCAAAATCTGTGAGAAAATAATTAAGAAAAGATGGATGATTTACTTGGAAAAGAATAATCTACTATCTAACAGGCAATTTGGATTCAGGGAGGGTACCTCATGTGTTACAAATCTACTCAGTTTTTATGACAGAGTGGTTGACATATTACAAGAGAGAGATGGATGGGTGGATTGCGTATATATTGACATGAAGAAAGCTTTTGACAGAGTATCGCATAGCAGGCTGAAGTGGAAATTAAAAGAGTATGGAGGGATTCAGGGTAGTTTGTTAAATTGGATGGAGGACTATCTTTCAGGGAGACAGATGAGGACTACTATCAGAGATAAATTTTCTACGTGGAAAGATGTCACAAGTGGAGTTCCGCAGGGAGCGGTGCTGGCTCCCATAATGTTTCTAATATACATTAACGACATGCCAAAGGATATAAATGCATATATGAATATGTTTGCAGATGATGCCAAGATCATGAAGCGTATAGAAGATGAAAACAGTGGTAGGGAATTACAGAGGGATTTGGATAGGATAGATCAATGGAGCAAGAAGTGGAAAATGGAATTTAACACAAATAAATGTCATGTAGTGGAAATGGGAGTAAGTAAAAGAAGGCCTCATACGGAATATAAGTTAGGAGAAAACACTATTAACCCATCAGAGAAAGAAAAGGACTTAGGGATAACTGTTAGGAGTGATCTTTCACCTGAGAATCATATTAATAAGATAGTGGGAGAAACATATGGACTGCTAAACAGAATAAAAATAGCCTTTAACTATATAAACGAGGAGATGCTGGAGAAAATAATAAAAACATTGGTGAGACCAAGACTGGAGTATGCGGCAGTGGTGTGGGCACCACATCTAAAAAAGCATATAAAGAAGCTGGAGAAGGTTCAGAGAGCTGCAACTAGGATGATACCAGAACTGAGAGAATTACCATATGAGGAGAGATTGAAGAAATTAGATTTACCATCTCTAATGGATAGGAGGGAGAGAGGCGATATGATTATGATGTACAAATGTGTGAGAGGACTCGAAAAGGTGGACAAGAAGGGTTATATTGTGAAAGATAATGGTAGAACTAGGGGGCATAGATATAAACTAATGAAAGGAAGATGTAAAGGAGATGTGAGAAAGTATAGTTTCCCTTACAGAAGTATAAGTAAGTGGAATCAGTTGGAAGAGGAAGTGGTGTGTGCCAAAAACATTCATATTTTTAAGGCAAAGTTAGATAATTGTAACTCAGGAAGCGGGACAATACGAGCCTAAAAAGCTCAACTCCTGTATACTACAAATAGGTAAATACAAATAGGTAAATACACACACACACACACACACACACACACACACACACACACACACACACACACACACACACACACACACACACACACACACACACACACACACACACACACGTGAGGATATTTCGAGTGATAAAAATAATTCAAGTGATTGTGAATGCGAGTGGATGTAAACAAATATGGCTGACTTTGATGGATTTGAAGTCGGTGAGACCGAGGGCATTCTAGGGAAAATTATACGTGAGCTGAATGACATTAAAAGGTGGAAGGAGGATATGCAGGAGTGGAAGGTGAGTGTTAGTTCACAGATTGAGGCTATATGTTCAATATGTGGTGCTCAGGCTGGGGACATCGAGCCTGGACAAGATTTGAGTCGGGCTAGCCTAAAAGAAATTCAAACTCATATGGGGCAACTCCAGGATGAAAATGAAGCTTTAAGATTGCAACTTGAAGAATACAAAGGGCAAACCAAGGAAATGAAAACACATGTGGAGGAGATTAAGGAGAAACACAATAAATGGGTTAATGACGAAGGAGGAAAAGTGAAGGAAGTGGCAATGAAGGAAATCATGGAGGAACAAAAGAAACAATCAGAAAGGGAAAATAAAGATTTAGAATCAGTGGTAGTAAAAGCTATGAGGAGAAATGAACAGGTCCTGCGTGAAACAATAGATAGAAATAAGTGTATTATTGTATTTGGGGATATAGAGGAGCACATTATTGAGAGGAAAGCTAGGGATAAGGAAGAAATTAATAAGGTAAAAACATTGATCAAGCATGTCGATGAAGAAGGAAACAACTGGAGAGATGATATTGAAGAAGTTAGGAGAATGGGTAAATATAGTAAGGGAAACACAAGGCCAATGAGAGTGCAGTTTAGGTCTAGGGCAACAGTGGATGCAATAATGAACGTAACATGGAGACTTAACTTGACCAGCAAGTTTAAGAAAATTACATTAGAAAAGACATGAGTATTGAGGATCGAAACATAAGAAAGGAATTGCAAACCGAGGCAAATGTAAAGAATGGAGAAAGGACGAAAGAAGACGAAAAGAAGTTTTTCTGGAGAGTGTGGGAGGGAAAACTCAAGAAATGGTATATAAAGCGAAGGGACGAAGTAGGGAGGGAAAGGGAGATGGTGCGGGTGACGGGGGAGAAGGCAGAGAGAGGGGAGGTGGAGATAGAGAGAGAAACAGTCCAAGTGGAGGCAGAGGGAGGGGAGGTGGAAACGGAGCGAGAAACAGTCCAGGTGGAGACAAGAGGAGAGGAGACAAGCTAGGAAATAAATTGGGAGGGGTACGTACAAAAAAGAAAGGAACGGGCAGGGACGAGAAAAATAGGGAAAATACTGGAAATGCTAAGTTCATGTATACAAATATTGATGGGTTAATTTCCAAAAAGATTGAGTTTGACGAATATGTAAAGAGAGAGAGGCCCGGGGTAGTATGTTTGACTGAAAGTAAGCTTAACCAGGAGGTAGACACGAATATAATTAGTTGTGCAGGATACAGTACATGGAGAAGAGACAGGTTAGGAAAGCTAGGAGGAGGAGTGTTGATCATGGTAGATAATAAAATTACTGCTAAAGAATTAAAACTTGGTGATAGCATTGCTGAAGTGGTAGCAGTTGAAATTGAGGATAATGATAGGTCAAAATTGGACATTGTATCAATGTATTTACCTCCTAAGACTAAATCTTGGAGCAACGATGAATATAATGAATTAATTTTGGAAACCTTGCGTATGTTAGAAATTATTTGTAAAAGGAAAAATAGGCTTATTCTTGCAGGGGACTTTAATTGTGGGGAGGTGGATTGGGAATGTTTGGATGCGGGTTCAAATGAAAATACTTGGGGTAGCAAATTTCTTGAACTAACAATGGGGTATCTATTAACACAACACGTTACGGAAAATACAAGATTTAGAGGAGGTGATGAACCATCAAGACTTGACTTATTATCCACCAAAGACCCCCAAGAAATAAAGAACCTAACATATTTGAGTCCCATGGGAAAAAGCGATCATGCTGTGATTGAATTTGAATTGACAGTGGAATTTCTGGAAGGCAGAGAGGAGGAACATAGGGAATATAGACTAAATTATAGTAAGGCGGATTATGAATCATTACGAGGATACTTTGCAAATATAGATTGGTCATTTATTGAGCAAGAACAGAATATTCAGGTAAAATACACCATGTTACTAGACATTTACAGGGAGGGGTAGATAAATATGTACCAACATTTAAGGATAGAAAGCTGGCTAAGGAGAAAGAGTGGTTTAACATGCGATGTCACATTGCCCAGAACAAAAAGGACTCTGCATGGAATAAAGTGAGAAGGAGACAGACTGAGGAAAAATGGGATGAGTATAAGAATGCTAGAAACAACTATGTCAAGACTATAAGAGAGGAGAAAAAGAACTTTGAAAAAGATATAGTAAACAAATGTAATAAAGAACCCAAACTGTTCTATAGTTATATCAACGGTAAAACTAAAATAAAGGACAAAATAACAAAGCTTAGGGTGGAGGGTCAATTATATGAAGACACAGTGGGTATGTGTGAAATTATGAATGATACATTAACATCCGTGTTTGTGGAGGAGGATGACTATGTAGAACCTGTGGTGGAATTGAATGAGATACAGGGACTAGAGTCGATAGAAGTCAACAAGGATGAACTAAAATCATTGTTGGAAGAATATCTATGGGCCCAGATAACATTGCTGGATGGGTATTAAGAGAATGTTCTGAACAACTAGTGAGACCTATTTTTAATATTGTTCAATACTCATTAAACAAGGGGGAACTTCCCTTAGAATGGAAACAAGCAAATATAACTCCAATATATAAAAGTGGAAATAAAGAAGACCCGCTAAATTATCGACCGGTATCCTTAACGAGTGTTATATGCAAGCTTTGTGAAAAGATTATTAGAAAAAGATGGGTGGGTATGTTGGAGGAGAGGGAAATAATTTCAAGCAAGCAGTTCGGGTTCAGAAAAGGTCATTCGTGTACCACAAATTTGTTGAGTTACTATGATAGGGTAATTGACATTGTACAAGGGAGGGAGGGGTGGGTAGATTGTATCTACTTAGATTTCAAGAAGGCATTTGATAAGGTGCCTCATAAGAGATTGTTGTGGAAGCTCAAGACTGTGGGGCGGGTTGAGGGAGTATTATTAAAGTGGATGGAAAACTATTTAATTGGGAGGGAAATGCGAACAGTAATAAAAGGAAAGTTCTCCTCGTGGAAAAGGGTAAAAAGCGGAGTGCCTCAAGGATCGGTGTTGGCCCCAATCATGTTTTTGGTTTTCATCAACGACCTTCAAATGGGAATAGGCTCATATATATCTATGTTTGCTGATGATGCAAAATTAATGAAGCATATTACAAGTAGGAGTAGTTGTGAAGAATTACAGAGAGATCTAGATAAGTTATATGAGTGGAGTCAAACTTGGAAAATGGAATTCAACACAAGTAAGTGTCAGGTTCTTGAGATGGGAAAAAGTAAATATAGACCTTCTTGGGGATATAAAATAGGAGATGAAATAATTAGTAAAGCTGTGAAAGCAAAAGACCTAGGGGTAGTTGTGGCAGACAGCTTGTCACCTGAACAGCATATAAATAAAATAACTGGTGAAACCTATGCAGTGTTGACTAACATGAGAATAGCTCTGAATTATTTAGATGAAGAGATGTTAGCAAAAATAATAGGGACAATAATACGACCAAGACTGGAGTATGCAGCAGTGGTGTGGTCTCCACACCTTATAAAACATAATAAAAAACTGGAAAGAGTTCAGAGAGTTGCCACTAAGATGATAGCTAGCCTTAGAGACCTACCTTATGAGGAGAGATTGGAGAGGCTAAAGCTGCCAACGCTGAGGGAGAGGAGAGAGAGAGGTGACATGATCATGATGTTTAAGTGTGTGAAAGGTTTTGAAAAGATCGACAAGGGAGATTTTGTGGTGAGGGACGAGGGAAGAACCAGGGGTCATGATTGTAAGTTGAGGAAAGTTATATGCAAGTCTGATGTAAGAAAGTTCAGCTTCCCGTATAGAAGCATTGAGTGTTGGAATAAGTTGGATGGGGAGGTGGTGGGAGCAAGAAATATCCAAACTTTTAAAGCAAAATTGGATAAATGTAGAGAGAGAGACAGGACAACACGAGCTTAGGCTCAAATCCTGTATACTACAATTAGGTGAGTACACACACACACACACACACACACACACACACACACACACACACACACACGCACGCACGCGCGCGTATTGTAGTAGGCTGTACCTGAACGGACTTGAATTGTTGCACCCTCTTTACCCTTCAACTCTTTACCCTGACCCTACCAAAACAGCTTCTGTATGTATGTATGTTTGTGTGCATACGTGAGCGTTTGTGTATACGGACATGTGCACACTTACTGCATGTTCTTATGTTCCTATATATGTATGTGCGCACGTACGTGTATATACGTATGTTCTGTATATGAGTAAGTAAATAAATGTGTATATGTACTGTATATCACTTACTCTCATGGTTATTTTATGATAATTTGTATTCTGCACATGCATCATTATTGTATTTATTTATTTTGTTTGTAAACTGAGCTTACCATCCTCATATCTGTACATCTCATGTTCATCCACTAAATTGTAAAATGTGTATTTTCAGCTCATGAGGCTGCCATTCTTTAATAAACCGTTTATTATTATTATTATTATTATTATTATTATTATTATTATACCATCCCAGTCTACTTGTACGCATCACCTCGCTAATACTCTTTATACCTAAACGTCTCCTCAGCTCAACATTTGTTATTCTATCCTGTAGCCTGGCCCCACACATCATCTCACCATTCTCATCTCATTACGTTCCATTCTGCTGACATCCTCTACTTTAACGGCCCATGTTTCTGAGGCATACGTCATTGCACTTCTAACACATGAGGCATACACCTTTCCCTTCAAGGGGAGAAGCATTCTTTTCATGGTCAGGATTGGCAGCAGTTCTCTGAACTTCCCCCAGCCACATCTAATTCTAGCAACAGTGGCAGCCTCTGCCCCACCACCGGCAGAGATGGTATCTCCTAGGTAACAAAACTTGTTCACCAGCTCCAATGACTCATTTCCAAAATTCACAGCCACAGGATCATCACTTACCACAAGCTCGCCTTTGCACACTACGCACTCAATTTCTCTATTTTTGACTTATCCTTCGGCAGGGGTCCCTTTATTCTACTACAGCGCTTACTCCCATGGTGTACTCAACATAGACAGATGCTACATTGAATTGAGTTAACATCCACACACTTTCCACACACTGCACATGGGTATGCACCGCTCTTTTCCAAATTGCCTCGTCTCAATCTACAATGCATAACCTTGGTTTTGTTAATATTGACTCTTAAACCCTTGCTCGCCATGCCCTCTCTCCATTCTCTGAATTTGGCCTCAGCATCTTGCATACTGTCAGCTATTAGGACTAATCGTCTGCATAAAACAGTTCTAACGGGAGTCCGCCTCTAAAAACTCTAGACAGTGCCTCCAAGACCATAATAAAGAGGAGGGGGCTTAACACTGAACCCTGATGGACTCCAACACGGACTGCGAACTCATCACTCAGTACACCCTTCACCCTCACCGCACTTCGCGAATCCTCATACATCTTCATTATCACACGCACCAGCCACTCTTCCACACCAAGTTTCCTCATAGCCCACTGCACAACATCTCTAGGCACTCTATCAAAGGCCTTCTCCAGGTCTTACTGCCTTTTAGTAAGTATCTTTCCTGTATCTGCCTGACTAGATTAAAAGATAAATTGTTAAAAAATAAGAGATGCGATGCGAGGGAGCTAGAAGCATGGTCAAAATTATTGATTAAATTAATAAGAAATAAAGTGTTCTCCTTAAAAAATGAATTTAATCTTTCTGATTTTGTAAACTATAATTATAATAAGCTTAACCCATTCGCTGCGGGTGACGTTCTGGAATGTTTTGGCAAGTTACAGCAATTTCCAGGCTTTAAAAGCCTGTAAAAAAAATAGAAATCGAGTGTCAGTGGGCGGGAGCGTGAGGGGCCCACCTCCGACCCTCAGAGCAGCGAGCGGCCCACTGAGGTAGACTGTGTCTCGCGCGGGTCTCTCTCTGCCTCTCACAACAGTGTTGCCTAGCGAGCGAGTGCTACCAAATAGCGGGTTTCCCGCATTTCACTGGCACCGCTGCGGGTGAACCAGGCCACTTACGAGGCCCGTTCTGGTCTCATTTTGAAGCTATTTTTGCCTAGTTTTCGGCAGAATACAGTTCATTTAATGCAGATGCTTGATTTATCATTCAGGAGTGCCTGAATATGCCCTAAATAGCCCAAACATAGCCGCAGCAAAAGGGTTAAAATTAATTTAACAAATTTGCATAAACATTTTGTAATCACTACAGTAGATAAAGCCAGTAATAATTATAGCTTCATATGTAAGAAATTTTATCTACAAAACATGAAAAAAGAACTAGGCATTAAAGGTAATAAATTTCATAAAAATATTTGCGGTAATTCTGTTTATGAAATGCAGGAAAATTTAATTGTTGATAACTTAATTAATGAGTTGCTAAATGTAAGGAATGAAGAGCCAACAAACATAGCTGGATATGGTATGGGAGGGAGAAGAAGAGAAGTAGTGGAGGAGGAGGTGGGGATCAGGAGGTCAGAAGTGTGGGAAGCCATGAAAAGAGTGAAGTTGGGGAAAGCACCAGGAACAGATGGAGTGTGTGGGGAAATGTTGAGGTATGGTGGTGAGATAGTGATCGAATGGGTATGGAAAATGTGCAAAGTAGCATGGGAGAAGGGGAGTGCACCCGATCACTGGAAGACTGGCATAATAGTCCCCCTATATAAGGGCAAAGGGGAAAGAGGAGTGTGTGGTAACCACCGAGGAATATGTCTTCTAAGCGTAGTAGGGAAGGTAAGCAGTAGGGTAGTGATTGAGAGAGTGAGAGTGAGAACGGAGAAATGGATAGGCGACGAGCAGGGAGGATTTAGGAAGGGAAGAGAATGTGTAGATCAGATTTTTACCCTGAATTGTGTTGTGTAGAAATATCTGGAGAAGCAACAAAAGGTGTATGTTGCCTTTATGGACTTGGAGAAGGTTTGTGGAAAGTACTTAGAATATACGGAGTAGATGGCAAGTTGCTGAAAGCAGTGAAGAGCATGTATGAGGGTGCAAAGGCGGCAGTACGTGTGGAGAGTGAGCAGAGCGAGTTCTTTGACCTGAATGTTGGTTTGAAACAGGGGTGTGTGATGTCCCCGTGGTTGTTTACTGTATATATGGATGGAGTCCTGAAAGAAATACTATCAAGAGCAGTGGATGTTGGTGTATCGCTGAAAAGGGAGGGAATTGAGTGGAAGCTATCTATACTGCTGTTTGCGGATGATACAGTTCTGATGAGTGATAATGAATGGGAGTTGCAGGGTCTGGTAAATGAGTTTGGAACAGTGTGCGAAAAACGGAATTGAAGGTAAATGCGGGAAGAGCAAGGTTATGGTCTTCGAAAGGGGTGAAGTCACAGAGTATGAGGTGAAGCTGAACGGTCAGGCTATGGAGATAGTCAACTCTTTTAAGTATCTGGGCAGTGTGTTGAGTAAAGATGGGACTATGGATGAAGAAGTGCGGGAGAGGGTACAACAGGGGAAGAGGGTTGTAGGAATGCTGAAAGCAGTGACAAGAAATAGGGTGGTCAGTATGGAAGTGAAGAAGTCCTTGCATGACAGTGTGGTAATCCCGACACTGACTTACGGAAGCGAAGCATGGACGTTGGAGAAGAGACTCAGACCAAAAGTGAGAGCAATTTTTTTTTTTTTTTTTTTTTTTTTTTTTTTTTTTTTTTTTTCTATATTCCAACTTACTTCCTCTCGGGCATAGGCTGAGAGCCTTAACATTCACCGCTTTAAAATGAACAGTGAAGCCCGTGAGGTCTTGTTCCAGTCTAGGGAGTGAGACATGTGAAGCACGTAGAGTACAACGAGCACCTGCCATCTTGCCTTCACATGAGGCACGGTGCTCACTCATGGCCCGAAACGACCCCATCTCTGAAGCCACCTCGTTCCCGTGCTTCACTGTCTCACCCCCTACACTCGGACTCTCACACTTACACACACACAACGCCACCTGTTGAGCAGATAACTCACCAGGCATTGCACCCCTATAGCATATTTTGAATATGGGAATATTCATACAGTGCTATTTAATCAGGGAACAATGAGGGTATTTTATTGACGTTTCGGTGGGCTTGTGGTAATGCACCGATACCAGGTACAGCACAAATTCCATCCCAATAATATCTTCCCATTGATACATCTGGATTTGAACCCGGGACCTTTGGATTACCAGGCCAGTGGCAAGACCACTCCACCACACCTCCCCTTTAGTGGAAATGAATTACTTAAGAAGTGCGTGCGGAGTTACATGGAGGGATAGACAGACTAATGAGGAAGTAAGAAGGAGGTGTGGTGTGGAGGTAGATGTGCTGGAAAGTGTGAAAAGGAATAACTTGAGATGGTTCGGCCATATGGAACGTATGGAAAGCGAGAGAATGACTAAGAGGGTGTATGAAAGCGAGGTGGAAGGACAGAGAGGGAGAGGTAGACCGAATGAGAGGTGGAAGGATGGAGTGAGGAAGTATATGAACGAAGGCGGTGCTGGTTGGGGGGAGGGGCGTCGACTAACTGGGGACAGAGGTGCATGGGAGCGGTTCGTTCGTGGCCACCCCTTCGGGGATCACGGCGTCAGGCAATAGATAGATAGATAGACTAATAAAAATATAACCTTTGACATTAAACTTTCTGATAAGAATAAATGCATTGCTAAATTATACATGTTACCAAAATTTCATAAAAGACCTTATAAATATCGCTTTATTGCCGGAGCAAAATTTGCTACCACTAAAACTTTGTCAAAACAAGTCGTACATTGGTTAACCCCTTATTGGCGGGGCCCGACTTAAGGTGGTCTAGAGAATAAAGGAGAATGTGGCGGGGACCGTCGGTAGCAATTTTGAGCACATAATTGGCTCTGAGAGAGAGTCCGAGCGGTGGGAGGAGCGTAGGTTGACTCTGACCGTTCGGCACGGCTCCCGCGCCAGCACTGGGCCCACCTCCACACACATCCACACTCACTGCCTCCCTAGACAGGGAAATATGTCAGGAAATTACCGTATTTTAGGGATTTTTCCTTCGTGTTGCACGATCGTTGCAAGACAACCCGTGATCGTAGAAGGATGGTTCTGGTGTCATTGGAAAGCTCAATTATCGCCCTTTCACGGATACATACTTGTATTACGCTCTGGCTCTTGTTTATGCATGAAAAAGAGCACGGAAATAAACTTGTTTAGGGTAAAACCACCCGCTTGGCAGGTAGTAGAAGTTACCGACCTAGCCGCTCGTGGAGTGTTAAAATACATTAAAAGTACTCATAAACGATATTGTGATACCATCAAGAATAGAACTGGCATTAAATATTATTGGAGTGTTGACAATTCAGTAGAAGTTATTGATAAACTCAATACATGTACCATGCGGAAAGTTACCTCAGTACATAGCTTCGACTTTTCAACTTTGTATACCAATTTGCCTTTTGATTTAGTATTTTCAGAACTTTGCTTTATTATAGATTTGCATTTTGACAGATTTGAAAGTACTGTAGTCGTAATCGTTACATAAATGTTAATTCATATTTTAATAATGCGTCACTTAGCTTTGATCCCACTAGTTCAGTATATTTTGATAGAACTAAACTTAAAGATGCCCTTAAATTCCTCCTTTTCAATACTGTACTTATGTTAGATTCGGGCCCTACATTTTCAAACAAATATTAGGAATTCCTATGGGTGGAAATGCTAGCCCTCTAATTGCAGACTTATTCTTGCTTGCTTTAGAATTTAAATTAATGCAAAACTTAGTTGACAGTAGCAAGAAAAATAACATCCCAGAAAAATTAGCACTTGCTAAATTGTTAAATAATAATAGTAGATATATTGATGATATTCTTGTTTGTAATATGTTAAATTTTAATCAAGTCGCTAAACAAATTTATCCAAATTCCATTCCCCTCACACAAGGTAACGTAAATGATGAAGTTGAAAATTTTCTCGATATAAATATACAGATTGTTAACCCTCTCCGACATATGACGCAATTTTGAGCCTATTAGGGATACTTTAAAAGCCTTTGTTACCATCAGGGGTATTTAGAAACCTTTAGTTTAGTTACTTCAACCTCTGCAGTTGTCTTTGAGTTAGCTGTGGGCAGAAAACTAATTTTGGAGAGGTAATTATAAGAGTGGCAGTTGTCTACTCCACATCTCTGGTGAATATCTTGCAAATAAGCCATAACCCAGCCCCTCTTTATTATGAACTGTTGGAAGTGGAAATAAACCTCCATCAACAAGTTCTAAGAATGGCAGTTGTCTATAGGCCTGGCCATCATGGCGCAGATAGGGGTTTTATGGAAGAGTTTGGGCAGTTTCTCGAGGAATTTTCTGCTAAAACCGGAAGACTTGATATGTGGAGATTTTAATTACTGGGTTGACAGCCCTCATCTGAAGCCATTCTCTCCTGAGTTCCTTGAGTTGACTGATCAGAACAATTTTGTAAACCATGTGTCCCACCCAACTCATATCTTAGGACACACCCTTGACTTGGTTCTCTCTCCTGTGGGTTGTGGTGGTGTTCTGGATGTTGATGTTGAGAATGCTGACCCTAATACCTCTGATCATGCTTTGATTACTTTCAGCTTTGATTTCCCTAAGCCACTCACACATGAAAAAGTAATCAGATTTAGAAATTATAAAAATACAGACCAAAATTTGGCTAGCAGTGAAGTAAAACAGTACTTGGGAAGTATTGATACTTCCAACCTTACTTCAGATGAGCTGGTGGAGGTACATAGAAATGCACTTAAATTAGTGTTCGATCATCACTGTCCAGAAGTAGAGAAGAAAATCATAGTATGAGATGATTCACCCTGGTATAGCACTCGAGTTAAATTTCTTAGAAGTGCGCGTAGAAGAGCTGAACGTGAATGGCGGAAAAATAAAACAGACTCTACATGGTTGCAATATCTGTCAGCCAGAAGAGCCGTGGTCCACACAATCAAAGATGAAAAGAAAGTGTATTATCAGGGAAAAGTTGACTCATGTGGTAACGACCAGAGGAGGTTGGCTTCAATTGTAAACAGTTTACTTGGAAAAACAAGAGTCAGCTTAAGACCTTCTGTACCCAATGCCGAGTTGGCTGCCAACTTTGTGTCATTTTTTGCTGGCAAGATAACTCGCATAAGACAGGAACTGGATGATGCTTCTGTTGGTGAAGAACTTTCAGTTGTACTCCAACCCCGACACATTCCTAATAATGTCCTCTCATCCTTTCACTCAGTAGAGGTGGACATGATCTCGTCCTACATAAGAAACCTCAATAAAACATTTTGCCCGTTGGATCCCATAAATGTTTCCAAGCTACCAAGAGTCTATGATCACACAGTTGAGTTATTTCCAAAATAATTAATAAGTGCTTCTCTGAAGGTAACTTCCCACATTCTGAAAAGCATGCACTACTCCGACCTAGTCTAAAGAAACCTGGACTTGATGTTGAGAACATGTTGAACTATCGTCCTGTCCTTCATATCAAAGATATTAGAGCGTGCAATACTTGACCAATTACAACCACTACTTCAGCAGAATGAAACTATCCCAATTTTTCAGTCTGATTACCGACAGCATCATTCAACTGAAACAGCATTGATTAGAGTACATAATGATCTAGTTGAGAACATTTGCAATGGTGTGGCCTCACTATTGGTCTTGCTTGATCTCTCTGCGGCTTTGACACAGTGGATCACGAGTTGTTATTGAGTGATCTTTATGATTGTGGTGTGCGTGACTCCGCTTTCTTGCTTCTTGGGTCGTACTTGTCAGGTAGATCCCAGAGTGTGATGGTAAATCAAATGGTCTCGGACTCGACACCCCTGCAGTATGGTGTTCCGCAGGGATCAGTTTTAGGTCCTATCCTATTTATAATTTATATCAGCAGTTTGTCTCTTCTGCTTCGTGCACATAATGTCACCTTTCACTTTTATGCAGATGACACCCAGATTTATGTGAGAATCACAAATATAGTTGATATACGGAGTAAGATGGAATTGTTGATGTCTCATATCAAGAAGTGGATGAGAGCGAGAAAACTTAAACTAAATGATGGTAAAACTGATATTCTCATCATCCGAGGAAATAGAAGAGCTGATGATATAGTAGGTGCCCTCTCCATCAATGTGGGTGGATCTCAGCTGCGACCGGCCAACTCTGTTCGAAATCTGGGTGTATATGTGAACTCCCGATTAGATTTCAAAGAGCATGTAAACCACATAGTTAAAAGTTGTTACTTGCACATCAGAAATCTCTATATGGTGAAGCCGTTTATAACCAGACGTTGCCTCCTGACGTTGGTTCACTCATTGGTCTTCTCTCGTGTTGATTATTGCAATGCCCTGTTGGTGGGTCTTCCAAATTATATTTTAAAGAAAGTTCAGTCTGTTCTTAACAGGGCCGCAAGACTCATTTTTGATGTTCCACCTAGAACTCTTACTACATCTCTTCACATAGAACTCCACTGGCTGCCAGTAAGAGCAAGAATAGAATTTAAGTTGTGTTTAGTGACTTTTAAGGTTCTCAAATTTGGTGAGCCTAGGTACGCGGAGCTGCTCAGGCGCCCACCGGCACACCATGGTGTAGTTGTGCATCATGACAATGACCCTTTTCGTCTTGATGAACCAAGGGCTTTCCAGCAGTCTTCTTTCTTTCTCCTACATGGCTCCGAGGTTGTATAACAGGTTGCCGCTGTCCATGAGACAACTGAGTTCTGTTGAATGCTTCAAGAGACAACTTAAGACTTTTCTCTTTGAGAGAAGCTATGATCTTGAGAGAGGTGTCATGACAGATGGCTATAGAGTTTAGGCTATTTTGCCACTGCTAGTGATTGTTAAATGTGTGTTGTATATAACCTTTCTTTTGATGCATTGATTTTGTTCTTTTTTCTTTCTTTCCGAGCGCTAGTGAATTCTTCGGAAAAATTGGCGCTTATGAGAAATAAGTAACATGCTTATTATTATTATTATTATTATTGCTAATCTGGCAACCTCTGCGTCATATGTGCGTGAAAGGGTTAATGAACAGTGCACACTTAAAATATACCACAAAGTTGACGATTTTAATTTGAACGTAATAAACTTTCCTTTCCCTAATAGTAATATCGATAGTAAAATAACTTATAATTGTTTTTATTCCCAGCTAATAAGATTTTGCAAAATTTGTACCAAAGTAGAAGACTTTTGGGATAGAGCTAGGTTACTATACAGACTCTTAGTAGACAGAGGTTTTGTTGCAAGTAAATTGTTGCATAAATTTAATCTTTTTAAGGTCAATTAGTGTGACTATTTTAAAATTTGATATCAATAATTTTAAACAAACATTATTAACTTGAAGTTTCTATTATAACCTCTGCTTGTCTGTATGTATTAATATTTAATTTTTTCTATTGTTATTATTATTATTTTTTTATAATTAATTGTTCTTGTTAACCCGTTGAGCCCCGGCTAGTTATAATATTTTGTTCACCCCAGTGCCAAGCCATTTTCACTTCTTTTTTTTTTTTGCTAAAATGGAAGACAAGGATGAGAAATGAAAAAAAAAAAAAAAAAATCACCTCGGATATTTTTTTTTTGGGGGGGGAGGGGAGCCTCAAAAAAATTTGTTGAGCCAAAATGGAAGAGAATGGAGAGAAATGGAAAAAAAAAAAAAAAAACTCACCTCGGTCATTTGGGGGGCGGGGGGGGGGGGGGGTCGAAAGTTCGTCTCCCCCGCATGACCACCCGCCCGGAAGCACTAGGGTGAAAACTGAGTATGGCATTGTACGGCATACATCCTAAGGAGTGTCTCACATAAATCTCAAGCCTCTAGCTTCCATACGACCGGAGTAATGAAGGTTCAAAGTGGCGGTGAACTAAGGGTGTAAAGTATCCCCACTAAGCCCACCACCACCGGCCGCGCGGCTGTCTTGGCCCGCTCACACCTACCGGCCCGGCTCCCAGACACACTACGGTACCTCCCCCTCCTATTCTCCCGCCATTTCCTACCTTACGAGCCACGTAAATGATTTTAATATGCCGGACGCACGTGATGCGTCGCTGGGAGTTGGTGATAACAAACTGCCGATGCATCACGTGCGACGCTGGGTCTCAATGGGTTAAAAGAGTACTCTTTTATTTAAATCTATTGTGCCTTCTTCATATTTTCAAATATATTTATTTATTATACTGTATCTATTCATTGTCGATAGATCAATTGCTTGCTTTTGCGATTTCCTTAGTTTATTTGTACAATAAATGTAGGTTATTAGTAGGGTAGTAATTGTTAGGGGTCACTTGAAGCATGCTATGCTTACAGGTACAGTCGTCAGGATTAATTTGTTTCAGTTTCCCTGGACTCAGGCGTTAGTAGCACTGCACGTTGGAGAGATATCCCCTCCACCTCCTCTCCTTGTTGTTACCATACCCCCACCGAAACCCTCCCATTTTCTCTCCGATCTCAGAACTACACCCATCCTCCCTTCTCTCGCTCTCACCCAGTTAAGGGCTACTTCTGGACCTTACCAATTGCATGTATTCCGAACACCTGATGAAGGAATGCAATGTATCATAGGCAGAGTCAAGTATTAGCTTTACTAAATTTGAGAGAGGAGAGGAGAGGAGAGGAGAGGTGAGGTGAGGTTAGGTGTGTGTGGGGGGGGGGGGGGGGGATGTTCGCCGAAAACCTTACATATGATTCGAGTGATTCATACCGATAAATTTACCATTGACCCCTGAAAAGTTCATCGGTACCGATGTACTGATGGTTTAGTACTGCATCATACTCTAATAAAGCTGCCAAACTAACCCACGTGAAGTTGTATTTCATTTTCATCGTTGTAATGGCTCAGTCTGGGCTACGTAACAAGCTTGAGACAACGAGGACCGTCTGTGTCAATTCTACCATGAGTCTCTCCCATCAATGAACACACAAAGTAAACCATTCAAGTAATTTGAATTATTTCTTTTTATACAATTATTAAATACTAATATCACTACTTATTAGCACTGTATACAAGAACAAAACATTTTCTTAATCATATTCACCCCAAATCTCTCTGCTTCCAGACAGTTCAGGACTCATTAAGTGTAAACAGCCAATTTGCCAATATATGCTATGAATTGTTGCCGAGAATGTGCCCAGTGAGTCGGCCATGTGACTTCATTACGCTAACTCAACACTCATCCTCTTAACGGAGCTATCTACCCAATCATTCGGCCATATTGTTTTCCTAATTGGCCATAATGTAAAAACTACTTTATATAAACGGGACACGAACTAACCTCGGGCAAGGTACTGGGTTTTTCGAAAAGAGGCTATCTATCTATCTATCTATTGCCTGACGCCGTGATCCCCGAAGGGGTGGCCACGAACGAACCGCCCCCATGCACCTCTGTCCCCAGTCAGTCGACGCCCCTCCCCCCAACCAGCACCGCCTTCGTTCATGTACTTCCTCACTCCATCCTTCCACCTCATATTCGGTCTACCTCTCCCCCTCTGTCCCTCCACCTCGCTCTCGTACACCCTCTTAGTCATTCTCTCGCTTTCCATACGTTCCATATGGCCGAACCATCTCAAGTTGTTCCTTTTCACACTTTCCAGCACATCTACCTCCACACCACACCTCCTTCTTACTTCCTCATTAGTCTGTCTATCCCTCCATGTAACTCCGCACGCACTCCTTAAGTAATTCATTTCCACTGCTCTCACTCTTGGTCTGAGTCTCTCAACCAACGTCCATGCTTCGCTTCCGTAAGTCAGTGTCGGGATTACCACACTGTCATGCAAGGACTTCTTCACTTCCATACTGACCACCCTATTTCTTGTTACTGCTTTTAGCGTTCCTACAACCCTCTTCCCCTGTTGTACCCTCTCCCGCACCTCTTCATCCATAGTCCCATCTTTACTCAACACACTGCCCAGATACTTAAAAGAGTTGACGATCTCCATAGCCTGACCGTTCAGCTTCACCTCACACTCTGTGACTTCACCCCTTTCGAAGACCATAACCTTGCTCTTCCCCGTATTTACCTTCAAATTCCGTTTTTCGCACACTGTTCCAAACTCGAAAACTTCGAAAAGAGGCTCCAGGCTTGAAAATATTACTTGACATAAACAGGCTTAATAGTCCTGAAGGGTTGATAACCAATATATATGCCCTATTTTTAATTAACTACCCCTCGGGTACTCTTACGCTCATCTATCCATTAGGGAGGGTCTTATTTTAAAGTTCCCTTGCCCTCAACACTTACGCTCACCCATACATTAGGAAAGGACTTATTAATTTTTTCACCTTAACCTTAACACCTTGCCATAAGGTTACTCTATTTGATCAGGTATCTTGTTTTGTAACCAAGTTAAGGGGGGCGTTCACTATGGCTATGTAGCTATATGGGTTGAAACATAGCAAATTGCGTTAAATACTCCCTGAGTAATGGCAAGACGTAGGGTATCTACTCCACATAATACTATTGAAAGCTTCACGCTTATTCAAGCTTATTCTCTTGAGATAACTTTCAAGATAATTTGAATTCACACCTGTTAAGAATAATTGCTAAATAACTATATAATGCCCATCTATTAAATACCAGAATTTAGTAGTAGCCTCTACGTTCCAACGTAGAGCTATATACTTATCGTATAATTCTGCTCCGCTCTAGAGCGGGCAATTATCGAAATCACTAGCGCGATAAAACGATAACATCTAGAGTAGCACCTTACTCTCTCTACTAGGTACGTTGTACATACTTTGGAGGCCACTATTTGAAAAGGAAAATAAGAAAATATTGATGAGAAAGAAGAGAAAATTACAGGATTTTAGGCCATCCTATCTGGCTCCTTCAGCCGTCTTGACGGATCCACCCCACTACCCGACAGGGTTCATTGGGCATTCCTTTTCGCGCTACTCAAGCTTCACACTCCCTGTTTTCTTTGCACCCGATTTTTGTGCTGCTACTCCTGTCGCCTACCCTTTGGGTGAGTTGTGGGCCTTATTTATGGTACCTAAGGTTATTAGACAGATGATCTGTGATGTAGGCACGCTTCAAATGGGCTCTTAGGTGTGTTACTTTGAGTATGGCGTCGAAACTGGTTGGTCACGCTTCTGCGCATGCGTCGCCCTTCGGCGAGTGTTATTCTTTAGGCCTTTGCCTGGTTTTATCTTCATTTTCACTTGCGGTGGCTTAGTTTTGTTTACCTGGTAGGTTCTATTACGCTTTGTGCTTATTTTCTGCTTTCATTGCGTGGTTTTTGCGAAAAGTTAGGCTAACTTGTGCACTTTCGTTTGTGATGTAGGGGGCATAGCCCCCCTTGCCTTGACAGGTTATTTTGGCCTTATGTTTTGCTTACCTTCACATGAATGTTTCGCATTGGAGTGTGCCCTGTGTTTTTGTTTTTATCTGCCACTCACCCAAGGCTAGGCCCCCTGTTAATAGCCTAACTTTTAGTTGGAGGGGGGCGCCAGGGCTAGGCCTCATGTTCCTAGCCTAACTTTTTGGAAGGGGGAGAAGGGACTTTTGGTAGACCGTCAATGTTGCCTCGTCGCTCTTGCTTGCCGATCTATGGTTTTACTAAACCGCCTTAGGCTCGCAGGGGTATGACGCTTTGGTTTTCTAAACCTTCTGTGGGGCACTCTTTTTTCGTCTGACGCTCGCTCCTGCGCTGTCTCTCCCTTCTTTTGTTGCGCTCCCCTAGGCCTTGAGTTCATGAGACACAGTCTTCCCCTTACTTGAACTCCCTCATACATTGAGGTCCCCGCGGCACGGTCTTCACCTCCTTTGAGGTCTGCGGTGCCTTGAACTGTCGTCCCTTCCACCCTTTTTGGTGACGCGGGTCTCTGGGACGGGCTCCGCGCCCGCTCCGCCCTGCAGCGTGGACAAATCCCGCTCCAGGTCGGTCCTTTGCTTCCGACATGTTCTCGTTTTTGGCTGCTGTGGTCGGGTCACTCTGGACCCGCTCCGCCCTGGGATAGTACTATCCGTCTCTAGGTCGGTCCTCTGCATCGCACTGTATTATTTTTGCTCATGCAAGCTCCCCTGCCAGCTGTCCTGCTGTGCACTTGGGTTGAGCCTTTTGGTTGGTATTTACCTCCATCTCCCTTTCCGCTCGAGGGCGGACAAATCCGCTCTGGAGCGGACATCTCCGCTCTGGTGCAAGCATCTCCGCTCTGCAGCGATGTCTATTCCGCTCTGGACAGGGCCCCCTTGGGCTCCTTCTTCGCTTTGGCTTCTACACTGGGTCTCTCCTCCACCTGTTCCGCTCTGGAGCGGACGTCAGTCCCGCTCCTGGTCGGTCCTAGGCCTTCCCTATTGCTGCTCTAGCCCTCCTGTTTTCACCTGGTTCTACTCTACGATTGTTCCGCTCTGGAGCGGACGCCAGTCCCGCTCCTGGTCGGTCCTAGGCCTTCCCTCCTGCTGCCCTAGCCCTCCTGTTTTCACCTGGTTCTACTCTCCGATTGTTCCGCTCTGGAGCGGACGCCAGTCCTGCTCCAGGTCGGTCCTAGGCCTTGCCTTCTGATGCCCTGGCTCTCTTGTTCGCTGTGCGCATGCCTTTCTCCTTTGCCTCGACTGCCATTGTCATGCATGCATGCCCCGCTCTGGAGCGGGAGGGTGTAGTCCGCTCTGGAGCGGGTCTGTCTGCTCCGCTCTAGAGCGGACTTGCCCTCTCGGCCCTGGCACTATTTTTTGGCCAATATTGCCTTGTTTGTACTTGGGGTTTGTCGGTTACAGTGTCTAATAACCTTCTCCTTTACATCAGGCTGTGTTCCCGCTCTGCACTGCTGGGTCCCTTGGACTGCCGTCTCCTCTTCGGTCCCTTCACCCTCAGGTACCCTTTTCGGTTCTTATATAGCTGTCATGCTTTATTTCAGGGTGTTTGCACCTGCACCTTGGTCTTTTCTGACCTGGGTTTTTGGGGTGCTTCGGACTGTTGCTGCTTATGATATATGCTTGGCCCTCCCACATGGGGGGGTCCGTCTCCGTCCTTCTCCACATGGGGGGGGGGGTTATTACTTTTATGTACCTATCATGATGCATGGAATCTTTTGTGTTTTTTTGTGCATACTGTCATACTTTCCTGAAATTTGTGCTTATTCTTTCTCTGTGCTTCGTCTGGGCCATTTTTCATTTCTCCCTTCGCTTACAGTGCGGATGTCGCTCCCTGACTGCGCGCGCCATGGGTGTTCCCGTCCGGCTATGGGAGCTGGGCATACTGAGTGTCCCACCCATGCTGCGTGCTACTGCCGTGATGGCTTCACCCCCAGAAGGTGTGGCCCGTGTCTCATCAACATTATGACTCTTGAGTCTCGCCCTACTTCGCCGGATGCTGAGACGGCACGGGTCAACCTCACCGCTGCATGGTCGGGCGTGGCTCGGTATGTTTAAGGACCATTTACATCGGGTCCCCCGCTTCATGGACGAAGGGGTTCGCGCCTTGCTGAACCTTCCTCTGGAGTCTCCGCGCCCAGTGGTCACCGCTTCGCAGGTCCCTCAGTCTGGTGTGTCTCCGTTCTCGGCGGACACAGCGGGGTCGAAGCGGCACCACTCAGCTTCTCCACGTCGCCGGAAGTCTTCGCCGTCCCGCCGCCCTGCAGCTTTCGTCCGCACGTCTCCGGGCTCGACGACTTTTCGCCCTAAGATGAAGGCGCTTCCCTCGGTCCGTGTTCCTGCTGGTGTTTCGGCCTTCTCACCTGGTCGTCGTACCACCCATGCGCTGATCAAGGAGATTGAGGCATCGCAGGCCGCCGGATATCTACCATCGGCTCCTCCGCCTTCGTTACCGTTGGCTCTGCTACCCCCGTTACCGCCTACTCCACCACCTAAGAAGGCGGGGGCTCTGTTTGCTTCGGTCTCCCCTCTTCTTGTCCGCGAGGGTCTACCGGATTCTCCTGGCTTTGTCGAGTCTGACTTTCCGTGTGGCCAGCCTTCTCCTGCTCGGAAAAGTGGACCCGTACCTCTGGCAGTGCAAGGCGCCAGTGTGGAGGTTGTAGGGTCTGGTCAGGAGGGGGCTGCCTGTGACCTCGTGGAACTGAGTGGCGGGAGCGATGAAGAGTATGATGACGACGTGGTTGAGGACTCGCCACGGGAGTCGTTCTATTATACTCCGTCGCCTCGTCGGTCGCCCAGCCGTAGGAAACGTCGCCGGACCATCTCTTCGTCTTCCTCATCACCGACCGACGACCCTGGATGGGTCCTTCCTATTCGGGCCATCCAGGAGGCCCAGGTTCGGGCTGAGGAGGCTAACGCTGCACGGTTTGCCTCCCTACAAGAGACGCTTGCACTGTTGGCGGGATGCTTGGAGCGTCCTACTCCCATTCCTCCTGTGATTCCTCTTGTGAATCCTCTTCCGCCATTTGTGGACCACCTGCCAACTCGTTCTGCTCTCTCTGTGCCTGTTGCTCCTGTTGTCGCCCCTCCCGTTCCCTCCCCGGCTGCATCTCCTTCTTTTGTCATGCTACCAGGGAGTGGGTTCGGGATGGTTGGGCAGCCTGTCACCGTTCCGTCCTTGGGGGAAAATACAAGATTCCGAAGCGTCGCTTTCCTTCTCTTTATGGAGAGCCGTCGTCGTGGCGGAACGTGATGGCTTCACACCCGGAAAGAGCTTCTACCCAGGCGCCGGGGGAGCGCCCTGTTTTGGAGAGCTGGCAGGTGCAGGTTAACGTTAAGGGTCATTTTCGGGCTTTGACTCCGGACGGTCTAGTCCCTGAGGTCGACATCAGGGCTCAGCCTGGGAGGACGGATCTACATTTTTTTACGTACCGTCCTCAAGTGTCGCCCTCTGGGTCTAATACGTTATGGTCGGACTTTGCTCGACACGACATCAATGTCGATGCGCCCGCTCTGTCAGCCATCGCGGGCCTTCCCTTGGTGGGGAATGCTCGGGACGTAGAGGGTAACCTCATGGTTCGGCTTCCTCATCTCGAGGGGGGTCCCTGGGATTTGTGGCTGGCTGAAGGCTTGGACTTCGGGCTTCGGTCGTCGGAGGGTTCTTCCCCACTTCCACAGCACGACTCATCGTTCGTGTCGAGCCTAGTCACGTCTTCGTCCGGGGTAGACCCTAAGTACTGGGCATGGCTCAATGCGCCTAAGTTGGCGTTTGTTGAAATGCCTCAGCCCTGTTTCACGCCGCCAGATAAGGGTGCCCTGGAGCGTGATCACAAGCTCCGCCAGCGCACTGCTCGCCTGCTCTCCACCTTCCTGCTGCAGCTACAGCTGGCTCGGCTTCACCTGCGTCTGATAGAGGCGCAACCAGTTGGTGAGATCAGGAAGGGGGAAAGAGCACTTGCGGCGGGTCCACCTGCAGCTCGCCCTTAACTCGGTCGGGGACCTTCGTTGTGCCATCCATGAGGCTGCGCATTGTCGGCAATCTCTGAGGGTGGCCTTCTGTAAGAAGGCGCCGACTGAGGTACGAACGAAGCTGCTGCTGTCGGAGCTCGCTACAGAGGGGCTCTTCTCTGACGCGGCGTGGCAGGAAGCATACCTCTTTGCTGCTGCGGGGCGCTTCGCACCTCGTCCACCTGGGGTGTCGCGGCGCTCCTCAGCCGCTTCCTCCCTTAGTAGGGGTGGGAAGGCCGGCTCGTCAAGAGGACGCCAGGCTTGGCGAGGATCCTCTGCTGGGAAGCGTCAGGTGGTGAAGTCTTCCACGCGCCGTCTGTATGACCGTCGCTCACCACCTCGCCCTTCTCAGCACCTCGCTATTGAGGCCTCCTCTCGGCGAGTCGACCAGAGGCAGGAGGATAGGTGGCCGACGCAGGAAGGTCGGCGCCAGTTTCAGAGGGGCAGTCGCTATAGGGGAGGGACTAACCGAGGCAGTCAGTCTAGGCGCGGCAAGCCCGGGGACAACTCCGCGGCAAAAAACGCCTAGTGTCTCCGGGACTATCCTCTCTCCCTTCTCCCGACTGCCTCGCCGAAACGGTGGTCGCCATCACTCAAGGCGCCCCTACCGTCTTTTTTCGCCCCGGCTCGTCAAGAGGACGCCAGGCTTGGCGAGGATCCTCTGCTGGGAAGCGTCAGGTGGTGAAGTCTTCCACGCGCCGTCTGTATGACCGTCGCTCACCACCTCGCCCTTCTCAGCACCTCGCTATTGAGGCCTCCTCTCGGCGAGTCGACCAGAGGCAGGAGGATAGGTGGCCGACGCAGGAAGGTCGGCGCCAGTTTCAGAGGGGCAGTCGCTATAGGGGAGGGACTAACCGAGGCAGTCAGTCTAGGCGCGGCAAGCCCGGGGACAACTCCGCGGCAAAAAACGCCTAGTGTCTCCGGGACTATCCTCTCTCCCTTCTCCCGACTGCCTCGCCGAAACGGTGGTCGCCATCACTCAAGGCGCCCCTACCGGCTTTTTTCGCCCCCACTATCGGCAATGGCCTCGCCGATCGTGGGCGCGTCGGGTAGTCAAGCGGGGTCTGTCCTAGAGGTGGCAGTCAAGGCCTCCACTCAGAATGCTTCCCAAATATCGGTCTGTGTCTCCGGGCGTGGCCAAAGGTTATTCTGGCCATGCACAAGGATGGGATAATTCGGGAAGTCTCGCCTCACCAGCGAGTCTTCCTCTCTCATGTTTTTCTGGTCCCCAAGAAGGACTGCGATGCGATGAGACCGGGGGTCGACCTGTCGTGCCTCAATCTGCACATCGTGAACGACCACTTTCGGATGCTTACCATCAGTCTGGTGCGGTTGGCGCTCCATCCCGGTTGCTGGGTGGTTTCCCTGGATCTCAAGGACGCTTACTGGCATGTTCCGATAGCTCCTCGGTTCCAGGGTTATCTGGCGCTCCAGCTGCACGAAAGGGTGTTCACGTTCGACAGGCTGCCCTTCGGTCTCAACATCGCACCGAGAGCCTTTACGAAACTCGTCAAACAGGCTCTGACTCCCCTGCTCAGTCAAGGGATTCAGATCCTGTTTTACTTGGACGATTGGCTCATCACCGCAGACTCTCCCACCCGTTGTGTACACGACACTCACCTTGTCATCCAACACATCACACGGTTAGGCTTCAAGGTAAACGTTCCCAAGTCATGCCTCACGCCATCGCAAGAAGTGACGTGGGTGGGCCTCGACTGGGACATGGCGAGCGCGACTGTCAGACAGAGCCGGGTGAATGCGTCGAAAATTCGAAGGAAACTTTTTGCCGCATTGCACTCGGTCTCGATTACCAGGAAACTGGGACTCGCTGATCGGGTCACTCAATTGGGCGTCTCTGACCGTTCCCTTAGGGAGGTTCAGACTCACACGCCTGATTCAACTAGGCAACAGGGCTTTTCCGCTACTGCCTCCACATCGGCTGCGACCGATTCCGCGCTCGATCCACTTACAATTGACACACTGGGTGGTTCGGGGCACGCTCGCGAGGGCTGTGTCCTGGACTTCGCCGCCGCCGACCATCTGGATCGACACAGATGCGTCGAGCGAGGTAGGTTGGGGTTACCAGTCAAACACGGGACACCAAGGTCAAGGCAGGTGGTCAGGCCTCACTCATCTTCACATAAACGTCTTAGAACTGTTAGTTCCGTTGTTCTTCCTGAGGGATCATGGGCAGGCCCTCTCCGGCAGGTCGATGGCCTTCAGGATGGACAACATGACTGCAGTTCATTGCATACAGAAACAGGGATCCTCCAGGTCCGCCGTTCTTCAGGACCTGGCCGAGAAACTGTTTTTCCAGGCAGACCTTTACAACATCACACTGCATGCGACCTACCTGCCCGGGACGGCCAACCTATGGGCGGATGCTCTGTCGAGGGGACAGAGCACCCAGGTAGAATGGTCTTTCAAACAAACCGTATTCGACGACCTCGCGGCCTCCTGGGGTGTTCCGCAGGTCGACTTGTTCGCCTCGTCCGAGACGAACAAGTTGCCTGTGTTCCTGACCCGCTGGATTCGAACTCCAGCGGGGGGACCGGACGCTTTCAGCGTGGACTGGAGCAGGTGGCAGTCTCTATATGTGTTTCCTCCACCCGACGCACTTTTGATGTGCAAGGTCCTCCACAGGCTGAGAGAGTACCAGGGCAAAGTTTGGTTGATCGCGCCCATCTGGCCGGCCCAAGCCTGGTACGCTCAGCTGAAGCGATGGTGCCCGAGTCCCGTTCCCCTGTAGGTCTCAGACTTCCACTTGGGATCGATTGGAGACCTAGGGACCTCGTTGGCATTCGCATCGTGGATGTTTGTGAGGCAGGGTGGCTGCCAACGTTTGGAAGATCATTAACTAACAAATTTACTCTACACTGGACACACTCCACATGGAAGACGTACGAATCTCACTGGCACAGTTTTACTTCTTGGATACACGACACGTCACAGACACTGCCATCGGTGGCGTTGGTTTTTCACTACCTCAATTATTTATTTGAGACACGTCACAACATGTTCAACACCCTTAGGAACCACCTGTCTGCCATCCGGGAGCCGTTTGAGAAGTTAACGGGGTTGGTCGTTCCTCAAAAAGAATTGGATTTCTTCATGCGTGCCTGTTTTAGGCTTAGACCACCCCCGCGCCAGATTCCTCCTCAATGGTCTCTGGCGGAGGCTCTCAAACTGCTCTCGTCTGCCCCTTACACTCCGAACCCATCACCTGAACACCTACTTGACAAAACCCTGTTCCTTCTAGCTTTAGCAACGGGTGAGAGAGTCTCGGAGATGGCCGCCATGTCTCGGGCCCAGAATTGCATGAGGTTTTCTCTCCTCCTTGGGTCGGTCACCTTGGCCCCGTCGGTTCATTTTATTGCTAAGAATGAGCGAGAGACTCACGTTTTTAAACCATTTACTGTCCCGGCTTTGAAACGGGGTAGGGCTCATCATCTTTTATGCCCCGTTCACGCTCTCCATTCTTATGTGGAGACAGTCAGGCCGATGTCGGGGTTGGCATTGTGGGTGGCGCCTCGTACTGGTAGGAGGCTTGGCATCTGGGGATTCATATTATTCCTTATGAAATGCATCATTCTTGTCTTAGGCTAAGATATACCATTACATAAGATTTGACTGTACTTGACCTCTCTTGATATGCGCCTGTCAGTACACTCTTTTATATAAACTCTCTTGTTTAAGTCTGCCTTTTATGGTCCTGATATTACCTAATGGCTAAAGTTTGTGTTTTCAGCTTGTATGTCCGCCTCCAATTTGGTACTCTAGCTCTACGTTGGAACGTAGAGGCTACTACTAAATTGGGAGGTTTAACGACCCTCCCAATACCAAATGAGGTAAACCTCCTATTTGGTCGTAGCCTCGGAGTATCCAACGTCATAGTATCCCGCCCTCGCGCCGTACCCCTGCCCATCCAATCTTGTCTCTTGTAACTTGATACCGGGAATGCCCAATGAACCCTGTCGGGTAGTGGGGTGGATCCGTCAAGACGGCTGAAGGAGCCAGATAGGATGGCCTAAAATCCTGTAATTTTCTCTTCTTTCTCATCAATATTTTCTTATTTTCCTTTTCAAATAGTGGCCTCCAAAGTATGTACAACGTACCTAGTAGAGAGAGTAAGGTGCTACTCTAGATGTTATCGTTTTATCGCGCTAGTGATTTCGATAATTGCCCGCTCTAGAGCGGAGCAGAATTATACGATAAGTATATAGCTCTACGTTGGATACTCCGAGGCTACGACCAAATAGGAGGTTTAACTCATTTGGTATTGGGAGGGTCGTTAAACCTCCCATTATCTACAAGAGTTATAATATTGAACTGATCAATAATTCTTCTACTATAATACCACTCTGTATAACAGTTTCGTGTATAACCAAATAATCTCATTATACCTTATATATAATTATACAAATGAGTATTTCTACCCCCATGCCTGCTATATCCATATCATTATACAGTAAACCCTACTAGTAACGGTAGTAATTAGCAGCTTCAGGTTAGGTTTTGTTTAGTTCATATGTTTAATGTGAAGGAGATGGTGGTCGAGAGATGTGTGTGAAATACTTCATTCCTTCATTAGGTGTTCAGAATAAATTTAATCGGTGAGGTCCCAGAAGTAGCTCCTAGCTTGGTGAGAGCGAGAGAAGGGAGGGTGGGTGTAGTTCTGGGGTCGGAGAGAAAATGGGAGGGTTTCGGTGGGGGTATGGGAACAAGGAGAGGAGGTGGAGGGGATACCTCTCCACCGTGCAGTGCTACTAACAGGGAAAATTAAACTAAATAATCCTGACGACTGTACCTACCCAATAGCACTATCGTTAGTGAGTGATGTATGTTTTTTTGTACTTTTGTTGATATCTTGTCAAATCGCAAATTTAGCTTAATATAAAATTTGATATAAATTGTAGTTTCTTTATTCATACAGAATTTAGTAATATTTACCAGAACGTCCCGGACTTCCCAAATTGACTAATTCCTTGAACATGACGAGGTGCATTGTTATATGTGCGATCAGTTTACTTGGGAAACAAATTGACTTGTGTTACGTCCTGGGATATATAAACACTGGGCTCTTTCTATTGGACTAGGTATGCGGCAACAAGCAACAACGGAAAACGCTAGATCCAACCCTTATCTATAAACCCAGGCAACAAACCACCCTAAACCGTCAAGAGTCCTGCCTGGACAACGAGGTATCCTATGACTCGGTTACAGGGTGCACGCACTATAGACTGCTGATAGTCAAGCAGGCTATATAAAAGATCACACAATCAAGTTGACTTAAAGCTTCAAGGAAAAGATAGATAACGGAATTAAATTGCAGAAACAATTTAATAACAAACTAGAAGAAAGTACATTTAACGTTACGTTAATTAATACAACTAATCACCCCTGCGTGAAAGAAGGTGAAAGCAAACAGTCCTCAAAACATCGTACAGGTAGACAAGATGCAGGTTTCTAAACTGCATGCGGCTACTGTAGGATCTGATGCTTAGCAAAGAAAGTACGTTACGGATTTAGAGAACTCTTAACTAATAAGCAGGAATCAATACTAGTGATAGGACCTACAGTGTATAATGGCATAGGTATAATTAAATAAAGGCAGCCACTCGCAACATAACCACATACAGGTGTGCTTCTCACTCTTAGTCAGGCAAGCCTGCTCGGACAGAGTCTCTAAGCCACACCCTGACTCACAATGCACACAAAGACAGTAAACTGTGGCACAATAACAAGCATACAGATATAATAAACCGCTAGCTGTTAATCTGCCAGGTGGCAGAGGTCTAGCCGGAAGGATATAGGCTTCGGATACCCGGGCTGAGCCACCTGCTCTAGCCTAGGGACGTTCCCAAGTCTGTGCGCCAAATTACTCTAATTGAAAGGGTGCTCTCTTGAGAGACTCAGATCCCAAGTATCTGACTCTCTCCTGGCGACCCTAAAACAAACGCAAGGCGTGCTAGCGCAGTGCTGAGTGGACTAGGCAAGGGTCCTCACACAACACAACACTGGACACACAGGCACACAGACAAGAAAATGCCCCCAGACTCCCACGGGTATCCTAGTAAAGTCGTGCAGGTCCACAGGACTCGCACCAGCAGACTTTACTTAAAGGATCGCAAAAAGCCCCCCCTCCGGTCTAGCCCCTGCTCACCTGCCACAAGAACACACTAGCAAGCATGAAACCACCAAATATGAGACAACAAAAAAGCTTCCTAGGTCTCATTAACAATTACATCTCTGCATAAGGCCCAAAATCCTATCTAATTATCTGAGAGCTCGTCGTTAATACAATAATAGATATAAGGTCTATCAAGGGGATGGGATAATTAAATAGATTGGTGAAGTAGTGGAAAGAAGGTATACAAAGTAAGAGAGAAAGTTTCTAAGTGGGGTTGAGAGGGATAGATATCAAGGGGGTCCGAAGGGTACGACAGTGAGGTGAGCTCTGAGGAGAATAGCTCCTCTGGACCCCTCCAGGATCCCACACAAAGGCACGGTGGTCAGCCAATCACAGGCCGCTACGTCACCCGGCAGCAGGCCTGCAGAAGGCGCCAGGAACCACCAGCCAATCAAAACCGAGAGAAAAGGCCACGCGGGCGAGCAACTCCTCCGGGAGGGAGGAGGGAGGAGGAGGAAAAGCAACACTCACCTCCCCCACCCTGCTCGCTCGCTCTCTCTCTCCCGCTCGTCTCCTCCCACTCTCACTAGACTTACATCTTATATATAATAATGAAACAATCAACTATCGAGAATAAAATATACTAAGATGTGTTGGTTAAGAATAAGGGCAGCTTCAAGCTGTGAAACAACATAAGAATATCCCAGACATTAGTTACATTGTCGTAGGATATATACTAAGGAAAAGCCGGCCAGCCGGTTTCTAAACGGCTGGGCAGCCGACACTCGCGCATGCCCGCACGTGGCTACTATGCAGGAGCGTCACACCTCCCCCAAGATATAAGACACTTGACTAAGTTCTTCATATCTAACAGAAAGCTTCTCATAGTACCACACACTGTTGCGACACAAGGCACTATATATAAAAAAAATAAAGACTGTTGCACTCCACCGAGCAAGTTCAACTAACTTAGCGACAATAAGCGAAAACATTCAACTTAGATACTGCCACATCTTATACAAAATTCTACACGTTATAAAAATAAAGAGTTTTTATAAGGTTTTTTGCTTTTTTAATTTGTTTTTTTTCGGCTGAACTACAGTGACAGCCTATTTCCTCCACACTCAACACACACTGACTGAACGGCGAGGGTTCTCCTGCAACCAAACCCTCCCGTGACAAGCAATCAGCCAAAACATTATCAGTGCCCTTAGCATGCCACACATCCAACTTGTGTCCCGGCAGCAAAACAACACCTGGCACTGATAAACTGCCCAGTTCATCACAAGACTGGCATTTCTCTTCGCTCTTTCCGGCAACGGGGCCTGCCAATAACCTTTCACTAGTTCTACCTTCGTGATAGGCGATGCAGCCCCGAGGCGGTCTATGGTGTCGTCAACTCTCGATAAGGTATAGGCGTCTGTCAGGGATAATGCACACACACACTCTCGCAATCAACACACTCACTGATCTTGCCACTTAACACAGGTTGCATAGTTACAGGCAACGACCACTCACGACATTCCTTATCCCTCAGACCCTTCGTCAACACGTAATCCAGCTCTGCTTGCACCACAGGCTGTCGAGCAGGATTTATTCGGTAGGGAATTAAACTGAGCCTTGCACTACAGTAGGGTCCCGCATAAAACGTGTTCGCATAAAACGAGTCTCGATTAAAACGACCGACCTAAAATTCGCTTTGTACGAAATATCGTCGCTTTGTATGAAATGTCGTTCGCTTTGTACGAAATATAGTTCGCTTTGTACGAAAATTTTCGCTAACAGTGAAAATTGACGATATTGTGCCACCAAAATGCTGTGTTCACATAAAACGAAATCGCATAAAACGCCCTCGTTTATCGACCATAAACTCGTTTTATGTGAGACCCTACTGTATCTCCAGCCTGCATGTCGGATTCTACCCCGTACATCAGGCCTGGAGAAGCAACAAACATGCGGATGCACTGCCACAGCCTAGTAAACAACTTATCTCGCAGAATAACAATCCTAGTGCCCTTCCACAACCCAGCCGAGACCGCAGCTTCTAACCTGTAGTCTCCCTCCTTCTCCACCTTCGTCCCTAGAACAGCCAGGTCATGAGAGGGACAATTAGTACCACCTGTGCAGTCACTCCCATAGTTCATTATTGCGAAGGCTTCCCCGCCGATACCGTCCATGCACACCCCCGCATTCCTTACGACTACATCTGCCTGCGCAGCATCACCGCTTTTAGCGACATGGCCAGATACAGTCGGTCTATGGTAGGGCTGTTGCAATTGACTAGAGCAGCATTGGGAGGCTATGCGACGACTGGGCACTTCTATGCCACAGCCAACCTCACCAATCTGCTCAAAGTCCTCCTTTTGACCACCACCCTTGGCAGCCATGGGTCGACCCTGACCTGGCAACCATGCCAAAGCCTCGTCGCCCACCTTGAACCACCGAAACAACGAGGCTAACGGTCTTTCAACATTCCCGTGACCTGCCCGCGGAACATCTTGCACCGCCCGAGTTGTGAGACTCAGGGGCTCGGCACGACCAGTGGGGTATGAACCGAGCTGGTGCTGGAGCGCTGCACACTGCTGCTCTGGCAGGTGCTCTAGCGCTTCCACAGCCACCAGACTCGTGTCCCCCGCCCACTGCTCCGCCGAGACATGACAATCCCTACTCTCCTCCACCTGTGCCCTACTGCCCCCCTCTCCTTCTCCACCTTGGCCGCGGAAGACCAACGCAGAGACAGTAGGCTGCTCAGGTGGTTGCCTCACAAACTCCTCCAACAGGTTCACATGACATGTTTCCCCGTCCTCGTGTTTGATCTCGACAGCACCATTACCACACTTCTGAACTTCCGGATCCTCCAACTGCAGTTTACAAATATCTGAGGGAACCAACCTGTCTAGATGCTTCCGAAGCAACCCAAGTCCTCCCCCAATATCAAACTGAGCAACCCTTTTTTCTCTCCGTGTGTAACGTTGCTGCCTCGGAGTCTCTTCCTGCCCTACCTCCTCACTAGCTGTGACAGGTCCTGGGGCCTCTCCAGACTCTAACATAGGTGCCAATAATGAGTCACCAAGAAACACTGCCGGCTCAAAACTCTCCAATTGACCAACACTTCCCGTTTTCTTGTGACCTTTCCTCCGCGGTTTGATAGACTGAGGTGGTGGCTGCAAGGCTCCGGATGTCTGAGAACGCGTCACAACACCCCGCATGGTTTGTACGCTACACTTCTCAACCCACTCCTGTTCCTCCCTACTAACGTCGGCCGCCTTCTCGGCAACGACCAAGGGTGAAACCTTAGAAGCAGGCACCGCAAAGTCGTTGCCGAGGAGGAGGTTGACGCCCCCAACAGGGAAGTTCTCTACAATTCCGACATCCAGTTCCTTCGCCACACCACCCACCTCCAGCTCCATCCGCACCAGCGGGTAGGACTTCGTAGCATTGATCCCCTGAACTACCACCACCCGAGCAGCGTTAATCGGTCTACCAGTAAAGTTCCTTAACAAGGTCTGAGAAGCCCCAGTATCACGCAATAGCTTAACTCCTCGCCTTTCGCCAGCCCACCTCACAAAACCATGCCCTCTATGACCCCCAAAGACGTCGCGGACAGGGTTCGAGCCTTCCGGACTCTTAAACACAGGCTGTGTCCCAACGTCTGACGAACTACCCTTGGCAAACTCAGAAGATATAGGCGACACCCCTATGCTGCGGGCCAATGACACAACCTTGTTTGGTGGCTTGTTCGGACAAGCATTTGCAAAGTGACCCTCCTTGTGACATGCAAAGCACTCTTTACTCTTTGGTTTCCCTTGGGAGTGGGAGGTACCATTAGACTTCTTATACGGGACGGTATTTGGTTTATGTTCAGTTTTATTGTCAGTGCTACATGGTTTTGTGTATTTATGTGTATCAAAATTCTTGGGAGGGGGAGGGGTACGATCCTTTGCACCCGACTCACTCCTAGCTGCTGCTTCGCACCCTCGAATTAATGACAGTCGGAGGTCAGCCATTTCTGCTGCCTCCTGGAGAGTTCTAGGATTTTTTTCCTTTATATTTAATGTTAAGTCCCCGCCTGTGCACTTAAAGAACTGCTCCAAGAGAACCAGCTCACTCAACTCCTCAAAAGTAGCTGCCCTCTCAGAACGCAGCCAATGTCGTAGTGCATCAGACAAGTCCCGGGCGTGTTCTAGGAAGGTACTATCCTTGCCCTTAGTAACACCCCGAAAACTTCAAGCGGTAAGTTTTCTGGTTGTAACTCATAGGCCCGTAGCACAGCCTTCTTTAGCTCATCATAAACTACACAGGACTCTAAAGGTAGTGCATCATACGCTTTTAGCCCCTTTCCTAGGAGTCTTGATGAAACTAATGCTGCCCACTTTTCCTGAGGCCACTGGTGTTCCTGACACTTCTTCTCAAATCGCATAAAAAACTCAGTCACACATAACTCATCGAACACAGGAACTAGTTTAAGCAGGTGCGACAATGATTGGTCCCGATGTCTGTTACCTCCCCCAATATTTCGCCCTGTTACCTCCACTCGAGAGATCTCCAGCTCCCTGTCAGCCCGATACCTAGTAGACTCTGCCTGCAGTTCAGCCTCTCGTATAGCTGTTCTCTCTGCAGCCTCAGCCTGTGCACTAGCCTGTCTTTCGGTAGCCTCAACCTGAGCTCTAGCCTGTCTTTCGGTAGCCTCAACCTGAGCTCTAGCAACCTCAACCTTGGCCATCTCAAGCCGAAACAACAAATCTGGAGTCAACCCTTGAGGAGGGGAAGGTGCATTTAATGGAGAGGGTCCCTGTGATTGAATTCCACGCTGCCATTGACCATCAACTTGGGGGTATGTACTAAATTCAGGCACCCTGACGTTTGATATGGGGGTAGAGTGGAGGGGGGGCTGGGGACCAGGGCCCCCAGTCGCCTCTCCACCCAGGTCTCTCCCTTCTAAACCCAATATCAAAGTCCTCAGCTGATCTTTCCTCATGCCACTTAAACCCTGGTGACCCTGAAGACCTGCCACACACTTTAAGCCATACTTATTCAGCTTCAACACCCTGGCAGCGGTAAGGGGCACCTCTAAAAATCTTCTAGCACCCTCCTCGCTATCGACTAGCCACTCCACAGGTCTTTCTCCCTCCGAGCCCGTATCGTGACCTGACCCATCACTGTGTTCCGATGTATTAGACATGTTTGTGTACTGCAGTAATTATCACGGTTATAGAATGTGCCTTATCTCCTATGCAAGTATGTATATACTAATGTTATTTAAAGTCTTTAATGTGTTATATTGGTTGCTCCAAAAAAAAACTATGTCCACTGTATTCCTCTAATCATAAGGAATCTCAAACAAATGACCACTATATTCCTCTGTTCAGTAAATCCTATGCAAGGTCGCCATTTGTTACGTCCTGGGATATATAAACACTGGGCTCTTTCTATTGGACTAGGTATGCGGCAACAAGCAACAACGGAAAACGCTAGATCCAACCCTTATCTATAAACCCAGGCAACAAACCACCCTAAACCGTCAAGAGTCCTGCCTGGACAACGAGGTATCCTATGACTCGGTTACAGGGTGCACTCACTATAGACTGCTGATAGTCAAGCAGGCTATATAAAAGATCACACAATCAAGTTGACTTAAAGCTTCAAGGAAAAGATAGATAACGGAATTAAATTGCAGAAACAATTTAATAACAAACTAGAAGAAAGTACATTTAACGTTACGTTAATTAATACAACTAATCATCCCTGCGTGAAAGAAGGTGAAAGCAAACAGTCCTCAAAACATCGTACAGGTAGACAAGATGCAGGTTTCTAAACTGCATGCGGCTACTGTAGGATCTGATGCTTAGCAAAGAAAGTACGTTACGGATTTAGAGAACTCTTAACTAATAAGCAGGAATCAATACTAGTGATAGGACCTACAGTGTATAATGGCATAGGTATAATTAAATAAAGGCAGCCACTCGCAACATAACCACATACAGGTGTGCTTCTCACTCTTAGTCAGGCAAGCCTGCTCGGACAGAGTCTCTAAGCCACACCCTGACTCACAATGCACACAAAGACGGTAAACTGTGGCACAATAACAAGCATACAGATATAATAACCGCTAGCTGTTAATCTGCCAGGTGGCAGAGGTCTAGCCGGAAGGATATAGGCTTCGGATACCCGGGCTGAGCCACCTGCTCTAGCCTAGGGACGTTCCCAAGTCTGTGCGCCAAATTACTCTAATTGAAAGGGTGCTCTCTTGAGAGACTCAGATCCCAAGTATCTGACTCTTTCCTGGCGACCCTAAAACAAACGCAAGGCGTGCTAGCGCAGTGCTGAGTGGACTAGGCAAGGGCCCTCACACAACACAACACTAGACACACAGGCACACAGACAAGAAAATGCTCCCAGACTCCCACGGGTATCCTAGTAAAGTCGTGCAGGTCCACAGGACTCGCACCAGCAGACTTTACTTAAAGGATCGCAAAAAGCCCCCCCTCCGGTCTAGCCCCTGCTCACCTGCCACAAGAACACACTAGCAAGCATGAAACCACCAAATATGAGACAACAAAAAAGCTTCCTAGGTCTCATTAACAATTACATCTCTGCATAAGGCCCAAAATCCTATCTAATTATCTGAGAGCTCGTCGTTAATACAATAATAGATATAAGGTCTATCAAGGGGATGGGATAATTAAATAAATTGGTGAAGTAGTGGAAAGAAGGTATACAAAGTAAGAGAGAAAGTTTCTAAGTGGGGTTGAGAGGGATAGATATCAAGGGGGTCCGAAGGGTACGACAGTGAGGTGAGCTCTGTGGAGAATAGCTCCTCTGGACCCCTCCAGGATCCCACACAAAGGCACGGTGGTCAGCCAATCACAGGCCGCTACGTCACCCGGCAGCAGGCCTGCAGAAGACGCCAGGAACCACCAGCCAATCAAAACCGAGAGAAAAGGCCACGCGGGCGAGCAACTCCTCCGGGAGGGAGGAGGGAGGAGGAGGAAAAGCAACACTCACCTCCCCCATCCTGCTCGCTCGCTCTCTCTCTCCCGCTCGTCTCCTCCCACTCTCACTAGACTTACATCTTATATATAATAATGAAACAATCAACTATCGAGAATAAAATATACTAAGATGTGTTGGTTAAGAATAAGGGCAGCTTCAAGCTGTGAAACAACATAAGAATATCCCAGACATTAGTTACATTGTCGTAGGATATATACTAAGGAAAAGCCGGCCAGCCGGCTGCCGCCAGCCGGTTTCTAAACGGCTGGGCAGCCGACACTCACGCATGCCCGCACGTGGCTACTATGCAGGAGCGTCACACTTGCTCATGTAGTTGTGTACACCCTATGTGGTGGATTGTGTTCTTTTATTTCAAAACTTTATTTTATCAAGCATTGTTTCCACATAGCGATTTTGATCAGTTCTTTTGCATTTATCTTGTATCGTCCCAGTTTTAGTTTGTTTGTTTTGCAAGTTTTACATTATAATTTCTCACCTTTTACATACTTCCCATTGCTCCGAAAACTTTCCTTCCTACACATACTCTCTGTCTTGCCTCCATTTCCACACCTGCATCCCTGCTTATCACTCCTCCTAGATACTGTACAGTATTTAAAACACTCCACTTTCAGTATTTCCAGATCCAGGCGTACATTTAGATTTACCTTACAAGCATCTCTATTGCACACCATCACTTAATTTTTTGTTGACATTCACCCTGAAATTACATGTAACTATTTCTATATTATCATTATGCTATGTAGTGTTTTACTTCATGATCTGAGGTTGTTGTTGATCATTTTGCAGATTGCTGGACAGGCAGGGACAACCCAGAAAGTTCAGGTGGCTGTGTCGGGTGGAACTTTAGCTGCTGTCACAGCCATTCAAGTTAGTAATTCTTCACCACATAGTTCAGCACCGTATTGATACTATGTGACAATTTTGTTTAACCAAAACATAAAGGTTTTGTACACAATAGGATCGGTCAAAGGAGGCCTAGACTGTATCCCTATTTTTCCCATAAGAGTCACATCCCAACTTACCTTTTTTTCAAAGTTGATGCCAACCACACAGAATACATTCCCATGAAGTAGTAGTAGTACTGTAGTAGTCGTTCCCTAGGGTGCCTGGCCGAACAGCCCCAAGTTCCTAAGGAAGGCCACAGCCGAGACCGGGTTTTCCCACAAGGCTCTCAATGAATGTATATTGTATTATTGGCATAAGTGGTTGTGTGCTATATAGTGTTTCATAATGTGTTAAATTGTATTGAGTGTTGTGTTATACAACCTGGACAGAGTCATCTAGCCACTTCTGATAACTCAGAAGGGCTAAATGGTACCCACATCGCAGCCTAGCCAGGTGGACTCTGTCCTCATGGGAAAGGAGGGTTTCTGAGGAATGGGTTTCAGGGGCCCATGCATGTAGCTGAGTGTTGTCTTTCAGTGACTGGATGGATCGGTGAGTGATTTGGGTATATGAGCATGGAGGCTGGATTGGGGTGGGCAAGGGGGGAGTGATGACAGTATTTGTGTATGATTATGAGTGCTATGTGTTGTTTTGATGTTTGTTGGTGTGTGTAGATGTTATGCCATGTAGTGTAGTGGGTGGAGGCTGCAGTGAGAAAATGTGTGCCTCCATGTAAAGGTGATCCTTGATTTTGAGCACTTTGGTGTCCTGATGTAAGTGGTCTGTAGGTGCAGTAGCTGTGCAGCCTGTGAATATGTTTAGGGCTTTGTTCTGTATGGTCTGTAGGGTGTGTTGTGATGTGTGTAAGTGAGGTTAGAGACCCAAGCAGGGCAGGAAACGCTATATTTGCGGCTCTCACAGAAACTCACATTAAATATCAGGAAGATAGTGAGGTATGGATTCCTGGTTACAACCTACATAGGGCGGACAGAATGCATAGATCACATGGAGGTGTAGCCTTGTACATACATGACTCACTGATATGTACTGAATTCCTAAATAACAGTAATGAAGTGGTGGAAATACTTGGAGTTAAAATAGAATCCCTAAATTTAGCAGTTATTGTTACATATAGGCCTCCAGACTCATCCCGAGAAGAATTCAAAACCCAGCTCAACAAAATCAAATCAGAAGTGGAAACCCTGGGGAACCCAACACCAAATATTATATGGCTAGGAGACTTTAACCTACCAAACATTAAATGGAGACAACTAGAAAACCAGTTAGTGGCAAATAACACCGGAGAAGCAAATACTAATACGAGAGAGCTTTTTGAACTTTGTGATTTTTTTAGTCTTACCCAACATATTGCTGAACCAACACGGGAAAACAATATCTTAGACCTGGTCTTCACTAACAATGACTCTCTAGTACACAGCATTAACATATCGGACACAACATACTCAGATCATAAATTAATTGAGATCAAAACAACCTTAGAAAGTGTACAGACAACCTCAGAATCGAGAACAAAACCCGGCCCCTTCAGTAAATTTAACTTCAATAACAAAAACATTAGGTGGGAAGAGGCAAATCAAGAAATGGAGGAAATAGACTGGGAAGATTTAATGGATAACCTGACACCAGCAGAATGTCTAGTCTTAATAACAGAAACCATGACCCAAATCTGTAGCCACCATATACCTACAAGACAAACAAAACGAAGAAGCAAACAAGATCGGGAAAGGAGGAGGCTGTACAGAAGAAGAAAATTACTCACACAAAGACGCACACATCAAAATCTACAGGATAGGCAAAAGATCGAAATAGATAGAGAAATTGTGGAAATTGAACAAAGGCTAAGAATATCATATGAACTACAACATATGGAAGAGGAGAGGAAAGCTATTGCAGGTATAAAGGAAAATTCCAAATACTTCTTTTCATACGCCAAACAAAAGGCTAAAACAACATCAAACATCGGCCCACTGAGCAAAGGGGACGGCTCTTTCACAGGGGACAAAAAGGAAATGAGCGAACTCTTAAGCAGGCAGTATGAAATGGCATTCAGTGAGCCTGATGAAACAAAAGTCATCAGAGACCAAAATATATTTTTCATGGAAACCTCCCCCACGGAAACCCCTCAGATGCTGGATATTGATTTCGGTCCAAAAGACATAGAAGAGGCCATTTCCAACATGCCATCCCACTCGGCACCAGGCCCGGACTCATGGAATTCGATCCTAATGAAAAAATGTAAGGAAAACCTCTCAAAACCCCTGGCTATAATGTGGAGAAGGAGTCTAGACACTGGTGACATACCAGATAGCTTGAAAAACGCAATAATTGGCCCACTGCATGAAGGAGGGAGTAAAGTACTACCAAAAAAACTACTGCCCGGTAGCTCTAACCTCTCGCATCATTAAAGTTTTCGAGCGAGTCCTGCGAAGCAAAATTTCAACATTCATGGAGACAAATGAACTACACAACACCGGTCAACATGGGTTCAGAGTGGGAAGATCATGTCTCTCACAACTTTTGGAACACTATGACAAAATTCTTAAAGCGCTAGAAGAAAAGAAAAACGTGGATGTCATTTACACCGATTTTGCTAAGGCATTTGATAAATGTGACCATGGTATAATAGCCCACAAACTGAAAGCAAAAGGTATAACTGGGAAAATCGGACGGTGGATATACAATTTCCTCGTAAACCGAAAACAATCGGTAGCAGTAAACCAAGTCAATTCTGAGCCTTCGGATGTCAAAAGCTCAGTGCCCCAAGGAACAGTGCTAGCGCCCCTTCTGTTCCTCATACTAATTTGCGACATAGATACCAACACCAGACACAGTACGGTGTCGTCTTTTGCTGATGACACAAAATTAAGCAAGATAGTAAACACACAAGAGGACACGGGCCGACTGCAGGAAGACATGAATGTAGTGTTCCAGTGGACCAGGGAAAACAACATGCAATTCAATGAGGAAAAATTCCAATTAATACGGTACGGAGATAATAATGGTGTTAAAGAAATTACAAATTACTTAACAGAATCTAACCACATAATAGAACGGAAAGACAGTGTGAAAGACCTTGGGGTATTAATGTCTGAAAATATGGGTTTCAAAGTACATAACCAGGTCAAAGTGGCGGCTGCGAAACGTCTAACGGGTTGGATTCTGCGTACTTTTAAAACACGCGGTGAATTGCCTATGATAACGCTCTTCAAATCTCTAGTGCTACCGCGGCTTGAATACTGTAGCGTATTAACATCCCCATATAAAGCAGGTGAAATAAATGACGTAGAGAGTGTACAAAGAAATTTCACTTCGCATATAAGTTCGATAAAACATCTACACTATTGGGAGCGTTTAAGAGCACTGAATCTGTACTCACTGGAACGTAGAAGAGAACGTTACCTAATAATATACACGTGGAAAATCGCAGAGGGTTTAGTACCAAATCTACATACTCCGATAGTCATGAAATTCAGTGATAGGAGAGGCTGGGAATGCGAAATCCCCCGGATGAATAACAGGGGTGCTATGGGCTCTCTGCGAGAGGGCTGGTTATCACACAGAGGCCCACGTCTCTTCAACAAACTCCCACGGCGAGTAAGAGACATGAGGGACATCTCGTTAGACAACTTCAAGAGAGCCCTAGATGTCGAACTGCAAAAAGTGCCAGACGAGCCCATCCTCGCAAGGGAGCGAGCTGTCGCTTCAAACAGTCTACTGCACCAAATCACCACCCATAACGAGGGGCGTCGCGCTCCTTGGTGCCGCTAGAAGAGCGGCGAACACATCAAAAGGTCAAAAGGTAAGGTAGCCTATTCCATTATTTAGCGTATGTGGTAGTTGCCCGGCGCGACCGAAGCTGCTCCAAGGACTCGTGCCCCCAGGGAGGGGGCAGGGGTTTGTTGTGGGGGTTTGGCTCCCAGGAAACTGCTCCCCATGGTCGGCAGCCGGCTGTCCTCCATTGGTCGGCGATGTTGTCCCCGGACAACACGCAGCTGCAGGCACGACCTCCCGAAATCCATCCTTCTGAATCCTCCTTTCCTCGCAAGGACAGAGTCCACCTGGCCAGGCTGAGATGCGGGCACCATCCAGCTCTTCTGAGCTATCAGAAGAGACTGGATGACTCCGTCGTCGACACCTGCCCAGGATGTAACACAGCACTCCATACCATTAAACACATCATAGAAGACTGCATTTCACACAATCACTTACGCCAACAACACCAATCTACAGTCTACACTCCTTGAGAGCTCTGTGGGAAAGCCCGACCATGGCCATGGCCTTCCTTAGGGACTCTGGGCTGTTCGGCCAGGCAGCTTAGGGAACGACAACAACAACTTAGCGTATGTAATATTTGTATACTATGGTGGTAGTTTCTTTGTCCTAATTTTGTATGGGAAAGTGATTTTAAGGTGTTTAGTCTTGGTGTCAATTTGTTTTTAATGCTTGTAATACTGTATTTATTAGTGGCCCCTCCATCATTGACGAACATGCCTATTACATAAGGCATCCTCTTCAAACACTAATCCGCCGTAGTTTGAATCTACCGCGCAGAGCATTTAAAAACTGAGGAGCCTTCATCATGAGTGCACGCGACCTCACTCATAGCTTCAGTCATTATGAATTGGGTTCTCACTACGAAAAAACTTCGTAAAAAATAAAAACAAAAAGAAAATAAGAATAACTATCTAATAAGCTTTCAATCATATCGTGGATGTACTTGTGTGGATTTCTGACCAGACGCTGATTCAGGCGTCATTCCTCCTTCTCTGCTCTGCGCTCAGCCTGCCCGGACGTGTCTCCCCACGCTCCGCTGATTCCGCATTTGCTGCGTCCCTAGTGAGTTTTTTCTCATTTGTTTACTCCGGGATGTATCGAGTAAGGTTAGGATATGTGTAGCAGGAGTGTCCTGGGCTGGTTGCCCGCAGTGCAGTGTATTTTGGGTCGTGTGTTTGGGGCATCTATTTCGGATGTTCCCTCGTGGTCCTGTTGTGGACATGTGAACTTTTTCACAGTTAGTTAGCTTGTGTTGCAGGCGGCTTTCATTACGCGTTAGTTATTGCAGCCTTTTATCTTTCTGATGAGGTATGCTTTGCTTACTGACGTTCCCTTTGTTTTTTTCTTCACTTAGTGAAGTTTTTTCTGGGTCCCGTGTCAGTCTTCCCTTTGCCGGAAGTATTTGCTACAGTGGTGTGTTGGCGGTGGTTCCTGTTGTGATATTTCCAGTGTTTGGTGTATATTTCAACTTTTATTATGCCGTCTACTTAGGCCTAGCCAGCCGCTCGTAGCTTTGCCACATGTACAAGTGTTATTGTTTATTATTTATAAATATGCCATACTGTGTCATGTGTATCCGGGTTTTAGTTGTGTATTGGCTAATTCCTCGGACTATGTTTGTTTCCTGGTTTAGTTGTGTATTGGCTAATTCCACGGATTATTGTGTGGTCTTAGGTTAGTCGTGCGTGGCTTCCTTCGTGTCCGTTGTACGTTCAGATGGTGTCTGATCGGGGTGGGTTTCCTTCCGGCGGGTTTTTCTCGGTTTCACCATGAAAAAAACCCAGCCGAGAGCCGTGTTGGGCCACACGTGGTTTTAACACAGGCTGGTGTCCCCGGCGATGAGGTGTCTGTGGCTCTCCAGGACTGCGTCTCTGTTGGTACCTGGTTTCAGGCACCCTTTGATTCCCGGCGGAAATGGCTGTACCCATCTATAAAACGTTGTTCATGCGAACATACGTTATGTAGTTTTTCTACCAGGTTTTACAAAACCACATGAAAAACCTAGCTGTTGTTAAGGGCTTTCCTCCCCGGCGATCTTTTACAAAGAAGTGGGGACAGGAACTTATGGGGTTAACTTTTTGACATCTCACCCGGCGGGTGTACCTTGGTAGGGTGGGATGAACAACTAAGTCATTTAGTTCATTAACCAATCCATTTTAAGTGATGCTATGTATCGCCGCCTTTATACTTACGGCGATTGAAGGTTCAATTAGGGTTAACATCGTTTTTCACACCCGGGGGGTGCTCCTAGGTGGAGGAAATAAGGAATTTACAAATTCAATTTCGATTTAACCACTTAATTTAGTGATACAATTAGGTATCGCCGCCTTCAACCTTACGGCGATCTTTTTGTGACAATTCGTTAGAAATCAGATCTCGTGTCAGCCTGCCCTGTGTTATTCTACTAAAATATTTCAAGGGCCGGCGTCTTTATGGGGGGTTGTTTTTGTTCCAAAAAATTGAATCTTAAGACAGTCACCACCAGAAAGACTATAATCGCCATGCTGGACAATTATATTATGTCAGAGGGTATTCTTCACTTTCGTCAAAAAGATTTGTTTAGATATTCTGAACCCCGCCGCGTAGCGAGCTGTGATCGTTGTGTCATTACATCTCGTTATCCGGTGGGTTATTAACACTTGTATGCGAACATGTTGGGTTAACCTTATGAGCATTAATTCCTGGAAATTTTCTTTTTTTCCAGAGCTGGGCTCCGGCGGACCAATACAGACCCGGCGGTAGTTTTCCCCACCAGTCTCTGTCATGGCTACCTCAGCCCCAGTCTTTGCTTTATGCACTACCCCTGCTTGTGCCGGTATCCCTATTTTTGCGCATACCCTTTGCATAAGGTGTGTTAAATGTCTAGACCGTTCAAGGGGTCTCTGGGTAATGCGTAATTGTTCTTTTTGCTCCCAATTAGCTGTCAAGGTCCTTTGCGACAATGATAAGACCGCGGCAGTAGCTTTAAGAGAAGTACGGCAACAGATGGCAGCCTACACTACGATTGTTGCGCATAAATCACTTCAATGTGACAACGTCCCTCTTTGGGATAGATTGCTATTTGAACACCCTCCCCCTAAACGTTCCTCTAGAGTCACGAGTCATAAGCCGGCGGAGACTGGTCAGGGTTCTGTATCTTCTGCTACTACACCAAAACGTCCAAGAGAGCCTACACCCCCGGCGTCCGCCTCCTCGTCTCGGGCGAGATCTCGGTCTAGGTCACCTCTCAGACGCCAGTCTTCTAGTCTTGCCTCTTCACCAGCGAGTAAGAAGAGTAGGACGGAAAGTTCCACCAGTGGTCACGGCGATGAATCCTCCAAATCTAGGAGTAGTTCTCGGTCACACCGTAGCCATAAATCCTCCAAAAAGGATTCCCAGAAACGAAAGTCCTCCCTACATTCACCAGCTTCTAGTGCCTCTCATCGTACCTCTACCCCAGACAAAGTTTGTGTTAGGTCTCAAGGGTCCAGTGCGGTGCCTGTCCCTAAAGAGGATTTACCTATTAATATTTTAACCCTGGAATTGGAAAGTTCAGGGGGTTCAATAATTGAGAATGTTTCAGACTCCCAAGAGAGTGTAGGCCAGGGCCTCGGTGTTTGGCGGTTTGCTCAGCCAGGGTCTGACCACCCACGTCCGACTCAAACGAGTCACACAGTAGCCGATGTCCACAGGGACGCGGCGATCCCATCCTCTATTCCTGACTTATCTTGGCAACAAGGTACCCCAGCTTCGGCGGGGTCTTCTCAGGAGGAGAAAGACGAGGTTTCAATAATTTCGGAGATGGAAGGACAAGAGTCAGGCTCAGGCTTAGACGCCGCGCAGGAATGATTCACCTGTAAGTTTATCATCTAACCAATTTGTTACTGCGCAAGAAATTAATGGGCTACTTACTGATGCTTTATCTAAATTTTTTGGCCAACAACAGGAAAACCCCACAATGGACTTGGGGGCTCCCACGACAAGTTCTACGGTACGGCCTCTGATGACTTCGATTGCTTTATCTAAGATCCCTAACCCACCCACTCTGTCACCATCAGTGGTTACTAAGCCTGCTACGGCGGCATTGACAACTTCAAATGTCAGGGTCATCACGGATGTCAATCCACCCCCTCTAGACAAGGCGCCTCTCAGAAAGGTGGCTATGCCCTTGCTTTATGGACCAGACGAGTCATGGGTCCTTTTGACCCCCACTAACCCAGAGCTCGCCCAACCTACCTTGTCAGGGGAACTCCCGGTACCGCGTGAGTGGGTCATCCAGGGCAATAAATCAAAGAAATTAAGGGCCCTGGATAATTTGGGAAATGTACTGGACGTAAACATCAAGGCTATACCTAGTTATTATCACCAAGACTATTTTGTGTATGCTACTAAGCCAGCTTTACCCCCTGCCTCAGCTTCGAAACTATTTTCAGACTGGTCTAAGCTGGATGGGTTTAATGATATTAAGACTCTGTCAGCTCTCACTCCTGAACTTGATTTACAGACCGTCACAGACGAAGCAGCTAATCCAGTTTTGAAGGTGGGGCAGTTGGGTCCAGGACCTTGGGTAGATTGGGAGATAGAGGCTCAAAACTTTGCAACCACATTTACTTCTAAATCTTCCCACCAGATCCCTCAGGATACTCATTCATGGTTCTCCATGCCGGTAGGTTCTGCCGGCGGAGTCCCGTCAGCTTTGTTTTCTTTCCTAGCTGCCCCTAAGATTAATCTTTGTGAGCTAAAAGACCCTTTCACTACCCCTACCCCTAGTCACCTAGACAGAGAATTTAGGCTAAGGGGGAAAGCTTTTCGCCTGTTTTCTCAGTACATAGTGTCTCAACAGGTGGCTAAGTCTTTACTGCGGTCCACTCAGGCAATCGCAGACGCGGATGCCAGAAGATCGGTTGAATTATCCCGGCGACTGCTCCTCCAGTCGTCAATCCAATCCTTGGGTGACATACGCACCGCCTTGCTTGAGGCGGTACGAGCAAGACAAGATCTCAGAATGTCTTTAGTTCGCAAGCTACCTGATCGCATTGCGAATCAGGTGATCATGTTACCAGTGCTTACTCCCTCTTTAATGTCCCCTGAAGTGTGGCGAACGGTGTTCAATATGGCACAGGCCGTTAAGCACAGTCCCACCCCTTCTAAGAAACCTGCATTTAACTTCCCCAAACCCAGGCCAACCGCTAAAGCTCAGCCAGGGGGATCTAAACCCTTTCTTCTGCCTAAGTCCTCCCACTCCCCCCAAGGTCAGTACAGGCATAGACAGGGTAGGTTTTCAGGTCAGAGAGGACGCGGCCAGCATAAGCCAGGTCAGGGCCAGTCTTCGGCCAACACCAGCCAGCCGGCAAAGCGTCCAGCACCACCAACCCCACCATAAAAAAACTAAAGTCTTCAGCCGACAACGGCGAATTTTGTTTCTTTAGAGGTGGAGTCACTGGTCCAGGAAATGATTGCCAAGAATGTCATCATCCCGGTCCCCCCAAATTACCCTGTATTCACGTCCAAACTATTTTTGGTTCCAAAAAGGGACAGTGTTCAGATGAGGCCGGTCGTAGACCTGTCTTATCTGAACCTTCACATTCACAACGAATCTTTCAGAATGTTAACAGTACACCAAATCAGGCTAACACTTCCGCCGGGAGGTTGGATGTGTTCACTAGACCTGACAGACGCCTATTGGCACGTCTCGGTCAACAAAAGATTTCAAAGGTTTTTGGCCTTACGGATCTATCTATCTATCTATTGCCTGACGCCGTGATCCCCGAAGGGGTGGCCACGAACGAACCGCCCCATGCACCTCTGTCCCCGGTTAGTCGACGCCCCTCCCCCAACCAGCACCGCCTTCGTTCATGTAGTTCCTCACTCCATCCTTCCACCTCATATTCGGTCTACCTCTCCCCCTCTGTCCTTCCACCTCGCTCTCGCACACCCTCTTAGTCATTCTCTCGCTTTCCATACGTTCCATATGGCCGAACCATCTCAAGTTGTTCCTTTTCACACTTTCCAGCACATCTACCTCCACACCACACCTCCTTCTTACTTCCTCATTAGTCTGTCTATCCCTCCATGTAACTCCGCATGCACTCCTTAAGTAATTCATTTCCACTGCTCTCACTCTTGGTCTGAGTCTCTCGACCAACGTCCATGCTTCGCTTCCGTAAGTCAGTGGGACCACACTGTCATGCAAGGACTTCTTCACTTCCATACTGACCACCCTATTTCTTGTTACTGCTTTTAGCGTTCCTACAACCCTCTTCCCCTGTTGTACCCTCTCCCGCACCTCTTCATCCATAGTCCCATCTTTACTCAACACACTGCCCAGATACTTAAAAGAGTTGACGATCTCCATAGCCTGACCGTTCAGCTTCACCTCACACTCTGTGACTTCACCCCTTTCGAAGACCATAACCTTGCTCTTCCCCGTATTTACCTTCAAATTCCGTTTTTCGCACACTGTTCCAAACTCATTTACCAGACCCTGCAACTCCCATTCATTATCACTCATCAGAACTGTATCATCCGCAAACAGCATATAGGTAGCTTCCACTCAATTCCCTCCCTTTTCAGCGATACACCAACATCCACTGCTCTTGATAGTATTTCTTTCATAACTCCATCCATATATACAGTAAACAACCACGGCGACATCACACACCCCTGTTTCAAACCAACAGGGATCTTACGGATCAGGCACCAAAATTTTGTTTTTCAAAGGATGCCGTTCGGCTTGAACCTAGCACCTCGATTATTCACGAAATTAGTCAGGCAAGCCCTGATGCCATTGTTAAAACAGGGGATCAGAGTGTTGTGGTACCTAGACGACTGGCTGGTGGTGGCAGAGACACAACAATTATGCGTCAAACATGTCAATATTATTTTAAATCATGTCAAAACTCTAGGCTTCAAGGTAAATCTGGTAAAGTCAAACCTTGTTCCCTCACGAGTAATTCAGTGGATAGGGCTGGTCTGGGAAACGGCCGCTCTCACTCTGAGTCAGAGTGTGGACAATCGCAACAGGTTTCGCAGGAAACTGTTCATGTTTCTTCACAGTCTGACTACGACGCGGAGGGTCTGGGAGTCTCTGGTAGGCTCTCTCAACTGGATTCAACTAACTGTCAAGTTGGGCCGGTTGAAAGTAAAACGATTAATATTGGAAGGCAACAAATATTTCCCGCACTTACCGGCGGGAAAATTATGGCCCATCCCGAAATTAATCCACACCTTGCTAGCGGTCTGGGCAAGGAGGGAAACGTTGCACTCAATAATGTCATGGACCTCTCCTCCACCAACGGTATGGGTAGACACGGATGCGTCAGGCACAATAGGGTGGGGATTTCAGTCAAATCAGGGGCACCAGGGTCAGGGGCTTTGGTCCCACTTAGAAATCTCTCACATCAATGTCAAAGAATTACTAGTCCCCTTGTATTTCCTTCAGGCTCACGGCCCGGCGCTACGGGGCAAGTTGGTGGCCTTCAGAATGGACAATCTGAATGCAGTTCACTGTATTCAGAAACAAGGATCAACGAGGTCAAGGGGGTTGCTAAACGTGTCGGAAGAGATTTTTACTCTCGCCAACAGACTAGACATTTACCTTCACGCATCTTATCTCCCAGGCGTAGCAAACGTCTGGGCAGACGCTCTGTCCCGGAGACAGAGCGCGACAGTAGAATGGGAGCTCAAGCAACCCATTTTCAACCTAATGATTGCAGAGCTCTCCCATCCACAAGTGGATCTATTTGCGTCCGAGGAGACTCACAAACTCCCTCTATACCTCACCCGCCGGGCAAAAACGCCGGCAGGGGGGCCAGACGCCCTAGTGACAGACTGGAACAGATGGAGCTCCATCTATCTGTTTCCGCCACCAGATGCGTCACTAATGTGCCACGTAGTGAACAAACTACGAGATTATCGAGGCTTAGTCTCGCTAATCGCGCCCCTGTGGCCGGCGCAGTTGTGGTACCAGCAATTGAAAACGTGGTGCCCGGACCCGGTATTGCTCCCGGTCGGGTATTTCCACTTAGACACGATTGGCAACCTAGCGACCTCGCTGACTTTTGCATTATGGACATTCAGGAGGCCAAGTGGCTAGCACCATACGGTAGAGATGTGACCAATAAATTAATCAATCAATATACTCAGTCTACGAAACGACAGTATCACATTGGCAAGCCTTTACTTCCTGGATCATCAGAACGGAACAGAATGTGCCGTCAGTGGCTTTAGTTTTCAATTATTTAAATTATCTGTTTGAGCAGAAACATTTATCTGTGGTAACATTAAAAAATCACTTAACTGCGATTAGAGTGCCCTTTTTAGACCTTACAGGTCTCTCCATACCGGTGGCGGAGGAAACAGGTTTTATGAGAGCTTGTTTTAAACTTCGCCCACCTCCCCGTCAGCTCATGCCTACTTGGTCTCTCGACAAAGCTTTGTCTTTACTTCATTCTCGTCTGTACCAAAATACTGCAGACTTTGCATTACTCTTAAAAAAGGCGGTTTTCCTTATGGCTTTGGCCACCGGGAACAGAGTGTCTGAGCTGGCGGCGATGAGCAACACACCTAATTGCCTTAGGTTTGGCAGACTTAATGAATGTATTTACATTGCACCTTCCCCAGGTTTTGTAGCCAAGAATGAGCACAGTGCACACGTGTTTTCTGAGTTCACGGTGCCGGCGTTAGAAAGGGGAAAGGTGCATCATAATCTATGTCCAGTGCAAGCTCTAACCAAATATTTGAGAGTAGCTCCTCTTAACCCCAAAGGTGCTTTATGGGTAGCAAGTACGGGTAAACGCTTACTTAAACGACGATTAGCCTCTCTTCTGGTCGAAGTCATTAAAGAGAGTAATCCCGGCGTTGTGGGTAGGGCCCACGATTTACGCAAATGGGCAGCCTCTTTACGTTTCCTGAAAAAAATTTCAGTAGAAGATATCGCGTCCACTCAGTTGTGGGCGTCTAATCATACGTTTTTGTCTAGATACTTATCAGTTACTCTAGACAAACCTTCCTTACCATGTATAGCTTTAAGGCAGAGGGTCTAGGTGGCCCTGCAGTCACTTTTGTTTATTTCACGAGAAGGGGGGGGGGGGGGGTGCAGTCAGTTGACATAGGACACCCTAGACCCCGCCGGAGTATGAGAGCTGTGATATAATTTAAGGTTAATGTGATATGAAAATTTCTCAGTGAGAAATTGTGCTAGTACATTGTTAGTACAAAACAACGGAGTTGTTATAGTAGTTTTAGCTGCGAAAGCAGTCTAATATTAGAACAGTGGAGATCCTTTGCAATTTCTCTCCACGATTATTTTGGGGATTATTATGTGCACATATAAACTTATAACTTGTTATTTTTGTCACCACTCGTTGAGTGGGGTGCCTTTGTAACTACAGATCTGTGTTCAGAATCTTCAGGGTTACCCATTTTTTGTCAGGCAGGCTTCTTTGAAGCACGCACCTGCCTGAACCCCTTTTTCTTGTATATTTTTGGTCTACGCCATATTTAAATATATTTTTCAAAAGTAAGAATACTATGTGGTTGTTGTTTTTATTATCTGCTTTTATAGAGTTATGATATGATTACGAATGTCCCCCTCCAGTCTTAGAAATCAGGCATGTTCGTCAGGCATGTTCGTCAGGCATGTTCGTTTCGTTGCGTGGTTGACCGACTTCCTTAGTGACAGACGACAAGCAGTGCGATACCAAGGCTTCATCTCCACCTTCCTAGACATCACATGTGGAGTCCCACAGGGCACAAAGATGGGGCCTCTATTGTTCCTCATCTTGATTAATGATGCCCTAAAGGACACCCCATTCCACTGGAAGTACGTGGACGACTCGACAGTCGGCATTACTGTCGATAACACCTCCCCTAACTATGACCCCCTACAAGACATCCTCGACCGTCTTCAAGCCTGGACCACAGACAATCATGTGACTATCAATCAAGACAGTGGTCATGCACATCAACACTTCCGTTACCGACCTTCCTCCACCCACTGTCACACTTGGTCCCTCATCCCCTTCAGCTTGTTGAGTCCACCAAACTCCTCGGAATCACTGTGGACAACAAACTGAACTGGAAGAAAACATGTAACTACCACAGTCAGGACCGCCACTTACAAGTTATTTATGCTAAGGCGGTTGAGATCCCTGGGGCGCCGGAGAATGAGCTGAAGAGTATATAACACCTTTATACTCCCTAAGCTCACCTACGCCTCTCCGCCTGGTCCTCCTCTCTAACCCTAACACAACAACGTCAACTGTAGAGAGTTCAGAGGAGGGCATGCAGGATCATCCTGGGTGGCACATATCCAGGGTACGAGGAAGCTCTCACCACCCTTAGCATACCTGCACTTTCACAACACTCAAAGTTTGCATCTAGCTTTTGTCACCCACGACACAGAACTTACTTCCACCAGACGCCCCTAGACCTACAGTGCAGCTCGTCATTTCAACACACTCCAACCAATAAGAGCAAGAACTGACAGATATAAAAATAGTCCTATCCCAACCATTGTTAATATTATTATAATGTAATAAAGTCTGTCACACCATATATACGCGCCCACCTTTAATAATATATGCATAAGTGTGTGCGTGTGTGTGTATTAGAATTAATTATGTATGTATTTGCTTGAGTTTGTTTATGTATATGTGTATATATGTATCTATGTATGCAGTATATGTGTATGTATGTGTGCGTATATGTGTATGTATGCGTTATTTATGTATATATATGTGTATAGTGTATACTGTTGTGGTTCGAGCCCGGCTGCGAGTATCAGGTAGGATAAGAGAAGAGCATATATGCATGTAATGTGATTTATGTGACATATGTATGTCTGTGTGTACGTGCTGTCAATGGTTCGAGCCCGGTTGAGAATATAAGTATATATATATATATGTACTGTACGTGTATTATATTTATATGGTCATATGCCATATGTATGTATTCATATGAGCGAGAACATATGCTCACTAGCGCAACTTCTGATTATAATCTATGCATAAGCATTATCTTTATAAGTGTTCGGTATCTTCATCCATGTATTTCCACCCTTAACAATAGAACGCCCAGCTCTTCCATATTTCGCTTTCTGTCTCACCCACACACACACCCACCCACCCACCCACCCACCCCCCACCCACCACCCACCCACCCACCCACCCACCCACCCACCCACCCCCCCACCCACCCACCCACCCACCCACCCCACCCACCCACCCACCCACCCACCCCACCACCCACCCACCCCACCCACCCACCCACCCACCACCCACCCACCCACCCACCCACCCACCCACCACCCACCCCACCCACCCACCCACCCCACCACCCCCACCCACCCACCCACCCACCCACCCACCCCACCCACCCACCCACCCACCCACCCACCCACCCAACCACCCAACCACCCACCCACCCACCCACCCACCACCCACCCACCCCCCCCCCACCCACCCACCCACCCACCACCCACCCACCCACCCACCCACCTCCACCCAGCCACCCACCCACCCACCCACCCACCCACCCACCCACACCACCCACCCACCCACCCCCCCCACCCACCCACCCACCCACCCCACCCACCCACCCACCCACCCACCCCACCCACCCACCCACCCACCCCCACCCACCCACCCCACCCACCCACACCACCCACCCACCACCCCCACCACCCACCCACCCACCCACCCACCCACCCACCCCCCCACCCCCCCCACAAACCAACCACCCACCCACCACCCCACCCACCCCACCCAACCACCCACCTACCCACCCACCCACCCACCTACCCCACCCACCCACCCACCCACCCCACACACCCACCCACCCACCCCCCCCCACCCCCACCCACCACCCACCCACCCAACCACCCACCCACCCACCCACCCACCACCCACCCACCCACCCACCCACCACCCACCCACCCACCCACCCACCCACCCACCCACCCACCCACCACCCACCCACCCACCCACCCACCCACCACCCCCACCCACCCACCCACCCACCCACCCACCCACCACCCAACCCACCCACCCACCCACCACCCACCCACCCACCCACCCACCCACCCACCCACCCCCCACCCACCCACCCACCCACCCACCCTTTATTTATAAATAATTTATTTATTTTGTTTGTAAACTAAGCTTACCATCCTCATATCTGTACATCTCATGTTCATCCACTAAATTGTAAAATGTGTATTTTCAGCTCATGAGGCTGCCATTCTTTAATAAACCGTTTATTATTATTATTATTATTATTATTATTATGATGGAGGGGCCACTAATAAATTATAGGTTTGACTCCTGTAAGGAGATAAAGAAAACCTAATATTTAGTAGTGGCCCCGTAATCATTGACGACTGGGGCCCTCCCGACCGTCCCCTTCCCATTCGTTGATGTATTAAGGATTTTGGTTTACTTGATATGTCAGTGAAGGAGGAATGACGCCTGAATCAGCGTCTGGTCAGAAATCCACACAAGTACATCCACGATATGATGGAAAGCTTATTAGATAGTTATTCTTTTCTTTTTCTTTTTATTTTTTACGAAGTTTTTTCGTAGTGAGAACCCAATTCATAATGACTGAAGCCATGAGTGATGAAGGCTCCTCAGTTTTTAAATGCTCTGCGCGGTAGATTCAAACTACGGCGGATTAGTGTTTGAAGAGGATGCCTTATGTAATAGGCATGTTCGTCAATGATTACGGGGCCACTACTAAATATTAGGTTTTCTTTATCTCCTTACAGGAGTCAAACCTATAATATTGTTTAATTGACATTGATATATTGTATGTTGCAATAAGGATTTTGTGTGTGTGCGCTACAGGGATGTTGTTTAACCCTTCCAGCCCGGGTGTCATTTCCTAAGGACACCAAAAAAAAAGGGCCGGTACCCGGGTGTCATTTTAAAATCCTTGTGCTTGAAAGCGTGCTTCAAAATTCGCGCGGCCAAATTTTGCATTGTAGGAGCGACCGCAGCGCCACCAAGCCTCAACTACTAGTGTTATCAGTTCGTACGTGGCCGCCATAGCGAGTAATACTGAAAAAATGTTTTCCGACGTGTCCGATTCGCTGCAACCTCCCGCGGGCCCCATTGCTACCCCGCTCGCAACTTCAACGCCTGTTGCAACCGAGAAGAAAGCTCAACGAAAGAAAGTTAAGCATTTGTTGAGTGATAGCGCTATACAGCGACAACTTTTTGATAGTGAAGAGAGCAGTGGCGAAAGCTTGGTGGACAAGGTACAATTCATAAGTGCAAGTGAAGAAAGATGACGATTTCGTGGCTTTGGAGACGACGATAATGTCGATTTATTTGAGGGGGGAGACAGTAGTGATGATCCTGATGTGGAAGTGTTTCAGGAAGGTGCCATTGAGCTTCCAAGTGTGCTAGAACCTAGGCCTACCCCCTCGCCATCTTTGCTAGGTCAGCCTAGGCCTAGCCCTAGCCCTAGCCCAGGACCTTCCCCTTTGCCTGCCCGTACGCCCTTGAAAGTGGGCAAATTTTCTACAAACAATCGTTGGTGAAAAGTGCAGCTAAAAAAGCACGCAGGGCAGCCGCAGAAAAGCATAGGGAAGCTGAAGACAGTGATAATGACGCCGACCCTGGCCTAGCAACCACCCGCATTCCATTGTCCCGACGCCTTGACCCGGGACGCCGCGTGGGTCACCCACAGCCCTCGGCTTCATCTCTCCTTCAGGATGACCAAAGGGCCTCTTCAAGTGGTATTGGTGATGTGCCACAGCCCTCAACACACCGCAGAGCATTATTTGCTGCGGAGAAGCCCTCGGCTCGCCGCAAAAGGAGCCCAACTCCCAAGGCCGAGGCTCCCATTGTTGAAGCTCCCGCAGCCTCCCGCGCCCCACACCGCCGACGCCCGGTCACTTCTTCACCAGAATTGTCTCCTGAAGAGGATGCTGACGACCCCAACATTGCCCCAGATGACCTGACGTCGCCTGAGGAGGAAGAGGAACAGGAACAGGAACAGGAAGAGGAAGAGGAAGTCCCGACAAGACGAGCGAGAGGGCGAGGTCTTGGACGTGGTCAGCCTGCCGACGCCGCTGCCCCTGGGCGTGGCCGTGGGCGTGCAGGGCGTCCGCGTGGCCAAGGGCGTGTGCCAGGGCATCCAGGGCGTGTGCCTGCTGCACGTCCTCGAGCATCAGCATCCGACCTGTTTGTGTGGACAGATGGGGCTGATTTTGAGCCAGATTGTCCTGCCTTTGACGAGGTACAGATGGGTTCCGGGGTGTCACCAGCATATCCCTGTGGCCCAGATGCTACCCCCAGTGAACTTTTCTGTGGCTTCTATGACAATGAAGTCATGGAATACCTCGTCAAGAGACAAATCACCACCATGCTATCTGTGCCAACTTTCTTGGGAGGAAGACCAGTGCCAAGATGGTGGCATGGAGAGCTGTCACTGTGGCAGAACTATATGTGTTCTTGGCACTCACAATGCTGATGACACATATAAGGAAGCACGTTCTAGGCGACTACTGGATCACTGGCGACATCATAACGACTCCAGCATTTGGCAAATACATGTCCAGGGACAGGTACTTCGACATCCTCTCCTATCTCCACCTGACAAACAACATGGCAGTCCACCTTCCCGACTCATTATGGAAGATCAGGAAGCTGTATGACATGATATGTCATCGGTTCACCACATACCTGATTCCTTTCCAGAAGATGTGCCTCGACGAGTCTCTGGTCCTGTTCCGTGGTAGGCTGCACTTCCGACAGTATATCCCGTCCAAGAGACACCGCTTCGGCATCAAGCTCTTCGTCCTCTGCGACTGTTTGACGGGGTATGTGCTGGACTTTATAGTCTACAGCGGCAAGGCTGGAGAAATTGAGACTGACCCCCTCATTGGTTTTGGTGGCGCTGTAGTGAAGAAGATGATGGAGAGGCACTTCAATAAAAACCACATCCTCTACACAGATAATTATTACACGTCGCCTCTCCTGACCAAGTACCTCCATGACCGCAAGACCGGAACTGTCGGCACAGTCAAGGGCAAGAGGAAGGGCATGCCAGGCTACCCAACCAAGACGAAGAAGGCGGGCATCTTCCACAAGAAGAGTGGCCCCATCCTCTCCATCCACTGGCATGACCAGCGCAAGGTCAACCTCCTCACCACATGCCACAAGGCCCAGATGGTCGCCACAGGGAAGGTGGACCGAAGAACCAAGAACCCCGTCCAAAAACCAGCTGCTGTCCTGGATTATAACCTCAACATGCGCCTCGTTGACAAGTCCGACATGCAGATGGGCTTCATCGACTGCCTGCGAACATCTTGCAGGTGGTACAAGAAGTTTATCCTGCATACGGTAGATATGTCGGTCCTCAATGCCTACAACATCTACCGTCTGAGGACTCCAGGAGCCAAGAAGTACAAGTCCCTGTGGAAGTTCCACAAGCAGGTGCTACTTGAGCTCCTGGCTAAACATGCGGCTACACCAGGGAGGCCACTACAAGGACCAGGCCAGCTGGACAGAACGGGGTGTGCTGAATTTTTCAGGAAGCACCAGCTCAACGCCCTTCCTTTCAAAGCACCAGGTAGTAACGTTAGGAGTCAGAAGAGGTGCCATGTGTGCAGCCACACAACTCGCAGACCCCGCAAACCCACAAAAACCACTTGGGAATGCCTCGAGTGTCAAGTTGGACTGTGTGCTGGCACCTGCTTCAACGACTTCCACACTCTAACAAACTTTTGAAGTGGAAGTGACAACAGTGAAAGTGACACTCAAATGTAGGCTAAGAATAATAATATAACTAAGTATAAGTGAAAAGGACACATAAGTAATAATAAGTGCCTTCAATAACAATATGAACAAGTGAAAGTGACACTAAAATATATATTTCTAACAATAAATAAGTGAAAATGACACTCAATAAGCCTAGGCCAGTCAAAGTGACAGTATAATAATAATAAAACTAAGTATAAGTGAAAGAGACACACACAAGTAATAATAAGTGCCTTCATAACAATATGAACAAGTGACAGTGACACTATATATTATTAGCTTACCTAACAATACATAAAAGGGGAAATGACACTACCAATTATCAAAGTCCAGTGAAAGTGACACTATAATCATAATAATAATAATAATAAAACAAAGTAATAAGTGACAGAGACACAAATCAGTTCATGTAAATAACTTTATTGAGTGAAAATAACATAATAACTATAATAAATGACAGAATAACCAATAAAAAACTATCAAATCGCTTCCCGGCATAATTGCGGGTGGAGCGACGAGTGCAACTGGGTGTCGTAGCCGGGGCCGCGGTTGAGTGTTCGGACGCGCCGAGGTAAATACGCAGAAAAAGTTACCTCCACTTCCATCACCTTCACTCCGGAACCAGTTGAGCTAGAGAGCTCTACTCAACGCCATTCTACGCAGCAAGGTAAGGCGCCCATTTCTATATATGTTTGATTAATGTAGGTAATATATTAAGCGAGATTAGCCTTAGTTTACTTTTGTTGATATTCGGCCAGATCGCCCGGATACGAGCTCCGTCCTTTGGAGAGCCTGCCCGGGCCAGGAGGGTTAAGGTAAGGTATGGAATATGGCGGTGTTCTGCTGTCCAGTTTGTGAGGATGGTCACTGTAGAATTGGCTGGGACTAGTTTGAGTCTGTTTGCGGTGTACCAGTCGTGTAGTCATGAAGTTGAGGTGACCATTGTTGTTGTTCCCTAAGCTGCCTGGCCGAACAGCCCCGAGTCCCTAAGGAAGGCCATGGCCACTGTTGGACTTTCCCACAGAGCTCTCAAGGAGTGTAGATTGTGTTGTTGGCGTAAGTGGTTGTGTGAAATGCAGTCTTCTATGATGTGTTTAATAGTATGGGGTGCTGTGTACTGTACTGTAATACTGTAATCTTAAAGGAAATAATGAACAGTGAAAGAGATCATGATATGTTCATAGAACTCCAGTGAGGTGTATATTCCAGTTTGTTAAAGCCAACCCTGATTTATGGAAAAGGTACCTGGTCATTACTTAAAAGGTATATTAAGGTGTAAATCTTAGGATAACTAGATGCAATGGTTTCTCCATATATATGTTATCAATCCAACTCTCTGCTTATCTGATGCCATAAAATTTGGTCATGAGTAGTACTTTTCACTCTTAGCATTGTTTTTAGCTTTTGCCCTACTTTATGTATTACTGTAGGCCTATACAGTACAATCTATCTATCTATCTATTGCCTGACGCCGTGATCCCCGAAGGGGTGGCCACGAACGAACCGCCCCCATGCACCTCTGTCCCCAGTCAGTCGACGCCCCTCCCCCCAACCAGCACCGCCTTCGTTCATGTAGTTCCTCACTCCATCCTTCCACCTCCTATTCGGTCTACCTCTCCCCCTCTGTCCCTCCACCTCACTCTCGTACACCCTCTTAGTCATTCTCTCGCTTTCCATACGTTCCATATGGCCGAACCATCTCAAGTTGTTCCTTTTCACACTTTCCAGCACATCTACCTCCACACCACACCTCCTTCTTACTTCCTCATTAGTCTGTCTATCCCTCCATGTAACTCCGCACGCACTCCTTAAGTAATTCATTTCCACTGCTCTCACTCTTGGTCTGAGTCTCTCAACCAACGTCCATGCTTCGCTTCCGTAAGTCAGTGTCGAGATTACCACACTGTCATGCAAGGACTTCTTCACTTCCATACTGACCACCCTATTTCTTGTTACTGCCTTTAGCGTTCCTACAACCCTCTTCCCCTGTTGTACCCTCTCCCGTACCTCTTCATCCATAGTCCCATCTTTACTCAACACACTGCCCAGATACTTAAAAGAGTTGACGATCTCCATAGCCTGACCGTTCAGCTTCACCTCACACTCTGTGACTTCACCCCTTTCGAAGACCATAACCTTGCTCTTCCCCGTATTTACCTTCAAATTCCGTTTTTCGCACACTGTTCCAAACTCATTTACCAGACCCTGCAACTCCCATTCATTATCACTCATCAGAACTGTATCATCCGCAAACAGCAGTATAGGTAGCTTCCACTCAATTCCCTCCCTTTTCAGCGATACACCAACATCCACTGCTCTTGATAGTATTTCTTTCATAACTCCATCCATATATACAGTAAACAACCACGGGGACATCACACACCCCTGTTTCAAACCAACATTCAGGTCAAAGAACTCGCTCTGCTCACTCTCCACACGTACTGCCGCCTTTGCACCCTCATACATGCTCTTCACTGCTTTCAGCAACTTGCCCTCTACTCCGTATATTCTAAGTACTTTCCACAAACCTTCTCTATCCACTCTGTCATAGGCCTTCTCCAAGTCCATAAAGGCAACATACACCTTTTGTTTCTTCTCCAGATACTTCTCCACAACACAATTCAGGGTAAAAATCTGATCTACACATCCTCTTCCCTTCCTAAAACCTCCCTGCTGGTCGCCTATCCATTTCTCCGTTCTCACTCTCACTCTCTCAATCACTACCCTACTGTATACCTTCCCTACTACGCTTAGAAGACATATTCCTCGGTGGTTACCACACACTCCTCTTTCCCCTTTGCCCTTATATAGGGGGACTATTATGCCAGTCTTCCAGTCATCGGGTGCACTCCCCTTCTCCCATGCTAGTTTGCACATTTTCCATACCCATTCTATCACTATCTCACCACCATACCTCAACATTTCCCCACACACTCCATCTGTTCCTGGTGCTTTCCCCAACTTCACTCTTTTCATGGCTTCCCACACTTCTGACCTCCTGATCCCCACCTCCTCCTCCACTACTTCTCTTCTTCTCCCTCCCATACCATATCCAGCTATGTTTGCTGGCTCTTCATTCCTTTCATTTAGCAACTCACTGAAGTACTCCCTCCATCTTTCGACTCTCTCTTGCTTCTCGGCTAGCATTCTCCCATTCTTATCTTTCACACCCTTACTGTTTCCCTTGCTACCTTCCCTAACTTTCTTGACTTCTTTCCAGAACAGTTTCTTACTCTCCCTCCATTTTACACTCAGATTCCTTCCAAATTCCTCATCTACTCTTCTCTTACTTTCCTTCACTACTCTCTTCACCACCCTCTTACTCTCCACGTACCTCGCTCGTTTCTGTCTCTCGGAATCTTCATTCCCTCTACTACCCAACCACTCTCTATATGCTTTCTTCTTTTCTTCCACAGCTATTCTTACCTCTTCTGTCCACCATGCTGTACCTTTCACTCCCCTCCCTCTTCTCCTCACTCCACACACCTCCTCACATGCTGCACAGATCTCATCCTTAAACACCTTGCTCATCTCCTCCACTTCCTCCATAACTTCCAGGTCGAACCCACCTAGTCGTCTTTCCACTGCTCTCCTGTACTCCTCCCTGACTTCCTCCTCCTGCAACCTCTCCACCCTCCTCACCATTCCACCCTCCTCTCGCCTCCCTCCCGCTCTCCTCACCCACTTCTTTTGTATCCTAACCTTAGCTACCACTACATAATGATCAGACAGACCCCCTCCAATACCCCTATACACCCTAGCATCCATCACAGATTTCTTCATTCGTTCATCCACACATACATAATCAATCAATGACTTTCGTTCCACCACTGTCTTATCCTTCATCGTCAATATCCGTTTCCACGTGTACCTGTGGATCATTCTGTGTCGGAAGAAGGTGTTGGCTATCCACAGCCTCCTCCCCACACATACGTCCACAAGTGCACTACCATTCCCATTCACCTCTGATGGTACCCCCCACCCTCCCACCACTCCCTCAACTTTCCTATCACCCACCTTACCATTCATATCCCCAATCAGAAATATTCTTTCGTTCTTGTCAAACTTCTCCAGGCACGCCTCCACATTCATCCAGAACTCCTCTTTCTTTCTTTCAAGTATATCCTCTGTCGGGGCATACACGCATACAATCACCCACGTTTGTATTCCTACTTTCATTCTCACCCACACAATCCTTGAACCCACAGACCCATACTCTCTTACACATTCCTTCCATTTGCTACTTACAAACAAACATGCACCTTCTCTCGCTGTTCCTTCACTCACTCCAGCACACACACCCATTCCACACTCCCACTCTCTCACATCTGAACCTTTCCATTTGGTCTCTGTCATTCCACATACATCCAGCCTGGCATTCACTAACACTTCCAGAACCTCTCTCTCTTTTGTGCCATCATTCATGCCACTAACATTCCACGTAGCCATTCTCAGAATGTCCGAAGGCATGTCCTTAGTCGGTCGTGGTTCGTCAACGTTGGTTCCGTCCGCATCCGAGGCTGTTCGTTCGTTTTTCTTTGCTTAGATATTTTTTCCGGGTGGGGGTCGCAAGCCCACCGACCCAACCTCTTTAGTCGCCTCTTACGACACGCAGAAGGCACGTGGGGCATATTCTATTCCCTAACCCCCAGGGGGGATAGGGAATACACCCTTTTTTTCTATTTTTTTTTTTTGTTCCAACCTAAAACTAAAGTGATAAAGTTAGATAATCATGGTGCTTAACCCCTTCCCGACGGAACCCATCACGTGACGGGCACCAACATCTGCTTATTATGTGTCCTGGGTGTGAGGCAGGCATTTACAGGCAGCACGGGACCCCTTCATGGCTGAGCGAGCACTGACATAAGAGAGAGACGTCTCCCACATGATTGCAGTGTTACACATAGCGTAAACAGCTAAAAACTGCTAAAAACTGCTAATTATTAGCGATTTTGGCCGACCTTTGCAAGATCTTTGCAAGATCTTTGCAAGACAACCAGATGTTGAACAGAGATAATTCAGGTGTCATTGGAAAGCTCAAAAACTTGTGTCCTCTTGTTCTTGGTGGACAAGTTTTGCTACGTGGGATATACCATCTCTGCCGGTGGTGGGGCCGAGGCCGCCACTATCGCCAGAATAAGATCCGGCTGGGGAAAGTTTAGAGAACGTTTTCCACTACTCACCATGAGAAGACTTCCTCTCCCCTTGAAAGGAAAGGTGTACTCTTCATGGGTTAGAAGCGCAGTGACATATGCTTCAGAAACGTGGCCTGTCAAAGCGAATGATAGCAACAGAATGGAACGCAATGAGATGAGAATGGTGAGATGGATGTGTGGTGCCAAACTGCAAGAAAGCATATCAAGTGAAGAGCTAAGGAGAAGGTTAGGTATCAAGAGTATCAGTGATGAAATGAGTACTAGCAGGCTTGGATGGTTAGGAAATGTTTAATGTGGAGAGGATGGATAAACAAAGCTGGGTGAAAAGATTCAAGTCCATGAATGTGGATGGAGCTGCACCAAGGGGCGGACCAAGAAAGACGTGGGATCGGACTTTGCGGTCTGATCTTAAATCAAAGAACCTGAAATGTGAGGCAGCTCTTAACAGGGCTGTCTGGAACGCCGCCATTAGGACATGAGACCGGAACCGCGCTTCTTGTGGAGCACTCGGCCTTTAAATTCATGTATGTATCTCCTATCATCCCTCACAAATAGATCTTCCTTATCCACTCATTCCAAGCTTCTTACTCCCTTGTACATAATTATTAAGTCACCTCTTTCCTTGAAAATAGGCAGCTGTAGTGTCCTCAATCATTCTTCATACGTTAACTCATTCAACCTCGGCTCATCTTTTTAGCTATCCTTTGAACCTTATCGGGTTCAGTTTTACATTATTATTTATATGGTGTTTCAAATGTGGTGACCATATCACTGCTGCATACTCCAATCGTGGTCTGATCATACTCACTATCATTTTTTTTTTATAATTTCTTTGTCCATATAGTTAAATACCACTCTAATCTTGGTTATTACATACACACATAAAATTTTAATACTGAGTGTTCCACACATACGTGCAGTTTCAGTCTCTTGTCCTAATGGCGGCGTTCCAGGCAACCCTGTTAAGGGCTGCTTCACTTGTCAAGTTCTTGGATTTGAGATCGGCGCGTATAGTCCGATCCCAGGTCTTCCTCGGTCCACCCCTTGGTGCAGCTCCCTCCACAATCACAGACCTGCATTTTTTGACCCAATTTTGTTCATCCATTCTCTCCACATGTCCATACCATCCCAGTCTACTTGTACGCATCACCTCGCTAATACTCTTTATACCTAAACGTCTCCTCAGCTTAACATTTGTTATTCTATCCTGTAGCCTGGCCCCACACATCCATCTCACCATTCTCATCTCATTAAGTTCCATTCTGTTGACATCCTTTACTTTAACGGCCCATGTTGCTGAGGCATACGTCATTGCACTTTAACACATGAGGCATACACCTTTCCCTTCAGGGGGAGAGGCATTCTTTTCATGGTCAGGATTGGCATCAGTTCTCTGAACTTCCCCCAGCCACACCTAATTCTAGCAACAGTGGCAGCCTCGGCCCCACCACCGGCAGAGATGGTATCTCCTAGGTAACAAAACTTGTTCACCAGCTCCAAAGGCTTATTTCCAAAATTCACAGCCACAGGATCATCACTTAACACAAGCTCGCCTTTGCACACTACGCACTCAAATTTTTCTATGTCTGACTTATCCTTCGGCAGGGGTCCCTTTATTCTACTACAGCGCTTACTCCCATGGTGTACCCAACATCGACAGATGCTACATTGAATTGAGTTAACGCCCACTCCCTTTCCACACACTGCACATGGGTATGCATCGCTCTTTTCCACATTGCCTCGTCTCAATCTACAATGCATAACCTTGGTTTTGTTAATATTGACTCTTAACCCACTGAGCCCCAGCGACGCAGGGTTTGCGTCCACAATGTATGTAACGCTAAACCCCAGCGACACATGGTTTGCGTCCTGGCCGGTCCGGTCCCAATTACTCCGGTCCTATGGCACCTAGAGGGCTCAGATTTGTATGGGAACTGTGTAAGTATCCCACGCACCCATGCCGATGGTTGAAAACTCTCAAAGTCCAACCGCGTGCGCGTGAGCGCACAAAAACATGTTTTTTGGGGGAAATTGCCTTCAATTTTTTACTCTTGTAAAATCCGTTTTCGGGGGCTCTGTAGGACCATTTTTTTAGCTTTTTGATTGTTTTTTCGTGGTTTTTCCTTCATTCCTAACCCATTCGCTATTGTTTCTTGAATAAAAAAAAAATTCAGATTCAGCTGGTCCTGGGTGGTACATTTATAAATATTTAGCTGGTACTCAGCGGGTTAAACCCTTGCTCGCCATGCCCTCTCTCCACTCTCTGAATTTGGCCTCAGCATCTTGCATACTGTCAGCTATTAGGACTAAATCGTCTGCATAAAACAGTTCCAACGGGAGTCTATCTATCTATCTATCTATTGCCTGACGCCGTGATCCCCGAAGGGGTGACCACAAACGAACCGCCCCCATGCACCTCTGTCCCCAGTCAGTCGACGCGCCCCCCCCCCCCCCCCCCCCCACCCACCCCCCCCCCCCCCCCCCCCCCACCCACCCACCACCCACCCACCCACCAACCCACCCACCCACCCACCCACCCACCACCCACCAACCAGCACCGCCTTCGTTCATATACTTCCTCACTCCATCCTTCCACCTCTCTTTCGGTCTACCTCTCCCTCTCTGTCCCTCCACCTCGCTCTCGTACACCCTCTTAGTCATTCTCTCGCTTTCCATACGTTCCATATGGCCGAACCATCTCAAGTTGTTCCTTTTCACAATTTCCAGCACATCTACCTCCACACCACACCTCCTTCTTACTTCCTCATTAGTCTGTCTATCCCTCCATGTAACTCCGCACGCACTTCATAAGTAATTCATTTCCACTGCTCTCACTCTTGGTCTGAGTCTCTCAACCAACGTCCACGCTTCGCTTCCGTAAGTCAGTGTCGGGATTACCACACTGTCATGCAAGGACTTCTTCACTTCCATACTGACCACCCTATTTCTTGTCACTGCTTTCAGCATTCCTACAACCCTCTTCCCCTGTTGCACCCTCTCCCGCACTTCTTCATCCATAGTCCCATCTTTACTCAACACACTGCCCAGATACTTAAAAGAGTTGACGATCTCCATAGCCTGACCGTTCAGCTTCACCTCATACTCTGTGACTTCACCCCTTTCGAAGACCATAAACTTGGTCTTTCCCGCATTTACCTTCAAATTCCGTTTTTCGCACACTGTTCCAAACTCATTTACCAGACCCTGCAACTCCCATTCATTATCACTCATCATAACTGTATCATCCGCAAACAGCAGTATAGGTAGCTTCCACTCAATTCCCTCCCTTTTCAGCGATACACCAACATCCACTGCTCTTGATAGTATTTCTTTCAGGACTCCATCCATATAAGTACTGTATACAGTAAACAACCACGGGGACATCACACACCCCTGTTTCAAACCAACATTCAGGTCAAAGAACTCGCTCTGCTCACTCTCCACATGTACTGCCACCTTTGCACCCTCATACATGCTCTTCACTGCTTTCAGCAACTTGCCATCTACTCCGTATATTCTAAGTACTTTCCACAAACCTTCTCTATCCACTCTGTCATAGGCCTTCTCCAAGTCCATAAAGGCAACATACACCTTTTGTTTCTTCTCCAGATATTTCTCCACAACACAATTCAGGGTGAAAATCGATCTACACATCCTCTTCCCTTCCTAAAACCTCCCTGCTCGTCGCCTATCCATTTCTCCGTTCTCACTCTCACTCTCTCAATCACTACCCTACTGTATACCTTCCCTACTACGCTTAGGAAACATATTCCTCGGTGGTTACCACACACTCCTCTTTCCGCTTTGCCCTTATATAGGGGGACTATTATGCCAGTCTTCCAGTCATCGGGTGCACTCCCCTTCTCCCACGCTAGTTTGCACATTTTCCATACCCATTCGATCACTATCTCACCACCATACCTCAACATTTCCCCACACACTCCATCTGTTCCTGGTGCTTTCCCCAACTTCACTCTTTTCATGGCTTCCCACACTTCTGACCTCCTGATCCCCACCTCTTCCTCCACTACTTCTCTTCTTCTCCCTCCCATACCATATCCAGCTATGTTTGCTGGCTCTTCATTCCTTACATTTAGCAACGGGAGTCCGCCTCTAAAAACTCTAAACAGTGCCTCCATGACCATAATAAAGAGGAGGGGGCTTAACACTGAACCCTGATGGACTCCAACACGGACTGCGATTTCATCACTCAGTACACCCTTCACCCTCACCGCACTTCGCGAATCCTCATACATCTTCATTATCACACGCACCAGCCACTCTTCCACACCAAGTTTCCTCATAGCCCACTGCACAACATCTCTAGGCACCCTATCAAAGGCCTTCTCCAGGTCTACAAATACAAAGTAAAGATCCCTGCCTTTTAGTAAGTATCTTTCCTGTATCTGCCTGACTATGAAGATAGCATCAGTTGTACCCCGTCCTGGCATAAAACCAAACTGCATATCATTAATAGAGATGCTTTGCCTGATCAAACCCTCAAGGACTCTCTCACAGACCTTCATGATCTGGTCAAGCATTTTCAGGCCCCTATAATTTCCTCTATCTAGCGCATCCCCTTTTCCTTTGTATATATTTACTATTACACTTTTGAGCCAATCCTCTGGGATTTTCTCATCTTTAATAATGGTGTTTATCAACTCAGTGACTAAGTTTACACCAGTCTCCCCTGAGGATTTTATCATCTCAGCGACAATGTCAGAGCAACCTGGAGCTTTACCATCCTTCATTTTATTGATTGCGTCGCTCACTACAGCTGGTGCTATCAAAGGAGGGGGCCCAGATATTGGTTTTTCGATACTAAGGTGTTCCTTATCCCATTCAAACTCTACATTTAGCAATCGTTTATAGTGTGCCTTCCATGCTTCTCTGATTTCATTTTCTGCATCTCATGTTCCTTATGTACGTGAATGTCCTGCCGATAGGCATAAACTCCTACATGTCAATGTTTGCAGATGACGTAAAAATTATGAGACAAATAACAAATAAAAGTAGTTGTGAGGAGCTGCAAGGGGATTTAGATAAAATATATGAATGGAGCACCAAGTGGAAAATGAAATTTAATATAAGTAAATGCCGTGTGTTAAATATGGGAAGAAGTGTGAATAGACCAAATTGGGAGTACAGGATGGGAGATAATATAATTAGCAAGGCCGAAAAAGAAAAGGATTTAGGGTTGATTATACAAGATAATTTGTCGCCAGAGAAACATATTAACAAGCTCTTTAGCGGAATGTATGCAATGGCCGGGAATATGAAAGTTGCTCTGAACTACTTGGATGAGACCATGGTAGCGAAAATTATGAAGAGTATGATTAGACCAAGATTGGAGTATGCAGCAGTGGTGTGGTCCCCGCATCTAAAGAAGCATATTCACAAGTTAGAAAGAATCCAGAGAGCAGTTACTAGATTGGTTCCAAGTCTCAGAGAGCTGCCATATGAAGGGAGGCTAGACAAATTAAATCTACCGAGTCTAAAAGAGAGGAGAGAGAGGGGAGACATGATAATGATGTACAAATGCACCCGGGGCTGGAGAGGCTGGATAGGGAGGATATATTAATTATGGATACAGGAATAACTAGAGGCCACAGCTACAAAGTAAAAAGACCTACCTGCAAGAACGATATCAGGAAGTTTAGCTTCCCCTATAGATGTATTGACAAATGGAATGGGCTGGAGGAGGAGGTGGTAGGGGCAAGGAATATCCATATTTTCAAGAAAAAATTGGATAAAAAGTAGACTGAGAGACGGGACAACACGAGCTTAGCTCAACTCCTGTAAACTACAATTAGGTAAATACACAATCTTCCCATTATCGTTTCTAACACACTGTTCACCTATAATATCCCTACTGTCATTTTTAACTCTCCTAGCTAGGTTGAAGATCCCATTGGGATTGTCAGTGTTTCACACTTGTTCGAGGACCAGGTCCTTAATGCGATTTTTAGCATTGTAAATAACTGTTTTGGCAGTTCGTTTAGCTGCCTGGTATTCCTCCTTGCTGCCTCCTTTCTTCCATGCTTTGAAGCATCTCCTTTTCTCTTTCACAGCATGTTCTACCTCATCGTTCCACCACCAGGAGGTCTTATTCCTGGGGTGACCCTTTGTTTTCCCATAAACTTTGTCAGTGGCAGCGATAAGGCTACGCTTAAGAAAGTTCCCATATTTTCCTCCAATGATCATATTTATGAGCTTTTCTGGTGATATATGATATTATGTACATGTATTTTAGTTTTACAATATGTATTGTACAGTACATTACACTCACCCCTTCATTGAAAACAGGTCCATTCTTCACATTAATCATGTTGCTCTTGTCTGTAGTCTTGATGCCCCACTGTAGTCTTGATGTCCCCCTTCCCCAACACTGCATTAATTACTGCAGCATCCCCTTTTCACCCCCCACCTCCATCTCACTGTCCTTCTCCACTTCACTGTCTTTCTCCACCTCACTGTCCTTGACCACCTCACTCCCTATCTCACTGTCCTTCTCCACCCCACTGTTCTTCTCCACCTCAATGTCCTTCTCCACCTCACTGTCCTCCACCTCACTGTCCTCCACCTCACTGTCCTTCTCCACCTCACTGTTCTTCTCCACCTCAATGTCCTTCTCCACTTCACTGTTCTTCTCCACCTCAATGTCCTTCTCCACCTCACTGTTCTTCACACCCCCACTCTTCTTAGGACCATATCCCTTGCCCTTCATAGGACCCTTACCCTCACTGTCCTCTTCCACCACACTGTTCTCCACCTCACTGTCCTTCTCCACCACATTGTTTTTCTCCACCTCACTAACAAGTTCAGGTTCAGGTATATCCATGGGCACAGGTGTACTACTCGTTAGGTCATCCAAGTCCATTTCCAAATCTGAGAGTGACACAGTGTCTGCAGTGCTCCACGAGGTGCTACCAACTGATGATACACTTATGAGGGAGGAGGTGCTAGAAACTGATGCTACACTGTGGAGGGAGGAGGTGCTAGCAAGCGACACCCCACTGGTCGCAGACGAAGTACGAAGTCTTGCAGGCGCAGAAGGTACAAAGAAGGAGCTGATTTTCTGCTGATTTTTGCGATCAAGGTGTGCCCTTTGAATATGGAATCGACCATTACGTAGTGGTTCATATAGGGACTTCAACTTCGAGTCATCTTCTTGGGGCAGATACTGAAGAATGGTGTCGAAGGAGTCGAGGGCCTGCGAGACGAATATCTTGGTCACCTGTGTCTCCTCGTCTGACTCATCCTGGGGCTCTTCCTCAGGTACCCCTAACACCTCTACTGCAATTTGTTCATCAGTCTTATGGTTATGTCCAGGTAGATCTTTTATCTTCTTGCAGCCAGTCGTCAACTTCTTCTTCGGGGAGGTCACCCTGGTTACCCTGGTTCAACAGGTTCCTGAAATCTCCTGCTCCAAACCCTTCGAAACCTGGATCTTGCACGGTTGCACCTTCGGGATATTCAAAACCTTGGTCCACCCATTTCTCAGTGTGTTGAAGGACACTTCACGCCACGCTTATGCCCAGTTGTAAATACAGTCTTTCAATGTGTACTTCTTCATGTTTTGTAGAGACTTCTTCCCGCGAGTATCCACATAACCTTCATCATCCATCCCATCTTTAATGATGACAAGGCACTGCTCCAGGAACTTTCTCTTGTAAAGCCTTTTGCAAGCTTCAATTATTCCTTGATCCATGGGCTGAATCACACTTGTGGTATTAGTAGGCAGGAACATGGTCTTGATTTTACCGTTGGCACTCTCCAGTTTTGTGGTAGGCTACATGGGTGGGCAGGTGCGTTGTCCAACAATAAGATGGCAACAGCTTCGTCATAAGCTATGCCATACACACGATTTTGGAAAGACCGAACATCAGGTACAAATCTCTTATGAAAAAAATCCTCAGTGATTAGCTGATTGAACCAAGCTTTTTTCGACCCATAGTAGTCGACAGGTAGTTGAGTGTTGACGATGAAGTCCTTAATAACTAGGCTTCTGCGATTTTCCGACGATTGTAGGAGTCACACGGTGGCTTGCATCGGCATTGGCACAACAAAGCACGGATATGCGGTCCTTCACACTTTTGATGCCAGGTGTGGATGTGAGTTCACGGTAAGCTTGTGTGTTGGAGGGCAGAGAACGCCAATACATAGCCACTGGAGTCAGTCTCGTCGCCGTTATAGAGTTGCCAATGTTGAAGATGTTCCTCGGTTATAAGGGCTTGGAAGCGTTCAGTGAAAGGTTCAACAGCCGAAATATCCGCACTCAAAATTTCACCACAAATGGTTCTGTTGATGAGGCCATGGCGATTGCGGAACCTCCACAACCACCCCTCGCTCGCCTTGAAGTTTGGGTGATTAAGGTGCTGTCCGAAGCGTTCTGCTGCATGCTGTATCTCGATACCTCTCACTGGTACGCCCTTAGCACGATGTTGTCTGTATCACTTCAAAACTGCATCGTCGATGTCTTGATAGGCTAGCTTAGCCTTGCGAAAGATCTTGGCGGTAGAGGGACCGTGAAGTACAGCTGCGCCATGTTGCCGGACTTACTCCTTGTCCCGGATACATACATACATACATAAAATTTTAAGACTGAGTGTTCCACACATAAGTGCAGTTTCAGTCTCTTGTCCTAATGGCGGCGTTCCAGGCAACCCTGTTAAGGGCTGCTTCACTTGTCAAGTTCTTGGATTTGAGATCGGCGCGTATAGTCCGATCCCAGGTCTTCCTCGGTCCACCCCTTGGTGCAGCTCCCTCCACAATCACAGACCTGCATTTTTTCACCCAATTTTGTTCATCCATTCTCTCCACATGTCCATACCATCCCAGTCTACTTGTACGCATCACCTCGCTAATACTCTTTATACCTAAACGTCTCCTCAGCTCAACATTTGTTATTCTATCCTGTAGCCTGGCCCCACACATCCATCTCACCATTCTCATCTCATTACGCTCCATTCTGTTGACATCCTCTACTTTAACGGCCCATGTTTCTGAGGCATACGTCATTGCACTTCTAACACATGAGGCATACACCTTTCCCTTCAGGGGGAGAGGCATTCTTTTCATGGTCAGGATTGGCATCAATTCTCTGAACTTCCCCCAGCCACACCTAATTCTAGCAACAGTGGCAGCCTCGGCCCCACCACCGGCAGAGATGGTATCTCCTAGGTAACAAAACTTGTTCACCAGCTCCAAAGACTCATTTCCAAAATTCACAGCCACAGGATCATCACTTAACACAAGCTCGCCTTTGCACACTACACACTCAAATTTCTCTATTTCTGACTTATCCTTCGGCAGGGGCCCCTTTATTCTACTACAGCACTTACTCCCATGGTGTACCCAACATCGACAGATGCTACATTGAATTGAGTTAACGCCCACTCCCTTTCCACACACTGCACATGGGTATGCACCGCTCTTTTCCACATTGCCTCGTCTCAATCTACAATGCATAACCTTGGTTTTGTTAATATTGACTCTTAAACCCTTGCTCGCCATGCCCTCTCTCCACTCTCTGAATTTGGCCTCAGCATCCTGCATACTGTGAGCTATTAGGACTAAATCGTCTGCATAAAACAGTTCCAACGGGAGTCCGCCTCTAAAAACTCTAGACAGCGCCTCCAAGACCATAATAAAGAGGAGGGGGCTTAACACTGAACCCTGATGGACTCAACACAGACTGCGAACTCATCACTCAGTACACCCTTCACCCTCACCGAACTTCGCGAATCCTCATACATCTTCATTATCACACGCACCAGCCACTCTTAGATTGTTGATCGACCTAAGTTATACAGTAGGGTCTCACATAAAACGAGTATATGGTCGATAAACGAGGGCGTTTTATGCGATTTCGTTTTATGTGAACACAGCATTTTGGTGGCCCAATATCGTCAATGTTCACTGGAAGCGTAAATTTCCGTCAGGAGCGTACGATATTTCGTACATTTTGTACGATATTTCGGCGTTCTATATGAAAGCGTACGATATTTCGTACGTTTTGTACGATATTTTGGCGCTCTATATGAAAACTCCTCGGATTTGCCCCACTTTGGCGGCGGACTCGTTTTATGTGATCACATTCGTTCTGATCGAAAATTAAATATTAATATTTTAGGTCGGTCGTTTTAATCGAGACTCGTTTTATGCGAACACGTTTTATGCGGGACCCTACTGTACTTCTCCTGGAGTTGCTTCGCTTTCATCCCACTGTCCAGGTCCTTCAACATCTGAAGCTTAGTTTTGAGTGATGTAGAGGTCACCTTACGCTTAGGCTTATCCTTGGGAGGCATGGTGAACTTAATAAATGCACACATCGATGTGTAACACAACAGAGCTTGGTGCGGACTGACGCTCCTAGCTCCGACGCTCGGTCCGAGTTGGGCGCTTGGGCCCTGGATGTAAGATGGCGTCGGACGTCCCTTCTGTTTGTCGGATATTCACCCTTATTGTCCGGTGACAGGAGCATGTCATCCGACACGTCATCCGTCTGTCGGACACCGTTACGACACATTTCAGAAATATACGAGATATCAGACGACGTACATTTTACGGTTATGACGGACATTTGCCCTTTTTTTCCGAATACTTATATAAAGTCCGATAACGGAGACTGTCGGAACAATGACGGAAATGTCCGAAAAACGGAAGTACGTGTCCGGGAGGCCGTTGCCAATCCGGCTAGTACCGGTTTCCGACATTTAGAGGTCCTAGATGGCGAGGGGTTACTGTACATACATATAAAAGTAAACCCTCACTATTTAGGACTAATTGGGGGGACACCCAGTCCGAAATGTCCGAACTCCTGCTGTGTCCGATCTAAAAGAGGACAAAAATCCGACCTGAAAGAGGAATAATTCGACGAATAAGGAATAGTAAAAAGGGAACAAACTTCAGCCGGTGGCCGAGCTGGCTGTTAACCGGGAAACGGGAGCAAACTTCATGCAACCACGACAACGGAATATATACGACCTCGGTATCAACCTAGAAAACGGAGGCTACCCTATTCGTACCCTAGATTTGAATATATTAATATAATAGCACATACAGTACTGTATAGTATTTTATATGGAATAAAAAGTAAGGAACAACACTCACCCCTTCATTGAAAACCGGTCCATTCACTGTCCTCCACCTCACTGTCCTTCTCCACCTCACTGTCCTTCTCCACCTCACTGTCCTTCTCCACTTCACTGTCCTTCTCCACTTCACTGTCCTTCTCCACCTCACTCCTTGATCCTCACTCTCCTTGACCACCTCACTTCCCTTCTCCATCTCAAGTGATATCGAGGTAACATTACGCTTTGGGAGGCATGATAACCGGTAATATACACGGAGGAGATGTGTAACACAACAACAGCTATATTGTACTGACGCGTCTCGTCCAAGCTGGTGACTCAGTTCAGAGCCTAGCCTTTATACCGGCGCTCCGACGGATCCCCGTTTTGACGGACATTCACCCTTATGTTCTGGGGACGGGAGCACGTCATCTGACACTTTCGAGACTGTCGGACACATCTCGGGAACATATGAGATATCAGACGACGTACATTGGACGGTTATGACGTACATTTGCCCTTATTTTTCCGAAAACTTAGAGAATCTTCCGACACTGTCAGAGACTGTCGGAACGATGACGGAAATGTCCGGCAAACGGAAGTACGTATCCGGGAGGCCGTTGCCGGTCCGGCAAGTACGGGTTTCCGACATTTAGAGGTCCGACGTAGCGAGGGTTTACTGTACAGTGGAGCCCCCATTTTCGCTACACCGGTCTTCGTTGATTCAATTCTCGCACCACACACTAAATATTCCCAATTTCAATTCTCGCGCCAAAAGCCTCAATTCTCGCATCAAAATCCCATCCGAAACCCGAAAAAATAGCAAAAATAACGAAAAACTCGACATAAAACTAGAAAACAAACAAAAACAATAATTTTGTTTTAACATAACAAAAGAATCTGCCAGGCGCTTGCCGTTTAAGAGACGAAATCCGAGTGAATCCGAGATCCGATCGTCAAATGCACAAGATGCCGCCATCTTTGTATGACGTCATCACTAAGCAGACGCTTGCAGTTTAGCTAGTATCTGTGTTGACAAAACCGTTTGCAAGCCTTTTTGTGCCTGAACCCCTTATCTCTCGCTTTTATTATAACCTCTAGTACATCTAGTGATAGGGATGGTTGGCCTGGTGGTAGCAATGAAGGAATTTCATGCTCAAAACACAGAGCAAAGACCAGTCCATGTCGGACGAAAGCGATTGAAATGCCTAGCCTAGACGATGTTAGCCTAGGCTAGGCTAAATATGACAATGATTTATAATAAAATCTGTGTGGTAAGTAATATTCTCATAATACGTATTTATACGTCTTTTCCTCATAATATGTATTTATTGGATGTATTTGGGGCGAAATGGGTACTTGAGGGGTGGCTGGACGAATTTAGAACCTAGGCCTAGGCTAGGCCTAAAAAAAATTGCATGATAGAAACAATGCCCCAATCTACAGTATTTATGGTTAGGACTGTCATTTAGCCATGTCTATATTATTATTTACAATGCATAAGATTTAGGCCTAGGCTACTTGATGTAGCCTAGACAAAAAACATGTTTTCATAGCCTAACACTGGGAAAAAGTGTGGTAATTGTTTAGATATTGGGCCTTTTTTTTCTAGTTATTAAAAACTTATTCAATGGTGTATTATATGATACTGTACAGTATAATGCATAAAATTTAATTTGTGTACAATAAAACATGTTTTCATAGGCAAAAAATAGAAAAAGACGCAAATTTTGGCATGAGCACGGAACCGATTGAATTTTCACCATAAGAACAGTGCCCCGATCTTGGCTGTTTCAATCCTAGCTCTATTTCTGCGGAACCAATTACCAGCTAGGATGGGGGCTCCACTGTACATATATACATATAAGTTTAAAGACAGTTTTGTCCTCAGAGAGTGTGGTTACAGGTTCACGTCCTAAATGGCGGCTTTCCAAGCGACCCTGTCAAGGGCTGCCTCTGTTGCCAAGTTCTTTATTTTTATATTTATCAACGACTTACCTGAAGTTATAACTAATGGAAGTGAGGTATACCTGTATGTGGATGACACTAAGCTGTATAGAAGAGTGAGGAGTAAGGAAGATGTGGGTTTGCTTCAAGGAGATGTGGAGGGCATGAAGGGATGGTCTGAGCATTGGTTAATGCCTTTTCATCCAAAAAAATGCAAGTACATGCGGATTGGGACAAGCAAGATAGACAAGGTAGGATACAGTATGTATGAAGCGATGGAGGAAGTGAATGCAGAAAAGGATATAGGAGTAGTGATAGACAATAATTTAAATTTCTCAGAACATTTAGCGGAAAAGATAAACAAAGCCAATAGAATTGTAGGGCTGATAAGGAGGACATTTGTGTCACTTGACGAAGAAATCTTCAGGAATCTCTATACAGTGCTGGTTAGGCCACACCTGGAATATGCGAACCAGGTGTGGGCTCCATATATGGTAAAGGATATAGAAGCAGTGGAGAAAGTGCAGAGGAGAGCTAGCAAGCTGGTACCAACGTTGAAGAACGCGGGCTATGAGCAGAGGTTGAGGACACTGGGGCTTCCGACACTGGCATATCGGAGAAAGAGAGGGGATATGATAGAGACTTTTAAGATAGTGTCAGGAAAGTACGATGAGGATGTGTGTGAGGGTATCTTCTTGATGCGGGAGGGAACAAGAACGAGAGGACACTAAGAAAATTTACAAAGAAAGAAATAGGCTTGAGAAGGCAAAGAACTCATTTTGTGATAGAGTGGTAAATGAGTGGAACGCGCTGCCCCAGTATGTAGTCGATTCCGAATCAATAAGGGAGTTTGAGAGTAATCTTGATAAAGCATGGGGAAGACAAGATTTGAAGTTTGATTATAAAACAAAAATACAGAATAGTAAAAATGTTGCGTCTGCTACCGCCGCCGCCAACACCGTGAACGACCGCAGCAGTGCAAGTACTGGTACTGAGCTGGATACACAGGCCTAGTTTGCCTTTTTCCAGAGGATCTACTGTAAGAAACTGTAAGAAAGAATTTTGAGATCAGACTGGAGTACCTAATCTCACGTCTTTCTTGGTCTACCCCTACGCACAGCTACCCCCAAGATCATCCATTCTCTCCACGTGTCCAAACCAACTAAGTCGGCTCGTGGGCATCACTTCACTGATATTCCTAATACCCAGACACCTTAATTCCTCACTCGATACCCCGTCCCTGAACTTAACCCCCCATATCCATCTCGCCATTCTCTTCTCATTCCGTTCCATTCTATTGATATCCTCCGCTATAACCGGTCACTTCTCCGAGGCATAGGTCATCGTACTCCTAACACACGAGGTATACACCATCCCTTTAAGGTGAAGTGGGAGTCCTCTCGTGGTTATAAAGGCTATAAACTTCCCCCAGCCACTTCTGATTCTAGCAATGGAGCCAACTTCCGCGCCACCACCGGCGGAAACCGTATCGCCCAAGTAGCAGAATTTATTCACACACTCCAGCGCTACACTGCCGAAGCCAACACTAACAGGCGGGTCATTCAACATAACTTCTCCCTTACACACTGCACACTCAAGATCTATGATTCTCGTCAAAGGTCCTCTCGCCCCACTGCATATCTTGTGTACCCAGTCACTACAGACGCAACATTGAATTGAGTTACTTCTTGCCCCCTTCCCACAAACTGCACATGGAAAGTCGCCGCATCTTTCCATAGTTTTGTGCCCTACTCCACTGATCATGACCTTTGTTTTATCTATATTAACTCTCAGTGTCTTGTTTGCCACGTCCTCCCTCCATTTATTGAACTTTACCTCTGCTTCTTGCGCACTATCTGCGATAAGAACTAAGTCATCTGCATATAACAACTCCCAAGGGAGTCCTGTTCTAAAATCCCTTGATAGAGCCTCCAGGACCAAAACAAACAGTAGTGGGCTCAACAATGAACCTTGGTGAACTCCAACTTTCACTGGGAACTCTTCGCTCAAACCTCCATTCACTCTTAACCCGTGGAGCCCCGGCTAGTTTTGTAATGTTTGCGCACCAGAACCCGGCCGGTTTTCAAAAAATGGTTTTATTCCAGAAACAATAGCGAATGGGTTAGGAATGAAGGAAAAACCACGAAAAACCGCTCAAAAAGCTTAAAAAATGGTCCTACAGAGCCCCCGAAAACGGATTTTACAAGAGTAAAAAATTGAAGGCAATTATCCCAAAAAAACAGGTTATTGCGCGCTCGCGCGCACGCACGTCGACTTTGAGAGTTTTCAACCATCGGCACGGTTGCGTGGGATACGTACAGTACACAGTTCCCATACAAATCTGAGCCCTCTTGAGTGGCTACACCTGAGGTTACGGTCGGCGCAATTAGGGTGACGCGTCAGGCGCGTCTCTGGGGCTGTGCGTTACATACATCGCCGACGCGTCAGACGCGTCGCTGGGGCTGTACGGGTTAACTGCTGCCCGTCATCCCTCATACATTCTCATTATCACACACACCAACCACTCCTCTACTCTTGAGTTTTCTCATAGCCCACTGCATTACTTCCCTTGGCACATGGTCAAAGGCCTCGTCCATGTCCACAAAAACTAAGTACAGTAAAACCCCGCCAATCCGGAATCCCAAGACTTCCGGACAGGCATTCAGGTTCGGACACATGTCTCAGACATCCGGACAAGTCCGGATGTCAGGGGAGTTTATGAGGCTTTATTCGGTTAACAACAACCTTTATATTCGGCCATATGTCCCAGCCATTCGGACAAGGCCGGATGGCAGAGAAAAAAACACCGGACCGAAGACCGAACAGCATTGTGGGTAAGTTTCCATTCGCGCCAAAAGTATTGTTTACGTCTAGTCAGGTGGTCCGCCCAAAGCGTCGTGCGTCATCTGGATATTATCCCTGTGTTTGTGCTATTATTTCTACTCGCCTGCCCCACCAAGATGGATAGTGATGTTGTGATGACTTCCAAGGAAGCGGAGAGTGGAGAGAAGGCTGGTGAGGCTTGTGAGAAGGTTGTTAACCCCTTCACCACCAATACGTAATTTTCAACATAGAGTATTCTGGTTAACATTAGATGATTTTCTTTAGCTTATAATCTACCTCTATGACTGAAATGGGTAAATACGATCTTAATAAACCCTCTGAATAACAGAGGTCCTTCTGAAACTGCATAATATCTTCTAACTTTACCCTGAATAAAGGTAAAATTACGTCATGGTGCTGAAGGGGTTAAAAGTTGATTAGGCTAAGTTATGCCTCAGCATATTACAGTGTTGCAAAAATAAGAAGGTAAAAGTTGATTTACTGTGGTAAGAAAATAAAAAGTTCAGTTCTGTTTTTAAGTGGCAAAAAGTGTTCAGTGTTCTAATGTGTTCAGTACATGAAAAATGTGCTACAGTTGCAATCATTGTTTTTGTATGGCACCTCCGCTACCACCCACTCCACACCACCCACTCCACCCTACACTCTACTCCACCTTCACTGTCCACTCCACTTACAATACAGGTCAGTAAGAAAGAGATAGGTTCTTATATACTGTACATTACACTAATTTCTTTTTTCAGATCCAGTTTATTTAGATTAGGAAGGTACTGGACAGTACAAAGTTAGTAATCCGGACCTCATTATATCTGACATTCGGAGTAGTCCGAATTAGAGAACCGGACATAATTATCTCTGACATCCGGAATTGTCCGGTTCATAGGGGTTTGTGTGGGACCTATCCGGACCCCGCCAGATCCGGAATTTTGGCACTTCCGGACAGGGTTTCCCCCCAATTAGTCTGGTTGGGAGGGGTTTTACTGTACAGTAAACCCTCGTTATCTCAGACTAATTGGGGGGAGACCACTTCCGAAAAGTCCGATTTTCCGAAAAGTCCGAGTCCGACTTAGTATTTACCTAATTGCCTAATTGTAGTTTACAGGAGTTGAGCTAAGCTCGTGTTGTCCCGTCTCTCAGTCTACTTTCATCCAATTTTTTCTTGAAAATATGGATGTTCCTTGCCCCTACCACCTCCTCCCCCAGCCCATTCCATTTGTCAATACATCTATAGGGGAAGCTAAACTTCCTGATATCGTTCTTGCAGGTAGGTCTTTTTACTTTGTAGCTGTGGCCTCTAGTTATTCCTGTATCCATAATCAATATATCCTCCCTATCCAGCCTCTCCAGCCCTCGGGTGCATTTGTACATCATTATCATGTCTCCCCTCTCTCTCCTCTCTTTTAGACTCGATAAATTTAATTTGTCTAGCCTCCTTTCATATGGCAGTTCTCTAAGATTTGGAACCAATCTAGTAACTGCTCTCTGGATTCTTTCTAACTTGTGAATATGCTTCTTAACCCTCCAGCCCCGGCTATGTATTATATATATATTCCTCGAAACCCGGGTGTTTTGGCCGAATAACGTCTAGGCTAGGCTACCGTATATTCGTTAATCAGACTGCTTCCCGCATTCCCAAGCGTAGCTGTGTTATTTACCTGTAGAATGGCATTAAGTAGAGCTCTCTAAGTCAACTGGTTGAGCTGTGATGATGATTTCATTGGAGATAACTTTATGGCCAAAACAGCCACTTTACACCACTTTTCGATACTTAACAACAACATACAGGCACACATGAACAAGCGACGCTCTCCTTCTTGTGGCCGGAGATGCGGGGCGTCGGTCCAGCCGGCTGTTGTTTACATGCGTCGGACCGACGCCTCGCACACGAAGCTCACAGGCTTTCAACCACTGGGCGTTCAAGAGCCCTTCCGGGTACCTGTTATATGCTTTTTTATGGGCGTTCAAGAGCCCTTCCGTGGTGAGAGGGTTAAGATGCGGGGACCACACCACTGCTGCATACTCCAATCTTGGTCTAATCATACTTTTCTTAATCTTCGCTAACATGTTCTCATCCAAGTAGTTCAGAGCAACTTTCATATTCCCGGCCATTGCATACATTCCGCTAAAGAGCTTGTTAATATGTTTCTCTGGCGACAAGTTATCTTGTATAATCAACCCTAAATCCTTTACTTTATCGGCCTTGCTAATTATATTATCTCCCATCCTGTACTCCCAATTTGGTCTATTCACGCTTCTTCCCATATTTAACACATGACATTTACTTATATTAAATTTAATTTACCACTTGGTGCCCCATTCGTATATTTTATCTAAATCCCCTTGCAGCTCCTCACAACTACTTATATTTGTTATTTGTCTCATAATTTTTACGTCATCTGCAAACATTGACATGTAGGAGTTTATGTCTATCGGCAGGTCATTCACGTACATAAGGAACATAAGAGGTGCCAACACAGATCCCTGTGGCACACCACTCTCAACTTTCCGCCACGATGAGTACTAATGTTGGTCCTCATTTCTCTATCTGTTAAATAGCTCTCCATCCATTTCAGCAAACTCCCCCTGACACATCCTATCATCTCAAGCTTAGATAACAATCTCTTATGTGGTACCTTATCGAATGCTTTGGAAAGGTCTAAGTAGACGCAGTCCACCCATCCGCCTCTTTCTTGCAGTACATCTATCACCCTACTGTAGTAACATAGCAGACTGGTAACACAAGATGTCCCTTCTCTGAATCCAAATTGCTTTGGCGTTATTATCTTCTTTCTCTCCAACATTTTCATCCATCTCTTCCAAATTATCTTTTCACAAATCTTGCATACAATACTAGTAAGTGAAACTGGTCTATTGTTTAGTGTCCGACTTAAGAGAGGGAAAATGTCCGAATTGGAAGGGGGAGTCCGCGCCACCAGAGAAATCGGAGACTACCCTATCACTAACAACGTAGACTCAATATGAATTCCAGTATACAGCATACACATTATACAGTATATGTACATGTAAATATAATATACAGTAGTATAAAGGGAATACAACAGTAAAGTACAATATTTTTAGTGAACAGTAGCCTACATTATAGTACAGTGTACAGTACTATACTGTAATGTACTGATCAGGAACACTCACCCTCCCATAAGAAACACTAGAAACAGGTCCCTTCTTCACTCCTTTCCCTGTGATGTGTACTGTAAGTTTGTATGTAGTCTTGCTGTAGTTCTTGATGATTGCTTTTCCTTGATGATTGTTTTTTCCCCTCTCCCCCATCCCCACACTTCACTGACCCTTCTCCCCCTCACTCCCCTTCTCCACCTTACTCCCCTTCTCCACCTCACTCCCCTTCTCCACCTCACTCCCCTTCTCCACCTCACTGTCCTTCTCCACCTCACTGTCCTTCTCCACCTCACTCCCCTTCTCCACCTCACTCCCCTTCAATTTAGCCTTGGGAGGCATAATGGCGGACTAAGGGATGTGATGCGCACGAGAACAACAGGCGGACTGAGCCTGATAAGGCGGGAGATCAGGGTGAGTCAGGAAAAACAAAGGGGGCTGGGATGGGGGGGGGGGTTTGCTATGTAAACTCACCGCGTGGGGTGTTCACGGCTTGGGCATGACGCCACGGACATCTCGGAATTTTCCAATATGTTCCGAGTTGTGAGGTGACCTGTCCGACAGACCACGTGGGCCCTCGGAGTTTTACCCTTTAGATCTCGGAATTTGCCGAGATCTACGGCAAACTATCCGAGAGGCCGAAGCCATTCCGAGAAGTACGAGTTTCCGACTAAAAAGAATCCGAGATATCAGGGGTTTACTGTATAGCTCCCTTTTTTTTCTCTTAAGAACCTCTCTTGCAGTTGCCTAAGAATGAAGATAGCATCAGTTGTGCCATGTCCTGGCATAAATACAAACTGCATGTCGCTGTTGGCAACAATTTTCCTTATCATGCATTCAAAGACCCTTCCGCTGACTTTCATGACTTGTTCGAGCATTTTCAAATCCCTATAATTTCCCCTGTTTAAGGACTCGCCCTTGCCTTTGTATATATTTACCATTACACATAGGGATGCAGCGACTCCACCGCCCGCCACTTTGGTGGTCCTGTCAGCTTCTGTAGCAGCGGACCACTGGTTTTTATCTTCAGAACCTTCCTGTACTCGATATGCTTCCAGCCAAGGCCCCCACAGGGGTAAAGAAAATACCAAAATAGTGGTGGAACTGCCATCCAGGTGAGGGACTGCTCTGGGTCTGCTCCTTCAGTGCTAATGGTCTTAATCCACTTGGTGGATATGGCACTGTGGAAAAGGCTCAGTAGGGGCATGTCTGGGAGCCTGGAGGCAGTTTCTGCCATGGCCATCCCTTTTGGGGTGCTTCCTCTGGTAGAGGGGCGTCTGATTGATGATGATGATATGTATTACAAGGACGGAGGAAGGCTAACCTAACGTACGGTTAAGATAGGTTGGGTAGGGTTCAGATAGGTTGCCGTGATCATCCTGTAAAAGAAAAATAACGCAAGATTATAAATTCTAAACTTCGGGAAAATGCTTTGGGGATGGACCTAAGTTGCGTTAGAGTGAGGCCACTTTGACCCGCGGCCAGAATGACTGTACACTGGTATGATACCCCCTTTAATATACCTTAACTATAACAGGTGAGCCAGGCTGGTCGAGCACAACTGGTGAAGCCTGGGACAGTGGTGGCCGGGACCAGCGGAATCATGGCTACCGGTAAGGCTGTCACACGCACGGTCACTGACAGGGAGGTGGCTGCTCTACTCAAACAACAACAGCTCAACAAATCTGGACAGGTCGCTCAGGTCAGTACACTCGCAATATTTTATTGAGTCTCTATATTATTCACCTATATTTAGAACCTTGAGTATGATGACTGTTTAGTCTATTGCAGTTTGTATATGAATTTTTTCAGTCAGATATTTTCAGGCTTGGGTGGATCATAAAAAAAAATTCATCTGTCTATAAACTACACAAATCTAGAAAATCTTTGGTTTGAAATAAGATTTTTGTAAAAATGGCGCTGTGTTTGTGTAATTACTATAACAAAATATGTTTGAAAAAAAATGGCCCTGTGACTGTGTGTGTGTGTGTGTGTACAGGTGCAGGTACCGTCAGCCCAGCTGTTGGCAGCTGGTCTACAGGTGGGTGGTGGTGCTGGAGGGACACCTGTGGCTACACTAGTTAAGACTGTTAGTGCCCCCTCTACCTTGGTCCACACACCTACCACCGTCACTCTACCGGTCTCTGCCATCAATGTCACACTACCACAGGCCCGGGTCACCACCGCGGCTTCAGTGGCTAAGGCTGCTACCACACAACAGGTTATTGTGGGTTATTGTCTTCAACTTTATCATGACCATCATCATCACCACTGTCATACTCCTGATATATCAGCATAGTCAGAACACTGTAGAATTGTGAAACATGATGATCACCTCGTTTAAAGCCCCACCTGCTGCTCCAATGGTAGATCCCCAATCTTTTTATTTGCAATAAGAGCTCTATCAAGCAAGTTATTGCATTTCCCCACATCACATTGTATTACCAATTATGCATCATGATGCAGTCCTCCAACTTTAGAACTAGATATTTATCATTTACCAGATTAAATGTAATTTATTGCTGTATATGGTGTTCAGATATGAATAATATAGTTTTACAGTGTAATGTTTATTACTGGTACATTATTGCAAGTCATCAAAAAGTTACAATTCCAAGATAGCAGATATAATAGATAATACATAGTTCATTCCCTCTCTGTGATTTTTTTTATTATATTAAAATTTGTAAGATTGAATTAAGAGTGTAGTTTCTTATGTAGTCATTAATTCGTACAGTACAGTATATATCATTAATTAAATTTGATAAAACAAAATACTGTAGTATTTTTAAGTCAATCATTCTATTTTTACTAACCTACATACAAGCACTAAGAGGGAAAGAGGTTATGTGTTTTTTAGTTTTGTTTTGTCTTTACCTCCGCCAACGAAGTTTGAGAAGGTTATGTTTTTGCCTTCATTTGTCTGTCTGTTTGTCCATTGGTCTGTATACAAGATATCTCAAAACGTTATGAACCAATGTTCATAAATCTGGTGGGCAAATAGGATATGCACCAATTAAGAAGTGATTCAATTTAGGAGGCGATCAGTAGGGTGCATAGCTACGTCAGCGTAGGCGGATCATTAAGTTATGAAACTATTTTTACAAAATTTGATGGGCCGATAGGATATGCACCAAGAAAGAAGTGATTCAGTATAGGAGGTAATCGGTAGAGCGTTCTGTATCCCTTCACCAGCGTAGGCGGAGATGTGCGGTCTCCTGAGTGCCAATGTAGTTTTTCATTAGTAGTTGTTGTCGTTCCCTAAGCTGCCTGTCCGAACAACCCCGAGTCCCTAAGGAAAGTAATAGCCACGATTGTGCTTTCCTACAGGCCTCTCAAGGAGTGTAGATTATGTTGCTGGCGTAAGTGATTGTGTAGAATGCAGTCTTTTATGATGTGTTTAATAGTATGGGGTGCTGTGTTATATCCTAGGCAGATGTCGACGACGGAGATATCCAGTCTCTTCTGATAGCTCAGAAGAGCTGGATGGTGCCCACATCTCAGCCTGGCCAGGTGGACTCTATCCTCGCGAGGAAGGAAGGATTCAGAAGGTTGGATTTCGGAAGGTCTTGCCTGCAGCTGCGTGTTGTCTATGAGTGATTGGATGGAACGGCGAGAGATATGAGTATGGATGTGCTTCTGGAAGCTGGTTTGGGGTCGGCAGGGAGGGAGAGATGACAGTATTTGTGTGTGATATTCCTTGGTGTCTGTGGGTGTGTTGCCATGTAGTGTAGTGGGTGGTGTTGGTTTGTTGAGGCTGCAGCTAGGAATTGAGTGCCTCTCATGTCCAGGTGGTCTTTGACTTTAAGGACTTCAGTTTCTTGATGTAGGTGATCTGTAGGTGTAGTAGCTATGCAACCTGTGATGATATTTAGGGCTTTGTTTTGAATAGTCTGCATGGTCTTGTGATATGTTTCAGTTAGGTTAGAAGTCTAGACAGGGCTTGCATATTCCATCACTGATCTTATGTATTGCTTGTATACTGTGGTGGTAGTGTTTTTGTTGTGTCCAACTTTTGTGTGGGCAAGTGACCGGAGGGCGTTAAGTCTGGGTGTCTGTATATTTTTTTGTGTTTGTGATATGTTGTTTGAATGGCATTAGGTGAGGGTGAAAGGTGTACTGAGTGAGGAGTTCACAGTCTGTGTTGGAGTTCATCAGTGTTCATTGTTAAGCCCCCTCCTTTTTATTATGGTCCTGGAGGCACTGTCTAGAGATTTTAGATCCGGACTCCCGTGGGAACAGTTTTATGCAGACGATTTAGTCCTAATAGCTGACAATGTGCAAGATGCTGTGGCCAAATTCAGAAGATGAAGAGAGGGCATGGCGAGCAAGGGTTTAAGAGTCAATATTAACAAAACTAAGGTTATGCATTGTAGATTGAGAATAGGCCTAGTGAAGGAGGCGAATGTAGGCCTATTTCGGAAGTTAATAATAGCCTAGAGATCGTATTTAAAAGGGTAGATGAATTGGGAGCAGAGAATATGGCATTGAAGGAGCAGCTGAAGGAATACGAAGGACGAATCAAGGAAGTGAAGGAGACAACAGCATGGACAATGATAGGTGAACAGAAAGTTAAGGCCTTTGAGGATATTGTGAAAGAAAAAAAGGAAGAAATAAATAAGACCAAAAAAAGTTTCGAGAGTGCAGTCGTTGGTGTCATGAAGAAAAAGGAGAGTGTCGTGAGGGAGGCCATGGACAGGGATAGAGGTGTAATTATGCATGGAGATATAGAGGCACATATGACTGATAATGGAGTGAGAAAAGTGAGGGATGTAGAGAAAGTGAAGGAGGTCATGAAAGCTATGGATGTGGATGGATATGGATGGGAAGAGCAGGTGGAGGAAGTCAGTAAGATAGGTAGATATAGAAGGGGGGAAATGAGACCTATAAGAGTACAGTTCATAACCAGGGCAGTGGCAGAGACAGTGACAAATTTTAGTTGGAGGCTAAACACGAATGAAGGATTGAAACACATAAGAATAAAGAAGGATCTGCACATAGAACACAGAAAAAAAATAAAGGAATTGCAGGAAAAGGCTGATGAAAAGAATGGAAGGTTGGGTGAAGAGGATAAGAGTTTTTCTGGAGAGTGAGGGACGGGAAATTGAAGAAGTGGTTTATACGAATAGAAGGGAGAAGGAGATCAGGGAAGGAAGATGATGATGATGATGCAGTTTTTACCACCATACACTCCCTGCTGAATAGCTGGGCTAGGGTGGGTGCCCTGATGAATCAGGGACTCAGTGAATAGTAGCCACAGATTGCTAGACTGCACCGTTCACCAACAGCACTGACATCTGCCAATAGCTCACTGTCTGGCCCGAGGCTCGAACCGTCAACCTCACGGTCAGCAGGTGAGAGCTCTACCAACCGAGCTACGGCCTGTGGAGGGGGAGAGCAGGGTGGAGGTGTCTGGAAGAGACAGGAGACGAAGCTGCAGACCCAGTAGTGCAAGGGAAAGAGTAGGGTACGGACAGGAGGAGCGGGATGGTGGAGTTGCTGAGAGAATGGTAGAAAGAATAAAGATTATGTTTGGTAATGTTGATGTGTTTACCCAGGACAAGAAAAGAGAACTGATATGTAGGTTGATAGATGAAGAGGAAAAACCCGATATCATTGCCCTACAGGAAGTAAGACCAAAAAATGCTAGAATTGAAAGGGAACTGGTGGAGTTTAGTTTGGAAGGTTTTGAGCTGTATGAAAAGAATGCTATTAGGGCAGAGGTTGGAAGAGGACTGTTTATTTATGTAAGAAAAGAGCTTAGGTTAATGAGGTGGAGTTGAGACAGCAATATTGTGAGTATTTGTGTATTGAAGTAAAATGTGCAAGAGGGTCAATTTTAATTGCCTCTATATATAGAAGCCCAAATAATAGTAGGGAAGAGGATGATAACCTACTGAAAGTAATGGAGGAACTAGATTATAGAAAGACCAAATATAAGGTTTTGCTTGGAGATTTCAATTTGCCAAGGATCAACTGAGCAAATTATACTACTCCAGCGGGACAATGTAGCCTGGAATACAAGTTCATAGAGAAAGTGAGAGATTGTTTCTTAACGCAACATATTACAGAGATAACGAGATATAGATATGGGACGCAGGGGAGTGTACTTGATTTGATATTTAGTAATGAGGAGGATATAGTGGAGGATGTCAATGTGGATAGCCCTATAGGTCGTAGTGACATTAACTGGAGGGAGTACTTGAACGGTGAAGATGCTTAGGGTATGTGGAGGAAGATTAGAGTCAAACTGGAGAATGCAATTATCCAAATGTGTACCAGTAAAAGAATATAAGGATAAAACAAAATTGAGGAAAAGAACGAACCCAGAATTACCAATGAACAGAAAACTTTGTACATTGATAAGAAGAAAGAAACGTTTGTGGGCAAGACTAAAATTGTTAAAAAAGAACAATGGGTCTAATATAGAAATTCAAAAAATGGATTTGGAACGCAGACAAATAAACAATAAAATAAGGTGGGAGACAAGGAGGGGGTGAAGGAGCGGGAAAGAGAGATTGCAAGAAATGTGAAAGAGAATCCAAAAATATTCTGGAAGTACAGTACTGTATATTCAAGAAAAGTTGACAAGAAGAGTAGTTATCCCAGAACTGTTAGGAGACTCAGATGACATGACTAGAGCAGAAACTGACAAGGAGAAGGCAGAGGTGCTAGGGAGATACTTTGGGGAGGTATTCACAGTGGAGTCGGATGAAGAGGTGCCCAGTGTTCCCATCAAACAGGCATCGGCACTGGAACTGTGCAGAGGAGAGCTAGCAAGTTGGTACCAACTTTGAAGAACCTGGGCTATGAGCAGAGGTTGAGGACACTGGGACTTCCGACACTAGCATATAGGAGAAAGAGAGGGAATATGATAGAGACTTTTAAGATAGTGTCAGGATATATGAGGTGTGTATGAAGTTATCTTCTTGATGCGGGAGGGAACAAGAACGAGAGGACACTAAGAAAATTTACAAGGAAAGAACTAGGCTTGAAAAGGCAAAGAACTCTTTTTGTGATAGAGTGGTAAATGAGTGGAATGCACTGCCCCAGTATGTAGTCGATTCCGAATCAGTAAAGAAGTTTAAAAGTAATCTTGATAAAGCATGGGGAAGACAAGATTTGAAGTTTGATTACAAAGCGAAAATATAGAATAATAAAAATGTTGCGTCTACTGCCGCCGCCAACACCGTGAACGACCGCAGCAGTGCAAGTACTGGTACTGAGCTGGATACACAGGCCTAGTTTGCCTTTTTTCCAGAGGATCTACTGTAAGATACTGTAAGAGACGAGGCAATGTGGAAAAGAGCGGTGCATACCCATGTGCAGTTTGTGGAAAGGGTGTGAGTGCTAACTCGATTCGGTGTAGCATCTGTCGATGTTGGGTGCACCATGGGAGTAAGCTCTGTAGTAGAATAAAAGGACCCTTGCCGAAGGATAAGTCAGAAATCGAGAAATTTGAGTGCGTAGTGTGCAAAGGCGAGCTTGTGTTAAATGATGATCCTGTGGCTGTGAATTTTGGAAATGAGTCATTGGAGCTGGTGGACAAGTTTTGTTACCTAGGAGATACCATCTCTGCCGGTGGTGGGGCCGAGGCTGCCACTGTCGCTAGAATTAGATGTGGCTGGGTGAAGTTCAGAGAACTGCTGCCAATTCTGACCATGAAAAGAATGCCTCTTCCCCTGAAGGGAATGGTGTATGCCTCATGTGTTAGAAGTGCAATGATGTATGCCTCAAAAACATGGGCCGTTAAAGTAGAGGATGTCAACAGAATGGAACTTAATGAGATGAGAATGGTGAGATAGATGTGTGGGGCCAGGCTGCAGGATAGAATAACAAATGATGAGCTGAGGAGACGTTTAGGTATAAAGAGTATTAGCGAGGAGATGCGTACAAGTAGACTGGGATGGTATGGGCATGCGGAGAGAATGGATGAACAAAATTGGGTGAAAAGATGCAAGTCTGTAATTGTGGAGGGAGCTGCACCAAGGGGTAGACCGAGGAAGACCTGGGATCGGACTATACGTGCCGATCTCTAATGCAAAAACTTGACAAGTGAAGCAGCCCTTAACAGGGTTGCCTGGAACGCCGCCATTAGGACAAGAGACTGAAACTGCACGTATGTGTGGAGCACTCAGTCTTAAAATTTGATGTACAGTATGTATGTAGGGGGTGTTTATGGTGAGGTGGGTTTTTTTTTTGTATTCGGCTGTCCAGCTTGTGAGGAGGGTTGCAGTGGATTTGGCTTGGGCTAATTGAAGTCTGTTTGTAGTGCATCAGTCGTGTAGTGTGTTGAGATAGGGTTGAAGGAGAAATGTTGCTCTGTCTGGGTCTTGGTGTGTGCATGTGAGTGTTAAACAAGGCAAACAGGATTCTCGGGTTCATCTCTAGGAGTGTGAGTAACAGAACTGCTGATGTTATCTTAAAACTTTACTTGTCATTAGTGAGACCCCATATGGATTATGCTGTTCAATTTTGGTGTCCTTATTACAGACTGGACATAGATTCATTGGAGAGAGTACAACGTAGAATGACAAAAATGATCCATAATATTAGAAATCTTCCGTATAAAGAAAGGTTGAAGAAATTAGGCTTACATTCGTTATAGAGACGCAGAGTTAGAGGGGACATGATAGAGGTATTCAAGTGGGTTAGTGGGATTAATAAAGGGGACATGAAAAATGTACTAAAGCTCAGTGATAGCGAAAGAACTCGTACAAATGGTTTCAAATTAGATAAATTTTGTTTCAAAAAGATATAGGCAAATATTGGTTTGGTAACAGAGTTGTAGATAGGTGGAATAGGCTACCAAGTGCTATAGTGGGATCAAGAACGATAGGGAGCTTTAAGATACAATTAGATAGGCATATGGACGAGATGGGTTGGGTGTGAGGGTGATCTGTCAGGTGTGGCCCAGGTGTGGGGATCTGCAGATCCCCGTTTTTCTGACCTCTGACCGTTTCGGTGAGGTAAGTCCTAATGGTGTTTTTAAGCTGGGCTTATAATTAGGGTTGGGTGTGACAGGGATCTGCCTGGTGTGGGCCAATCGGCTTTCTGCAGACTCCCATTTTCTTATGTTCTTATGTTATGTCATCTGCGTAGGAAGTTATATATATTTGGGGTGCGTGGGGTGTGGGTATATCATGCATGTATAGATTGAAGATTGCGGGCGACAGGACGAATCCTTTCGAGACTCCGGTTGTGAAGTTTCTGTTGTTAGATGACTGACCGGCAAATGATACGTATGCACATCTGCCTGCTAGGTAATTGGCCAGCTACCTTTTTGTATTGTTGTGCATGTTTGTGTCGTAGATTTTGTTTGTTAGGTTATGGCGGGGGATGGCATCGAAGGCTTTACTAATGTCGAGTGTGGCAAGTAGTGATCTGTGTGGTGGTCTGACTAAGTTGATACCGTCAAAAGCTCTTTGTGTAAGGTCTGTAAGAAGAGTGTTTGTGGAGTGTAGTGGCCTGAAGCCATGTTGTGTTGGAGCTATAGGTAGAGCGTGTGTATGAGGCATTCAGTGACTTTGGAGGGGGTGCAAAGGAGTGTGATGAGGCAGTGTGAGGAGGGCAGCGTGGGGTCTTTGTTGGTTTTTGGGAAAGTAATGATGACACCATGCTTTCAGATGTCTGGTATTGTGTTGTGTGAATAACTGTTGTTTGATATGTTAGTGAGTGCTTGTATGCCCTGTGGTCCTAGGTGTCTGAGGTGTATGTTGCTTATGTTGTCTGGACCACAGGCGAGTGAGTGCTTGAGATTGTTGATGATGTGCTTTGTCTGTGGGGAATTGTCTCTTACGTCGGATGACACGTCGGTCGTCCTGATGGGGGTTTAGGTGGTTGACATAAGAGAAGTGATTAATGAGAGTGTTTGCTTGTTGTTTATATGAAGGATTAGAGTCTGTTGCTGTGATTGCAGCATGTGATTTTGTTGTATTCCTGCTGGAAAGTGTGATGTTTAGTGTTTTGTAGAGTTTTGTGGGGTCTGTTTTGTGATCAAGTGTTTGGAGGTAGTTATTCCAATTTAGTGTTTGTTGTTCTAGTATTTTGAGTGCTTGGATTTGTTGTGTGGGTTGCTGGGGAGTGTTTCAGTGTGTCGCGTTGCCTGATTAGGTTTTGAATTTCTGGTGTGAAGTTAGGGTTGTGTCTTTTTCTGTTACCTCTTGGAATGTTTCTTGTCAGCATTTTGGATAGTTGTGTTGAATGTGTGAACAGCATTGTTGATGATAGTGATAGGTGTGCTGTTTAGGGTTTCAAAGTGTTGTTCTGTCTCATTTGTGAAAGCTTCCCATTTTGCTCTTTTATAGTTAGTGTATGTGTATCTGTGGCTAGCTGGGGTGAGCCTGGTTTTGATGGTGATAATGATTAGGAGGTGATCGGAACCTAAGCCTTTTACCACCCTCCAGGATGTTGTGGGGGCGAGTTCTGGGGAGCAGAAGGTGATATCTGGAGATGATGGGTTGAAGAGGGCTTGGTGGGGAATGTTGGTATGTTGATTGATGTCGTTAAGGATGTAAAGGTTATCTGATTGGCATTGTAGTTTAATCAGACTATATGAGCTCCTCACTAGAACTCTCATAGGGCTGCCTAAAGAACTTATGTGTTACTGTATCTACCCTATGTGCCATCGTGGAGTTATAATATAGTAATGTACTGTATATACTGTATGTATATACTCAGGCACATACCCCACAGCTGGGAGTGACCGACTTGAGACAGAGCCTTGTAATAAAAAAAAAAAAAAAAAAAAAAAAATCAAAAGTGCCAGCTCTTTAAAGAAATTTGCTAGAAACTTACATAGGTTCCATTATTCCATTACAGTAGCACTACTGTACGCATTGGCTTCTACTAAGCCTTATGATTACTCATCATCACACTTTATATACATTCATAGGCTTTTAAACGTATGGAAATCGAGAGAATGACTAAGAGGGTGTATGAGAGCGAGGTGGAAGGACAGAGAGGGAGAGGTAGACCGAAGGAGAGGTGGAAGGGTGGAGTGAGGAAGTATATGGGTGAAGGCGGTGCTGGTTGGGAGGAGGGGCATCGACTGACTGGGGACAGAGGTGCATTGGGACGGTTCGTTCGTGGCCACCCCTTCGGGGATCACGGCGTTTGGCAATAGATAGATAAATAGGCTTTTAAAAAGAGATAAATCTTCAATTGTTCCTTGAACACTTCTACAGAAGTTGACTGCCCTATTAGAGTTGGCAGCTGATTGTACAATCTAGGAGCCTTATAGGAAAAAGATCTCTCTCCGAAAGCACACTCGCAAACAGCCCTGGGCTCTTGGAGGCGTAGATTTTCATCCCGACGTAGAGACATTTCAGAGAAAGAATAGGATGCTTTACTAATTCAGCGAAGTACTTTGGCATTCCATACTTGATAGCTTTGTAGGTCATAAGACAGAGTTTAAACTGTTTTCTTACTTTTACTGGCAGCCAATGTAATGGGGTGGTTGTTGTTGTTCCCCAAGCTGCCTGGCCGAACAGCCCCAAGGCCCCGAGCAATTCCAAGGCCATAACCGAGTGCCCCCACAGAATGGGGTGGTAGGGATATGTGGGCGAAGGCCAACGATAAGTCTAGTAGCCCTATTTATAATTGACTGGATTCTCTTAAGCAAATCATTTGGGAGATCAATCCACAAGACATTACAATAATATAGCATATACTGTAAGTATATGCTAATATGATAACTACCAGTACAGTTTTTAACCACCTGATCTATATGCTCTTTATAATTCAGTTTCAAGTTGAACGTCACTGCCACTGTTGCTAGAATTAGATGTGGCTGGGGGAAGTTCAGAGAACTGCTGCCATTCCTGACCATGAAAAGAATGCCTCTCCCCCTGAAGGGAAAGGTGTATGCCTCATGTGTTAGAAGTGCAATGACGTATGCCTCAGAAACATGGGCCGTTAAAGTAGAGGATGTCAACAGAATGGAACGTAATGATAAGAGAATGGTGAGATGGATGTGTGGGGCCAGGCTACAGGATAGAATAACAAATGTTGAGCTGAGGAGGCGTTTAGGTATAAAGAGTATTAGCGAGGTGATGCATACAAATAGACTGGGATGGTATGGACATGTGGAGAGAATGGATGAACAAAATTGGGTGAAAAAATGCAGGTCTGTGATTGTGGAGGGAGCTGCACCAAGAGGTGGACCGAGGAAGACCTGGGATCGGACTATACGTGCCGATCTCAAGTCCAAGAACTTGACAAGTGAAGCAGCCCTTAACAGGGTTGCCTGGAACGCCTCCATTAGGACAAGAGACTGAAACTGCACGTATGTGTGGAACACTCAGTCTTAAAATGTTATGTATGTACTTCAAGATTACGGACAGAGATGGCAGGAATCAACTGTATCCCATCAATATTAAGAGAAGGGATGTCACTCACGCTGCCTTCCCTCTTGTTCTCTCGAATGACAATTATCTCTGTTTTATCTTCATTCATCTTAAGTTTCCATTTTTTCATCCAAATACCAATAACAGACATCAAAGATCTCACTTAGCCTTGATGTCATTAGGAAATGGATAGGAATAGGGGCGCTAAGCCAAATGATATAAATAGCCAATGGAACTTCCTTGAACGTAGCCTTCTTGCTGCCACTGACAAAGTCTGTGTCAAAACTAAGGGCCCCCCAGGCATAAGACTTCCTGGTGGTGGAATGACGAGGTTGAAAATGCAATAAAGGAGAAAAGAAGATGTTTCAAAGTATAGAAGAAAGGAGGCAGCAGGAAGGTATATCTAGCAGCTAAGCTTCACCCGCTGCAATGTGTTAGCATTGCTCTGCGGCATCTGTCAGATCATGGCCCTGCTGAATTCATTTACACCGATGGATCGAAACAGGCTGAAGCCACGGGCTGCGCTGCAATTTCTACGCATGATACTGATACTTATCAGTGCACCCTTCATCCGTACTCCACTGTCTTTACCGCAGAATTATGGGCTATCCACGGGGCCCTGGCCATCGTCTCCATGCTTCCTAACACCTATTCCCGTATTGTCATTTGCAGCGATTCTCGAAACGCTCTGCAGGCGTTATGCGATTACGCTCCCGCCGATCCGTTAGTGAAGACCATCTTATATAAAATACACCTTTTACAGTGCGGGGGTCTTTCCTTCACACTATGTTGGATCCCTGCGCATGTGGGCATCGAAGGAAATGAGACCTCGGACCTTCTTGCAAAAGAGGCTTGTCGTGGTTCTCCCTCTCTTCTTCTCCAGAGGCTAAAGGATGTTTTCCCGGTCTTACAGCAACGCGTACTTGATGCATGGCGTAATGAATGGCGTTCACAACCTGAATCTAATAATTTCCGTTCACTTAAGGATGACATTTTCTTGTGGCCTTCGTCGATTGCTCGAGCGGATCAAACAGGTTTAACGCGTTTACGTATTGGTCACACACGTCTTACTCACGGTTACTTAACCTGACAAGCGCGATATAGACCTAGGTGCTAGGGTAGTTATTTGTGCATTTCTAGCCCTGGATTCTGACAGAATTCGTTATATTTACAATATAAAGCATTATTTGTTTTCGGTATGCTTTTATTTTACATATATGATGTATATATGAACCTTCAAGAGTGCTAAAATAAGTGGGAAAAGCATTTGGGTGGTGAAAAACGAAGATATTGGCCACCCGGTCATAATCTCAGGCGAGAGAGAGCCACAGGCAGCCCTCCCCTCTCGCTGTCTGGGAGTCAACTGAGACGAGCGGGGCGGTGTGTGCCGGTGTCTGGGTGTTGCATAACGATCTTTTATGCAACCCACTTGTGCTACATTATCGCGGGAGAGAAAAATAACCGATAAATGATGATAATAAGAGGATAAATAGGTGATAATTGAGGAGGGGGGGGAGGGGGGAATAAGGTGGGGAAGGAGGGGAGGGGGAGGGGTGAGAAACACATGGATGAGTACTAGAGGGGAATTATCTCACCTAGAGACAAAATCCTTTGTTTTGATAGGCCCTTTTTTTTTTGGGAAGGCTTTTTTTATGGTCTTGCTTCCGTGAGGCCTATCGCGTTCCCTATAGGAAGCCTTCCGTGAGGCCTATCGCGCTTGCCGGGTTAATGACCACCCCTCGCGATCCACCGCCTGAGTGTCAACTATGTCACACCCCATTAACAGTCCATAATTTTCTCTGTATCTGTCCGGTGTATGAACCAGAACGACAACGATTCCTGCAGCACGCCTCTTTCCACTCTATACAGTACTGTACTATCTGAGTCACCCTCCTTCAATTTCGCTCCTATCCGACACTTCCTGAGAGCCACCAAACTATATGATGACATATGACTAAGTCTGACAGTTCCATGACTTGACTTTGCACCTCCTCACCGAACTCTAGCCTTATGAGGGCCCTGGCCCAGTGGGCTAGTATAAAATAAACACATCTACAACAACTAAGCGAACTGGAAAAAAAAAAAAAAAAAAAAAAAAAAAAAAAATCCAAGGCAAAGAAAATCATACAGGACCAGGTCATAGACCAAGTGAGTAACGCAGAAAATCCCAATGGGATCTTCAATTTAGCTAGGCGAGTTAAGGATGACAGTAGAGATGTTGTAGGCGAACAGTGTCAGGAATGATAATGGAACAGTTGTTTACGCTGACAAAGAAATTAGAGATGGTTGGAAGGTACACTACGAAAGATTACGCAACGTGGAATTTGAATGGAATAGAGAGCAGCTTAGTAACGAAAAGCCAATACTCCCCCCCCCCCTTTGATAGCGCCAGCTGTCGCAAGCAGTGCAATAAATAAAATAAAGGACGGAAAATCTGCAAGATGCTCTGGCATTGTAGCTGAGATGATTAAAGCCTCAGGTGATATAGCAGTTAGTTTGGTCACAGAGCTAAGTTAACTCCATCATTAGAGAGGAAGTAATCCCTGATGAAGGGCACAAAAGTGTAATAGTAAACATATAACATATAAGGGCAAGGGGGACTCATTGGATAGGGGAAATTTTAGGGGCCTGAAAATGCTTGACCAAGTCATGAAGGTCTGTGAGAGAGTCTTTGAAGGTATGATAAGGGAAAGCATTTCTATCGACGATATGCTGTTTGGTTCATGCCAGGACGTGGCACAATCGACGGCATCTTCATAGTCAGGCAACTGCAGGATATATATCTACTTAAAGATAGGGATCTGTATCTTCTGTGTATAGACCTGGAGAAGGCCTTTGATTGGGTGTCTAGAGAAGTTGTGTAGTGGGCTATGAGTTAACTTGGCGTTGAGGAGTGGCTGGTGCGTGTGATAATGAAGATGTAAGAGAACTCACAAAAAGCAGTGAGGGTGAAAGGTATAATGAGTGAGGAGTTTACAGTTTGCGTCGGAGTCCACCAGGGCTCTGTGTTAAGCCCTCTCCTCTTTGTTATGGTACTGGAGGCACTATCTGGTGATTTCAGAGTTGGGTTACACTGGGAACTGCTATATGCATATGATCTAGTACTTATCGCAGATAGTGCAAGGGTTGCCGAGGCCAAGTTTAGAAGATGGAGAGAGGGCATGGCAATTTTTTTTTTTTTTTTTTTTTCTATATTCCAACTTACTTCCTCTCGGGCATAGGCTGAGAGCCTTAACATTCTACGCTTTACAATGAACAGTGAAGCCTGTGAGGTCTTGTTCCAGTCTAGGGAGTGAGACATGTGAAGCACGTAGAGTACAACGAGCACCTGCCATCTTGCCTTCACATGAGGCACGGTGCTCACTCATGGCCCGAAACGACGCCATCTCTGAAGCCACCTCGTTCCCGTGCTTCACTGTCTCACTCCCTACACTCGGACTCTCACACTTACACACACACACAATGCCACCTGTTGAGCAGATAACTCACCAGGCATTGCACCCCTATAGCATATTTTGAATATGGGAATATTCATACAGTGCTATTTAATCAGGGAACAATGAGGGTATTTTATTGACGTTTCGGTGGGCTTGTGGTAATGCACTGATACTAGGTACAGCACAAATTCCATCCCAATAATATCTTCCCATTGATACATCGGGATTTGAACCCGGGACCTTTGGATTACCAGGCCAGTGGCAAGACCACTCCACCACACCTCCCCTGTAAAGTGTTAAAGAGTAAATATAAATAAAACCAAAGTTTTACACAGTAGATTAGGGTTAGGAAGGGTAGAAAAAAGTGGTGCAACCCATGCGCAGTATGCAGAAAAGGGGTGGGTGCGAACTCAATACAGTGTAGCGTCTGTCGCAGCTGGGTACATCACAGGAAGAACGCTGCACTAGAATAAAAGGACCTCTACCAAGGAAAAAGTCTGAAATTTAGACATTTGTATGTATAGTATGCAAAAGTGAGCTTGTATTCAATGACCGACTCGAGAGTGTTAACTTTGGCAATGAGGCACAGGAGATGGTGGACAAGTTTTGCTACTTGGGTAATACCATCTCTGCCGGTGGTGGGGCTGAGGCCGCCACTATCCCCAGAATAAGATGCGGTTGGGGAAAGTTTAGAGAACTTTTGCCACTACTCATCATGAGAAGACTCCCTCTCCCCTTGAAGGGAAAGGTGTACGCTTCATGTGTTAGAAGCGCAATGACTTATGCCTCAGAAATGTGGCCTGTCAAAGCGGATGATATCAACAGAATGAAACGCAATGAGATGAGAATGGTGAGATGGATATGTGGTGCCAAACTGCAAGATAGGATATCAAGTGTAGAGCTAAGGAGAAGGTTAGGTATCAAGAGTATCAGTAATGAGATGCATACTAGCAGGCTTGGATGGTTTGGACATGTGGAGAAGATGGATGAACAAAGCTGGGTGAAAAGATGCCAGTCCATGAATGTGGAGGGAGCTGCACCAAGGGGCGGACCAAGAAAGATGTGGGATCGGACTTTGCGGTCTGTTCTTAAATCAAAGAACCTGAAAAGTGAGGCAGCTCTTAAGGGTTGCCTGGAACGGCGCCATTAGGTCGTGAGACTGGAACTGCGCTTTGTGTGGAGCACTCGGTCTTTAAATTTGTGACACCGCAAGCATCCAACAAAGGTGGAAGACTACTGGTGTAAACTATGAAAAAGAGTATCTAATGATAATGTCAGACAGGTTGGGAGATAGGTATCCTGACCAGGATTCGAACCCACTCACTCCAGGTAGGGAGTGGGTTCGAATCCTGGTCAGGGTACCTTTCTCCCCATCATGAAAAGAACTGGTCCCAAATCTAATCCCTGGGGAACTATAAACTGCAAAGGGACTGGATCTGAAATGGACCGGATCTGAAATGGACCCATTGACTACTACCTGTTCATGCCTGTCTGTCAAATAAGACTCAAGGAGTGAGAGTGCATTATCTCGCACCGTAAGACCAAAGATCGCTGAGCAGGAGTCTATGATCCGCAGTATTAAAAGCAGCTGACAGATCCAACAAAGCAAGAAAAGAAGACTTTCCATCACAGGTATTTTGTACCAAGTCATTGTAAATTTTACATAAGGCTGTTTTGGTTGAATGGTACTTTCTGTTTACTGATTGAACAGATGAGATGACTGCCTCCTTCCTGCATTGAGAGTAGATGTTCTAGCATAGTATGCTTCATGATCTTCGATAAAAAAGATAGATTAGAGACTGGGTGATAATTAGACATATTTTCAAATTCAAGACCAGGTTTCTTGAGAAGGAGACGCAACAGAGCTTGTTTTTCAGACTGCACAAAAGTGCATTCTGTAAAACATACATTATTAACCCCTCAAGGGGTAAGGGGGCCTTCATATAAAGGTAGAGGAAAAAAGAATATGCTTCACGCATCCTACTGCGTGTCGTACAAGGCGACTAATAGGGGGGATGGCAATAGACTTGTAGACCAACAGCCATTACTATGCAATAAAGCAGCCTCCATGAACCAAGACCACCCACTAAACTACATGGCAACACACCCACAGACACCAAGAAATATCAAAACAACACCCAGCACATGGTATCACACACAATTATTGTCCTCTCTCCCTCCCTGCCCACCCCGAACCAACTTCCAGAAGCACATCCATACTCATATCTCTCGCCAATCCATCCACTCACTCACAGACAACACGCAGCTGCATGCACGACGTCCCGAAATCCATCCTTCCGAATCCTCCCTCCCTCGCGAGGACAGAGTCCACCTGGCCAGGCTGAGATGCGGACACCATCCAGCTCTCCTGAGCTATCAGAAGAGACTGGATGACTCCGTTGTCGACGCCTGCCCGGGATGTAACACAGCACCCCATACCATTAAACACATCATAGAAGACTGCATTTCACACAACCACTTACGCCAACAACATAATCTACACTCAATGAGAGCTCTGTGGGAAAGCCCGATCGTGGCCATGGCCTTCCTCAGGGACTCGGGGCTGTTCGGCCAGGCAGCTTAGGGAACAACAACAACAACAACAACAACTATGCAATAAAGTCTTTATCTTAGCACTGTCTTAGTATGGCACTGCCAAGGCTGGTGGGGTGCAGATAGGTGCCACAGGGGACTGAGTCTTACCTGGATGCTGTTTGGCACCACACCTGTGTCGGCAACAGTGTTTGCATGTTGGAGCAGTGTTGGGGCAGGACTTTATTGTCCAATTGCCTAATATACAGTAGAGTCTTGTTATGGTGCTGTATTTTTGTAACACTGTTAAGGCTGGTGTGATTGCAGATACTGCAGGTGCAAGTGCTGCAGGGGGACTCTGTTGAGTCTTGGTGAGGCACAGTTAGTGCTATACCAACATTAGCCAGTGTGATGACTTGGTGGGGCAGTGCTGTGGCGGGACTTTATTGTACTACAGTACACTCCAACTACTGAAAGGCAACCCCGTCTGAGCAATGGATGTACAGTAATTGAAAAATGACGTTAAACCATTGTATGTACAGTATATATAGCCTATGTATATTCTGCACTACTGTATATGTATAGGGTCCAGTTGGCAAAAAGTCTTAATTAGTTCTTTTATATAGAAGAGAGTGGTATCAACATCCACCAAATGGAAAGATGGAAGAGTACGAGTCATTATATACTGTGGTTGAACATCCACCGATAACACTACATATACAGTGAGTGATGAGTTCTCGGTGAATGTTAGAGTGCACCAGGGTTCAGTCCTGAGTCCTCTCTTGTATGTCCTCAAGGGAGTTAAGGTCGGGTCTGCCTAGGGAGCTGCTTTACTCGGATGACCTGGTGCTGAATGCTAACAGTGCGGCTGAAGTTGAAACAATGTTCCTAAGGTGGCAGGAAGGAATGGCAGATATCATGACAAAAGTCATGATAAGCGGCAATGACCGTGGAACCATGATACAGAGTAGTAGTTTCCCTTGCCCTGTCTGTAAAAAGAGGGTTGGGTGTTGTTGTTGTTGTTCCCCAGGCTGTCTGGCCGAGCAGCCCCAAGGTCCCGAGCAAGGCAAAGGCCATAACCGAGCGCCACCATAGAACCCTCCCTGCTTACCATTAATAAAGCCCAGGTGACCGAAGCCCCTCCAAGGCGAGGAGCTGAGGAGGGTGCGGAAACGCCCTGGAAACCAAAGACCCACCCAAGGCCCTGTGCTCCTCAGCAATTATGAAGATAAAGTTGAGGGGCAAAGGAAAAATGTGACGCTTTGGCTCCCGGCAGTAGGGAGGTCAATCCACGGAAGAGACGCCGTCACTTGAGATCTAGAAAATATATAAGTAAAAGGAACAGTCAGAGTAAGCTATGGGTATGGCAGAGAACGCTCAGCTCTCACTCTGGATGGGTGTAAATCAATTCAGTGTTGCACATACCAGGGATGGGTGCATCATAAGAGGTGTAGTGGATTGAGGGACCCCTTGTCGCGAGCCGTTAACTTTGAATGGGCCATATGTAGGGGTGTCTTGGCAGTACCAGATCCACCTGGTAGCGTAGAGTTCGGGGATGTGCACCTAGAATGTGTCAAATAAGTTTTGTTACTTCGGGATCCACCTGGTAGCGTAGAGTTCGGGGATGTGCACCTGGAATGTGTCAATAAGTTTTGTTACTTCGGCGACATTATTGCTGCTGATGGTGGGGCTGCGGCCCCACCTAATGGAATTAGGCGCTTAGGAAATTAGGGGAATTTTGTTTTTCCTATTACAGTATTTCATCTTTGATGACAAATGTGCACGAAAGGGGAGGAGTAAAAAACCATGTTGAATGGAGTTTATAGAACTTTCTAAGCGCTTGCGATTAGTATATGAATGACTCGTATTATTAATAGTTTCGGAGCGTATCGATATCAAAGGTCAATAACTTACATTTACCATAAACGGCTGCCAAACTTGGCTGGTCAGGAGCGAAGAGTGACGCATAACCGCTCTCATCATTACCTCATACTCGACTAGTGTGTGGTGTTATGCTTAACCCTCGCTGCCTCAGTGGGGTTGCTAGATACAAATGATACAGTTTGATGCAGTTTTTAACGCCCTTGATTGACAGGGCTAGGGCGTGCCCTTGTTACAAGGATTTAACTGGATATTTGCCATGAATCGCTAGACCAAGCTGCCCAAATTTTTGACATCTACCAACACGGCCTGGGATCGAACTGCCGACCCTTCGTTACCGACTGCATAGCATAAATTTCACCTTTTTTTCTATGTGTATTTTTTTTTATATACAGTATGGAAATGTTTATATACTGTACAGGTATGCTTGATTTTTATATATTAATAAGCGGATTTTATAGGACGCCCCCCTTAAAACCAATTTGTCCTGGCTCAACACCCAATATAGCATCCATATTTGTCCTTTCCAGACGGTGCGAAATATTCCTCAGCAACTTCTGTCCAAGCCTCGGTCGTTGATGAAAGGCACGACAGTGGGTCTGCAGCTGGGGAGTAAGGCCGTGGGTGCCAGTGGTCTTAATGCCGTACAGATCGTGCAAGGCGGGACACAGAAACAAATGTCCCAAGTTACCGTGCAACAGATACAGCAGGTCTTCAAGCAGGTCCCGCAGCAGACTATTCAACACCTCACTCAGGTATTGTTCTGCTTATAGGTATATAATTGTGGGGCCGGATATTCAGAGATGCCTTAATTTACTGCGAGGTGAGAGGCATAATACACCTTAACAGCTTATTCCTTGCTTACAACTTTATAACTTCCTCATTGTCAGGAAATTTAGACTTATCAAAAGATAATATTCTCAGTTATGACTTGCTATTGTTGTTGTTGTTCCCTAAGCTGCCTGGCCGAACAGCCCCGAGTCCCTGAGGAAGGCCATGGCCACGATCGGGCTTTCCCACAGAGCTCTCATTGAGTGTAGGTTGTGTTGTTGGCGTAAGTGGTTGTGTGAAATGCAGTCTTCTATGATGTGTTTAATGGTATGGGGTGCTGTGTTACATCCCGGGCAGGCGTCGACAACGGAGTCATCCAGTCTCTTCTGATAGCTCAGGAGAGCTGGATGGTGTCCGCATCTCAGCCTGGCCAGGTGGACTCTGTCCTCGCGAGGGAGGGAGTATTCGGAAGGATGGATTTCGGGAGGTCGTGCATGCAGCTGCGTGTTGTCTGTGAGTGAGTGGATGGATTGGCGAGAGATATGAGTATGGATGTGCTTCTGGAAGTTGGTTCGGGGTGGGCAGGGAGGGAGAGAGGACAATAACTGTGTGTGATACCGTGTGCTGGGTGTTGTTTTGATATTTCTTGGTGTCTGTGGGTGTGTTGCCATGTAGTTTAGTGGGTGGTCTTGGTTCGTGGAGGCTGCTGCCAGGAATTGAGTGCCTCTCATGTGACTTGCTATTTAGTATTAATGGCGCTGGAATTACAATGCCAATATTTAGGATACAACAATGTAAAATGTTTTATTTATATGGCTCCTGTATGGTATGAATTCAGTTTTTCAATCAAATATGGCAAAATTGATTTTACTCTAGCTACCTGCAAATGATTTTATTGCACTACTGTAAAATGAACCAGCTAAAATTAGAGTGTTATATATATTTTTTTTTAAACATAGAAAACTTACCTGTCTTCCTTATAAAATACTGATATTGCTATTCTACTTTGTTATCAACTACTGTATTAATATTCTGCAGAGTGGGACAGTGAGTGGGACGGTGGTGGGTAAAGTGGGTAGTAGTGGTGGTGGTGGTAGTGGTGGTACCGGTACAGGGGGCCAGGGCATCACCACGTCACACACCACTAAGCTTGTACCCATGACCATCGCATCACACCAACAGCAACCCATCAAGCAGACCATTCAGGTGACAAATATAACACTTTCTTTAGTTATTTTTTTTTCATTTATGATAATCTATGCCAAAGGGGGGACTAGTAGAGTCTTACCTGGGCACTGTTTGACGCCATGCCAGTATCGGTCATAATGTTTGTGTGGTGGGGCGGCCAACCACCCCAACGTCTGCTTTCAATTGGCAGATCAACAGGACACACTAACCCCATCGCAGCGTTGATCCTTCGCATCCTTCTCATTACAACATCTCACCAGTCATATCCTGGCTAAATTCATATACAACGACGGTTCAAAAATAGCAGACGCCGCAGGATGCACTGCGGTCTCAGAATATGGCTTGTACCAAAGCACCTTACACCAAAAATCCATGGTATACACTGCTGAATTGTGGGTCATATACGGTGCTCTAAATATCCTCTCCTCATCCCCAAGAGATACTCTCCATATAATCATCTGTAACAATTCAAGAAGTGAGCTACAAACATTATGCAGCTATGCCCCCAGAGACCTTTTAGTCAAACTGTCATACAGTGCACTCCCGTTATCCGCGCTCCAAGTGTCCGCGATCCTTGCTATCCACGGACACACCTAAATATCCCATTAATTGTTATCCGCGCAAAAAGTATGCATTATCCACGGGTTTCCAATCGATTGAGGAAGAAAGCAGTGCTGCCATTAACCAAGAAAGGCGAAATATAAGAACATAAGAATTTGGAAGTCTGCAGAAAACCGATTGGCCCACACAAGGCTGTTAGAGGGATCTGCCTTGTGTGGGCCAATCGGTTTTCTGCAGACTCCCATATTCTTATGTTCTTATATTTCGCCTTTCTTGGTTAATGGCAGCACTGCTTTCTTCCTCAATCGATTGGAAACCCGCGGATTTTTTTTTTTTTTTTTTTTTTTTTTAATATTAGTTTAACCAGACCACTGAGCTCTATAAAAGAACTCTCATCGGGCTGGCCCGAAGGATTCGATCAAGATATATAATTAAATGAGTCCAGATACTGTAGATCGGGAAGGGCACAAATCGAGGAATGTGAAGACACGCAGACATTTCTCGCCATTTCACCAGTTCAGCCGGACCACATGAGCTCCACATCAGAGCTCTTATAGGGCAGGGCCGAAGGATGAGGCAAGAACTGCTACACCGCAACACCAACCAAGAAGTGATCAGGGCGAAGAATGAAAGATCAGGTCGAAGGTAGAAAAAATCACATCGAGAAGCAAAACATGCATTACCGAAGGGAATCAAGTCAGTCCAGCCACATCAGCAACCGAAGAGACAAACGGGTCAGGAGTCAACCACCTAGCCAGGCCAGGGGGACATGAGATATAGGCTGCCCGAGGACAGCCGGATGGGACAGAATAAGAATAGAAGGGGAAAAACATAGAACGAGGAATGAAAAACTACTCAAAATTAGTCAAGCTGAGGACGAAAGCTCGAGGGGAGATAGGAAGGGTAGGTACCACAACCATCCCCCATCAAGCTCCAGTTAAGAAAAGATCTATCAAAAGGAGACCCCCAGGAATAGACTGCAACTCGAGAAAACCCTGAATAGGACCACCGCAGCTGCAGCCAAAAAGAAAACACCAACCCCGAAACCAGTACCAGCTGCTGAGACAGAAGAATCCCGTAAAATGGAAGCTGAACGCAAGAATAAATGGGAAGAAAGTCAGAAGAAGAGAGCAGAGATCATCAAGAAAGCAGAGGAGGAGAAGAAGAAACAGGAGGCGGAAGAAATACGAATGCTTAAAGAATTCGTCAGAGAAAATGCGAACATCTATTACGACAGCAACGAGGAAGAAATTGATGCAGACAATTTTGATGACATGCTATCATGAAGCGGTCTTAGGACCACACAGGTGGGCTCCCAAAATGGCATAGCTCCATGTAACCTCCTTGAGGTTACAAATCTACAACAACAACAACATCGCCGGCCCCGAAGCCCCCCAACCGTGTCAAGGAGAGTAGTATCAGGGGGGGGGGGGTAACCCGCGGATGATGCATACTTTTTGCGCGGATAACAAGTAATGGGATATTTAGGGGTGTCCGCGGATAGCAAGGATCGCTTATTAAACATTATTTTCTTCACTTTATCCTCAACCAATGAACCATTCTTAGAACCACTTAGAACACATTAAGCCAGATGAATATGAGAAGGAAAAGAAAATTATGTTTAATAAACAAAATTATATAAAAGTGCAGATAATCTTGCTTAATGTGTTATAAGTTGTTCTAAAAAGGGTTCTAAGAATGGTTCATTGGGGAGGGGATGATGATATGGCACAAGTGACACCTGGATTTACCTTTGGATTGTACCTGATGTCCACTGCCTTGGACTGTACCTGGAGTTTAGTGGAGCAGTGGAACAGTCATTGTGGATAAAAGTGAGTATCCTTTAATCATTTGGTACATATCAATGTCATTAGGTAGTTCAAAATAGTGTATTTGAGGGTCCAAGATGGGTGACCTTGGTACGACCTAAGTCTATTTCCCATTGAAACCTATGTTAAACACTGCCCACGTTTCCGCGGAAGATACGAGGTACGACTTAGGCGCGGATACGGGGAGTGCACTATAAATAGTGTATTGCAGTACAACAGTCATTCCATCATGCTGTGCTGGATCTACGCCCATGTAGGCATCCACGGGAATGAACGAGCTGATTTCCTCGCTAAACAGGCTCGTTAAGGTACCCCCACTTCTATTTATTGTGGACGAATGTGCTCTCGATCCTCTGACAATTCATGAAGCATGAATTGAATTGAATTGAATTGAGTGCACAACCAATGACTGGTCACCTCCGCTCGATCTAGGTTGACATACACATGTGGCCCTCTTCGATTAACACTTGTCGTGTGGACCAAACCCTCGTAACACGATTATGTATCAGACACACATGCCTCACCTACGGTTGCTTAATGACCAACCCCCTGTGGCCAGCTGCCAGAATGTCAACACTGTCATACAATTATAACTACATTATAGGTTTGACTCCTGTAAGGAGATAAAGAAAACCTAATATTTAGTAGTGGCCCCGTAATCATTGACGAACATGCCTATTACATAAGGCATCCTCTTCAAACACTAATCCGCCGTAGTTTTGAATCTACCGCGCAGAGCATTTAAAAACTGAGGAGCCTTCATCATGAGCGCACGCGACCTCACTCATGGCTTCAGTCATTATGAATTGGGTTCTCACTACGAAAAAACTTCGTAAAAAATAAAAACAAAAAGAAAATAAGAATAACTATCCAATAAGCTTTCCATCATATCGTGGATGTACTTGTGTGGATTTCTGACCAGACGCTGATTCAGGCGTCATTCTTCCTTCACTGACATATCAAGTAAACCAAAATCCTTAATACATCAACGAATGGGAAGGGAACGGTCGGGAGGGCCCCAGTCGTCAATGATTACGGGGCCACTACTAAATATTAGGTTTTCTTTATCTCCTTACAGGAGTCAAACCTATAATTTATTAGTGGCCCCTCCATCATTGACGAACATGCCTGATTTCTAAGACTGGAGGGGGACATTCGTAATCATATCATAACTCTAGAAAAGCAGATAATAAAAACAACCACATAGTATTCTTACTTTGAAAATATATTTAATTAACGGCGTAGCCGAACAAATACAAGAAAAAGGGGGTTCAGGCAGGTGCGTGCTTCAAAGAAGCCTGCCTGACAAAAAATTGGTAACCCTGAAGATTCTGAACACAGATCTGTAGTTACAAAGGCACCCCACTCAACGAGTGGTGACAAAAAAAAATAACAAGTTATAAGTTTACATGTGCACATAATAAACCCCAACATAAACTTGGAGATAAATTGCAAAGGAACTCCAATAATCTAAAAACTAAATTGCTTTCGCAGCTAAACTACTCTAACAACACCGTTGTTTTGTACTTAACATTGTACTAGCACAATTTCTCACTGAGAAATTTTCATAACACATTTTAACCTTAAATTGTATCACAGCTCTCATACTCCGGCGGGGTCTAGGGTGTCCTGTGTCACTGACTGCACCCCCCCCCCCTTTCCCATGAAAGTAAACAAAAGTGACTGCAGGGCCGCCTAGACCCTCTGCCTTAAAGCTATACATGGTAAGGAAGGTTTGTCTAGAGCAACTGACAAGTATCTAGACAGAAACGTATGATTAGACGCCCACAACTGCGTGGACGCTATGTCTTCAACTGAAAAAAATTTCAGGAAACGTAAAGAGGCTGCCCATTTGCGTAAATCGTGGGCCCGACCTACAACGCCGGGATTACTTTCTTTAATGACTTCTACCAGAAGAGAGGCTAATCGCCGTTTAAGTAAGCGTTTACCCGTACTTGCTACCCATAAAGCACCTTGGGGGTTGTGAGGAGCTACTCTCAAATATTTGGTTAGAGCTTGTACTGGACATAAATTATGATGCACCTTTCCCCTTTTTAACGCCGGCACCGTGAACTCAGAAAACACGTGTGCACTATGCTCATTCTTGGCTACAAAACCTGGGGAGGGTGCAATGGAAATACATTCATTAAGTCTACCAAACCTAAGACAATTAGGTGTGTTGCTCATCGCCGCCAGCTCAGACACTCTGTTTCCGGTGGCTAAAGCCAAAAGGAAAACCGCCTTTTTAAGATTAATGCAAAGTCTGCAGTATTTTGGTACAGACGAGAGTGAAGCAAAGACAAAGCTTTGTCCAGAGACCAAGTAGGCATGAGCTGACGGGGAGGTGGGCGGAGTTTAAAACATGCTCTCATAAAACCTGTTTCCTCCGCCACCGGTATGGAGAGACCTGTAAGGTCTAAAAAGGGCACTCTAATTGCAGTTAAGTGATTTTTTAATGTTACCACAGATAAACGTTTCTGCTCAAACAGATAATTTAAATAATTAAAAACTAATGCCACTGAGGGTACAGTTTGTTCTGTCCTAACGATCCAAGAAGTAAAGGCTTGCCAATGTGATTGATACTGTCGTTTTGTAGACTGAGTATATTGATTAAGTAATTTATTTGTCACATCTCTACCGTATGGTGCTAGCCACTTGGCCTCCTGAATGTCCATAATGCAAAAGTCAGCGAGGTCGCGAGGTTGCCAATCGCGTCTAAGTGGAAATACCCGACCGGGAGCGATACCGGGTCCGGGCACCACATTTTCAATTGCTGGTACCACAACTGCGCCGGCCACAGTGGCGCGATTAGCGAGACTAAGCCTCGATAATCTCGTAGTTTGTTCACTACGTGGCACATTAGTGACGCATCTGGCGGCGGAAACAGATAGATGGAGCTCCATCTGTTCCAGTCTGTCACTAGGGCGTCTGGCCCCCCTGCCGGCGTTTTCGCCCGGCGGGTGAGGTATAGATGGAGTTTGTGAGTCTCCTCGGACGCAAAAAGATCCACTTGTGGATGGGAGAGCTCTGCAATCATTAGGTTGAAAATGGGTTGCTTGAGCTCCCATTCTACTGTCGTGCTCTGTCGCCGGGATAGAGCGTCTGCCCAGACGTTCGCTACGCCTGGGAGATAAGAAGCGTGCAGATAAATATCTAGACTGTTGGCTAGAGCAAAAATCTCTTCTGACACGTTTAGCAACTTCCTTGACCTCGTTGACCCCTGTTTCTGAATACAGTGGACTGCATTCAGATTGTCCATTCTGAAGGCCACCGACTTGTCCCGTAACGCCGGGCCGTGAGCCTGAAGGAAATATAAGGGGACTAGTAATTCTTTGACATTGATGTGCGAGATTTCTAAGTGGGACCAAAGCCCCTGACCCTGGTGCCCCTGATTTGACTGAAATCCCCAACCTATTGTGCCTGACGCATCCGTGTCTACCCATACCGTTGGTGGAGGAGAGGTCCATGACATTATTGAGTGCAATGTTTCCCTCTTCGCCCAGACCGCTAGCAAGGTGTGGATTAATTTCGGGATGGGACATAATTTTCCCGCCGGTAAGAGCGGGAAATATTTGTTGCCTTCCAATATTAATCGTTTTCTTTCAACCGGCCCAACTTGACAGTTAGTTGAATCCAGTTGAGAGAGCCGACCAGAGACTCCCAGACCCTCCGTGTCGTAGTCAGACTGTGAAGAAACCTGAACAGTTTCCTGCGAAACCTGTTGCGATTGTCCACACTCTGACTCAGAGTGAGAGCGGCGGTGTCCCAGACCAGCCCTATCCACTGAATTACTCGTGAGGGAACAAGGTTTGACTTTACCAGATTTACCTTGAAGCCTAGAGTTTTGACATGATTCAAAATGATATTGACATGTTTTATGCATAATTGTTGTGTCTCTGCCACCACCAGCCAGTCGTCCAGATACCACAACACTCTGATCCCTTGTTTTAACAATGGCATCAGGGCTTGCCGGACTAGTTTTGTGAATAATCGAGGTGCTAGGTTCAAACCGAACGGCATCCTCTGAAAAACAAAATTTTGGTGCCTGATCCGTAAGGCCAAAAACCTTTGAAATCTTTTGTTGACCGATACGTGCCAATAGGCGTCTGTCAGGTCTAAAGTGTTACCTAATTTGGTGTACTGTTTACATTCTGAAAGATTCGTTGTGAATGTGAAGATTCAGATAAGCGGCCTCATCTGAACACTGTCCCTCTATTTGTCCCGTCTCTCAGTCTCCAATTTTTTCTTGAAAATATGGATGTTCCTTGCCCCTACCACCTCCTCCTTCAGCCCATTCCATTTATCAATACATCTATAGGGGAAGCTAAACTTCCTGATATCGTTCTTGCAGGTAGGTCTTTTTACTTTGTAGCTGTGGCCTCTAGTTATTCCTGTATCCATAATTAATATATCCTCCCTATCCAGCCTCTCCAGCCCCCGGGTACATTTGTACATCATTATCATGTCTCCCCTCTCTCTCCTCTCTTTTAGACTCGGTAGATTTAATTTGTCTAGCCTCCCTTCATATGGCAGTTCTCTGAGACTTGGAACCAATCTAGTGACTGCTCTCTGGATTCTTTCTAACTTGTGAATATGCTTCTTTAGATGCGGGGACCACACCACTGCTGCATACTCCAATCTTGGTCTAATCATACTCTTCATAATTTTTGCTACCATGGTCTCATCCAAATAGTTCAGAGCAACTTTCATATTCCCGGCCATTGCATACATTCCGCTAAAGAGCTTGTTAATATGTTTCTCTGGCGACAAATTATCTTGTATAATCAACCCTAAATCTTTTTCTTTTTCGGCCTTGCTAATTTTATTATCTCCCATCCTGTACTCCCAATTTGGTCTATTCACACTTCTTCCCATATTTAACACATGACATTTACTTATATTAAATTTCATTTTCCACTTGGTGCTCCATTCGTATATTTTATCTAAATCCCCTTGCAGCTCCTCACAACTACTTTTATTTGTTATTTGTCTCATAATTTTTACGTCATCTGCAAACATTGACATGTAAGAGTTTATGCCTATCGGCAGGTCATTCACGTACATAAGGAACATGAGAGGTGCCAACACAGATCCCTGCGGCACACCACTCTCAACTTTCCGCCACGATGAGTAAGTTCCTCTAATGTTGGTCCTCATTTCCCTATCTGTTAAATAGCTCTCCATCCATTTCAGCAAACTCCCCCTGACACATCCTAGCGTCTCAAGCTTAGATAACAATCTCTTATGTGGTACCTTATCGAATGCTTTGGAAAGGTCTAAGTAGACGCAGTCCACCCATCCGCCTCTTTCTTGGAGTACATCTATCACCCTACTGTAATAACATAGCAAACTGGTAACACAAGATGTCCCTTCTCTGAATCCAAATTGCTTTGGGGTTATTATTTTCTTTCTCTCCAACATTTTCATCCATCTCTTCCTAATTAGCTTTTCACAAATCTTGCATACAATACTAGTAAGTGAAACTGGTCTATAGTTTAGAGGGTCCTCAGGGTTTCCATTCTTGTATATCGGAATGATATTAGCTCTTTTCCATTCAACAGGAACCTGTCCTTTATCTAAGGAAGCTTGAATTATGTCCCTCACTGGCTCCACTAATTGCTCTGCACACTCCTTTAAAACCCAGGCAGACACTTCATCCGGTCCCATAGCTTTCCTTACTTCAAGTCCTCTCATCGCAGATAACAGCTCATCTCTAGTTATTTCAATCTTACTAAGACCACTCTCCAGTACTCCCGCCTGTGGTTCGTCAAAACCTTCCTCTCTAGTAAAAACTGACCCCAATTTGTTATTCATTACCTCACACATGTCCGATACATTTTCATACGTCCTAGCATCAACTCTTAATTTAGTAATTTGTTTTCTTTACCTTCAACTTACTGTTTATATATTTATAAAATAATCTAGGGTCACTTTCACATTTATTTACTATGTTCTTCTCATAGTTCATTTTAACTTGCCTAATTATGTTAACATATCTATTCCTCTCCTGTTTATATTTATTCCGATTACTCTCAGTGTTCCTTCTTCTTAATCTAGCCCAAGCTGCATCACGCCTACCCAAAGCTCTTTTGCATTTCAAATTAAACCAATCTTTCTGCTTAGTAAAATTTCCAGTTTTATATCTTGGGACAAACATATTGGTTCCTACTCTATAAATTTCGAGGAATCTACTATATTTTACCTTGTACGTCCCGTTCCTTCAAAATAAGATCCCAATCTACTCCCTCTAAATATCTTTTCAAGGATACATAATCAGCTTTACTATAATTTAATCTGTCATTTATGTAGCTATTGTCTAATCTATTGGCATTACTCGAGGTCAACTTCCATTTTAGTAATAGGTGATCACTTTTACCTACAGGACATAGATAGATTATATCACTAATTTCGTGAGGATCTTTTGTAAAAATCAGATCGAGTTTAGAAGGTTCGTTATTACCCCTCATTCTTGTATTTTCCTTCACATGTTGTGTAAGTACATTTTCCGTAACCAACTCCACTAGCCGACTTCCCCAAGATCTCTGATTTGGCCCTGCATCTCCCGATTCCCAATCAACCTCACTACAGTTGAAATCTCCTACCAAGATCAATCGATTCTTCCTTAAAAGCAATCTTCTCAACGACTGAATCATATCCTCTACCATCTCCTCAAACTCCAACTCCCTCCATGCTCTGGTCTTTGGTGGCATGTAAGCTACTGCTATGTCTAGCTTTTTTCCTTCTATATCATTGAGTTCAACTGCCATTATTTCTGCCTTGTCATTATTTAACTCCACGTGCTTTGCTGTCATAGGGTTCTTAACTAATACTGCCACTCCACCTCCCCTTTTACCCTTTCTATCATTTCTCCATATATTATATCCTTCACTAAACACTATGTTGCTGTCAAAGTCCTGGTTCAGCTTTGTCTCTGTCAAACAGACTATCTGTGGTTGATCTTTTCTTAATATATTATCTAACTCTACCTTTTTACTGTTTATTCCATCTATATTAGTGTAGTAGCACAGTATATTTGAATCCACCTCCTTGTTTCTCTTCCCTCTCTGCCTCCTACCAGGTTCACCTCCTCCTCCTCCATCCCTTCCCTGACCCAGTTCCACCTCCCCCACTAATTCTATTCTCCTCCCCCCTCTCTCTCCCTCTGTTCCACCCTCTCCACCACATCCTGGCTCTCTCTCCGGTCCCCTGCTCCCTGCATTATCTCTCGCTCCGTCTCCTTGCTTTGACTTCGTACTTGTCTCTCTGTCTCTTTCCCTATCACTCCTCTTACTTTCGGTTCTTGGTGGCTCCTGATGTACCACTTCCTTACTTGCCCTTCCCTTATTCTCCAAAAAATTTCTTCTTTTGCTCTTCAGACAACTTTCCATTCTCTTCATCAGCCTTAGCTTGGAGTTCCCTTAACTGTTCTCGTTCTTCTACACTTAGGTCCTTTTTTAACCCTTATATGATTCAGCTCTGTCGAATTTAATTTCCAGCTCACATTGGCTACTGCTTCTGCTGTTGATCTAAACTTTAGTTCCACTCTTAGTGGTCTCATCTCGCCCTTCTTATATATTCCTAACCTTCTCACCTCCTCCAGTTCTTTTACCCATCCATAACCCTCGTCTAAGTAATCCAGTATCCCCTTGACTTTCACAACATCCCTTTCCTTTCTTACCTTCATATCTGCCAGGTGCTCTTCCACATCTCCAAAGATTACTACACACTTACCTCTATCTATTGTCTCTCTCACTACCTTCTCTTTCTTCTTTAAAACTTGCACTACATTTTTTTCAAACTCTTTCTTTTCCTTTTCTCTCTCTTCCTTCTGCTCCTTCACAATTTCTTCAAGGGCTACCATCGTGGCACTCTCTACCCTTGTCCACTCATTTTTTACCTCACTAATTCCTTTTACTTCCTCACTCAGGTGGCCCTCATATTCCTTAAGCTGAGCCTTGAGTGCCACATTTTCTGACGCTAACTCGTCTACTCTGGCCATCACTGCCTCTAGGCTGTCACTTACTGGCCTAGGCCTATCCACCCCGCTAGTAACGCCACACATATCGGACAAAACTTCTACTTTAGCCCCTAACTCCTTCCTCCAATTTTCCATCACTCCCCTCCATCTCACAAGACCCATTAATTGTTTTTTTCATACTTGCCAACTGATCATCCTTGTCCTCGGTGATAAAGCCTTCAAATTCATAATCCTCCTCATCCCCAGCTAGGCTTTCACGCCTTCCCGCCATCGCGAGGTGGTCGTCTGCCAGCCTAAAAACAACAATCGCCCCACTATCCCATCTCACTCCAGGAACTGTTTTACTTAATCCATATTTTCAATTACTTGGAATATCCAATTAAATCTGAATTGCTCATAAAACACCTAATTACTTATTGAAATGCACATATAAATTTCCGGGACAACACTTAGACACTCCTATCAACTTCACACAAGGTAACTCATTATCGGGGAGCAGCTGCGAGGTGTTGACAGCTCGGAGGTCGGCGGAGAGAGGTCTAGTGAACACATCCAATCTCCCGGCGGAAGTGTTAGCCTGATTTGGTGTACTGTTAACATTCTGAAAGATTCGTTGTGAATGTGAAGATTCAGATAAGACAGGTCTACGACCGGCCTCATCTGAACACTGTCCCTTTTGGGAACCAAAAATAGTTTGGACGTGAATACAGGGTAATTTGGGGGGACCGGAATGATGACATTCTTGGCAATCATTTCCTGGGCTAGTGACTCCACCTCTAAAGAAACAAAATTTGCCGTTGTCGGCTGACGTAATCGAGGTCGCCGGAGCCACTGCCAAGTGATACCTTTGCGTGCCACCATCCGTGCCCAAGTGTTTAACGGCCATGCTTGGTGACACGTTCGGAACGACCCAGTTAGCAGACAAGGGTTCGCCGGCTGTACTACCCTCGGTTCCTCCGGCCTTAAGGTAGGCGCCGGGAGTGAGAGAGACTTTAGTTTTTTGATGGTGGGGTTGGTGCTGGCCGCTTCGCCGGCTGGCTGGTGTTGGTCGAAGACTGGCCCTGACCTGGTTTATTTTGGCCGCGTCCTCTCTGACCTGAAAACCTATTCTGTCTATGCCTGTACTGACCCTGGGGGGAGTGGGAGGACTTAGGCGGAAGAAATGGTTTAGATCCCCCTGGCTGGGCTTTAGTAGTAGGCCTGGGTTTGGGGAAGTTAAATGCAGGTTTCTTAGAAGGGGTGGGACTGTGCTTAACGGCCTGTGCCATATTGAACACTGTTCGCCATACTTCAGGGGACATTAAAGAAGGGGTAAGTACTGGTGACATCACCACCTGGTTAGCAATGCGCTCAGGTAGCTTGCGAACTAACGACATCCTAAGATCTTGTCGTGCTCGCACCGCCTCAAGCAAGGCGGTGCGTATGTCACCTAAGGATTGGATTGACGACTGAAGAATCAGTCGCCGGGATAACTCAACCGATCTTCGAGCATCCGCGTCTGCGATTGCCTGAGTAGATCGTAGTAAAGACTTAGCCACCTGCTGAGATACTATGTACTGTGAAAACAGGCGAAAAGCTTTTCCTCGTAGCCTAAATTCTCTGTCTAGGTGAGTAGGGGTAGGGGTAGTGAACGGGTCCTTCAGTTCACAAAGATTAATCTTAGGGGCAGCTAGGAATGCAAACAAAGCCGGCAGAACCCACCGGCATGGAAAACCATGAATGTGAGTCCTGAGGGATCTGGTGGGAAGATTTAGAAGTGAAAGTGGTTGCAAAGTTTTGAGCCTCTACCTCCCAATCCACCCAAGGTCCTGGACCCAACTGTCCCACCTTCAAAACTGGATTAGCTGCGTCGTCTGTGACGGTCCGTAAATCTAGTTCAGGAGTAAGAGCTGACAGAGTCTTAATATCATTAAACCCATCCAGCTTAGACCAGTCTGAAAATAGTTTTAAAGCTGAGGCAGGGGGTAAAGCAGGCTTAGAAGCATACACAAAATAATCCTGGTGATAATAACTAGGTATAGCCTTAATGTTTACGTCCAGAACATTACCTAAGGCATCCATGGCCCTTAATTTCTTTGACTTGTTGCCCTGGATAAACCACTCACGCGGTACCGGGAGTTCCCCTGACAAGGTAGGTTGGGCAAGCTCTGGTTTAGAGGGGTTCAAAAGAACCCATGACTCGTCTGGCCCATAAAGGAGGGGCATAGCTACCTTTCTAAGAGGTGCTTTGTCTAGAGGGGGTGGATTAACATCCGTTATGACCCTGACATTTGAAGTTGTCAATGCCGCCGTGGCAGGCTTAGTGCTCCTTGCAGGTGACAGAGTAGGAGGGTTAGGAATCTTAGATAAATCAATTGACGTCATCAGAGGCCGTACCGTAGAGCTTGTCGAGGGAGCCACCAAGTCCATTGTGGGGTTTTCTTGTTGCTGACCAAAAAATTTAGATAAAGCATGAGTAAGCAACCCATCAATTTCTTGTGCTGTAACAAACTGGTTAGATGAAGAACTTATAGGAGAATCATTATTATCTCTTGCGGCGTCCAAGCCTGAGCCTGACCCTTGTCCTTCCATATCCGAAATTATTGAAACTTCGTCTTTTTCCTCCCGATCCTCCTGAGAAGACCCCGCCGAGGCAGGGGTACCTTGTTTCCAAGATAAGTCTGGGATAGAGGATGGGGTCGCCGCGTCCCTGTGGACGTCGGCTACTGTGTGACTCGTATGAGTCGGACGTGGGTGGTCAGACCGTGGTTGGGCAAACCGCCAAACACCAAGGCCCTGGCCTACGCTCTCTTGAGAGTCTGAAACATTCTCAATTATTGACCCTCCTGAACTTTCCATTTCCAGGGTTAAAATATTAATTGGCAACTCCTCTTTAGGGACAGGTGCTGCACTGGACTCAGAGGCCCTAACACAAACTTTGTCAGGTGTAGAGGTACGATGAGATGCACTAGACTTAGGGGAATGTCGAGAGGACTTCCGATGTGAATCCTTTTTTGAGGATTTATGGCTGCGGTGTGACCGCGAACTAGTCTTAGATCTGGAAGAATCTCCGCCGTGACCACTGGTGGAATCTTCCGTCTTACTCTTCTTACTCTCCGGCGAAGAGGCCCGACTAGAAGACTGTTGTCTGAGAGGTGACCTTGACCTAGATCTCGCCTGCGACGAGGAGGCGGATGCCGGGGGTGTAGGCTCTCTCGGGCGTTTAGTTGTAGTCGCAGACGATACAGAACCCTGACTAGTCTCCATCGGCTTAACACTCGTGACTCTAGAGGAACGTTTAGGGGGAGGGTGTTCTGACAGCAATCTATCCCAAAGTGGGACGTTGTCACATTGAAGTGACTTATGCGCGACAATGGTAGTGTAGGCCGACATTTGTTGTCGAACCTCTCTCAACGCTACCGCCGCGGTCTTATCGTTATCACAAAGGACTTTAGCAGCTAATTGAGAACAAAAGGAACAATTATGCATCACCCAGAGACCCCTTGAACAGTCTAGACATTTAACACACCTTATGCAAAGGGTGTGTGCAAAAATAGGGATACCAGCACAAGTAGGGGTAATGCACAGGGCAAAAACTGGGGCCACGGTAGCCATGACAGAGACTGGTGGGTGAAAACTACCGCCGGGTCTGTATTGGTCCGCCGGAGCTCAGCTCTGGAAAAAACAAGAAAATTTCCAGGAATTAATGCTCATAAGGGTAATCCAACATGATCGCACACCAGTGTTAATCACCCGCCGGGTAACGAGATGCAAAGACACAACTAACACATCTCGCCACGTGGCGGGGTGTAAAGTCTAAACAAATCTTTTGCTAAAGAAAGTGAAGAATACCCTCTGATATAATGGTCCAGCATGGCACTTATAGTCTCTCGGAGGAGGTGACTGTCTCAAGATTCAATTTTGTAACAAAGCAACCCCCCAAAAAGACGCCGGCCCTTGAATTATTATAGTAGAATAGCCCAGGGCAGGATGATACGAGATCTAATGTTTAACGAATTGTCCCAAAAGATCGCCATAAGATCGAAGGCGGCGATACCTGATAGTATCACTAAATTAAATAGGTTAAAATGAATTTTGTAAAATTCCTAATTCCTCCACCTAGGAGCACCCGCCGGGTGTGAGAATCGATATATAACCTAATTGAACCTTCAATCGCCGTAAATAGTAAAGGCAGCGATACACAGAGTATCATTATAATGGATTGGTTAACTAACTGGAAGACCTAAGTCGTTCATCTCACCCTACCCAGGTGCACCCGCCGGGTGAGAAGTTTTAAAAGTTAACCCCATAAGTTCCTGTCCCCGCTTCTTTGTAAAAGATCGCCGGGGAGGAAAGCCTAAACAACAGCTAGGTTTTTTCATGTGGTTGTCGTAAAACCAGGTAGAAAAAACTCGTAAAACGTATGTCCACAAGGACGCCGTTTTATATGGATGGGTACAGCCATCCCGCCGGGAATCAAAGGAGGCCTGAAACCAGGCACCCACAGAGACGCAGTCCTGGAGAGCCACAGACACCCCACCCGCCGGGGATACAAGCCAGTGTCAACAACCACGTGTGGCCCAACACTGCTCTCGGCCAGGATTTTTTCACGGTGAAACCGAGAAAAAACCCGCCGGAAGGAAACCCACCCTGAACAGATACCATCTGAACAACACACGACACGAGGATAGCCACGCACGGCTAACCCAAGGTCACAACATAATCCGTGGAATTAGCCAATACACAACTAAACCAGGAAACAATTATAGTCCGAGGAATTAGCCAATACACAACTAAAACCCGGATACACATGACACAGTAGGGCATATTTATAAATAATAAATAATAACACTAGTACATGTGGCAAAGCTACGAGCGGCTGGCTAGGCCTAGGCAGACGGCATAAAAAACAGTTGAAATATACACACACACTGGAAATATCACAACAGGAACCACCGCCAACACACCACCGAGCAATAACTTCCAACCCAGGGAAGACTGACTCGGGACCCAGAAAAAACTTCACTAAGTGAAGAAAAATACGCTGGGAACGTCAGAAAACACAGCTTACCTCATCAGAAAGATAAAAGGCAGCAATAATTAACGCGTAGTGAAAGCCGCCTGCATCACAAACTAACTCAACTGTGAAAAAGTTCACATGTCCACAACGTGACCACGAGGGTACATCCGAAATAGATGCCCCATACACTCGACCCAAAATACACTGCACTGCGGGCAACCAGCCCAGGACACTCCTGCTACGCCTATCCTAACCTTACTCGATACATCCTGGAGTAAACAAATGAGAAAAAACTCGCTAGGGACGCAACGAATGCGGAACCAGCGGAGCGTGGGGAGGCACGTCCGGGCGGGCTGAGCGCAGAGCAGAGAAGGAAGAATGACGCCTGAATCAGCGTCTGGTCAGAAATCCACACAAGTACATCCACGATATGATGGAAAGCTTATTGGATAGTTATTCTTATTTTCTTTTTGTTTTTATTTTTTACGAAGTTTTTTCGTAGTGAGAACCCAATTCATAATGACTGAAGCCATGAGTGAGGTCGCGTGCGCTCATGATGAAGGCTCCTCAGTTTTTAAATGCTCTGCGCGGTAGATTCAAAACTACGGCGGATTAGTGTTTGAAGAGGATGCCTTATGTAATAGGCATGTTCGTCAATGATGGAGGGGCCACTAATAAATCACCTTCTTTGCATCTGTCCCGCATATAAACCAGAAAGTGAACGACTCCTGCGGAGCAACTTGTTTCAAGACATCCTCTCTGACTCCGACTCATTCAATTTCACCCCCATTTGTCAATTTCTGAAAGCTCTAAATCTATACAGTGACATATGACATGGACTTAGTTGAGTCTTGCTGCGGCACGGTTAACACTATGCCAACATCAGCCAAAAATGACGACATGATGGGGTGATGTGTATTGATGGGACTTTACTGTATTATATTCAAACTGGGGAAAGGCAACCACGTCTAAGCCACTACAATTTATGTAATGCAACACTAGCCTTGTGAGGGCCAAGGCCCAGTGGGCTAGTTTGAAATAAATGCATCATCATACATACATTGCTGACAGGCAACCCCGTCTGAGCTGTTACAATGTTTAAACATGTACCGGTAATGGAAAACCATGCTAAGCCATTGTATGTATGTATAATAATAATCTGGTATTTTGTTTCTCGAAAGTGCCAGTTCTTTGCATGTACAGTATAATGCAAAAGTTGAGGGGTGCAGTAATGGTTATGAGAGAGGTATGATAAAAGGTTTATTTTTATGTGTTCTTTTGATAATTTCTTTAATTTTTTTATATGATTGTGGAATGTTTGTAAGAAAAGTACCATACTATAGAGTGTCTGCAACAAAGCTTTAATACAATATTTTTTGCTTTCACCAGGTTGTGTCAGCAGGGTCGTCAGTGGTGGGTGGAAATTCATCAATCCGGGTGAGTGCCGGGGAACGTTCATCACCCTCAACCCTCACACTCCCGGGAACTGTTAAAGTCAACCCAATCTTCTCTCAGATGTCAACTATACAAGGACAGTCCATGTCTGTGGCTGTTAGGAATACTGCACAGAACCCAGTCAGAATACAGACCTCCGCTGCCCTACAGACGCAGCAAACAACCCAAACACAGCAACAGGGACAACAACAACAACAGTCAACACAACAACAACAAGACCAACAAGGGGGTACTGGACAGTGACCACAACTTATATTTATGCTACTTTTGACTCTTTTAGAAATGTCTTGTATTTCTCTAGTATCAAATTAATTCACCACTTGCGAGTTTTGAGCTATGAGGAAGTAGGACCTGTAAACCTCAATATTTAGCCAAATTGCCAGTTAAAATACATTTGTAGTGCATATATATATACTGTATATCAAATACAACCAATTTCTATCCATCAACAACACAACTCAAAGTTTTGTATTTCTGCAAAATATCAATCTTTATGGCTCCAACTTCATTGAAGCCTCTATACTCACAAGTGGTTGATTAGGTTTATTTGAGCATTGGTTAGGGAATGTATAATTTCAATTGAAGTAAACTGAAGTGCTAGCTGTTAGGATCACTAGAAATATATATTTTAAAGGGTCAACATTTATTTACAAGTTTGCTTAGCCTGTAATGTATCCTAGAGCTGAAGACAATATCTTGAAAAATATTCTTAATACAGTACCGGTATATTGAAATATAAAATAATAATCAAAGTTCCTGAAATTGTGTTTCTTAGAGTAGAATTATGAATATATTTGTACATATGCTAATGTCAGATAGGCATTAAATGTAATATATATAAAATCAATAATTTGGATTGCCTTATTATATTCCAATTATTTTTATCAAAAAATCTTTATGGCAGAGATAATAGTTTTCTGAACATTAACCCTGACCATGTTTTAGCAAAACCTAGACTACACATTATGCAGAATTGGAGAGGTTGAGGTTTACATATGGCTTATGTCTTTATTTATACTCATATATATTTTCACCTGGTGGAAAGTTTATTTTCTTTGCAGCTGATTTCTCGACATTTTATGAAAAACTAAGAAACTGCAATGTCTGAATCATATTAATAACAAAGTTTTCATAATTAACATATTATTTGGCTATAAATACCTTGCAATAGTTGTACAATTAACCCTTGGAATCCGGGAGGCCTCATATGAGGCAAAATGAGCGGCTAAAACGTCGCCGATATAATCATCAGAACTCGGCAACCACGCAACGTAGCGATGTCATCTCAACGGCAGTCTACAGACAAGAAAACGTTCTACAATTTGCAATTTTTTTTACTGCTCTAGGTGGTCTCAATCAGTAGCTACTGAATTATGAAGTTTGAAAATACCAAACTTCATATGAGGCCCCCCGGATCCCAAGGGTTAAGATTGGGACAAGACAATTTCTTGCCAGCTAAGAAAAATACTATAGGAAAGATAATAGGGAGTGACTGGGCTATACATGTTTTATTGATAGTCCTGTTGTTGTTGTTGTTGTTGTTGTTGTTCCCCAAGCTGCCTGGCCGAACAGCCCCAAGGCCCCGAGCAATTCCAAGGCCATAACCGAGCGCCCCCACAGAACCCTTCCTGCCGACCACAATAAAGCCTGGGTGACCGAAGCCACTCCATGGCGGGGAGCTGAGGAGGGTGCGGAAACGCCCAGGAAACCAAAGCCCCACCCAGGGCCCTGTGCCCCTCAGCAATTATGAAGAGAAAGTTGAGGGGCAAGGGAAAAATGTGACGCTTTGGCTTCCAATCTTGGTAGATTGGGAGGTCAATCCACGGAAAAGACGCCGTCACTTGAGATCTAGAAAATATATAAGTTAAAGGAACAGTCAGAGTAAGCTATGGGTATGGCAGAGATCGCTCAGTTCTCACGCTGATAGACCAGCCCATCACCATAGTCCTGTAATAGTTATTGGTAAAGAAGATCCTTGCAATTCTCAATTTAGTAAACTGATGCTTTCCAGGTTTAATTCCAGCTAGGTACTGCTACTGTAACATTATTGTGTATATGTCATGTAAATCTAATTTTAAGTGTTTTCTACTTATGGTTTATATTAAAGATTTTGTATTACTTCATCTGTTGTACATGATATTCATGAACTGTGTATATTCACCTAATAAAGTAGATCTTCAGTGCAATTTTTGTTTTTTACATTTTTGCAGGTAGCCTACAGGTACTCCTCACTTAATGTTGTCTCATTTTATGTTGTTTCATTATTGTATTCTTCATTAATTAGAGAACAAAATAATATTAAAATTGTCATGCATCATTATTACATTGTAAATCGGACAAAAATGGTCCAAAATCACAATAGAAATTACAAAAACTAAATGTGTCACTCTATTTAAAGTCTGGGTTTTGAGGAACATAACTACAACCTTAATTAAGTGGGGAATTACTGTAGATCATTGACTTGCCTTTACCACCACAGGGGTTTCCTTAACTTGGTTTTCAGCATGGTGTCAAACCAGGACAATTGTTCCTTTTACTTATATATTTTCTAGATCTCAAGTGACGGCGTCTCTTCCGTGGATTGACCTCCCAATCTACCAAGATTGGAAGCCAAAGTGTCACATTTTTCCTTTGCCCCTCAACTTTTTCTTCATAAATGCTGAGGGGCACAGGGCCCTGGGTGGGGCTTTGGTTTCCCGGGCGTTTCTGCACCCTCCTCAGCTCCCCGCCATGGAGTGGCTTCGGTCACCCAGGCTTTATTGTGGTCAACAGGGAGAGTTCTGTGGGGGGCGCTCGGTTATGGCCTTGGCCTTGCTCGGGGCCTTGGGGCTGTTCGGCCAGGCAGCTTGGGGAACAACAACAACAACAACCAGGACAATTTGGTTTTGATATTTGAGTGGATATGATTTTTATTATTTTGCTAAAGCATTATTTCCACATAGCGATTTTGATTTTTTTTTCTTTCTATATTGTCTTGTTTGTTTATTTTGCAAGTTTTAAATTTTAATTTCAGTGCATATGAGAAGGCCACCCTGGGAAAAAAAAAAAAAAATAGGGAATGGGCCTGAGTAATTACATATATACATACACATGAGAAGGAATATAGGAAAATGTACATTATTTTGGCCATTTCATTATTATTCAAAGACATGTTAAAACTCAAATTTTGCTAACTTTTTATATTTATATTTGCCTTTATATTGTCTTTGTCCCAGTTTTAGTTTGTTTAGTTTGCAAGTTTTACATTTTAATTAATAATAATGACTAGAAAGAAGGGACTGTTTTAGGACTGGATTTCAATGTTCTTGCTTTTGATACCCTGTTTCTCTGATTATAACTTACTGGTATATACAGTACTTAGTGTAATATGGCAAAATATTATGTGAATTATGGTTGTGTTGTGCTATGCTTTAGTATATTCATTAGCATAAGATGATGAGTAGAATTTATACTATTGTAATAATTATAATGTTATAATACAGGTATCTATTCATATTAACGTGAATGAATGAATGAATAGAGAATATCAAGCTACATAATACAAGCCATGTTTATTTGTAAAAGCACAACAATTTCAACTCTATTGTATCTTCACAATAAACACTGTATGTGCATTTAAATTCTTCAAATTATATGTATGTATATTCCAGTATATTCGTGTGGAAGGTGCTAAGGATTTATGAAATTGGAGGAAATTTTTTAAGAGCAGTCAAGAGATTTTATGAAGAGAGCAGAGCATGTGTTAGAGTAGGAAATAATGAGTTGAGTGAATGGTTTGAGGTAAATTAGGTCTGCGACAGGGTTGTGTGATGTCACCGAGACTGTTTAATGTATATATGGATGGTATGGTGAGGGAGGTGAAAATGAGGACTATGGGTAGAGGATTGGGTTTAGGAAAGAATGGTAGAGATTGAGAGTTGAATCAGTTACTGTTTGCTGATGACACAGCGTTGGTGGCAAATTCTGGGGAGAAACTGCAGCGAGTAGTCAAATAGTTTGGTGTGGTTTGTGGGAGGAGGAAGCTGAGGGTGAAAGTCAATAAAAGTAAAGTGATGGTGTGTAATAGAGGTGTTTTTAGGGTGAATCTAGATGTGAGGCTGGATTAGGAAATGCTGGAACAAGTGGAGTGTTTTATATATCTAGGAGTAATGATAAGCAGAAATGGAGGTAAAACAGAGAGTATGTGAAAAGAAAGGAAAGTTTTCGGAGCAATGGGAAGTACAGTACAGTATGTGGAAGGTGAGAAATATTGGAATTAAAGTTAAAAGTGCAATGTATCAAGGGATAGTTGCACCAACAGTGATGTGTGAATAATAATAATACAAACTATTTGTCAACAGCCTACTGAACAGTGATGTATGGGGCTGAGACATGGGCTCTGAAGAAAAGGAGAGAAGAAGGCTGATGTGATGAAGATGAGCTGCTTCAGGAGTATGTGTGGAGTGACTCATAGAGACAGATTGAGGAATGAAAAGATACATAGGAGAGTGGGACAGCAGGAACATTTGTCGGCCAGAGTGGACAGAGGGGTGTTGTGCTGGTATGGACATGTTGAGCGAATGGAAGATGAAAGGCTTACAAAGAGAATATGTGAGTAAGATACAAGGGTAAGTAGAGGGGTAGGAAGACCTCCATTAAGATAGAGAAACTGTGTACTGTAGGACAAATGTTGGAAGATAAAGGAATGACTATAGATCAGGCAAGAGAAGTGGTAATAAATAGGAATGAATGGAGAATGCTAGTGAATAGATTAGTGAAAACGTGGTCATTTGGGAAAGGGGGTCAGGCGCCAGTTGGACTAGATAATAGTCCGTTAGGTGCCTGGCCCAGGGAGCCGATATATATGAAGGGTACGTCTGGATGCATGGTGGGCGGGCTTGTGATGGTAGCTTTGCTGCAGGTTTTCTGCTAAGACAGGAACCTCTCATGGAGATCTGGGACCTGTGAATCATTTGCTCGAGACCCCTCATGATCCTTGCTCTCTGGGTCTTCTCGTGGGCGACCCAGATATGTGTGAATTTGTGTTTTGATTTGTTAAAATGTAAAACTTGCAAACTAAACAAACCATAACTAGGACAAAGACAATATAAAGTCAAATTAACTTTTAAAAATCGCTATGTGGAAACAACGCTTACTTGCATTTTTTTTTATTTTTTTTTTTGTATGGGCTCTGTCTCGAGTCGGCCATCCCCAGCTAAAAATAAATATAAAAATATAATAAAAATAAAAATGGGGTATGTGCCAGAGTATATAGATATATATATAGATAGATTTTCTAGTAGAAGACATTTATCACTTCAATATTATAGGATTTGAAACTAAAAAGCCATTCAAACTTTAGTGAATATTTTGCCACATTATTCTAAATTCCCCCTTATAATATATTACATAAATCAGTTTGAGGTGGAAGAAAGATTTGCAGAATTAAACTATGACAGAGAGTAAAGATGTTATCTACCTACAGTAAGCATGGTACCTGATGTGGATTTTGCTTATACTGTCATGTTGCCTAGCAACTTTAGTGAATATATGTTTGATCTGTATATACAGGGTATTTGAAATGTTGACATTGAAACTTGTACTATATTTATATTACAATATGAACACCTTTATTGAGAATGTTTTCTTCCATGAAATTCATTGTATTAATATTACAGTACTATACATAGGGGGGGGGGGTATGGCCGGTATCCTTCTCCCCTTAAATAAAATTACCTAAAAAAAATAAAAGAGACAGATAGGGGCGAGGGAGTGCATTCATGGTCCCTGACCCTAAGAATAGGAGCTTTAAATGTGAGTGGATGTAGTACGAATGAGAGGCAAGGGGACATAGGAAGGTTATTTAGAAGGAAGAAAGTATGATGTGCTTGCGCTGAATGAAACAAAGCAAAGCGCTGAATGAAACAAGAAGAAAGGAGAGGGAGAAGTGGATTTTGGAAATGTATGTATGTATGTATATAGTATATAATTGGGAGGTTTGACGTACAGTCAGGACCCCCAATACACGATTCCACAATTCGCGAAAACCCTAATACACGAGTTACCCTCGAAAATAACATTAATTAATTAAGCATTAATTACGCGAGGTGGTACCACAATACACGAATCGAGAGCTAAGAAGGGGCCAAATCCGCTATTCCCGCTTGATACGCGAGCACATCTACGTTTCGCGAGGCCCAGGAGTAGCTCTGAAAAAAGAAGAAGACGGGCATACGCCTGCCTTCCCTCCCGCTTACCCTCCCTCCCTCCCTCCCACAGTCCCGCTCAAGCGCTCATAGCCGTGCGGAGTGACCAAACGTTTGTAGTGCCTGCCACTTTTTTTCGCCATGCCACGCCAATATAAGAAGATAACACACAAAATGAAGGTGGAATTGTTGTTTCGCAAGAAAAGAGGAGAAGGAAACTGTGCAATAGGCTTGTCAGAGTAAACTGTTCGTACGATTTGGTTAGGGAGGGAGAAGTTGGAGAAAATCGTGAAGTCCTACGGTCCTAGTCCTAGTCCTAGCCTATCTACTACTAATTTTAAGGTAAGGTTTCATATTTTTATTCATTGTTCTTCTTATATATAAGATATAGACTGTACTGTAGAGCCAAAAATGTCGAAAATAGGGCCAAAAATTTCGAAAATAGGCCATAATTGAGAGATGTCACCCAATCTAATTATTCCCATTTAAAGTTAGTTCCACAATACCCGAATTCACAATACGCGATGCCTCCTGTCACCCCTATTCTCGCGAATTGGGGGTCCTGACTGTACCTCCCAACCTACCAAATAGGAAAACCTACTATTTGGTAGTAGTCTTGGAAAATCCAACGTCAAGGCTATTAACCTAATTGCAATGACGACTTGTCTATTTTGACTGCTATGTCGTCATTCCAACCGCGGTTAAAAAGAAAACGTCTAGAGTCTACTCCTTATCTTGCTCTAGGAGACGTTGTACATTAACCAAAACTACCACCGAAGGTGAAAAAAGCATAGAAGAGAAGAAAAAGGGGTTTACCTTAGTTACCGCTTAAGGCCCATCCCGTGTTCCGTCATGTGCAGATCCCTGTCGAACGTGCGCATGAGCGACCCTCTCTTGTCATCACATCTCACGTCAGCAGAAGAACGCGGATGGGCAGGGGTCCGGCGTGAGGGAGGGTATTATGTACGTTGGATTTTCCAAGACTACTACCAAATAGTAGGTTTTCCTATTTGGTAGGTTGGGAGGTATGTCAAACCTCCCAATTTGTTAGTAGTCTTGGCAAATCCAACGTCAAGGCTGCATAACAAATAGGAGGAGGACATCCAAGCCCAACCTACCAAAAAAACCAATGCATAAAACAAAATTACGAATGACAAAGACACAATTTAAACAAGAGAGTTTAATAAAAGAGTGAAAAACTGAGGAGTAGCTAAAAAGAACAGTTTTAACACATGCCCGTCATTCATAGTAATGCAAAAACATAGACTTGTCTGAAACCAAAAAGGTACTGTACCCAAAATCCCTTTTCTTCAAAAACCAACAAAAACACTGAACACAAGAACAAAACACAATTTTCAATGTGGCAAAAACACTTATGTACTGGAACAATACATAATCCCAAACTTGCAATCCAGTGTTGCAAACCCGTACACCCCCCCCCCCCCTTTGTCAAATAAAACAAAGGAAAAGAACGAGGGACAAGGGGGGAAGACCAGGGATCTTCGCCAGAGCACCAGGAAACACGACCCCCGAGAGCAATCACCGGCCGAGGGGGTCGAACACTGGACACGGAGAGGTAGGAGGAGATGAAGGAATTGATAGAAGACCACAAAACCGCTGAGGCGATGGCAGGGAAGGATCGACGTGGCAGGAACCGGAAGGAGGCAGCAAAGGATCTGACATCGTGCGCAGAACCCCTACAAACAGGGTGACGGGCACGAACGGTCCGACAAACGTGGCGGCCCATCTGCACCTGCGAGAGCCTCCCACCTGTCCGAGGAGACACCCACACAGCAGTACCCGAAGGCGGCGCCACAGACGCAACAGAGGAGTGCAAGGCTGACACCGGGCACAACACATGGCGAGGATGCCCACGCCGTAAAGCCTGGACGGCGAAAGGCTGGAAAACGGGGGCCTCCCTCCCATGCGTGGTAACAAAAGGAGGGGAGGAGGCGAACGAGACGCCATGCAAGGACGGGGAGAATCGCACGCAGTCCCGGGGCCGTGACAATGCCGCTAGTGCAGACACCCGATCCCCAGTGGCCAGAGCGACAAGGAAGAGTGGACGCCCGAGCAACGGAAACCGGCGTAGCGGCCCTTGTATACGTGGGTGAAGCCAGAAGGACCAGAGCCCGCCCCAGATCCCACTGCGGAGGGACCTGGCGCGGAGGCGGTCGATCCCGGAAGGCAGCCGTCAAGAAGGAATCCAGCTCCTGTGGCGGAACGACCAGCCCAGCGACGGACCCAAAGACCCCCCGGACGGCAGACAAGTGGGTACGTATAGCGTCGACTGGAAAGCGACGTGTACGGAAGAGGTGAAACAAGGATCGTAGGACGAGGGAAGGAGAGCCAACTGGCAGGCGAGTGGCCTGTAGCCACCTAGTAAAAGACCTCCAGCGGGACCCGTAAGTCCCCCAAGGAGAAGACGGCCAGGAACGCTGCAGGAAGTCAGTCAGGGCCCGGCCGGGGACCGGGAGCCACCGTGCCTCAGGAACAAGCACGATGCGAAGGCCAACGAGGTCCGCAGGTTCCCAACCTAGCCCAAGTGGAAGCCGGAGACAGGTAGAGGGACCGGACTCGGGCACCACCGAGGCAACCGGGCGGACCAAGTCCGTGCCGGCCACAGAGGCGCGAGGAGCCAGACGCAGCCGTGGTACAGCCGCAGCTTCGCGAGGACTGGGCACATCAACAGCGCGTCTGGTGGCGGAAAGATGTATATCGACCGCCACCTGTACCAGGCTACCATGAAAGCGTCCGGACCCCCCCCGGAGCGCGAGGCCGGAGGGAGAGGTCCAGAGGCAACTGGCGCGGCACCCCCGATGCGAACAAGGCGACCTCCGGAACACCTCAGGAAGCCGCGAGGTCGGCGAACACAGTCCGTTTCATCGCCCATTCTACAAGAACGCCCTGCCCTCTCGACAGGGCGGCCGCCCACAGGGTGGCAGGCCCGGGCAGGGAGGAGGCATGCAAGGAGAAGGGGTGTCGGTCCGCGAGGAAGAACAACTCCACCGAGACCCCCAATAGAGTCAACGACCTGGAGGACCCCCGCATAAGGAAACAGGGGACAGCTTGTCTGAGTGTCCAACCCGAAGGCCACCGACTTACCCCGAAGGGCCAGCGCGTGGTCCCGCAGGAAGAACAAAGGAACCAACAGTCCGAGGGCATAGACGGGTAAGAGGAGGGAGACCCACCCATCTGCCGGGAAGTGGACGTCCCAGGTTCGATTGGGAACCTCACCCAACCTCGCTCAACGTATCTGTGGCTACCCAGACCGTCGGCGGGGGGGCGGTCCAGGGCACAGCCGCAGAGAGCGAGCCCCGAGCAACCCAGCGACCGAAGCGTCTGCGAACGGTACGCGGGAGCGGCAGGAGCCGATCCATAGGGGCAACGGAAACACCGCGGTGCCCATGAGGAGGAGGCGGCGTAGCCAGAGGCTCCCTAAGGGAAGGGGCAGAGCGGCCCAATGCAGCGAACGCACGAACGAGTCCCAGAGCCACCCCGGGAGGGAGACCGAGTGCAACACGGCGAAGACCGTCCACCGAAGGTGCACCGCGGCCGGCAGACCCCGGGTCACCGTAGCGCCGGACAAAACCCATGCGAGACCGACCCATGGCACGACACGCGACGGGGTCAAGCGTGACTTGGGAACATCGAAGGGGAACCCTAACCGTGCGATGTTGCGAACGACTGTGAGGGCGTCGCCAATGCGCAGTCCTAGGGCGTCGGAAACTACCAACCAATCGGCCAAGGAAAACAGGATCTGGAGCCCGCTCCTGAGGAGAGGACCCAGAGCCTGCCCCACCAGTGCGGAGAAGATCTGCGGCGCGATGTGGAGACCGAAGGGAAGGCCGTCGAACAGGAACACACGATCGGAAGTCCGAACGGCCAAGAATCGCTGGAAGCGAGGATGGAGAGGAACGAGCCAAGACGCATCCTGGAGGGCCAGCGACACTACCCACGACAGAGGGCACAGGGCCAGGCGTACCAGGGGTACCGGCAGCATCCGAAACCGTATGTGCACGATGTGCCCGTCGAGGGCCGACAGATCCACCACCGGTCGCATCGCGTCGCAGTTCGTCGACAGTACCAGAAAGACACGGGAGAGGAAAACCGGGTGACCGGCGGTCAACTCCCTCGACGCTACCCAGCTCGGGCATGGAAGTGAACACGTGGGCCACCTCTGAAGAGATGGGCCGGCGTCGGTGACAAGAGCGGAGTGGGGGTCTGGACTTCCACCTCCAGGTGAGACCCCTCCGCGCAACCCGCCGCCCCCAACGTCCCTCGCGGCTACCGAGGGGCGCAAGGGCGAAAACAACCCGAGGGAGCACCCGAGAGGAGGGGAGCGACCCGGTCGGCCAGGCGAGAAGGAGAACAAGGAGGCCGACCCAGAGAACTACACATTGTGTTGACGTGGAGGTACCCCCGGTACGGGCCGTGCGGGCATGAGCGCCACGTTGACCTCCTCTACCCCCCCCCCCCCAACCTCGTCGAAAAGGGCGGGCCACCCCAACCCCAGGCCGGCGCGGGGCTGACCCCGTCGAAGGGCGGCCGGAAGTGGAAGGCCGGCCAGCCCTGACACGGAGGAGATGAAAGGGGCAAGAACAGAAGTGCGAGGCGGAACCGACGCACTGGCCTGCAACGTCCCAGTCCTGCGCCCGTGCAAGGCGGCAGCACTTGCAGCAGCACCCCGAAGAGGACCGGCAGAAGGACGGGACTGAGAAGACCCCGCGCGCGGCACAGCGCGTCGGTGTGTGACGTAAGCAGGGTCCGCAACGACACAGCGCGGCGTCGCGTGTCGGAAGTAGGGGCCACCGACAGAGAAGCGTAGCATTCCCAAGCATCCTGCTTAAAAAAAAACGACGTATATAGCGCAGAGTACAACAAACCCTGACGAATAACCAAGGGGGCCGGCCGGCAGAACGAAGACCGTACCGTCGGGCGTTGCCGAGTTGCCGCGCACAAAACCGCTTTCAGCTCGGGAACCAAAGACACCGCGAGCCGAAGGTGGACCCGCTGAACGCGGTCCAAACCCTCGCGAAGATCGCCTGGCGCAGATGCCTCGAAAAGCCGCAGGTGGTGAACAGACGTCTGGAGGGAACCTAAAGACAAGACAATAAGTCCGTCACCCTCTGTCGCAAGGGAAAAACCTTGGCGACAGAGGGCTGATCCGGGTGAGAGAAGAACGGGGTAGCAATAGAACAAAGTTCAAGAACGGGCGCGCTCATCCAGGACCAGAACGCGCTGTCCAACCTGCCGACAGACACAAGAGGAGGCAAAATCAGTGATGACTCCGGGGGAGGGACTGAAGGAGAGCCGTCGACGGATCGGTGTGTGAAGTCGAAGGCCTCAGAAAACCAGGCCTCCAATGGGAGAGGGTGACCGAGCATGATGGCTAAGCCAGGCGTACCGGCGTCGCACAAACCTGTCCCATAGGAGGACAGACCCGTCAACACAGCCAGGGACTGAACAGCCGGAAGGATGTCAGGGCGGCTGAAGTCTGACCAGAGCGTAGGCCTGCAGAAGGGAGGGGGACCGTAGCAGGGGTAGGTAGGGTGAGGCGCTGAGGGTGAGTCACCGCCAAGAAGGGCGAGAAGAGGGAGTCTTCCATCGACTCCAAGCGCCCGTCGAAGCGTGACACAACCCAGCCCTGCATAGCCGACAATCGATCCGAGAGAGGCGACCCCCCCCCCAGATTGGTCGGCCCGCAGGGGCGAGCGGGAGCGAGACCCACGACACGAACCAGCAGCGTCGCGGCCCAAGGAAGGCGAGCGACGGTTGTGTCGCCGTTGAGGGACTTGTCCCCGATCACGAACGGCCGAGGGGGAAACAGCACCATTCCCCTCTTCCAGCGACACGTCAGCTCCTGAGAAAGGGGACCCCGAAACCTCGCGAAACCCCACCGAGGCAAGAGGAGGGGTATCCCCCTGGCGAGACGGTAAGTGAAGGTCAGGAAGAGAAGAATGAGGAGGAACAGGACGACGGGAGTGGGAAGGCTGGCCGGGTGAAAGGAGGCCAGAAGGAGCCGCGGGGGGAAACCGAGCAAGGATCCCCGGGGCTGAGATAACAGGGCGGCCCGACACCGAGGCGGAGGAGGGAGGGACCACCACCGTGGGACGAGACCGTGAAGGAAGAATAGGCACTGAAGCAGGTGAAGTAGGAGAAGCAACGACATCCAGGCGGACCCTCCTGGACAGTGTAGGAGGAGGGAGCAGAGGGCCAGCTACAGCATGAACAACCGCGCGCAGAGAGGACAACGTAAGAGGAAGTCGTCTGGGCTGGGGAAGCGGGCGGAAGGGAGTAGAGCCCCTATCCGTAGAGGCCAGGGGAGGGCGCACAGGGGCAGAGCCGCTAACCCCGGCCTCAGGGCGAGAACCATGACGAGGGCGATGGGCGTCGTCAAGGCGATCAGGAGGACGACGAGGGGCAGTAGAGGACGGACGACGAGGCGAGCGAGAGCGTGGACGGAGGCGGGGAACCCCCCGACGATGGGACGACCGGCTGCGGGACCCAGGGGAGAGGGCCAGGTGAACGGCCTTCAGTCGGGTCAGGGATACCCAGGGCGACGCGGATCCGGTCGGCAACAAAGGCCGGGGAACGGTGGCCCACAGTCCTAATGTGGCGGGAGACCATCGTCCACACCGACGGAAGGGAAGCAGAGGCCACAGCCGCCGCCGAGGAACCAGGGCCATGGAGCAGCACAACCACCAGGGCCAGACACGTGCCACACAGAGCAGGGAGGTAGGCCGTAGAGGACACACAGAGCGAGTGGCACAAGCAGGACTTGTGGCTCTCCAGGCACGGGGAGCGACAACCAAGGCGAAAGCAAGGCAGCCTACCTGCACTAGAAGAACACACACCATAATCAGCACGTCGAAGGAGTAAGTGGAGAGAATGTCCAAGAAGAACCAGGGAAGGAGCATGGGGAAACAGGTATCCGTACTCACCCTAAACTGGGAGCACAGAGGTAGGTGAGGAGGGCGGCCGAGGCGGAAGAGCACTAGCAGAACCTGCAAAGATGGAGAAAGTGTTAACCACCACTCAACATCTTACATGCAGGGCCTATAACACCAGTAAAGTGCATACACCAATATAGTATCAGGCAACAAGATGACATAAAAAAAGTCAATAGTGAAAGCCAACTATTACCGCAAATTTGCGGGCCAATGGAGGCATAACCGTACCGACACCACCCTCCCGCAATTTTGCGGGACCCCCCAACGATCTCCGCAAATTTGCGGGGAGCCGAAACGTCCCAGAGGACCGAATCGAGCTCCCGCAAATTTGCGGGACCGGCCGAGATGGTCCGGCGCCGAAAAAAGCGAGGAGCGTCTAGGGAATACCAAAAAAGGCCACAAAAAATGCGTCATCTCCTTATGAACTCCAAGCAATGATGGCCATCAAGCTGAGCAGTGTCTTCCTTGAATTTATCCTGACTCAACCGGTAAAGGGAGAGGCAAGGAAGACACACCAGGGGAGAGGAGGCACATCCCCCAGGAACCACCCAACCCACAGAGATAGAGCAAAGCCCATGAGGAGAAGTGGCAGGGAGGGTGGTTTTGCACAAACAGGGGCCCCCGTGAGGTACCCCTGGATTGGGCAAAAGACTATGAAAGGATGGAGGTGAAACAGGAAGAGAAAACAAAAACCAGTAAATGAAACTGGTGAGAAAAAGGGTGGCCTCGCCGTGAGCAGAGAATGTGTCAGGGGCGAAAAACCCTGTGGTGTGAAAGAGGGGCCCCTGTGGGGTACCCCTGGAGTATCACGAACCACCTGTCGCCCAGGCCCTTGAGACACAGTGAAGGACTCGAAAGGGGGGACTCGGGAATAACGCTAATAATGCGGCCGACACAAACTCTACAAACAGCACCGCCACCAACGAAATCTCAGATTGTTTACCAACGGTACACCTAGGCTATGAAAAAATGAAAACTCATAGGGGCATAGCAATTCCTGAATGAGAAAACGAGCTAGGCTAAATTAAGCTAAAAGCTAAACTATGCCCAGACTAACAGGAAAAAAGAATATGAAAAGAGAAAGAATGAAAAACATATACGAGGAACGCCAGGCGCCCCCATACCTTCGGTAGGCTATTTCCACACGCGTCTCCATTATACACACTTAGGAGCCCATTTACGTGTGCCCTAGATCACGTAACATCTGTCTAACAAAAAAGAAGGCCAGATAAGCCGAAACGAACCTAAACAGGGTGAATTAAAGGAGCACAACAAAAGCGACTTCATTCAATGGAGCGCGTGAAAAAATGATGACAAGAGAGGGTCGCTCATGCGCACGTTCGACAGGGATCTGCACATGATGGAACACGGGATGGGCCTTAAGCGGTAACTAAGGTAAACCCCTTTTTCTTCTCTTCTATGCTTTTTTCACCTTCGGTGGTAGTTTTGGTTAATGTACAACGTCTCCTAGAGCAAGATAAGGAGTAGACTAGACGTTTTCTTTTTAACCGCGGTTGGAATGACGACATAGCAGTCAAAATAGACAAGTCGTCATTGCAATTAGGTTAATAGCCTTGACGTTGGATTTGCCAAGACTACTAACAAATATACTCTATATACATAATGTATGTTTGTATAGTCTTTCACCAGGACTAGTGTGGAGGAGGAGGATTTGTGGCATAAACGTCTTCTGAGCTGGTTGGCGTTGCTTATACATCTTTGATGGTCTGATGATGTCATAAACGGTCTTGTTATGCTAGACAAAAACAAGTACAGTATTGTGGATTCTTATAATGAGGAGAAACTAAGAGCTCAATATACAACACAACAAAATACAAGGCGACTTATACAATTGGTACAAGACAACGATTTATTTACACCCAAGGAATGCCTCACAAACTGAGACATAACACATGAAATCAAAATAACAAAGAATTTGTTGCGGTTATTATGGAAATATATCTTATCGTGAGTTCTTAGACTTAAACAAGTATTTATAGGAAGTAGAACAAAATTATTTCAATTGCTTTGCACAATTATTATATGATATGAAAATGTTTTTTACAAATACATTGAGGTTTGGTGTCTATCGACTAATAATTATTTCACAACTCTCTCAGTTTGCCCGCGCATATTTACTGCAGATACGTTTTCCTTTTTGAACAACGAAAGTAAGGAGATGAGAGGAAGCGGAATAAGAGAAAACGGAGAGAGTGGGTAAACGAGAGGAAAGAAGGCGAGCGCGAGAAAAGGAAAACAGAAGATGAAGAAAAGGAAACAAAAACAACACCATCTCGACTTAACTCGATTCAGGAAGTTTCCCCACCACCCAAACACAAACGCCACAAGCATCACAAGGCTCACAAACATTACAAGACCCGCAAACACCATAAGTCGACAAAGGAACACCGCAGCCGTGAGGAGACACGGAGAGGAAGCGACCCAAACACCCGGCCCGCCAAATCCAAGCGCGAGCGCACGGACCCTTCTCACCCTGACAGCAACTCCCCGGGCTGTGCCTGCACTGCTGGGGTCGACCTAAAGCCCCCCAAAAGTGACACCTCCCACTGACGTCTCTCTTCCCCGCACACGCCTCACCTGCATGGGTCGTCATCGCCGATCCTAATACGTGCCAGGCCAAACCGATGGAGGGCAGACTGGGTTGTTGTTGTTGTTGTTGTTCCCTAAGCTGCCTGGCCGAACAGCCCCGAGTCCCTGAGGAAGGCCATGGCCACGATCGGGCTTTCCCACAGAGCTCTCATTGAGTGTAGATTGTGTTGTTGGCGTAAGTGGTTGTGTGAAATGCAGTCTTCTATGATGTGTTTAATGGTATGGGGTGCTGTGTTACATCCCGGGCAGGCGTCGATAACGGAGTCATCCAGTCTCTTCTGATAGCTCAGGAGAGCTGGCTGGTGTCCACATCTCAGCCTGGCCAGGTGGACTCTGTCCTCGCGAGGGAGGGAGGATTCGGAAGGATGGATTTCGGGAGGTCGTGCATGCAGCTGCGTGTTGTCTGTGAGTGAGTGGATAGATTGGTGAGAGATATGAGTATGGATGTGCTTTTGGAAGTTGGTTCGGGGTGGGCAGGGAGGGAGAGAGGACACCCAGGGCAGACTGGGTGAGGTGGAATAGCTGCCATCTTCGAGGTAAAACGTATATGGTCAGAGCAACAGACATCACCTAGCCCAACTCAATCTCCTGGTCTAAATATCCGCTGGTCAATACTTTTTGATAGTGACTCGGAGCTTCCTAATACTGTTTTAGGACTAAAGACAGTATAGGAGGACTTACACTCTGGTAGTAGTCAGTAGTACACTAGTACGAATGATTCAGCCTGTTGTGCAGATCTGGGTTGAGACTACCTCCGAGACACTGGTCGGAGTGGTTAACTTAACCGGGTCCTTGAGCTTTAGCTCGCTGCCGGTGCACTGGTATCCGTGTTGCGTGTTAAACTTAAGCCCTGGGTTTTTAACCCAAACCCTACCAAGAAACTGTTAGGTGGAAGGCACACTGGTGTGAACCCCCTAATAGATTCTCTCGCCCTCCTTAAACTTAGGTAAGAGGAAGTTGTCCAGGCCTAAGGACTACTCCCCTACTTGAGAGAGGAATTACTATAGGTAGATAGGACACAGGTCCGCCCTCCCTTTTAATTTCTTTAACCTCCAGGCTTAGGCCCAGGTGAGCAGTAGGGCACTGGTCCGTATGCAATCTGAAGCTCGAGTATAGGAATTGTTAGACTACCCGCACACAGGTCAGTGTATCTAAGAATTCCTCTGAGCCCTCCCTCACCACTCTACACCTGGACGGCCGGAGCCTGTCCACCCTTGTGTCGAGACCCACTGGAGGATGTCGCCCGAGAGCCACCCCACCTACCCAGACGTTGCAGCCACTACAAGGACGAGCCTGAGGACGATCCGTAGATGTTGGACCACGGCACCAGAACGAAGACATAGCTTGCTGTACAGGCAGACCTCCCTTCTCAATTGTTAGGCCTCTATAGACGAGGATACAAAACACAATTCTATCATTATAAAGTAAAATATTATTGTGTGTGACTCTTTGTGACTACGTACGGTAACATTAGCCTTTATAACCACACATACACACCTAGTGATACACGTAAACTCAACTCCAGTGACACCATCTTTCCACGCCGAGAGACTCGGTGAATTGTGATTTATTTTTATTTATATGCGAGTTATTTCCATGCCTAAATTCGTTCTATAAGTGCTTCTTTGATTTTGTCATATCTATGTGCAAAGACTCCTAAAAGTGCGCTGTTTAGGATAAATATATATCCATCATAAACTTTCATTTACAAGAGACAGTCATATATACAGTATTGTGTGTTTTATTAATTCTTATTTTGAAGGAGCGATAACCCCGTAGTGTTCATATTGTGTTGCATCTCAGATCCGGGGTATATTTATTTCATGTCTATGATCTTGTTTATTGTTTGTATTATTTTATGTGTGAACCATTAGCCTATAAGCCATTTCTTGTTATTTTATCTGAATACAATAACTATAAATGTACTACTGTGTTGTCCTTATACCTCTGCATGTTTGTGCGTGTCTGTGTGTGACTTTATTCCCTACTCAGTTAAGTTAGGATCCACCTTCACTCAGTAAACCCCAAAAAATGCCTGGTATAACACAGGTGGCAGTCGGTGGTTCTTAATTCGGAGGGAAGAATTCATACGAGATACATTGCGAACAAGTGGAGGCAAGCAACCAGCGACATGGCTGATAGATGCACATCCCCATTCTGGGTCCTGTGCTAGACCTTGCATATAATACAGACAGGAATTTTTTTTGCTGTCCTTCTGACACCTCGGTAAAGCTGTAACTTTAGTGGCCGGAAAAGTCCACCCAGATCTGACCTGGAACGCGTTCAGACAAATAGTGATCAATGCGGTGCAACCACCCCTTGGCACTGTAGTTGCGTTGTCCAACCTGGACAACGTCAAGTTCGAGGGAAACCTCGATGAAACCCTGGCGTCCATCAACCAACATGTTGAATGTAAAGGTTGAAACAAAGTATATACATGTGTATATAATATATCACTATTATGTAATTGCCAGGAATACTGTTTAAATTTTTCTAATGTCAAATAATGGGACTATCCTATTATTCGGGTTTAACTAATTCAGGTGTCTTTATAAGAGAGGCAACTCTCAATAAGGCTGGACAACCTGGATCAACCTGGCTCAAACTTTTGCTAGAAACTCCACCTTGGATGATTCCGGTGCTATTCCTCCCTCTCCGCCCTCCTCTCTCTTACTTATGCCTAATATCCTAATCTCTTCTAAAGATGTACTTTCTACCCTCTCTGGGCTTAACACTAATAAGGCGTACGGTCCGGACGGTGTTCCTCCTGTTGTTCTCAAAAACTGTGCTTCCGTGTTGACTCCCTGCCTAGGCAAACTCTTTCGTCTCTGTCTATCCTCTAACGTCTTCCCTTCATGCTGGAAGTTTGCTCACATTCAACCTGTCCCAAAGAAGGGTGACCGCTCTCAACCCTCCAACTATCGTCCAATTGCTCTTATCTCTTGTCTTTCTAAAGTTTTTGAAACTATTCTTGCTTCCAAATTTCTTAAGCATTTCTCTTCTCATAATCTGCTCTCAGATCGCCAGTATGGCTTCCTTAAGGGTCGCTCTACTGGTGATCTTCTTTCATATCTTACTAACTCTTGGTCATCCTCCTTTCGGGACTTCGGTGAGACTTTTTCTATTGCACTAGACATATCGAAAGCCTTCGATAGAGTCTGGCATAAATCTTTAATTTCTAAACTACCCTCCTTCGGTTTCTATCCCTCCATCTGTGCCTTTGTCCCTAATTTCCTTTCCGGCCGTTCCATAGCCGCGGTTGTGGACGGCCATTGTTCACTTCCTCACCCTATAAACTCCGGTGTTCCTCAGGGCTCTGTCCTATCTCCTATTCTCTTTCTAATTTTTATAAATGATCTCCTTAACTGTACCTTAATTCCCATCCATTCATACGCAGACGACTCAACCTTACACTACTCCATTAGTTTTTCAGAACGCCCCAGCCAGCAATCCCTCAACGACAAACGTAATGAAGCCATAGAACTCTTAAATTCTGATCTAAATACTATTTCCAATTGGGGCAGAGAAAACCTTGTTAACTTTAATGCTTCCAAAACCCAATTTCTCCATCTATCTACCCGTCAGGATCTCCCAGCGGACTATCCCTTATTCTTCAACAATACAAAAATCAACCCTTCATCTTCTCTCAATATTCTTGGTGTCTCTTTTTCTTCTGCTCTCATTTGGAAGGACCATATTACCAGTCTTGCTAAGGCAGCCTCCCAGAAGCTGGGTGTGCTCAACTGCCTTAGGGGGTTCTTTTCCCTGCACAGCTTCTTGCTCTGTACAGGGGCATAGTGCGCCCTTGTATTGAGTATTGTTCACATGTGTGGGGAGGTTCCTCTCACACCGCTCTCCTAGACAAAGTTGAAAGGAAGGCCTTTCGTATCATTAACTCCCGTCCACTCACCAACTCTCTCTCTCTCTCTCCGCCGCAATGTTGCATCTCTCTCGCTATTCTATCGCTACTATAATAATCAGTGTTCCTCAGAGCTATCCCAGTGCATACCACCTCCTTTACGTAGGGCACGTGGTACCCGTCTTGCAACTCAATCCCACCCCTACTCTGTGCAACTCTACAACCCAAGAGTGAAACGTTACTCTCAAACTTTCTTCTACTCAACAGCTGAGCTCTGGAACTCTCTCCCAGAATCAGTCTTTCCTTCTTCCTATGACTTAAATTGCTTCAAACTCCGTGTGTCCAGGCATTTTGGCTCGAACATCCCTTGATTTTGGCCCTGTCACTCTTTCAACTATGGGGGAGGCACTCGCTATAGGCAGTTATGCCTTTTGCCTCCCTCAATCACATAGAAAAAAAAAAAAAAAAAAAAAAAAAGGCACAGCCAATTATGTACTGTACTAAGATAATATTACTTTGTATTATAATGTTCTTGGGCTGAATAAACTATTTCAATTTCAATTTCAAAAAATGTCAGGGCAGCAAACTCCCTCACCATAGAGGCCCAAAGAAATGAACATGTGTTTAATTTTCTACTGCGACTGCTCCCGAGTAACATCCAGGAACATTTCGCTATTCACGAGCTGGATATAATATTAACTATCCGTAAACTTCTCGCCACCAAGAGTAACTCACTAAAGCTAGGAGCTATCCAACGAATCCCCACTCAACCTCAACACGAGCAGTAGGCTACTGTATACTCCCTGACGCAAGAATCCCGAAGGGCCTGCCTGGCAGAAAAAGAAACACACGCCATGGCAAAGGACAGACACCCCGGGAAGGAGACACCCTACAGAGTACCACCCCGGGATTCGTACCTCCGAGAAGCCGTCTGTCAAACCAAGGGAAAATTCCCTTATCCTGATAAACCCTTTCGACTTCGTGGCTTACAATTCAAGGTGCGCAATCCACGATATGAAGGACCAATTATGTCAAAAGCAGCGACAGAAACCCAGATTGCAAGTGAAAAACTAAGAGGAGGACCCCCGAGGATGCCAACCACAATGAGATGGACACCTTCCCTGAAGACCAGGAAATATACATTGAAGCAGAAGAACCAGCTGGCGAGGACCCGGCACCCTCGGATTTGTTAGGCCTTCCCCGTCAATATCAGCCATGACGGGGGGACAGAAACTAACTCGTGCCCCGTCCATCTACAAGTTAATCACACTGCAAGGCATAGCGGTTCGATTGTTAGTAGTTGCGGGAGCCGCCAGGTCTAGCCTGTTCAGTCATTTGTTTACAAAAACAGGAAGAAATTTGGGTCACTCCGCCCCTCCCGCTCCAACTTAATAAGTGCAGGAGACACCCTACTCAAGAATTGTATGGTGTGAGTGCAAGATTGGGATAGATAGGTATACTTTTATGTGTGTCTATGCACCAGTCAACCAAGAAACTGGGAAAGGTGCGGAAGAAAATAGAACATTTTGGAATAAAGTCAATAAATGTATAAGAGAAAGGCAAGAGTGTACACAAGTAATATTAGTAGGCGACATGAATGGTAGAGTTGGAAACGAGGAGATAGAAGGTATAGTGGGTAAATGGGGTGTGGAGGGTAGGAATATGAATGGTGACTTCCTTTTAGAAGTATGTGCGGAGAGAGAGATGTTTCTGGCTAACACATTTTTTGAACATCATCACATTCATAGATATACATGGCACAGAGGTGAAGGTGAGCAGGAACAGAAATCTCTAATTGACTACGCCATGATGGACTCCGGACTAAAAGGAAGAATTTTAGATTCAAAAGCTGTAAGAGGTATGCTGACGGGATCAGACCACTATACAGTGCTGACAAAAGTGAGGATAAGGAAAGAGTGGAAATATGAGAGGAAAGAGAGAAAACTGACAGTAGAGAGAATAAATGTGAGAAAATTAAATGAAGAATGTAATGCAACAAAATACAAGGACATCCTGAAAGAGACTATAAAGGACATGGATGTTATGATAGATCTGGGAAATACTGTAGACGAAGTATGGAAAGGTACAAGAGACTCCATGATTAAAGCAGCTGAGAAAGTATGTGGGGAGAAAACCTTTAAAATGTGGAAGAAGAAAGGTAACGCATGGTTTAGTAAAGAGATAGAAGAAATAGTGAAAAAGAAGAAAGAGTTCAGAAAGAGTATGCTGCAAAAGAATATACCTAGAGAAACTAGAGATGCGAGGAAAGAAGAATATCAAAATTTGAAACAGAGTGAAGAGGGCGATACAAGACGCTAAAAGGAAGACAGATGAGGCATATGGGAGAAAGATTAGTGAACAGTTTCTGAATGACAGGAAAGCATACTACAGAGCTGTGAAAGAAGCCAGAGGGAAGAAGACAGAGTGTCTCAGGTGGTAGGATGAGGGATATGAATGGGGAAGTGGTAGAGGGTGATGGTGTGGTGAAAGTATGGAAAGATCATTTTAGTAGCTTAGCTGTAAAGAGTAGGGGGAAGGCAAAGATCTCATCCATAGGAATGGAGAGAGGTAGAATAAACAGGGTAGTTGAAAGCCAGATAAGCAGAGAAGAAGTAAAAGAAGCAATCAATAGACTTAAAATGGGCAAAGCTGCTGGAGTAGATAACATCCCAGGTGAAATAAGAACATAAGAACATAAGAAAATGGGAGTCTGCAGAAAGCCGATTGGCCTAAGCAAGGCAGATCCCTGTCCCACACAACCCCAAATCAATTACAAAACCCAATTATAGGCTCAACACTCTAATACCCTGAGGATCATCTTACCAAAACGGTTAGAGATTAACGCAGGATTATGGGGGTCTGCAGAGCGCTGATTGGCCCAACCCGGATGATCCCCCTTCACACCCAACCTTTCTCGTCCATATGCTTATCCAATTTTATCTTAAAGCTCCCTACAGTGTTAGATCCCACTATAGCACTTGGTAGTCCATTCCACCCATCTACAACTCTGTTACCAAACCAATATTTGCCTATATCTTTTCTGAAACGAAATTTATCTAATTTGAAACCATTGGTACGAGTTCTTTCGCTATCACTGAGCTTTAGTACATTTGTCATGTCCCCTTTGTTAATCCCACTAACCCACTTGAACACCTCTATCATATAGCCCTCTAACTCTGCGTCTCTCTAACGAATGTAAACCTAATTTCTTCAACCTTTCTTCATACGGAAGATTTCTAATATTATGGATCATTTTTGTCATTCTACGCTGTACTCTCTCCAATGAATCTATGTCCATTCTGTAATAAGGACACCAAAATTGGACAGCATAATCCATATGGGGTCTCACTAATGACAAGTAAAGTTTTAAGATAACATCAGCAGTTCTGTTACTCACACTCCTAGAGATGAACCCGAGAATCCTGTTTGCCTTATTACGAACGCCTATACACTGTTTTCTAGGCTTCAAATCATTGCTAACAAACACACCTAGATCTTTCTCGCAGTCTGAATTTTCTAATTCTAAATTAGCTAGTTTATATTTAACATTTGTTTGCATCTTCCCTATCTTTAATACCTTGCATTTGTCAATGTTAAACTTCATCTGCCAATTTACTGACCATTCATGTAAGGTATCTAGATCCCTTTGGAGGCACTCTATATCGCTATCTGAATCAATTGATCTCCCCATTTTAGTATCGTCTGCAAATTTACTTATCCTACTAGTTATACCTAAATCTAGGTCATTTATGTATATAAGAAACAACAGGGGACCTAATACCGATCCCTGGGGGACACCACTTTTGACTTGGTACCATTTATGCTGACTCTCTGTTTCCTACCAATTAGCCATGACGTAATCCATCCCAACAACGCCCCACCTATTCCATGTGCCTCAACCTTTCTCATCAATCTCTCATGAGGGACTCTGTCGAAAGCTTTACTGAAATCTAAATATATAATATCGTATGCCTTGTCATTATCTACTGCTTCATATACCTCTGAGAAAAAACTAAGCAAATTAGTAAGGCAAGAACGTCCCTGAGTGAATCCATGCTGAGAAGAATTGATTAAGTTAAATGTTTCTAAGTGGTTTCTCATTTTCCTAGCAATAATTGACTCTAGTAGCTTTCCTATGATTGAAGTGAAACTAATGGGACGGTAATTGGATGCTATTGATTTATCACCTTTTTTGAAAATCGGAACTACATTTGCAAGCTTCCAAGCTTCTGGAACTATACCTGTTTCTAATGAATTGTTAAAAAGAAATGTTAATGGGTAACTTAACTCATCTCTGCATTCTTTTAATACTCTGGCATATACCTCATCGGGACCAGGCGATTTCTGAGGTTTCAGTCTGTCAATTTCCTTAAGCACATCATTTCTACTTATAGTAACCGTACTTAACCTATTTTCTATACTATCGCTATATACCTTACGGACTTCTGGAATCTGTGCCAAATTTTCATTAGTGAAAACGGATAGAAACTGACTATTTAATGTACTTCACATTTCTAAATCATTTTCTGTCATTTCTCCTATCGAAGTTTTAAGGGGGCCTATTTTATCTCGAACTTTAGATTTATATAGCTGGTAAAAAGCCTTAGGGTTATTTTTTGAGTCATTGGCTATCCTGATTTCATAATTTCTTTTGTCTGTCCTTATACATTTTTTAACCTCTCTTGATAGATTCTGATAGTAAGCAAGTAGGTGAATTTCGCCTTTCTTAATTTTTCGATATATTCCTCTCTTTTTTCCTAGAAGGTCTAATAGTCTATTATTCATCCATTTGGGTTGGTTCTGTGTTGATCTAAATTTTCTTTTGGGGATATATTTATTTTGCGCATTGTGGAGTGAAGAAATAAAATTATTATATGTAGCTGTCAAATTATCCTGAGTTAAGACAGGTATCTGAGAGAGAGTATGTTCATTAGCGCACCTGGGTCCACTTAATAGTTTAACCATAGGATCGACTCTTAACCCGGGAACTGCAGGGAGACTCTTAAGAGTTCCCCCGGCGGACTGCGGGGAGACTCTTAAGAGTGAGTGAAATAAAAAATCAACTTTTGACATCGAAAAAAAAAAAAAAAAATTGGCCCCTGGGCCATGCAAAATCTCAGTCCTCTACCTCCCCTCCTTCCCCACTTTCCTCCTCTCCTTCAGTTATCACCTATTTTCCCTGTTATTCCCTTATTCTGAGATATATTTTCGTGCTAACATTAGCGAGTTGCAAGCAGGGTGTTGTCATCACTGATGGCAAGCGAGTGCAAGAGAGAGAGAGAGAGTATCGATCGACTGTGTCTCAGTGGCCTTGGGGGAAATTGGCGGGAAAGCAGCTTGCCTCACCCATACATTATACAACTCGCGGGCTATATCTCCGATTTTGACCATCCAAACGCTGTTTTCACTCGTTTTATTGTTGTTTCAGGTTAATACCTTTATAATCAACCCATAATAGGCGCATATGGATAAGTATTAATGCTATTAATGGTACAATGAATATTTTAGTGACGGAAACACCTCAAATACATGCGCACAGGGAGAGGTGTCTAATTACCCCCATGCGCACTTCAGAGGTTAAGGCTCGTCTTTATCCACCATAATTGGCTTTTCTGAAATCTGGGATAAGTGTCGTATTCTCTTTAGCCTTTCCTGTCCATTGTATGTTAAAATAAATTGATTTATGATCACTATTTCCTAGTTGGTCTCCTATCTCTACATTATTTATCATTTGTTCATTATTACTGAGAACTAAATCGAGGATATTATTACCTCTAGTAGGCGAGTCTATGAATTGAAATAAAAAACTATCCTGTACCGCCTCAATAAACTCTTTTGAATCTGAGTCGCCGATTTGATGCTGCCAATCAATATTCGGAAAATTAAAATCCCCCATAATACACACATTGCTAAACCTTGATGCTATTTTCACTTCCTGCCATAAAGCTGTACCTTCGTTTCTACTCATATCTGGTGGTCTATAAATAACTCCAATAATTATGGTCTCACTACCTTCGCTAACCTCAACCCAAACACTTTCGTTATCAGTATTTAGTCTAATACCTGATTTAATACAGCTTTTTAACCTCTGAAGTGCGCATGGGGGTAATTGGAAACGTCCCCCTGTGCTGACATATTTGAGGTGTTTCCGTCACTAAAATATTCATTGTGCCATTAACCCGGGAGCTGCGGGGAGACTCTTAAGAGTTCCCCCGGCGCACTGCGGGGAGACTCTTAAGAGTCAGAGAAAAAAAAATCAACTTTTGACATCGAAAAAAAAAAAAAAAAAAAAAAAAAAAAATTTTTATTTTTTTTGGCCCCTGGGCCATGCAAAATCTCAGTCCTCTACCTCCCCTCCTTCCCCACTTTCCTCCTCTCCTTCAGTTATCACCTATTTTCCCTGTTATTCCCTTATTCTGAGGTATATTTTCGTGCTAACATTAGAAATCCGATTGGAGGGTGTGGTCATCACTGATAGCAAGCGAGTGCAAGAGAGAGAGAGAGAGTATCGATCGACTGTGTCTCAGTGGCCTTGGGGGAAATTGGCGGGAAAGCAGCTTGCCTCACCCATACATTATACAACTCGCGGGCTATATCTCCGATTTTGACCATCCAAACGCTGTTTTCACTCGTTTTATTGTTGTTTCAGGTTAATACCTTTATAATCAACCCATAATAGGCGCATATGGATAAGTATTAATGCTATTAATGGTACAATGAATATTTTAGTGACGGAAACACCTCAAATACATGCGCACAGGGAGAGGTGTCTAATTACCCCCATGCGCACTTCAGAGGTTAAGGCTCGTCTTTATCCACCATAATTGGCTTTTCTGAAATCTGGGATAAGTGTCGTATTCTCTTTAGCCTTTCCTGTCCATTGTATGTTAAAATAAATTGATTTATGATCACTATTTCCTAGTTGGTCTCCTATCTCTACATTATTTATCATTTGTTCATTATTACTGAGAACTAAATCGAGGATATTATTACCTCTAGTAGGCGAGTCTATGAATTGAAATAAAAAACTATCCTGTACCGCCTCAATAAACTCTTTTGAATCTGAGTCGCCGATTTGATGCTGCCAATCAATATTCGGAAAATTAAAATCCCCCATAATACACACATTGCTAAACCTTGATGCTATTTTCACTTCCTGCCATAAAGCTGTACCTTCGTTTCTACTCATATCTGGTGGTCTATAAATAACTCCAATAATTATGGTCTCACTACCTTCGCTAACCTCAACCCAAACACTTTCGTTATCAGTATTTAGTCTAATACCTGATTTAATACAGCTTTTTAACCTCTGAAGTGCGCATGGGGGTAATTGGAAACGTCCCCCTGTGCTGACATATTTGAGGTGTTTCCGTCACTAAAATATTCATTGTGCCATTAACCCGGGAGCTGCGGGGAGACTCTTAAGAGTTCCCCCGGCGCACTGCGGGGAGACTCTTAAGAGTCAGAGAAAAAAAAAATCAACTTTTGACCTCGAAAAAAAAAATATATATATTTTTATTTTTTTTTTTTTTTTGGCCCCTGGGCCATGCAAAATCTCAGTCCTCTACCTCCCCTCCTTCCCCACTTTCCTCCTCTCCTTCAGTTATCACCTATTTTCCCTGTTATTCCCTTATTCTGAGGTATATTTTCGTGCTAACATTAGAAATCCGATTGGAGGGTGTGGTCATCACTGATAGCAAGCGAGTGCAAGAGAGAGAGAGAGAGAGTATCGATCGACTGTGTCTCAGTGGCCTTGGGGGAAATTGGCGGGAAAGCAGATTGCCTCACCCATACATTATACAACTCGCGGGCTATATCTCCGATTTTGACCATCCAAACGCTGTTTTCACTCGTTTTATTGTTGTTTCAGGTTAATACCTTTATAATCAACCCATAATAGGTGCATATGGATAAGTATTAATGCTATTAATGGCACAATGAATATTTTAGTGACGGAAACACCTCAAATACGTCAGCACAGGGGGACGTTTCCAATTACCCCCATGCGCACTTCAGAGGTTAATAGCATTAATACTTATCCATATGCGCCTATTATGGGTTGATTATAAAGGTATTAACCTGAAACAACAATAAAACGAGTAAAAACAGCGTTTGGATGGTCAAAATCGGAGATATAGCCCGCGAGTTGTATAATGTATGGGTGAGGCAAACTGCTTTCCCGCCAATTTCCCCCAAGGCCACTGAGACACAGTCGATCGATACTCTCTCTCTCTCTCTTGCACTCGCTTGCCATCAGTGATGACAACACCCTGCTTGCAACTCGCTAATGTTAGCATGAAAATATACCTCAGAATAAGGGAATAACAGGGAAAATAGGTGATAACTGAAGGAGAGGAGGAAAGTGGGGAAGGAGGGGAGGTAGAGGACTGAGATTTTGCATGGCCCAGGGGCCAAAAAAAAAAAAAAAAAAAAAAAAAAATCATGTCAAAAGTTGATTTTTTTTTTCACTCACTCATAAGAGTCTCCCCGCAGTCCGCCGGGGGAACTCTTAAGAGTCTCCCCGCTGTTCCCGGGTTAAAGAACTCCTGACAAACACTGCTATTCCGCCGCCCCTCCTACTTGTTCGGTCGCGTTTAAACAAACTATATCCTGGTATATGGAATTCTGCTAAAAAAAATCTTGATTCTGTATTAATCCCAGAGCTGGGCACCACAAACAAAAAGTCAAGTCAGCAAACACAAATCAGCAAACCCAGAACATAACTTCAGCAAACACAAATGTGCAAACCTTCTGAAATTTCTAGTCCTCAAATGCAAATATGCAAACGCAAACCATTATTTATTCATTTTAAATTTAAACTACAGAATCAAGGGTAAATCAATAAATTCAATCTCTAATGTCAATAAATATATATATTTACTTTAATATAATGTTGCCCAACTTCCATGGACCTCAAGGATATACATACAGGCTTTTAAAGCTTGGAAATTGCTGTAAATTGCCAAAACATTCCAGAACATCACCCGCAGTGAAAGGGTTAATATATATAGCATAGGCCACTTAGTTTGTCCACATGGGCAGTAAAACGTTGGGGCAACTTGCTTATGGGGAGAGTGCTTCAGTAATAATCAGTATTCGCAATTCCGCACCATTCAGGAGGAGGTACGCCGGATGACAGAGGTGCAAGGAGGCAATTTATTCGTGGTCCCCCCTTTGGGAATGGCAATAGGCTATATATGCCTAGATAGGTCTACTTTAGATAGATTCAGTAATTTAATAGAAAGTAGCCTAGGCCTATTAATTTTAATGCTCAGAATAAAGGCCTAGCTTCAGATCAAAATTTAATAAAATTTTATTGTAGGCTAAATTTAGTCTAGGCCTATATGATACTTTCAAAATTAACACTTTCTACTTGACACTAATAACATGAGTGTGATTATAGGCCTAGGCCTATACATAGAAGTTAGAACATGCAATATTTAGCCTAGGCCTACATGCTTTGAGGTATTTTGATGGAATTAGTGACTGATTATAGCCTAGACCTAGCCCTAGGCTATATATTATATATAGAAGTTAGAACATGCAATATATAGCCTACATGCTTTGAGGCATTTTGATGGAATTAGTGATTATAGCCTAGACCTAGGCTATATATATAGATGTTAGAACATGCAATATTTAGCCTACAGGCATTTTGATGGAATTAGTGATTGACTGATTATAGCCTAGACCTAGGCTAGCCTATATATATAGAAGTTAGAAAATGCAATATTATTTAGCCTACATGCTTTGAGGCATTTTGATAGGATTAGGGTAGCCTAGGCCTAGCCTAATAAAATTACTTATATTAGTAATTAGCCTATAGGCCTAGGCTATATTTAGAAGTTAGAACATGCAATATTTAGCCTACATGCTTTGAGGCATTTTGATGGGATTAGTGATTATAGACCTAGGCCTATGCTATATAGCCTAGCCTGTATAGAAGTTAGACTTAGCCTAGGCCTACATGCTTTGAGGCATTTTGATGGGATTAGGGTAGCCTAATAACATTAGTTTAGGTAAAAAATTAACAGGCTATCAATCAAATTAACGATAGCCTAACTTTATAATCTTAAATTAGGCTAGATTATAAAGTTATAAAGCCCTTCTCCAGAGACATCTTCTTGGTAATTACAGGCCCATAGAAGGTTTCTAGGTGGGGCCAGGGGTGGCTTAGGTCCTCGATTTCTGCATGCTCTGCAGCATCACTGTCGGATGATGGTGGTGAACTGCTCCCCATGCTGTTGGCAGCTGCGGCAGGCATGATGGTAGACTCCATGTTCACTTCAATAGGCCGAACATATAAATAAAGTTTGCTAGCAGGTTGGAACTCTTGGACTGCAAGCTCGACGCTTGCTACTAAGTAAGTGAACAAAAGTGAAGAGCCGATGTATAGGCCTAGATTCCAGAACACAGGTAGTTGGTTTGGTAACATGACTTTTTTTGGCTGGAGCTGCAGGAGCGGCCCAGGGCTGGCTGGCGGCTGGAATTTTTATTTTGCGGACTCGAGGTTTGTTGTAGAACACATAGTAACCGAGTGTACAAGATATAATGAGGAGAGAGAGGAGTTGGAGAGGTACATGAGGAATAGAGTTGGGGAGAGGGGGTGGGAGGAGATTAAGCAGAGGGAAGATAGAGGGGTGGGGGCGCTATTGGGGTTAACACAGGAGATGGAAACACAAGACATGGAGATGATGAAGAGGATATTGGAGAAAATGTGGAGGAAGAGAAATGAGTGAGAGGGGGGGGGGGGGGGGGGAGCGGAGGTGAGGGGGAGGGGGGAGGAAGTGAGGGGGGGTTTATACAAACAAAACAAAAACTGTCCCTTAAACTATCCTTCTACTCTAAACTTTCCCTCCTACTAACGTTTCTGAGCCAGTACCGATACAAAGGTCAGCCCTGCGGATCTGCACGGTCTGCGGGCGGGTTCAAAAGAAGAAGAAGAAGAAGAAGCAACATGGAGGTACTCGCAAATAGGCAGCCATTTTGGCGCCAACGCTAATTCGCCAACAAAATGACACTTCCGCCATGGCGGAATTGGCTATTTGCGGAAGTGTTGGCTAAAGTGCCCAGCTCTGAAATTTAATCCATGTTTCAGTCAGTGCTATAATGTCTATATTTTCGTTGCTAACAAGTGCTCTAAGTTCATCCATTTTGTTACATAAACTCCTACAGTTTGTATAATATAATCGCAATGAATTTATTTTACTGGTATCGGATTTACCTTTATTTCTAACTGAATTCCCATCTTCTGTTACACCTTCAATATTTCTACTAGCAGTACAATTAAAATCCTGTGACTGATATTTTCTATTCCTATCTGATGTACCAGTACGGCAATTTACCCTATCTAGACAATTATTCTTACTCATATTCTCAGGCTTTATTTTCAGCGAAACCCCGCAACAATCCTATCTATTGACCTAGCTAAATTTGCCACCCCTAGCCGAGAAAGATGAACCCCGTCCTGTGCGTACAACTGATTTTTACCATAGAAACGGGTCCAGTTATCAAGGAATGGTATTGCATTTGCATTACAGTATTTTTCCAGCCGACAATTGATACCAATTGCCCTAGATGACCATTCCTTGCTGACCCCTCTCCGTGGCAAGATACTGTGTACTACAGGTATGCCTCCCTTCCTCCTAACTTTATCTAACACCTCCCTGTACTGCCGAAGCAGTACTTCCGTCCTACCTTTACCAACATCATTGCTCCCTGTACTGAGACAGATAATGGGGCTATCTCCAATATCTTTCATGATGTAATCAATTTCCTCTAACACCTTCCCAACCCCGGCACCAGGCAGACAGACAAGCTTCCTAATATCAGTACAGGTGGACCTAGCTAAGTGTCTGACCATGGAGTCCCCAACAATTGAGAAGGACTTGCCTCTCCTTGTCGATGACTTGGAAATGCTGAGATATGGAGGAGGGAGGAGAAGAAGCTGTTGACATAATGCATAGGTTATGTAAATTAGCATGGGAAAAGGAAAGTGTACCAGAGGACTGGAGGAAAGCAGTGATAGTACCCTTGCACAAAGGGAAGGGTAGTAAAGAAGAGTGTAAGAATTATAGGGGAATTAGCTTGCTTAGCATACCTGGAAAGGTACACGCAAGAGTAGTAACACAGAGGCTACAGAAGATAACGGATGACAAAATAGGCGAGGAACAGGGAGGTTTCAGAAAGGGCAGGGGCTGCGTTGACCAGATAGCCTCAATGCGATTGTTGGTAGAGAAGTATCTGGCCAAAAACAAAACTCTATGCAGCATTCATAGATTTGGAAAAAGCCTACGACAAAGTAGACTGGGAGGGCCTGTGGGATGTGTTAACAGTATATGGTGTGGGAGGAAAGTTGCTAATGGCAGTAAAATCTTTTTATAGGAATGCAATGGCAAATGTGAAGGTAGGGGATAAGTTAAGTGAAAGTTTTGAGGTACAAAGGTACAAAGGAGTACAAAGGAAATCAAGCAACAACAGGTCTAGTGACCCTTCTAGGTTGCTTGTCCTCCAAAACACTGAGGATCAAGTGACCAAACAGTGGTTTAGAGTGGGTAAGGGAACATTGGAAAGGGAACTACTGCCCTGCCACTAACGTGGCAGGACTAGGAAGTTAGTAGGGGACATATGGGTTAGTAACTGAGGGGAGGATAAAGTTATTCATTTACAAACGCAGTCAGTCGCGGGTTTGATGCGAGATATTTGTCTAGGCGGAATTTAAATGAATCAACGGTGCTGCAGTCTATAACGTCTCGGGGAAGCCCATTCCACAAGTTGACAACTCGATTGAAGAAGAAATTCTTAGATTCGTGCGAGTTAAAAGATTTACCAATAATTTTGCAACCGTTTCCCCGCGTGTAATTAGATTGGTCGATAGTGAAGTACTTACTACAGTTCATATTGTCGATGCCTTTGATGATTTTGAACACTTGAATTAAGTCACCTCTTAATCTGCGCTGGGTTAAAGGAAATAGATTTAATTCTCTAAGACGCTCTTCGTATGGTTTGTTCTTTAGGCTAGGTATCATTTTGGTAACTCTACGTTGAACTCGTTCTAGCTTGTTTATATCTTTTTGGTAATAAGGGCACCAGGATTGAACGCAGTATTCCAGAAGAGGGCGGACTAAGGAATTGTAAAGGGTTAGGATAACTTCTTTGGATTTATGCTCAAATGACCTGCCTATAAAGCCAATTATTTTGTTTGCCTTCTTAACAACTTCTGAACATTGTTGACTCGGTTTTAGGTTACTCGATATTGTTACTCCCAGATCAGTTTCTCTGTTTACATTCTTAAGCTGAGTGCCATTCATCGAATAGTTTGCTTTCTCATTTAGGTATCCGACATGTAGTACTTTACATTTATCCGCATTGAAACTCATTTGCCAAATTTGGGCCCAACATGACAATTTATCTAGATTGTGTTGCATATCGTCAACTTGTTCTTTTGAGAGTACGCTATTTGCAATTTTTGTATCGTCAGCAAATTTTGAGATTGTGCAGGTGAGACCCTCATCTATGTCGTTGATGTAAATTAGAAAGAGAATTGGTCCTAGTACCGATCCCTGGGGTACCCCGCTACTTACATTGGTCCATTTAGATGCCTTACCGTTTATGACTACCCTTTGCTTTCTGTTGCTGAGCCAATTTTCTATCCATTTCAACACACCGTCTTGTATTCCATGCGCTTTTAGTTTTAGCAGTAAACGTTTGTGGGGAACTTTGTCAAAGGCCTTTTGAAAATCAAGGTATATAATATCTACAGCTTTACTCTCATCGTAGAGGTTGAGGATATCGTGGAAGAAGTCTAAGAGGTTTGTTAAACAGGAACGTTTTTTACGAAAGCCGTGTTGAGTATCTTTAAGTATGTTATTTTCCTCTAAGTGATTTACGAGTCTGTCTCGTATGACCGTTTCTAGCATTTTACATACAACTGAGGTTAAGCTAATTGGACGATAGTTACTGGGTAGGGATTTGCTGCCTTTTTTGAATATCGGTGTTACGTTGGCTAGCTTCAACTGATCAGGCATAGTTCCAGACTGCAAGGATTTATTGAATAGTAATGTCAGTGGTTTGGAGAGCTCATTCTTAGCTTCCTTTAGAACTCTAGGCGAGATTGTATCAGGTCCTGGCGTTTTATTTACCTTGAGTTTATCTAAACAATTCAATACTTCTCTCTCTGTAACGGTGATATTGCTTAGAACATCTGAATTATCAATCTGAATCGGCGATGGTGTAGGGATATCACTGAGGTCTTCTGTTGTAAAAACTGATGCAAAGAAGGTATTGAGGGCATTACTCATTTGTACTTCGTCTTTGGTGTATTCTCCTTTTTCATCGACTAACGGTCCAACAGTTGAAGTAACTACTTTTTTCTTTCTGATATAACTATAGAATTCTTTCGGGTTTGTTTTACTTTGATTCGCAATATGTAACTCTAAGGTCTTTTTACTTTGCTTAATTAACTTTTTGGCTTTGCGTCGTAGCTCTACAAATTTCACCCGTTCTTCGTCATTTTGTGAGGATTTTAATCTATCATTAGCAATTTTTTTAGCAAGCAGGCAGTTTGAAATATCTTTATTCCACCATTTGGGCTTATTATTATGGCCTGGACGCCGTATTTTCGATGGTATGCAGTCTTGCACTGCTTTTAGGTAAGTGGTTTCGAATAACTTCCAAGATGTATTTATGTCGTTATTGTTAATTAAAAAGCTCCAGTCAGTTTCTTTAAACATAGCTCTAAGTTTATGGAAGTTTGCTTTCTTGAAATTAGGGACTTTTTCGATGCTACTATTTGGTTCGTTACTAGTAAACTTTAAAGTGAAAGTTATCGTACGATGGTCGCTGTTACTGAATTCATCACCAACATTCAAATTCTCTATCAATTCTTCTTTTGTTGCAAGTACAATGTCAAGAACGTTATTACCACGGGTCGGCATTCGAACAAATTGATAAAGCGAACTCTCTTGCAAGTTCGTATACAAGTCATGTCCGGAGTGTGAAGTAAGAGTATCGCCCCACTTGGTCACAGGTAAATTAAAGTCGCCAAAAATTACGGTATCTTGTGAGTTACTTACATCTGCAATTTGTTCGTAAATTTCTCGGTCAGTTTGCACTGATTGAGCTGGAGGTCTGTATATTAACGCAAGTATTATTTTTGTACCTTTATTATTCTTTATTAGCACAAAAGATGTGTCGACGTTCACAATTTGAGGTTTTGACACGAGGGTCGGGTTAAGACTTTCTTTGATATAAAATAAAACGCCACCTCCATTTTTATTTATTCGGCTGTTCTCAAACATTACATAACCGGGAAGTGAATACTCTGCTAAAAAGTCTCTATCTTGTGTATTGAGCCAAGATTCTGTTATGCCAATCACATCATAATTTTCTGTAAACACTAGTTCCTCTAAATCTGAAAATTTATTGCGTATGCTACGAGCGTTTGCATAGAAAACATTCAAAGTTTTGGATTTGGGATTCAAGGAACGGTCTTTATTCAAATTATTGGTTCTGGTCGGATCTACATTTACATTCATGGCTGTCCTCGGTCCTCGGTCGTTATCCCTGACGGTTTTGAATTTGGGTCGTGTTGGTGGAGCTTTATCCAAATTCGCGGTTCTTGACGGATTAGTATTTAATTCCTTTGTAGATTGCCGTCCTCGCTGTCTTCGGTCCTCCTTCCTGGTTGTCCTGTGCTGAGTCGATTTCTTCTCCGAAAATCCTTCACCGCATCGTTGAGAAGACGCCCAAAACGCGCTGCTCCCACCTGGTTCAGATGAACTCCATCGTCCGAAAACAAATAGTCATCGTAGTAGAAATTGTCCCAGGTGTCGACGAATCCCACGTTCTCCTTCCTGCAGAGGTTTGCTAGACAACGATTTGTGCTGGTGGCTATGTTGTAAAATCGGCTCTCTACACCGAGCCGGGGGACGATTCCTGAGACGATGATCCTTGATGACTTCTCCTTAAACGACTTGATCAGCTGCTGGTACTTTAAAAGCAAATCTTCCGACCGGGTTCGCTGTACATCGTTGGATCCAACGTGGATGACGTACATTGTATTAGCTGGGGCCAGCTTTGATACTTCGTCAACTGCTGCAACTACGTCATCCACACCACCACCAGGGATACAAAAACGCTTCCTGGTCTTAGGTCTTAGGTCAATGTAAGTGTAAGACAGGGATGTGTCATGTCAGCTTTGTTGTTCAATATATACATGGATGGAGTGATTAGGGAATGTAGGGCTGTATCAATGGGTGTGGGAGCTAGACTGGAATCAGAGGGAAGAACATGGAAGATTTTAACATGCCTATATGCGGACGATGCAGTCCTGTTGGCGGAAAATGCTGAAGAACTTCAGAGAGTGGTCACTGACTTTGACAGGGTATGTGAAAAGAGAAAGTTAAAGGTCAATGTAGGGAAATGTAAGGTAATGGTGTTTGAGAGAAGAATGCATGAAACTATAGATTTTAAGGAAAAATATAGAATCAAGAAAGAACACAAGAAAAGTTGTAAAATAAAATTGAAAAATGAAGTACTAGAAGAGGTTGAAAGTTTCAAGTATTTGGGAGCTGTACTATGCAAATATGGTAAAATGGAGAGTGAGATAAAAGGAGAGAAAAATGTAAGGGAGAAAAGTGATTGGAGAACTTGATAGTATTCTCAAAGGAAGAATGGTTAGCCAGGAAGTCAAAAAGTCACTGAGAAACAGTGTGCTGCTCCCAACACTCTCGTATGGAAGCGAGACATGGACGGCAAGTGACGAGGACCTCTTCAAACTAAGAGCTGTGGAGATGAGCTTTCTCAGAATGGCAGCTGGCATGAATAGGCTAGATGGGCCAAGTAATGGGGAAGTGTACGAGTCCTTTGGAATGGAAGAGCAGGCTTTGGGCATTGATTGTGGTGTGGTTGAGTGGATAAAGAGAAGTACTTTGAGGTGGTATGGTCATGTTCAGAGAATGGATGAAGACAGAATGCCAAGAAAGATATATGGGAGTCAGGTGAGTGGAACCGCTAGTAGTGGAAGATCACCTATGGTATGGGAAAAGAAAGTGGAAAAATATATTGAAGAAAAACTTCCACGTAGTGGAAGGGGCATTGTGGCACGGGCAAAGGAGGCATGTCTTGACAAAGTAGCTTGGAGACGTTTCTGTCATGGCCATCCTCTAGTGGGGGTTTCCCAGGGGAAAGCAAGGCGTCGGAGATGATGATGATGATGACACCCTACTACCACTGCGAGGAGAGACGACACCCTTACACGTCGCCACACCCAACCCTCAAGCCTCGTGCCACCACCCATTCATCGTCTTTGACTCCAACAGTATGATGGTTATCTGGGACTTGACGTTATGGAAAAGCTTCAAAGCACAGATTGACTGTGGTAAGCGACAACTACAGTTCATGCCATCACCAAAGAAAAACAACAACTTTTGACCGTCGTAAGTTACCCATTTTTGAAAAAAACAAAATAATAATCGAAGAAGACACCTGCAAAGTCCCCCAACGAGACCAAAAAGAATAAAGATCCTCATGACACCCAAAGTGTGTACTCAAAACCAACGATGACAAAACTCCCAACCCTATCATCATGTCGACATTCCACCAAATCACCAACTGTGGGTAGCCTACCCATCAAGAAGCCTTCCCACATTACTCTAGTGTTGGCACCCATTGTTGACCAACCACTGGCAGGCCTGGACTGTGAGGTCTGTTTTTCGTAATTAATACCTTTCAATTCAATACACAAGCTCTACAAAAGATCGAACAACGTCCTGAAGATGTGGTGTACATCAAGAAATAATCCAATCTCACCAACAATAAACACAGGCAGTGTTTTTTTGTGTTTGCCCTGGTCTAGAGTCGAGGGAGGTCGGTTGTAAGGCCTATTTCTTAATGATAATATAGTTTTGTTAATTTTATATATCGCAGTCCCTTGACCAGATAGTGATTAAGCCAAATGTTGAGCTGTAAACATGCATACAATTTATAAGAGTTTCTCGCATAAAAAATAACACAGATTCACCCATTTCCCATGTCGAGAGTTCCCGCCATTGAACAGAGTGACGTTATGGTAAACATCAGTTCGCGCCACATAAAATAACTTAGATAAGCTATATTTCTATGTTGTTAGGACACAAAAACGGTCTCAAGCGATAATGGAGAGATTCCTAGCCCAAACACAGAGGAAGGTGCAACTACCACTAAATAGTTTTTTGTGGGCAATATCAGAGGACTCTACCCACGAAACAATCAATGTAAAGTCCTCATGTTGGAAGAAATTGCAGAGGAAGATAACTCAATTTTTCTAGCCCTCACAGAAACACACTTGAACGAAAACATTTTGGATGCAGAGATCAATATCCATAATTTCACACTATTTAGAGCCGACAGAGCGGAAAGAAGCCACGGAGGAGTAGCACTCTACCTAAGGGAGGATATGGCTGCAAATACCGAAACTTTAGTTGCATTCTCAAACGGCACAACAGAGCTACTAGCAGTACACATAAGACAAACCGACATGCTCATCATAATTTTGTACCGACCTCCAAACACCACAGGGGAAATTTTCAAGGAGGTTACAGAGAAGATACAATCACTCCTACAAAATCTGCCAACTCCCGCTACAGATGTCATCATCACAGGAGATTTCAACCTGCCCATCATTGGGCAACCATGAAAATAGACGGAGGATCCAGGGATGAAAAACAGCAAGCCAAGGAGCTAATGACTATCATGGACACTGCATACATGAAGCAATACATCGAGGAACCTACAAGAGGCAACAACACACTGGACTTACTATTTGGCAACAACTTCGACCTGGTACACTCGTACGAAACTGTAAAAACTATAATGTCTGTTATGCCCTGATTTTCTACAGGTTTAACTGAGTGTAGGTAGGTTCGGCAGGACTGGGCTATGGGGCTTCATGCACAGGACACAAATGAAAAACAATAGAGGCATAAATAATAGCTGAGTAAATGGTTTATAATGCAGCTTTATTCTCCGAAAAATCACTGGTAGAATATTGGTTATATGTGAATTTGAAACAATGGCAAATTGGATAAGTCCGTGTGTACTTCTGGACTTTTACAATCTCTTAGCACTGTTCGCGGATTTGGATAGAGTTCGTTCGCCTCCCACTTCCAACGTTCAGGAATAATTCTTCTGATCACCTGTCCTCAACGAAACGTAGGCTATGGAAATCCTTAGTTATCTTGAGCTGGTGTGTCGGGGGTTAACAGCGACTCCGTGGCCGTCCAAGTTGTCCGGGAGTGTAGAGAAGGGTTACAGTTGGGCTAATTTGTCTAGCCGTTGATGACACGTCGTTATGGGACTCCTACTGAAAGCCTTAAATGCCTCTGTCATCGGCACAGCCAGAGAAACAGTGGATCGAAATAACGTAAGACAATCGGGAGAACGACTTTTCTTACTAATTCTGAGAAGAAGAAGAAGAAGAGGCCTTATGAGGAGGTTCAGACGTGCAAACGGCTTTTCGCCTTTCGGTCAAACACACAATTGTTTGCCCAGGAATCTTCTCGTCGAGTCTTCTCCTAAACTCGCGTAATCCCTTCTAACATAACCCGATCTTTCTACCTGGGACCGGTTATGAGTTATGATTGCTCTTAAACCCAAAGTAGTGGCGAACCGGCTGACAATACATTTATGAGACAATCAATAAGAATTAACGAATCGGTTGTTGAAAGATATAATCTTGCCCCTGGTTTCTCAGTTACAACAATATATTGGTCAAGGATTCATTCCCTCACAGAGGCACTTGGATCGCGAACACCGCAAAATCACTGTATATCCTGAGGGTGGAGCTGGGTAATATATCCACGACTTGCGGCACTTCCGTGACGTAGCTTCTTCTTATTATTATTGTTTAAATGTGAAGTTTGCTTGGAGGGTTGTCTCCAGATTACTGCACAGGCGTTTAGATGGGACAGAGTAAGAATAGAAGGGGAAAATCATAGAATGAGGAATGAAAAACTACTCAAAATTAGTCACTGAAGCCCCCCAACCGCGTCAAGGAGAGTAGTTTCAGGGGGGGGGGGAGCTTATATTCGCTCTAACTGGTTTGTTTTTGGCGCGGGACTATGGCCCAGAGGGGGTTCCTTTGTCTAACTTGGATGTCGGAGGGGAATACAAGTTAATTTAATCCCTTGGTTGAAGAGGGTAGCTTTAAAGGTCTATTATAAAGTTAGCATGTAGGCCGCAATAGGAATTACCTTTTTCTGACATTTACTCTAAGACAAATTATTAATAGGAGTTGAGGGGAGGATGATTGGGGAAACAAAAACTAGTTTATCCCGCGCCTTTGGACTCAATATTCGAGCTTATATTCGCTCTAACTGGTTTGTTTTTGGCGCGGGACTATGGCCCAGAGGGGGTTCCTTTGTCTAACTTGGATGTCGGAGGGGAATACAAGTTAATTTAATCCCTTGGTTGAAGAGGGTAGCTTTAAAGGTCTATTATAAAGTTAGCATGTAGGCCGCAATAGGAATTACCTTTTTCTGACATTTACTCTAAGACAAATTATTAATAGGAGTTGAGGGGAGGATGATTGGGGAAACAAAAACTAGTTTATCCCGCGCCTTTGGACTCAATATTCGAGCTTATATTCGCTCTAACTGGTTTGTTTTTGGCGCGGGACTATGGCCCAGAGGGGGTTCCTTTGTCTAACTTGGATGTCGGAGGGGAATACAAGTTAATTTAATCCCTTGGTTGAAGAGGGTAGCTTTAAAGGTCTATTATAAAGTTAGCATGTAGGCCGCAATAGGAATTACCTTTTTCTGACATTTACTCTAAGACAAATTATTAATAGGAGTTGAGGGGAGGATGATTGGGGAAACAAAAACTAGTTTATCCCGCGCCTTTGGACTCAAGCGGTAAGGCAGCCTACGTTAATATTAACTCTAGGATCCTCCTCTGAGTTAGCTGAAATGCTATTAGGAGTCGAAGAGGGTTTAAGGGGGACTTGGGGGTTAGATAGGAATGGGACAGGAATAGGATTTAGGCTGGAATCGAAAACTTGGAGGTTGGTATGGGTTGTAATTACCTGAAGTTTCTAGCAAGAATTTTGGCGGGCATAAGGATGTCGGCAGTCCTACGCAAGGGGGAGATGCTGGGCCTCTTTGAGGGGAGGAAAGGGGGGGTTAGCCTCGTGGGCATTAATTCACTGCCCCAGGTTGTAGGGGTGGTTAGTTATATTAGGGGATAGTTAAAGGAGGTACCAAATAGGTTTGTACTCTCTGTTTACGGAAGCTTTAGAAAATTACTTGCTCGGCACAATTTAACATCCTGATGGCATCCTTTTTAGAGGGAGTTATTAAGCTCGGGTTGGTATGGAAAACGACAGGGTGGATAAAAGGGTTACCTAAGCATGCTTGTTACTACGCAAAGTATTGGTGGATTAATGAGTTAACTTTAAAAAAATGACATGCAGGAATTGGACGGCATTCTTGCCGTCGTTGATATAAAAGTATAGGACCTGGTTGAATAACTCAAGTTCAATTGTATAACTACTTATGTGCTAGAACGAATCCCGGAGCTTGGGGTAATATACGTTTATCTTAAATGGAGAGAAAAACTAGGTGGTTTCCCTAGAGCTCTCTGAGAGGATCGTATTTAGATTTGTTCATTAATCTTATATAAAACAACAGAGATAAGAAAAACAGAGTAGTGTGGATTGTGGACTAGAAGGGATGACTGATTAGATGTATAATAGGTGTGGAAAGAGACGGAAAAGGAGGAACACAAGGACGAAGGAAAAAGAAATACTTAACTTACGCAAACGAAATGCGGGTATAAAATGACGGTATTAGTCGTTAATATAAAGCGAATGAACCCTGGTTGAAATGCACGGAATACGATTCGACATGGGCAGTGCCTCTGTGTCAGATCATATCGATCGGGCAATTTCTGGTTCATATAATATCCTAGGCACTAAAACGAAACAGCTGAGCTTGGGGTCGGTGGATGTGACATTTTTATGGCCTATACCCTCTTTCAAGGGGGTGGGAGGGGGGCATAGCCTCGCGCGTTCTACCCCTACGGTTCAGGTGGGGAGTGAACGAGATACTAGAATAGGTTTGCACTCTCGGTATACTGGGGCTCGAGTCGGAACTGACTCGGCACGGAATATAAAAACATCCTGATGGGCGTCATGCGAGGGGAAGGTTTGTGAAGTTGGGTTGGTAGGTCTACGGGGAGAGGACAAAATGACAGGGTGGCTCAAAAGTTTACCACTGGGCACGCGGTCACTAAGCAGAGTAGTGTGAATAAAACTTTTTCTTTAACTTAGGAATGGGTACATGCATGAGTGACATCGATCTATCTCATTATGGAGAGAGAGAGACTAGGTAGTTTTCCTGTACTTCTCTGGAGATGATCGTATGCAAATTGGATATTATTAATTATATAAATCAACAGATATGGATTAGTACAAGCACAGGGTTAGGTTAGTTTTCTGTGGATCGGGGGCATACATAGAAGACGGGTTTTCATGGGGTAACAATTTTTGAGGCAGTTGTACCGAGTTTGACCCGTAGCCAAACTCACGCGAAATTAATACGCCGATATTGTCCGGTACGACAATTTCCTAAGCACAGACCCGCATACGAAATTGGGGATGGTCTGGGGGCTTTCCAATTCAATGAGTAATTATATAATTTGCATGCATGGTTGGTACCTTCATTGAATATACATACTTAGTCGGTACATCAAGAATGTTCATTGTTAAAGTAATGTGGTTTGTATTTTAGAAGGCTGTGATTGAGGAGACGTATACATGTGTGGTTATGTGAAAGGAAGAAAACGAAGTTGGTGTGTTGTGTGGGTGTCTTGGATGTGGGAACCTACTACTTGTGGTCGACGTGCCTTTGGACCTTTTGTTTTCCTGCCGTGTTGGGGTCGATCCTTTGTTTCCTTTGTTTGAACCTAACATATTCGAAAGGTTGTGAGTATAACACCTTTGGTCAAAGTGTCTTTGGGATCTCTTGTTTTCCGGCCGTGTCGGCTTCCTTTGATCCTGTGGGTGTGTATTCTTCTTTCCGGCTGTTGGGTCCTTTCGTCCCTGCCGGCTTCCGTTCTGATTCTTGCGGAATTGCTACTGGGCTGTGGGTCGGGAGGTTGGTGGGGGATATTCCTTTTGGTGGTATTTTAATGTCCGACCACAGCCTCATCAAAGTTAGAACCCCCACACCAGCCACACCACCCAGAAGATGTCAACAGGAATCAAGCCAAATCCCCTGCACCTCTGAAAGATCTCAACTTCTACAGCAAAGAAATAGACTGGGACAGACTGAGAGCAGAACTGGCAGTAACTGACTGGAGGGCACTATTCGAAGATAAAAACGTCGACGAAACTCTCAGTATCCTCCAGAAACAATGCCTGGAGGCCTGTAAAAACACCATACCACCCAAATCAAGCAGGAAGCAGATAAAACAGATTCCCAGAGATATAAAAATACTAATGAAGAAAAGGACGTACTTGAGAGCCAAGCAAAGGAAGACCAGCCATGCGCACACTATCACCAAACTACAAGAAGAGCTCGACGAAGTTGAACGAAAACTCATCCAGTCACACCAAGAGCAAAGAACACGTGAAGAACTCCAAGCAGTTGCAAACATACGAGTAAATAGCAAATTCTTCTATGCATACGCAAAAAGGAGACTCAGGAACACCTCAACAATAGGACCGCTTGCAAAACCTACGGGCGAACTTGAGAGTGACCCAACCGAAATGGCCAAGATACTCAAACAGCAATACGAAAGTGTCTTTAGCCCGCCAAATGAAGACAAGAAAATCGATAATGCAACGACCTTCTTTGACAACGTTCCTGGGACACCACATCAACTCTCCTCGGTAACAGTATCAACAGAGGACATAATAGCAGCCATCGACAAGATTGGACCAAACTCTGCAGCAGGACCAGACGGCTTTCATGCCCAACTGCTAAAAAAATGCAAACATCAGCTAGCCTTGCCTCTAAAACTGCTGTGGAGCAAGTCCCTCCAAACTGGATATGTACCACAATCCCTAAAAGAAGGTACTGTCACACCAATACACAAAGGGGGTAGTAAAGGCATAGCCAAAAATTACAGACCAGTGGTGCTGACGTCACATCTTATTAAAATCATAGAAAGAACAATACGAGTTAAGATGGTCAGCTACCTGGAAGATAACGAGGCATTCAACGAGGGTCAACATGGCTTTAGACGAGGCCGCTCCTGCCTTTCACAACTACTATCACACTACGACAAAATCCTACAGGATATTCAAGACGGAGAAAATGTAGACGTCATATATCTAAATTTCGCCAAAGCTTTTGACAAGGTGGACCATGGGATCCTTCTACATAAACTCAAATCACTGGGAATAGGGGGAGACCTTGGAAGATGGCTCCACAGTTTCATCACCAACAGAAAACAAAGAGTCACGGTTCAAGGAAGCCTATCAGAAGCAGGTGGGGTCATCAGCGGAGTACCACAAGGATCAGTGCTGGGACCTCTCCTATTCCTCATCATGATAGGAGACATGCATCGACAGGGCTGGAACACTCAACAGCCTCATCGTTTGCAGACGACACCAGACTCATGAAGAAAATCACCTCACAACATGATGCACAGCTACTACAACAAGACTTGGACAAAATCCTGAAGTGGGCAGAAGAAAACAACATGGCCCTAAACGGAGACAAGTTCGAGCTTCTAAGGTACGGGAACAAGAGAGCACTACAAAACGCCACCAACTACAAAAGTGGACAGCAAGAAATTACCGCCAAGGACACAGTGAAGGACTTGGGATCAGTATATATGAGCAGTGACGCCACTTTTTCCCAGCATATTACCAAAGCCACAACAGCAAAACAAATAGCAGGCTGGATCCTGAGAACCTTCCACACAAGAAATGAGAGGTGTATGTTAACACTGAGGAAGTCACTGGTCCTACCACGACTGGAGTACTGCTCTCAGCTCTGGTCTCCCCAAAAAGTAGGAGAAATAACAGAAATTGAAGCCACCCAGAGGACATTCACCAGTAAAATCCATGGGTTTCAACACTTTAACTACTGGGAGAGACTCAAGGAGCTGCAGCTGTACTCACTTCAAAGATGTAGGGAGAGATACATCATCATCTACGTCTGGAAGATTTTGGAAAAAAAGGTACCAAATCCAAACATCCAAGAGACTCAACACCAAAGGCGAGGGAGGCTGTGCTATGTGAGGACTACGCCGGGATCAACACAAAAAATCAAATCCCTGATCCATCACAGCTTTGCATACAATGGAACCAGACTGTTCAACTGTATACCAACCCCTCTCAGGAACATGACCGGGGTGTCTCCAGACACCTTCAAGAAACACTTGGACATGTGGCTGGCCAAAATACCGGACCGGCCACCAACACCAGGATACCCCAGCACCAACGCCAACCGACTTCTGGAATGGAGAGTGGAAGAAAGGGAGCTGCCTGGTCGCAGTGGAGCCCCAGCTCAACTGTGTCACTAACGGACGGAATACAACAAAGTGTAACAATTAAAGTGTAAGTGTAACATATGAAAGTTCTTCAGTATCATATCCCTAAAGCCAAGCAGATATCCCAATGGACATTGTAGTTTAAATTGGTTTCATCCCTGGAATTCACCTTTAACCTGACAAGCACGAAATAGACCTAGGGGCTAGGGTAGTTATTTGTGCATTTCTAGCCTTGGATTCTGACAGAATTCATTATATTTACAATATAGAGCATTATTTGTTTTTGGTATGCTTTTATTTTACATATATGATGTATATATGAACCTTCAAGAGTGCTAAAATAAGTTGGAAAAGCATTTGGGTGGTGAAAAACGAAGTTATTGGCCACCCGGTCATAATCTCAGGCGAGAGAGCCACAGGCAGCCCTCCCCTCTCGCTGTCTGGGAGTCAACTGAGACGAGCGGGGCGGTGTGTGCCAGTGTCTGGGTGTTGCATAACGATCTTTTATGCAACCCACTTGTGCTACATTATCGCGGGAGAGAAAAATAACCGATAAATGATGATAATAAGAGGAAAAATAGGTGATAATTGGGGAGGGGGGAATAAGGTGGGGAAGGAGGGGCGGGGAAGTGGTGAGAATCACATGGATGAGTACTGGAGGGGAATTATCTCACCTAGAGACAAATTCCTTTGTTTTGATAGGCCCTTTTTTTTTTTGGAAGGCTTTTTTTATGGTCTTGCTTCCGTGAGGCCTATCGCGTTCCCTATAGGAAGCCTTCCGTGAGGCCTATCGCGCTTGCCGGGTTAAGGCTATTATGAAAATCATGTGCCTATCCATCATATTTACTTTTTTCACTTAATTCACTCACTCGCCCCTACAATTGACCGGAGGATAACAGGTTTTTCACAATACGTAGACGGAGGTCTTTAGTTGACTGGACGACTCGGCCCATGGGACAACTCGGCCCACTTTTGGACAACTCGGCCACGACGGCGAGACAACTCGGCCCATTATTTGAGACAGCTCGGCCCCATGTTTTGCTATGGGGCAATTTGACGAGACCAGTCAGGATATAGGAATAATAGGATGGGGAGAGCTAAGAGGATTTATGGCGTGTGTGTAATGTGGGCGAAATGTTCGTTTATTGTATAATTATGTCATAGGCTAGTTCTCTCGATTCATAATGTGTATGTTAGGTTAGGTCAGGTTAATTACGAGTTGTCTCGTAATTAACACGGGCCGAGCTGTCTCGTTTTTACTGAGCCGAGCTGTCTCGCCGTGGGCCGAGCTGTCCCGTGGGCCGAGTAGTCTAGCATTCAGGTCTTTATTAATATATATATATATATATATACGGGGGGCGATACCACTCTGCTTACGCAGAGTTGAAAAACTACTTGATATAGGCTACCCCTTGATTATTCTCGCCTTGTACTTTCTGTGTAGGCTACATGTATATCTAATTACGCGTTCCTCCTGTTTAGAAGAACCCAATTATACCAATTTGGTCCTCACATAGCAGATATATAATAAACATAATATTGTAGAAAAATACGTCCAACCTTTTGGTGGTAACTGGCACCTCTGTCAGACTGTCTAGCATAGCAGTACTGCCAATTGTAAGGAAAATACACATTTAGGGAAGAAATACTGTGTGTGTGTGTGTTAGGTTTTCTAATCTATCTATTTTTTATTAATTGCACCGCAACACCAAACACCTCCAATGAAATTAATGAAAGCATATATGTGATCCACCAGGATTCGAACCCGGGTTATCACACAGATTTTTAAGACACCTTAACCATTAGGCCTACACCACCAAGACGGTTAAAGGATTTTGCACACGCCTACGACTTATCCATTCTCGAATACTGGATATTAATCTAATTAATCATGTTCATATTCCCACCGCACTATGGTAGCCTAATTAGCCCCCATAGGGATAGGCTACATGAAGCAGAAAATAAAATGTTGGGACAAAAAGTCGCGTTTTCAACTGTTCATGATATTCCCAAACTTTGTGAACAATAATACCCGGTACTGAAACGTCTCTGAAATTTCCTATATAGTAAACACAGGTAAATATTGGGGATTTTTCTAGGGAATATTTGGCAACATGTCTTGGCAACGCTGCTTCTCCGAGACAGACTGGCTCAGTGTTGATCTGTAGCGTGCACGGTAAGGATATGCGTCATGTGTTAAGTGTAAACGTGGTCATTTGCTCCCCATAAACCCCATCTCTCACGTTCATTATGACGGGGAGTAAAAATGGCAATGAGACCGAAGCCAAATCGCCCAGAGAAAGTGGCGAAGACAGTGAAGATGAAAGTGAGATTTTAGAGGAGAGTCCGTGTGGAAGATGGTCTAAGCGGCGACAGGAGGTAGGTTGTTATACAGAATTCTATTTACCCTCTTATCACCACTATCTCCTCATCCCACTGTCATATTCCAGAGTCTATATCATCACTGTGGTCCCTGGTGCATGTTTTATAGATGCGAGAGATGTATAGTGAGTTATATGGGTGGGATTTTGATCGTATGTCCGCCCAGCTTGGCATGACGCATCCCAGGGTGGCCAACCTCAACCTTCATCTATCTGGCTCCCAACAACCTCACTGTCAACATATTGCTGCATTAGCCTATGGTCAACGATAACTAATGATTGACTAACTATTCTCTCTGAGTATCATTAGGCGTTTTATTTTATATTCTCCCAACTAGCCTACTTAAATGAATTTGGATTGCTTTTTTGTTTAGGGTGATGGCAGGGGAGAGTGGAGTGGAGACCCAGGCTAAATCGAAATTCGAAGCACTGTAACAGTAGCCTAGGCCTATATTCTTTTATTCATATCTAGGCTAATGCTTTTTGGATAAATCTACAGTTATACTAGGCTACCCCTATTTTGTCGTTATTCTGTTGGTACTAATGGGTTAATATTATTAGTAGTAGACTTAGCCTAGTATGGTTTGATGATGCGCGGAAATGTATATTTGACTTGAAATAGATTGTTACATTGAAGTATTACAAACCTTCGCGAACCCATAAACAGGGAACGTGAGCTGGGTTTAGACCGTCGGCGAGACAGGTTGTTGAACTTGTTGTTGTTGTTTTTGTTCCTCAAGCTGCCTGGCCCAGGGTGCCAAAACAGAAATTATCCAGTTCTGGATAATTTTTCTAAGCTTACAAGGATCAACTTTGTGCGGCGTCCGCGGGGGTCGCAGCCCCCCGCTACATAACAGGGGGTCCGTGGGGGCGTAGCCCCCCGGCCGCCGGAGAAATTTTGAGATATGAAGGTAAATATACGCACAATACATGCTCAAAATTTATTAAAAGGAATGAATAATATTGTAAGTAAAAGGGATGTTATGTATGTTTACTGGTGTTTAATGAGGATACTAAGGGAGCTGGCTGCCTGTACTTCAGTCTCAAAGAGATTCACTTCAGGTCCACTAATATAGGCATTGAAAACAGGGTTTTAAATTATTCTTTGCAGTCCCTGTTTTAGTTTTGTTACTTTTGTCCAATAAAGATTTCATGTATATTTGTTGTTGCATTCCAAGAACTATTACATACTTAATTTATATCCTTTCATATGATACATGAGTTACTATAGAGTACTGGTTAAAATACATACCGGTACCAAGTTTCAAGAATAAACTTTGATTAGAACATTTGTTTGTCTATTATTTTCCCTGGGCCGAGTAAAAAATACCTGGGTAGGCTATTCCCATCTCGGGTTAAGTACAATCAGTAGGAACGTAGAAACTTACTTTAATTTTCACAACTTTAAAAGACTCAAGATTCTGCTAGGCTAATTCCGAAAATATTCAATCAAGTCTCCGTTACCCCCATAAAGTCAGGTTATAGTAATGACAAGACATACCAATAATATATGTTAGTTAGCGGGTGTGGGGATAGTGGCAGCCCCCACTTTGGACACTAAGACTAAGTAAAGTTAGGTTAGGGTAAGGTAATGCAAATTATCTACTCATAACATGATAAACAATTGAACAATAAACTACTGTACTATATTCCTTGAAGAAATAAAAACAAACAATTGTACATAAGGCTGCGGAAAGATTCTTTAGTGATACCCAAGTCATGGCCGGGGATTCCGGGAAATCTATAAATGCACTGTAGGCGGTAGGCCTAGCTGCTGGCTGTACACTTATTAAATTGTACCGGTAATCTGGCTAAAAAGTTACCGGTATACAAAATGAGAACATAGAGGCAGGGTGCAGATCCCACTTTGGACACTAAGTTTGGACTTTGGTTAGGGTAAGTTATTGCAAATCTTCCACTCATAATATAAATTACAATAAAATAAGATACCAGTAGATAAGGTACTACTGTAGCCTATTCTGCCTATAGCCTATACCTTGAAAACAAAAACAAACGGTAAGACTGCGAAAGTATTCTTCAGTGACAGGTCTACCCCTATAATCCCACGGCAAACTGTTATTGTCATAGGCTATAGCCTAGCCAGGGTGTCGAATGACGCTGTTTTTTTTAGTGATAACACAAATGAACTTTCTGTATAATGATAAAAAAAAAAATCCTAGGCCTAGCCTACGTATTTTTATATTATTATTTTAAAAGTTAGACATCTAAAATAGGCCTAGGCTTAGGCCTACTGTGTTCCAAAACTCAAGAGTAGCCTAGGCTAGGTTAGCCTAGCCTAGCCTTACAAAAAAAAAAAAAAACAGGAATGTTGGTCTAGGCTAAGTTTAATATACACTTCCCAGGTCATTTTAACAGTTCTATTGCTTCTATATATCATATAATACACCATAGAGTAAGTTTTTAATAACTAGAAAAAAAGATCATCTTCTAAATAATTACCATAATTGAGGACCTTCGCCGTTCCCGGGTTAAGAGTGGGCTCTGAGTCTTAGCCTACCAGAACCAGATTCCCAGCTGCCTAGCTAACCTTATTTTTTACTGTCTTTAACCTCAAATCTTCCTTGATCTTCATTAGCCTATCAATACATTATACATAGCCCCACTAGTGGGGGCAGTCCTAAGATTGTTGGATAATGGGTTATCCTAAGCCTAATACGCCTAGCCTCAGCCTAGGCTACTCATTTCTGCTTCAAATCATCATTATCATCATAGGCCTAGGCTAATACAAGTAGGCCTAGGCTTATCTGAAAAAATAATATGCTTGGCTACTTACAAAATCGCTGTTTGGTGCTTGCTAGAAGTCAGGTTTATCCAAAGTATCACCTTGAACTTATACCTTATATATAATGAGTTCCCCAAGATTAATATGCACAATTTTAGAATGTGTAGGGCACTCGCACTTCACATGAAGTCAATGTTATATTCCAGCCCCTTAATTCACTCTATTTTCCACAAATATATCGGTAAATAACGCCTAAACACATTTCCAAGTGTTCCACAGTTGATTGGCGGCAAGCTAATTTGACGTCATCATTGGATTATTCTCGGAAACACCACAATGGAAAACATAGCTGATATTGGTTCGTTGTTTTCCATTGATCCAACCACATACAGTATATACCCCTGAAAAACCAATAATTCATCATAAAATTTTACTAATTTATAGCTTACCTTATGTCTCAAGGTCTTGCGCTCTTTGTCAAACACATAAAATTGATATTCATTCACTATTTTTAAGAAATTAAGAGACCCCATAAAATTAACACATACGAACAAATATCGTGTATTTTGCGGGAGTTTAACTGGGATCAGATCAGAAAACTAACATTCAAACTTAAATTAATATTTTACATTATTCATTTCAGTGAAATTCAGTCAATATATTAAACACATGGAGTAGTTTAGTTAATATATACATAGTTTTAGATAAATACCTATTATTATCCTTTAATCTACATATTATTGAGCATTCGAGTGCCAATAAAATTACGGTAGTTGTGTTCGTCTTGACTCAGCCTTCGGCGCAATATAACATCGGAGTGTAGGGGTACATTGGTTGTTTGTTTGTTTGATTGTTTTAGCGGACTCTCCCATCCAGGAGTTCGTTCTATGAACATAAGAAAATGGGAGTCCGCAAAAAGCCGATCGGCCCATACAAGGCAGATCCCTGTCACACCCAACCCTAATTACAAGGCCCAATTATAGACCCATCTCACTAATACCTTGAGTACTGACCCCACCAAAACGGTCAGAGATTAACACAAGATTACGGGGGTCTGCTGAGCGACGATTGGCCCACACCTGGTAGATCCCCCTCACACCCAACCCATCTCGTCCATATGCCTATCTAATTGTATCTTAAAGCTCCCTATCGTTCTTGATCCCACTATATCACTTGGTAGCCTATTCCACCCATCTACAACTCTGTTACCAAACCAATATTTGCCTATATCTTTTCTGAAACGAAATTTATCTAATTTGAAACCAATTGTACGAGTTATTTCGCTATCACTGAGCTTTAGTACATTTTTCATGTCTCCTTTATTAATTCCACTAACCCACTTCAATACCTCTATCATGTCACCTCTAACTCTGCGTCTCTCTAACGAATGTAAGCCTAATTTCTTCAACCTTTCTTCATACGGAAGATTTCTAATATTATGGATCATTTTTGTCATTCTACGTTGCACTCTCTCATAAGAACATAAGAACATAAGAAAATGGGAGTCTGCAGAAAGCCGATTGGCCTAAGCAAGGCAGATCCCTGTCCCACACACCCCCAATTCATTACAAAGCCCAATTATAGGCTTCACACTCTAATACCCTGAGGATCATCTTACCAAAACGGTTAGAGATTAACGCAGGATTATGGAGGTCTGCAGAGCGCTGATTGGCCCAACCCGGCTGATCCCCCTTCACACCCAACCCTTCTCGTCCATATGCTTATCCAATTTTATCTTAAAGCTCCCTACAGTTTTAGATCCCACTATAGCACTTGGTAGTCCATTCCACCCATTCATTCATCTCCAATGAATCTATGTCCATTCTGTACTAAGGACACCAAAATTGAACAGCATAATCCATGGGGGGTCTCACTAATGACAAGTAAAGTTTTAAGATAACATCAGCAGTTCTGTTACTCACACTCCTAGATATGAACCCGAGAATCCTGTATGCCTTGTTACGAACGCTTATACACTGTTTTCTAGGCTTCAAATCATTGCTAGCAAACACACCTAGATCTTTCTCACAGTCTGAGTTTTCTAATTCCATATTAGCTAGTTTATATTTAAAATTTGTATGCATCTTCCCTATCTTTAATACCTTGCATTTGTCAATGTTAAACTTCATCTGCCATTTTACTGACCATTCGTGTAAGGTATCTAGATCCCTTTGCAGACACTCTGTATCTCTAACTGAATCAATTTTTCTCCCCATTTTGGTATCCTCTGCAAATGGCTGAAACGATGGCTGTTTCCTTATTGTAATATATATTTGTTATATTGGTGCTAAAGTCAGTCACCTCATCCGAACCGAACAAGTTGTGTTTTATTTTATTTTATTTATTTAGGGATCTGCCTTGCTTAGGCCAATCGGCTTTCTGCAGACTCCCATTTTCTTATGTTCTTATGTTTTCACAGTGTAAACAAATAGCTTTCATGACTCGAGCTCTGGATTTATCCGTCTATATTTACATTAGTAGCTGCATTTGGACTTCAATACAGGTGATATATAATAGTTCTAAGATCATAGCCAATGTAGAGTACAGTGTAGAGCAAAGTAACTATCGTTTGATGAGTGTTACACTTACACTTAGTTACACTTAGTTGTATTCCGTCCGTTAGTGACACAGTTGAGCTGGGGCTCCACTGCGACCAGGCAGCTCCCTTTCTTCCACTCTCCATTCCAGAAGTCGGTTGGAGTTGGTGCTGGGGTATCCTGGTGTTGGTGGCCGGTCCGGTATTTTGGCCAGCCACATGTCCAAGTGTTTCTTGAAGGTGTCTGGAGACACCCCGGTCATGTTCCTGAGAGGGGCTGGTATACAGTTGAACAGTCTGGTTCCATTGTATGTAAAGCTGTGATGGATCAGGGATTTGATTTTTTGTGTTGATCCCGGCGTAGTCCTCACATAGCACAGCCTCCCTCGCCTTTGGTGCTGAGTCTCTTGGATGTTTGGATTTGGTACCTTTTTTTCCAAAATCTTCCAGACGTAGATGATGATGTATCTCTCCCTACGTCTTTGAAGTGAGTACAGCTGCAGCTCCTTAAGTCTCTCCCAGTAGTTAAAGTGTTGAAACCCATGGATTTTACTGGTGAATGTCCTCTGGGTGGCTTCAATTTCTGTTATTTCTCCTACTTTTTGGGGAGACCAGAGCTGAGAGCAGTACTCCAGTCGTGGTAGGACCAGTGACTTCCACAGTGTTAGCATACACCTCTCATTTCTTGTGTGAAAAGTTCTCAGGATCCAGCCTGCTATTTGTTTTGCTGTTGTTGTGGCTTTGGTAATATGCTGGGAAAAAGTGGCGTCACTGCTCATATTTACTCCCAAGTCCTTCACTGTGTCCTTGGCGGTAATTTCTTGCTGTCCACTTTTGTAGTTAGTGTCGTTTTGTAGTGCTCTCTTGTTCCCGTACCTTAGAAGCTCGAACTTGTCTCCGTTTAGGGCCATGTTGTTTTCTTCTGCCCACTTCAGGATTTTGTCCAAGTCTTGTTGTAGTAGCTGAGCATCATGTTGTGAGGTGATTTTCTTCATGAGTCTGGTGTCGTCTGCAAACGATGTGGCTGTTGAGTGTTCCAGGTCCCTGTCGATGTCTCCTATCATGATGAGGAATAGGAGAGGTCCCAGTACTGATCCTTGTGGTACTCCGCTGATGATCCCACCTGCTTCTGATAGGCTTCCTTGAACCGTGACTCTTTGTTTTCTGTTGGTGATGAAGCTGTGGAGCCATCTTCCAAGGTCTCCCCCTATTCCCAGTGATTTGAGTTTATGTAGAAGGATCCCATGGTCCACCTTGTCAAAAGCTTTGGCGAAATCTAGATATATGACGTCTACATTTTCTCCGTCTTGAATATCCTGTAGGATTTTGTCGTAGTGTGATAGTAGTTGTGAGAGGCAGGAGCGGCCTTGTCTAAAGCCATGTTGCCCCTCGTTGAACGCCTCGTTATCTTCCAGGAAGCTGACCATCTTAGCTCGTATTGTTCTTTCTATGATTTTAATAAGATGTGACGTCAGCACCACTGGTCTGTAATTTTTGGCTATGCCTTTACTACCCCCTTTGTGTATTGGTGTGACATTACCTTCTTTTAGGGATTGTGGTACATATCCAGTTTGGAGGGACTTGCTCCACAGCAGTTTTAGAGGCAAGGCTAGCTGATGTTTGCAGTTTTTTAGCAGTTGGGCATGAAAGCCGTCTGGTCCTGCCGCAGAGTTTGGTCCAATCTTGTCGATGGCTGCTATTATGTCCTCTGTTGATACTGTTACCGAGGAGAGTTGATGTGGTGTCCCAGGAGCGTTGCCAAAGAAAGTCGTTGCATTCTCGATTTTCTTGTCTTCATTTGGCGGGCTGAAGACACTTTCGTACTGCTGTTTGAGTATCTTGGCCATTTCGGTTGGGTCACTCTCAAGTTCGCCCGTAGGTTTTGCAAGTGGTCCTATTGTTGAGGTGTTCCTGAGTCTCCTTTTTGCGTATGCATAGAAGAATTTGCTATTTACTCGTATGTTTGCAACTGCTTGGAGTTCTTCGCGTGTTCTTTGCTCTTGGTGTGACTGGATGAGTTTTCGTTCAACTTCATCGAGCTCTTCTTGTAGTTTGGTGATATTGTGCGCATAGCTGGTCTTCCTTTGCTTGGCTCTCAAGTACGTCCTTTTCTTCATTAGTATTTTTCTATCTCTGGGAAGTGTAATGTAGAAATAGAATGGCAGGTTTAGCGGGGCTCCCGGCCGCCCCGGGACAGTCACAGGCTCTCAGCCAATTTCAGTATCAATATTTTTTCAGATGTTAGGTTCGGGATCACGAAGAAAATGGGCGAATTTTGGCACACTGGCCTGGCCGAACAGCCCCAAGGCCATAATCGAGCGCCCCCAAAGAACCCTCCCTGCCGACCACAATAAAGCCTGGGTGACCGAAGCCACTCCATGGCGGGGAGCTAAGGAGGGTGCGGAAACGCTCGGGAAACCAAAGCCCCACCCAGGGCCCTGTGCCCCTCAGCAATTATGAAGAGAATGTTGAGGGGCAAAGGAAAAATGTGACACTTTGGCTTCCAATCATGGTAGATTGGGAGGTCAATCCACGGAAGAGACGCCGTCACTTGAGATCTAGAAAATATATAAGTAAAAGGAACAGTCAGAGTAAGCTATGGGTATGGCAGAGATCGCTCAGTTCTCACTCTGATAGACCAGCCCATCACCACATGACTAGAACCCAATCCTCTCAGCATCAGCTAGGAAAGGCCCTAGAAAGCCGCCTTAGGCGAGGGGATAGCTCCCCTATTTCAACACCCTTTCGGGGTTGGGCACCCGCGAGACAGGTTATAGTTTTCGGTTAGGTTAGGCTTATGTTAAAAATATGGTATATATTAAGCAAACCACCCACCAATTTTCATGACAATTTTGAAATGCATGTTGGAATCCCTATAAACTGTACTTCGTTTTTATGTAAGTTTGATAATTTGGAAAAATCGATTAAGGGAGAAAATTAACATTGAAAATGATGTGTAAAAAGTCTCCCATAAACGGCGGCCCGCTATGTTATTGTAGTTTGCGGCCTAATTTCGTCTGTTAATTCACTTTCTCCTTAATTGGATCCCCTATGAAGTACAACAGATTATGATGACATAAGTGACGGGTTTTTAGAGGGGGCAGAGCTCCCCCTTCAACATATTACGTGTCTCACCGTAACTTCTATTACAGTATATAAACAACCCAAGAATTTTCACAGATATTTTAAATTTCATTTAGGATGTAATATAACCTATAGTCCATGTTAAAATAAGTGTCAACCCTCGAAAAATTCTATTAAGGGAGATAACATAAGAACATAAGAACATAAGAAAATGGGAGTCTGCAGAAAGCCGATTGGCCTAAGCAAGGCAGATCCCTGTCCCACACAACCCCAATTACAAAGCCCAATTATAGGCTCAACACTCTAATACCCTGAGGATCATCTTACCAAAACGGTTAGAGATTAACGCAGGATTACGGGGGTCTGCAGAGCGCTGATTGGCCCAACCCGGCTGATCCCCCTTCACACTCTACCCTTCTCGTCCATATGCTTATCCAATTTTATCTTAAAGCTCCCTACCGTTCTTAATCCCACTATAGCACTTGGTAGTCCATTCCACCCATCTACAACTCTGTTACCAAACCAATATTTGCCTATATCTTTTCTGAAACGAAATTTATCTAATTTGAAACCATTGGTACGAGTTCGCTATCACTGAGCTTTAGTACATTTGTCATGTCCCCTTTGTTAATCCCACTAACCCACTTGAACACCTCTATCATATCCCCTCTAACTCTGCGTCTCTCTAACGAATGTAAGCCTAATTTCTTCAACCTTTCTTTATACGGAAGATTTCTAATATTATGGATCATTTTTGTCATTCTACGTTGTACTCTCTCCAATGAATCTATGTCCATTCTGTAATAAGGACACAAAAATTGAACAGCATAATCCATATGGGGTCTCACTAATGACAAGTAAAGTTTTAAGAGATACAGAACCTAGAACCTGTAACCTGTAACGATATTTGTCCAGGATTCGGTAAACCTGACTTTTTGGACCGACAGCGATTTCAGTAATTTTTGTTTTGTTTTTGTATTTTTTCCTTCAGATATAGTGTTGTTTTATACTGAAGAGGAGCGGAAATGAGTATTTACCCATTATCCAACAATCTAAAAACACGCCCCCCCCACTAGTGGGGAGGGCTATGAAGTTCAGGGAAAATGAGGGGTTAAAAGCGTAAAAATACAATAATATAGCGTTTTGTATCAAAACTTGGCTCGGGTTTTCCCAAATTGCAAACCCATACAACCCCATTTTGTGAATACCCGAGCCAACTTTTGACGAAAGCTGGCTCGGATTTCACGGGGTGGAGTTGGTAGCCTAATATTTCATGTTATAAAAATAGTCAACTTTGGGAAGACATTAGCCTAACCCAACAACCTTACCTAACCTATCCTAGTATTATGGGTGGGGGCTGCCGCCCCCACACCCCCGCTGGTTGGGTTAGATTTTTTTTATTTTTTTTATAATGTTCTAGGCTATTAGCCTGACCTAACAACCTTACCTAACCTAACCTAGTATATGGGTGGGGGCTGCCGCCCCCACACCCCCGCTGGTTGGGTTATTTTTTTATTATTTTTGTTTTTTTTATGTGCTATTAGCCTAACTTAACAACCTAACCTAACCTAACATATTGGGGGGGGGGGGAGGGGCTGCCGCCCCCACACCCCCGCTGGTTGGGTACTGGCTGAAAAACTTATTGTTTTACAGTAGGCCTATACATGTATTTTAGCGTTTTTTTTTTTTTTTTTTTTTCTCTCCCTTATAATACATTTCAGCTCTTTATGCCATATATAGCAATGGTGTATATGCTCTACCGGACCTATTAGGCCTAAACAGATCGATGGGCTAACTGTCGGTCCAAAACATCAGTATAACCCAGGATTCCCCTCCCCTTAGACGGCACACAACACGACTCGGCGGACCTCTTTCTCCCTGCCTTTCAGTCTAATTAACACTAGGAATTTACCTAATTTTCTATCCAATGTACTATCCAACCAGCGGGGGTGTGGGGGCGGCAGCCCCCACCCATAATACTAGGTTAGGTTAGGTTAAAATCTTTAATGTTGCTTAATTGTTGGATAATGAGCTTACTGGGTAAGTTCATTTTCTATCCCATGTATCATCCAACAACTTTTGCCAAAACTTGATTTTTTTTTTTTTCATTTTTGGGGTTTCTTAACCCTTCCTCCCCGGGCTGTCTTACCCAATGACGGCCGCCCCTACCCGGGCGATATGGCCGAAAAACGTCTAGGCCTAGGCTACCGTATTTATGTTTATTTTCACTGCTAGAACTTTCCCACTCATCTATAATCGTAGTGCAGTTTTCAATCTGTATTTTGGCATTGAGTAGAGCTCTGTAAGTCAACTGGTACAGTTGTGATGACGATTTCAGTGGAGCCAATATTGCAGAGATGTTGCCAATATGGGGGCTTTTTAGACACTAATTTCGTCATGACGTCAGAACAATAACATTGAGGAGTCTTCTCCTTCTTGTTTTCGGAGGAGCGGTGACGAACGCTTGGGTTTGTTGACATACCGGTACGTCGTACGTACAGCGTTCGGACCAAGCTTAATTAGGCTAATAAGCTCATGCCTTAGATAAGGCATACCGGGTAGTGGCCCTTCTTTCGTGCTGTCCTTACCTAATGCAGGCCGGGTAGGAATGGTTAAGTTGAAAAACAACAAAACCCGAGCCAACTTTCATCATAAAAGCCATTATATCGCCTTTTTATGTCTTTAACCCCACATTTTCCCTGATCTCCATAGCCCTCCCCACTATCGGGCGCCGTGTCTTAAGATCGTTGGGTAAAGGGGAAAACGATTTTTGCGGAGGTTGAAACTAATGTCAATAACTATATATTGATGCAAATAAACTAAAACTAAAAAAAAAAAAATGAAAATAATTGGTGGGTGGTTTCCTTAATATTTTCCAAAAATACTAAAATGTGACGGTCCTCGGTAGGCTATTAACCCATTGAGACCCAGCGTCGCACGTGATGCGTCGGCAGTTTGTTATCACCAACTCCCAGTGGGGGGGGGGGGCTGCCGCCCCCACACCCCCGCTGGTTGGGTACTGGCTGAAAAACTTATTGTTTTACAGTAGGCCTATACATGTATTTTAGCGGTTTTTTTTTTTTTTTTTTTTCCCTTATAATACATTTCAGCTCTTTATGCCATATATAGCAATGGTGTATATGCTCTACCGGACCTATTAGGCCTAAACAGATCGATGGGCTAACTGTCGGTCCAAAACATCAGTATAACCCAGGATTCCCCTCCCCTTAGACGGCACACAACACGACTCGGCGGACCTCTTTCTCCCTGCCTTTCAGTCTAATTAACACTAGGAATTTACCTAATTTTCTATCCAATGTACTATCCAACCAGCGGGGGTGTGGGGGCGGCAGCCCCCACCCATAATACTAGGTTAGGTTAGGTTAAAATCTTTAATGTTGCTTAATTGTTGGATAATGAGCTTACTGGGTAAGTTCATTTTCTATCCCATATATCATCCAACAACTTTTGCCAAAACTTGATTTTTTTTTTTTCATTTTTGGGGTTTCTTAACCCTTCCTCCCCGGGCTGTCTTACCCAATGACGGCCGCCCCTACCCGGGCGATATGGCCGAAAAACGTCTAGGCCTAGGCTACCGTATTTATGTTTATTTTCACTGCTAGAACTTTCCCACTCATCTATAATCGTAGTGCAGTTTTCAATCTGTATTTTGGCATTGAGTAGAGCTCTGTAAGTCAACTGGTACAGTTGTGATGACGATTTCAGTGGAGCCAATATTGCAGAGATGTTGCCAATATGGGGGCTTTTTAGACACTAATTTCGTCATGACGTCAGAACAATAACATTGAGGAGTCTTCTCCTTCTTGTTTTCGGAGGAGCGGTGACGAACGCTTGGGTTTGTTGACATACCGGTACGTCGTACGTACAGCGTTCGGACCAAGCTTAATTAGGCTATTAAGCTCATGCCTTAGATAAGGCATACCGGGTAGTGGCCCTTCTTTCGTGCTGTCCTTACCTAATGCAGGCCGGGTAGGAATGGTTAAGTTGAAAAACAACAAAACCCGAGCCAACTTTCATCATTAAAGCCATTATATCGCCTTTTTATGTCTTTAACCCCACATTTTCCCTGATCTCCATAGCCCTCCCCACTATCGGGCGCCGTGTCTTAAGATCGTTGGGTAAAGGGGAAAACGATTTTTGCGGAGGTTGAAACTAATGTCAATAACTATATATTGATGCAAATAAACTAAAACTAAAAAAAAAAATAATGAAAATAATTGGTGGGTGGTTTCCTTAATATTTTCCAAAAATACTAAAATGTGACGGTCCTCGGTAGGCTATTAACCCATTGAGACCCAGCGTCGCACGTGATGCGTCGGCAGTTTGTTATCACCAACTCCCAGCGGGGGGGGGGGCTGTCGCCCCCACACCCCCGCTGGTTGGGTACTGGCTGAAAAACTTATTGTTTTACAGTAGGCCTATACATGTATTTTAGCATTTTTTTTTTTTTTTTTTTTTCTCCCTTATAATACATTTCAGCTCTTTATGCCATATATAGCAATGGTGTATATGCTCTACCGGACCTATTAGGCCTAAACAGATCGATGGGCTAACTGTCGGTCCAAAACATCAGTATAACCCAGGATTCCCCTCCCCTTAGACGGCACACAACACGACTCGGCGGACCTCTTTCTCCCTGCCTTTCAGTCTAATTAACACTAGGAATTTACCTAATTTTCTATCCAATGTACTATCCAACCAGCGGGGGTGTGGGGGCGGCAGCCCCCACCCATAATACTAGGTTAGGTTAGGTTAAAATCTTTAATGTTGCTTAATTGTTGGATAATGAGCTTACTGGGTAAGTTCATTTTCTATCCCATGTATCATCCAACAACTTTTGCCAAAACTTGATTTTTTTTTTTTTTTTCATTTTTGGGGTTTCTTAACCCTTCCTCCCCGGGCTGTCTTACCCAATGACGGCCGCCCCTACCCGGGCGATATGGCCGAAAAACGTCTAGGCCTAGGCTACCGTATTTATGTTTATTTTCACTTCTAGAACTTTCCCACTCATCTATAATCGTAGTGCAGTTTTCAATCTGTATTTTGGCATTGAGTAGAGCTCTGTAAGTCAACTGGTTCAGTTGTGATGACGATTTCAGTGGAGCCAATATTGCAGAGATGTTGCCAATATGGGGGCTTTTTAGACACTAATTTCGTCATGACGTCAGAACAATAACATTGAGGAGTCTTCTCCTTCTTGTTTTCGGAGGAGCGGTGACGAACGCTTGGGTTTGTTGACATACCGGTACGTCGTACGTACAGCGTTCGGACCAAGCTTAATTAGGCTATTAAGCTCATGCCTTAGATAAGGCATACCGGGTAGTGGCCCTTCTTTCGTGCTGTCCTTACCTAATGCAGGCCGGGTAGGAATGGTTAAGTTGAAAAACAACAAAACCCGAGCCAACTTTCATCATTAAAGCCATTATATCGCCTTTTTATGTCTTTAACCCCACATTTTCCCTGATCTCCATAGCCCTCCCCACTATCGGGCGCCGTGTCTTAAGATCGTTGGGTAAAGGGGAAAACGATTTTTGCGGAGGTTGAAACTAATGTCAATAACTATATATTGATGCAAATAAACTAAAACTAAAAAAAACAAAAATGAAAATAATTGGTGGGTGGTTTCCTTAATATTTTCCAAAAATACTAAAATGTGACGGTCCTCGGTAGGCTATTAACCCATTGAGACCCAGCGTCGCACGTGATGCGTCGGCAGTTTGTTATCACCAACTCCCAGCGGGGGGGGGGGGGTGGCGCCCCCACACCCCCGCTGGTTGGGTACTGGCTGAAAAACTTATTGTTTTACAGTAGGCCTATACATGTATTTTAGCGTTTTTTTTTTTTTTTTTTTTTCTTTTTTTTTTTTTTCTCCCTTATAATACATTTCAGCTCTTTATGCCATATATAGCAATGGTGTATATGCTCTACCGGACCTATTAGGCCTAAACAGATCGATGGGCTAACTGTCGGTCCAAAACATCAGTATAACCCAGGATTCCCCTCCCCTTAGACGGCACACAACACGACTCGGCGGACCTCTTTCTCCCTGCCTTTCAGTCTAATTAACACTAGGAATTTACCTAATTTTCTATCCAATGTACTATCCAACCAGCGGGGGTGTGGGGGCGGCAGCCCCCACCCATAATACTAGGTTAGGTTAGGTTAAAATCTTTAATGTTGCTTAATTGTTGGATAATGAGCTTACTGGGTAAGTTCATTTTCTATCCCATATATCATCCAACAACTTTTGCCAAAACTTGATTTTTTTTTTTTCATTTTTGGGGTTTCTTAACCCTTCCTCCCGGGCTGTCTTACCCAATGACGGCCGCCCCTACCCGGGCGATATGGCCGAAAAACGTCTAGGCCTAGGCTACCGTATTTATGTTTATTTTCACTGCTAGAACTTTCCCACTCATCTATAATCGTAGTGCAGTTTTCAATCTGTATTTTGGCATTGAGTAGAGCTCTGTAAGTCAACTGGTACAGTTGTGATGACGATTTCAGTGGAGCCAATATTGCAGAGATGTTGCCAATATGGGGGCTTTTTAGACACTAATTTCGTCATGACGTCAGAACAATAACATTGAGGAGTCTTCTCCTTCTTGTTTTCGGAGGAGCGGTGACGAATGCTTGGGTTTGTTGACATACCGGTACGTCGTACGTACAGCGTTCGGACCAAGCTTAATTAGGCTATTAAGCTCATGCCTTAGATAAGGCATACCGGGTAGTGGCCCTTCTTTCGTGCTGTCCTTACCTAATGCAGGCCGGGTAGGAATGGTTAAGTTGAAAAACAACAAAACCCGAGCCAACTTTCATCATTAAAGCCATTATATCGCCTTTTTATGTCTTTAACCCCACATTTTCCCTGATCTCCATAGCCCTCCCCACTATCGGGCGCCGTGTCTTAAGATCGTTGGGTAAAGGGGAAAACGATTTTTGCGGAGGTTGAAACTAATGTCAATAACTATATATTGATGCAAATAAACTAAAACTAAAAAAAAAATAATTAAAATAATTGGTGGGTGGTTTCCTTAATATTTTCCAAAAATACTAAAATGTGACGGTCCTCGGTAGGCTATTAACCCATTGAGACCCAGCGTCGCACGTGATGCGTCGGCAGTTTGTTATCACCAACTCCCAGCGGGGGGGGGGGCTGTCGCCCCCACACCCCCGCTGGTTGGGTACTGGCTGAAAAACTTATTGTTATACAGTATAGGCCTATACATGTATTTTAGCGTTTTTTTTTTGTTTTTTTTTCTCCCTTATAATACATTTCAGCTCTTTATGCCATATATAGCAATGGTGTATATGCTCTACCGGACCTATTAGGCCTAAACAGATCGATGGGCTAACTGTCGGTCCAAAACATCAGTATAACCCAGGATTCCCCTCCCCTTAGACGGCACACAACACGACTCGGCGGACCTCTTTCTCCCTGCCTTTCAGTCTAATTAACACTAGGAATTTACCTAATTTTCTATCCAATGTACTATCCAACCAGCGGGGGTGTGGGGGCGGCAGCCCCCACCCATAATACTAGGTTAGGTTAGGTTAAAATCTTTAATGTTGCTTAATTGTTGGATAATGAGCTTAATGGGTAAGTTCATTTTCTATCCCATGTATCATCCAACAACTTTTGCCAAAACTTGATTTTTTTTTTTTTTTCATTTTTGGGGTTTCTTAACCCTTCCTCCCCGGGCTGTCTTACCCAATGACGGCCGCCCCTACCCGGGCGATATGGCCGAAAAACGTCTAGGCCTAGGCTACCGTATTTATGTTTATTTTCACTTCTAGAACTTTCCCACTCATCTATAATCGTAGTGCAGTTTTCAATCTGTATTTTGGCATTGAGTAGAGCTCTGTAAGTCAACTGGTTCAGTTGTGATGACGATTTCAGTGGAGCCAATATTGCAGAGATGTTGCCAATATGGGGGCTTTTTAGACACTAATTTCGTCATGACGTCAGAACAATAACATTGAGGAGTCTTCTCCTTCTTGTTTTCGGAGGAGCGGTGACGAACGCTTGGGTTTGTTGACATACCGGTACGTCGTACGTACAGCGTTCGGACCAAGCTTAATTAGGCTATTAAGCTCATGCCTTAGATAAGGCATACCGGGTAGTGGCCCTTCTTTCGTGCTGTCCTTACCTAATGCAGGCCGGGTAGGAATGGTTAAGTTGAAAAACAACAAAACCCGAGCCAACTTTCATCATAAAAGCCATTATATCGCCTTTTTATGTCTTTAACCCCACATTTTCCCTGATCTCCATAGCCCTCCCCACTATCGGGCGCCGTGTCTTAAGATCGTTGGGTAAAGGGGAAAACGATTTTTGCGGAGGTTGAAACTAATGTCAATAACTATATATTGATGCAAATAAACTAAAACTAAAAAAAAAAATAATGAAAATAATTGGTGGGTGGTTTCCTTAATATTTTCCAAAAATACTAAAATGTGACGGTCCTCGGTAGGCTATTAACCCATTGAGACCCAGCGTCGCACGTGATGCGTCGGCAGTTTGTTATCACCAACTCCCAGCGGGGGGGGGGCTGCCGCCCCCACACCCCCGCTGGTTGGGTACTGGCTGAAAAACTTATTGTTTTACAGTAGGCCTATACATGTATTTTTGCGTTTTTTTTTTTTTTTTTTTTTTTTTTCCTCTCCCTTATAATACATTTCAGCTCTTTATGCCATATATAGCAATGGTGTATATGCTCTACCGGACCTATTAGGCCTAAACAGATCGATGGGCTAACTGTCGGTCCAAAACATCAGTATAACCCAGGATTCCCCTCCCCTTAGACGGCACACAACACGACTCGGCGGACCTCTTTCTCCCTGCCTTTCAGTCTAATTAACACTAGGAATTTACCTAATTTTCTATCCAATGTACTATCCAACCAGCGGGGGTGTGGGGGCGGCAGCCCCCACCCATAATACTAGGTTAGGTTAGGTTAAAATCTTTAATGTTGCTTAATTGTTGGATAATGAGCTTACTGGGTAAGTTCATTTTCTATCCCATGTATCATCCAACAACTTTTGCCAAAACTTGATTTTTTTTTTTTTTCATTTTTGGGGTTTCTTAACCCTTCCTCCCCGGGCTGTCTTACCCAATGACGGCCGCCCCTACCCGGGCGATATGGCCGAAAAACGTCTAGGCCTAGGCTACCGTATTTATGTTTATTTTCACTTCTAGAACTTTCCCACTCATCTATAATCGTAGTGCAGTTTTCAATCTGTATTTTGGCATTGAGTAGAGCTCTGTAAGTCAACTGGTTCAGTTGTGATGACGATTTCAGTGGAGCCAATATTGCAGAGATGTTGCCAATATGGGGGCTTTTTAGACACTAATTTCGTCATGACGTCAGAACAATAACATTGAGGAGTCTTCTCCTTCTTGTTTTCGGAGGAGCGGTGACGAACGCTTGGGTTTGTTGACATACCGGTACGTCGTACGTACAGCGTTCGGACCAAGCTTAATTAGGCTATTAAGCTCATGCCTTAGATAAGGCATACCGGGTAGTGGCCCTTCTTTCGTGCTGTCCTTACCTAATGCAGGCCGGGTAGGAAGGGTTAAGTTGAAAAACAACAAAACCCGAGCTAACTTTCATCATAAAAGCCATTATATCGCCTTTTTATGTCTTTAACCCCACATTTTCCCTGATCTCCATAGCCCTCCCCACTATCGGGCGCCGTGTCTTAAGATCGTTGGATAAAGGGGAAAACGATTTTTGCGGAGGTTGAAACTAATGTCATTAACTATATATTGATGCAAATAAACTAAAACTAAAAAAAAAAATAATGAAAATAATTGGTGGGTGGTTTCCTTAATATTTTCCAAAAATACTAAAATGTGACGGTCCTCGGTAGGCTATTAACCCATTGAGACCCAGCGTCGCACGTGATGCGTCGGCAGTTTGTTATCACCAACTCCCAGCGACGCATCACGTGCGTCCGGCATATTAAAATCATTTACGTGGCTCGTAAGGTAGGAAATGGCGGGAGAATAGGAGGGGGAGGTACCGTAGTGTGTGTGGGAGCCGGGCCGGTAGGTGTGAGCGGGCCAAGACAGCCGCGCGGCCGGTGGTGGTGGGCTTAGTGGGGATACTTTACACCCTTAGTTCACCGCCACTTTGAACCTTCATTACTCCGGTCGTATGGGAGCTAGAGGCTTGAGATTTATGTGAGACACTCCTTAGGATGTATGCCATACAGTACTCAGTTTTCACCCTAGTGCTCCAGGGCGGGTGGTCATGCGGGGGAGACGAACTTTCGACCCCCCCGACCCCCAAATGACCGAGGTGATTTTTTTTTTATTTTTTTTATTTCTCACCATTCTCTTCCATTTTGGCTCAACAAATGTTTTTGAGGCTCCCCCCCCCCAAAAAAAAAATATCCGAGGTGATTTCTTTATTTTTATTTTTTTCATTTCTCATCCTTGTCTTCCATTTTAGCAAACAAAAAAAAGAAGTGAAAATGGCTTGGGACTGGGGTGAACAAAATATTATAACTAGCCGGGGCTCAACGGGTTAAACAACACTGTATATCAAATACAGTAAAAAATAAAAAACGACAAAAAATTAGGTCAATATACAGGAGGCGCTACAATATAGGTAGCAAAATTCTAATGGTAGTTTTGGGTTCCTATCATCATATGCTTCATTTCTATATACTTTTTATCCCCGGGGGAAAAAAACAATTTTTTTTTTTTTTTTTTTTTTTTTTTTTTTTATTAACCTAACCTAAATGTATTTGGGGGCTATTAGGTTAGGTTAGGTTAATGACCAAAACAAAAAATCCCAAGAAAATAAATGAAAAATCCCAAAATTTTTGTTTTTCCCGGGGATAAAAAGTATATAGAAATGAAGCATATGATGATAGGAACCCAAAACTACCATTAGAATTTTGCTACCTATATTGTAGCGCCTCCTGTATATTGACCAAGAATTACCTGAAAAACTAGTACCGTATCTGGTTGGTGATAAATTTTTATCAAAATAGGCCTAGTCCTAGGCCTATCCTACGTTTTTTTTTTTTTCAGTTTCCGCATCTGCTGAAGCAGCTGAACCATCCAAAAACACGCTAAAAGGCGTGTTTTGTAGTGGGGGAGGGGTAGTATAACTGTAGATTTCGCTATTGATGTAGACTAAGGCAGGTAGGCCTGTAATTTGGATTTAGCATAGCCTATTAACCTTGTTGAGTGTTGATTAGGCTACTAAATTGAATACAATAGGCTATTACTGTGTATTGGGACAAAAATCGTATTTTTTTTATTTTAATACCACAAATTTTCCGAGTGTTTTTTATAAACAAAATTGTTCATTTGCATCAATATACGTATAGTGTTTGTAATTAATTAGAAATCTCTGGAAAACCTATTTTCCCCATAAGGCCTATCGATCGATGTTATTCCCCGATAGTGATTTGAAAAGACATTAGCCTAACCTAACAACCTTACCTAACCTAACCTAGTATTATGGGTGGGGGCTGCCGCCCCCACACCCCCGCTGGTTGAGTACTAATCCCTTAGTAAATAAAAAAAAAAAAAAATTGGCTGTCGATTATACGAAGGTGAAAGAAAAGTCGATGAAGTCTACGGTGTTTACTCTGCAATGTTCAGCTTTGATTGTACAGTACATTGATAACAGGAAAGTACCGAATTGACAACCTTGTTACGAAAATTAAATTTTAGTAGCATACTTTTATATTAGGTTTTTCCGAGGGTTTAACACATTTTCATATGATCTTTAGAGCTGTCTATAACTGGAAGTACCGTATTGACAACCTTGTTACGAAAAATAAATGTTAGTACCATACTTTTTTTATTAGGTTTTGCCGAGGGTTAAAACAAATTTTCGTATGATCTTTAGAGCATATAGATTCAAAATTTATCTTCAAATATATCAATAAAATTTGTGGTATTAAAATAACATTGAACCCAAAAATCTATGACCTGCCCGATTAAAGTTTTTCAAGTGAAGGTTACTTTGGGTTTTCTAAAGAATAACAACTCGATTACAGGTTTCCTGTCTTAGGAAATTAATGGTATTAGGCTATTCTAGATTACGGTTTCACAGCACACTCATCAATTTATATGGCTTCTATAAATTTGTCATATACAGTAGGGTCCCGCATAAAACGTGTTCAGATAAAACGAGCGACCTAAAATATTAATATTTAATTTTCGATAAGAACGAATGTGATCACATAAAACGAGTCCGCCGCCAAAGTGGGGCATATCCGAGGAGTTCTCATATAAAGCGCCGAAATATCGTACAAAACGTACAAAATATCGTACGCTCCTGACGGAAATTTACGCTTACAGTGAACATTGACCATATTGGGCCACCAAAATGCCGTGTTCACATAGAACGGCCTCGTTTATCGACCAATTTCTCGTTCTATGTGAGACCCTACTGTACCATACTTCATTCCTATATCGGTCAGTAGCGGCGCAAATGGAATTATAATTACCTGTACTGTGAAAAAGTTAATATTTACCTCCTGTTATCCACAGCCAAAGCTGAAGATTATGGGAGTAAATACCGTAGGCCTAGACTTCATAATTTTGTTTTTTTTCGGCAACTGTCAATCTTTTATTATTTTAATACTAAACCAGCGGGGGTGTGGGGGCGGCAGCCCCCACCTAATATACTAGGTTAGGTTAGGTTAGGGCTAATATTACCCCTTATTTTCGTCTTTTACCCTGCAATTTCCGCGTTCTTCATAGCCCTTCCCACTAGTAGGGGCCGTATTTTTAGATTGTTGGATAATGGGTAAATACTCATTTCCGCCAGTCCTTAATATAAAACAACACTGTATATTAAAGAAAACTGAGAAAAACACAAAACGCTAAATTCGCTGTGAAACCGGATCTAGAATTTTACCAAATTATTTTTTTAGGCCTAGGCCACGTAGGCCTAGCCTAGTCTATGTGTTTTTGTATTATACAGTAATTCTTTTTCGGGAAGGATGTAGTATCCGGGCGTATGGTCGTCAGGTTTACATAGGTCGATCGATCGCGGTTAAGTTCCCGGCTATTTTTTCTGTTAGTTGCCCCCCTGCTGGCAATATATAATTATGATAATATAAGCTTTTTACCAACTATATAAATCTAAAGTTAGAGATGTACCTGCAGTACCTGCCTGACCTTTGCTGAGTGAGGACCTGTCCCTAGTGACTTATCTTGCCCATAGTGTGGTGATAGTGTTAACGCTTTCTTAAAATGTCTGGTGTTGACGAGATTGCTACCTCCTCTCATATTCTCCAGCTTTGTCTTGCTTTGCAAGAAAGGCTGGATAATGTGGAGAGAGAGGTGCAGTCTCTCAAAGACGAGAATTTGGCCTTAAAGCTGACTTTGGCTGACAAAAAAAGTGAGGATAGTGCAACTGCTGTTAGGGATCGTGGTGCTCCCTGGACAGTTGTTCCAACAAGTGCAACAACCTGCAAATTTCTACGGCGGCCAGTTGCCCTCAGCAACAAGTTAATCACCTTGGATGACGAATGTGATGGTGAGGCTGCTAGTGCTTCCTTCGGCGAGGAAACCAGGAGAAAGGTAAGTAAGTTGCCACCAAACATAGGGAATGCTGTGACTGCTGCCCCCCCAGGAGTACCTTCAACTGCTGCCCCAGGAGTTCCTGCCGCTGCCGCAGCTGCTACCAAGTCATCGACAAGGAGAGGCAAGTCCTTCTCAATTGTTGGGGACTCCATGGTCAGACACTTAGCTAGGTCCACCTGTACTGATATTAGGAAGCTTGTCTGTCTGCCTGGTGCCGGGGTTGGGAAGATGTTAGAGGAAATTGATTACATCATGAAAGATATTGGAGATAGCCCCATTATCTGTCTCAGTACAGGGAGCAATGATGTTGGTAAAGGTAGGACGGAAGTACTGCTTCGGCAGTACAGGGAGGTGTTAGATAAAGTTAGGAGGAAGGGAGGCATACCTGTAGTACACAGTATCTTGCCACAGAGAGGGGTCAGCAAGGAATGGTCATCTAGGGCAATTGGTATCAATTGTCGGCTGGAAAAATACTGCAATGCAAATGCAATACCATTCCTTGATAACTGGACCCGTTTCTATGGTAAAAATCAGTTGTACGGACAGGACGGGGTTCATCTTTCTCGGCTAGGGGTGGCAAATTTAGCTAGGTCAATAGATAGGATTGTTGCGGGGTTTCGCTGAAAATAAAGCCTGAGAATATGAGTAAGAATAATTGTCTAGATAGGGTAAATTGCCGTACTGGTACATCAGATAGGAATAGAAAATATCAGTCACAGGATTTTAATTGTACTGCTAGTCGAAATATTGAAGGTGTAACAGAAGATGGGAATTCAGTTAGAAATAAAGGTAAATCCGATACCAGTAAAATAAATTCATTGCGATTACAGTATATTATACAAACTGTAGGAGTTTATGTAACAAAATGGATGAACTTAGAGCACTTGTTAGCAACGAAAATATAGACATTATAGCACTGACTGAAACATGGATTAATACAGAATCAAGATTTTTTTTAGCAGAATTCCATATACCAGGATATAGTTTGTTTAACCCTCCAGCCCCGGCTATGTATTATATATATATATTCCTCGAAACCCGGGTGTTTTGGCCGAAAAACGTCTAGGCTAGGCTACCGTATATTCGTTAATCAGACTGCTTCCCGCATTCCCGCACATCCCCAAGCGTAGCTGTGTTATTTACCTGTAGAATGGCATTAAGTAGAGCTCTCTAAGTCAACTGGTTGAGCTGTGATGATGATTTCATTGGAGATAACTTTATGGCCAAAACAGCCACTTTACACCACTTTTCGATACTTAACAACAACATACAGGCACACACGAACAAGCGACGCTCTCCTTCTTGTGGCCGGAGATGCGGGGCGTCGGTCCAGCCGGCTGTTGTTTACATGCGTCGGACCGACGCCTCGCACACGAAGCTCACAGGCTTTCAACCACTGGGCGTTCAAGAGGTCTTCCGGGTACCTGTTATATGCTTTTTTATGGGCGTTCAAGAGCCCTTCCGTGGTGAGAGGGTTAAACGCGACCGAACAAGTAGGAGGGGCGGCGGAATAGCAGTGTTTGTCAGGAGTTCTTTAAAAAGCTGTATTAAATCAGGTATTAGACTAAATACTGATAACGAAAGTGTTTGGGTAGAGGTTAGCGAAGGTAGTGAGACCATAATTATTGGAGTTATTTATAGACCACCAAATATGAGTAGAAACGAAGGTACAGCTTTATGGCAGGAAGTGAAAATAGCATCAAGGTTTAGCAATGTGTGTATTATGGGGGATTTTAATTTTCCGAATATTGATTGGCAGCATCAAATCGGCGACTCAGATTCAAAAGAGTTTATTGAGGCGGTACAGGATAGTTTTTTTATTTCAATTCATAGACTCGCCTACTAGAGGTAATAATATCCTCGATTTAGTTCTCAGTAATAATGAACAAATGATAAATAATGTAGAGATAGGAGACCAACTAGGAATTAGTGATCATAAATCAATTTATTTTAACATACAATGGACAGGAAAGGCTAAAGAGAATACGACACTTATCCCAGATTTCAGAAAAGCCAATTATGGTGGATTAAGAAGAGCCTTAAGAGTCTATCCTATGGTTAAACTATTAAGTGGACCCAGGTGCGCTAATGAACATACTCTCTCTCCGATACCTGTCTTAACTCAGGATAATTTGACAGCTACATATAATAATTTTATTTCTTCACTCCACAATGCGCAAAATAAATATATCCCCAAAAGAAAATTTAGATCAACACAGAACCAACCCAAATGGATGAATAATAGACTATTAGACCTTCTAGGAAAAAAGAGAGGAATATATCGAAAAATTAAGAAAGGCGAAATTCACCTACTTGCTTACTATCAGAATCTATCAAGAGAGGTTAAAAAAGGTATAAGGACAGACAAAAGAAATTATGAAATCAGGATAGCCAATGACTCAAAAAATAACCCTAAGGCTTTTTACCAGCTATATATATCTAAAGTTAGAGATCAAATAGGCCCCCTTAAAACTACGATAGGAGAATTGACAGAGAATGATTTAGAAATGTGCAGTACATTAAATAGTCAGTTTCTATCTGTTTTCACTAATGAAAATTTGGCACAGATTCCAGAAGTCTGTAAGGTATATAGTGATAGTATAGAAAATAGGTTAAGTACGGTTACTATAAGTAGAAATGATGTGCTTAAGGAAATTGACAGACTGAAACCTCAGAAATCGCCTGGTCCCGATGAGGTATATGCTAGAGTATTAAAAGAATGCAGAGATGAGTTAAGTTACCCATTAACATTTCTTTTTAACAATTCATTAGAAACAGGTATAGTTCCAGAAGCTTGGAAGCTTGCAAATGTAGTTCCAATTTTCAAAAAAGGTGATAAATCAATAGCATCCAATTACCGTCCCATTAGTCTCACTTCAATCATAGGAAAGCTACTAGAGTCAATTATTGCTAGGAAAATGAGAAACCACTTAGAAACATTTAACTTAATCAATTCTTCTCAGCATGGATTCACTCAGGGACGTTCTTGCCTTACTAATTTGCTTAGTTTTTTCTCAGAGGTATATGAAGTAGTAGATAATGACAAGTCATATGATATTATATATTTAGATTTCAGTAAAGCTTTCGACAGAGTCCCTCATGAGAGATTGATGAGAAAGGTTGAGGCACATGGAATAGGTGGGGCGTTGTTAGGATGGATTAGGTCATGGCTAATTGGTAGGAAGCAGAGAGTCAGCATAAATGGTACTAAATCAGAATGGGGATCAGTCAAGAGTGGTGTCCCCCAGGGATCTGTATTAGGTCCTCTGTTGTTTATTATATACATAAATTACCTTGATTTAGGTATAACTAGTAGGATAAGTAAATTTGCATACGATACCAAAATGGGGAGAAAAATTGATTCAGTTAGAGATATACAGTAGAGTGTCTGCAAAGGGATCTAGATACCTTACACGAATGGTCAGTAAAATGGCAGATGAAGTTTAACATTGACAAATGCAAGGTATTAAAGATAGGGAAGATGCATACAAATTTTAAATATAAACTAGCTAATATGGAATTAGAAAACTCAGACTGTGAGAAAGATCTAGGTGTGTTTGTTAGCAATGATTTGAAGCTTAGAAAACAATGTATAAGCGTTCGTAACAAGGCAAACAGGATTCTCGGGTTCATATCTAGGAGTGTGAGTAACAGAACTGCTGATGTTATCTTAAAACTTTACTTGTCATTAGTGAGACCCCATATGGATTATGCTGTTCAATTTTGGTGTCCTTATTACAGAATGGACATAGATTCATTGGAGAGAGTACAACGTAGAATGACAAAAATGATCCATAATATTAGAAATCTTCCGTATGAAGAAAGGTTGAAGAAATTAGGCTTACATTCGTTAGAGAGACGCAGAGTTAGAGGTGACATGATAGAGGTATTCAAGTGGGTTAGTGGAATTAATAAAGGGGACATGACAAATGTACTAAAGCTCAGTGATAGCGAAAGAACTCGTACCAATGGTTTCAAATTAGATAAATTTTGTTTCAGAAAAGATATAGGCAAATATTGGTTTGGTAACAGAGTTGTAGATGGGTGGAATGGACTACCAAGTGCTATAGTGGGATTACAAACGGTAGGGAGCTTTAAGATAAAATTGGATAAGCATATGGACGAGAAGGGTTGGGTGTGAAGGGGGATCAGCCGGGTTGGGCCAATCAGCGCTCTGTAGACCCCCGTAATCCTGCGTTAATCTCTAACCGTTTTGGTAAGATGATCCTCAGGGTATTAGAGTGTTGAGCCTATAATTGGGGTTGTGTGGGACAGGGATCTGCCTTGCTTAGGCCAATCGGCTTTCTGCAGACTCCCATTTTCTTATGTTCTTATGACCATTAAAATAAGTCAAGGGCGGGGGGGTTAGGCCTCAACCTATTATTGTATCCCACGGCAGTCAAAATAGAAGGGAACATGATTGCGAGCGTAATGTAAACAAGACGGGGGAGCAAGACGTTTCGCAGCAAGTGATGGTTCACCTTACCGCGGCGAACGAGCCCGGACGCTAATTGGAACTGCGGTGAACCGACCCACACCAGGGCCATCAAATCAAGATGCTTAATACTGCTAGAGTCGTGGGAAAATAGCTAAATTGATACTGACATCACTGGATGATGTCATTCAATGATACAACTAAGGATGGATCTCCTACATTTCGAATGCCATCTGATACTTTTCAAATGATAAACATTATCTCAATTTATTACATAGGCTATATATTTCCTAATATGAAGAAAACAGTCTAATATCAGCCAGGGTGCCAGACAGTATATATAATATGCGTCATCGTGTCTTAATTTAAGAAGCTTACACATTAATAATTTAATAGGGACGATATACACCAGCACACTTGCGTAAAGCAGGCGTCACACCATGCCGATTTGAGCCACGACTGACCACGACCTTGAGTCGTGGTCAGGAGTGCCGACCTTTGGCGGAGAGCTTAAGGATATGGGGGGGTGAGTTTTGGACGGGACGCAGTATGGATGGCCACGCCGCCTGACGGGGTAGACCGGCGCCCATGCCGGACTGAATGTGAGTTTTAGGTCGCCGCTGGAGTGCCGATCTGCGGCGTAGTGCGTCGACAACGACCCGACGAACGGCGTCGACAGGAGTTACAGCGGCGTCAATATTCATTACTGTGCTGATGAGCGGCGACCCCTTCAGTATGGACGGTGACCCCGGCCCGCATGACCCCGAACGACGGCGACCGAACTCAAGGTGGGGTATATAAAAGGTACACCAAAGGGCAGGCCTCATCAGTATACCTTCAGCCACCGTAACGGTTGCACGCAGCCATGTTCACCACAGTCCCCAGGAACCCGATACGACATCTACGCTTACTCCAGGTTCAGTTAAATCTGGAAAATGACTACCTACTGACAAATATAGCCATCTGCAAGCTGCTGTTGAGGAAAAGAAGGAGGGAGAATAGAACCCCTCGCATGTGGGTCCGGAACTGGCTTCTCCGTAGGAAAACCTTTGGTATTTATGAGCAGCTACTGAAGGAACTCGCCCAGGAGGATGGGCCAGCCTACAGAAACTACCTGCGGATGGATGTTGCAGTCTTCCGGGAGGTACTAGGACGTGTGGCGCACCGCATTGAAAAGAACGATACTTTTTACCGGAAGGCACTCGACCCTGGCCTACGACTAGCCATAACACTGCGGTTCCTGGCAACCGGTGACAGCTATATGAGCCTGAAATTGTCATTATTAGTATTGATATGTACTATTATAAACATATATATATATTATATGGCTTGTTTCATTCATCCACTGCATGAATAATGTATGCATAAAAAAATGATTTTCGTTATATATACATATATATATAACATTCAATAACTAAATAAAGTAATACAATAATGAAATAAAGAAAGTCATCAATCAAAAAATACATACATATATAATAAATAAAGTATAAATAATTACTAAATACCTTATATAAATCAATATAGCAATATTAACCTAAGTACATGAATAAATTAATTACAAAATATATATATAAAGATATTAAATTAATAAGTAAATCAATACAATAATGAAATCACGAAAGGAATAACAAACGGCAGATACCACAACCAGGTCAGGTCAGAAACCTGTGGTATGCACAATGAGTCTCCACAAACATAATTAATTTGTCCACACGTGGCTGGTCAGTGTCAAACACTTTTAAATAATCGAGACATGCAAAACTAATTAAAACAAAATTTACCTGGCTATTCTGACGACCACTCTGCCGCACGATGTGGTCCTTGAGAAAGCCAAACGTGGCGATAATCCACTTATCCACTTATCATTTATGGTGCCGTGTGCCGCCGCACTGACGCCTACCGTTTCCCGTCAAGCGTCGTCAATCGCCGTCAAGCACCGCCAAGCGCCGTCACACGCCATCAGCCTCCAGTCCCCTTCCCGTCCCATTTTTATGACCTCACTCCACGCCGACTTTATTTCAAATTTTTCGCTTGTAGAACTTTTGAGGGGGTATGTGAAGACCAATCCCGACCTGTTTGTTAGGTTGGCGACGGCCCATGATGCGCGGCGACGTAGACAAAGACTGTCCACGACCCTTAGGTCGCGGACAGTCTTGGCCTAAAATCGGCTAGGTGTGACGGGTGCTTAAGAGCTTCTTGGCCTCCTGCATGCATTTGGGTGTGCTTTTCATATATTCTTGCCCCGCCTTGAATAATTGTCCTTGGATTTGTTTATTGGTTGCTCGTTGGTACAGTACCTGGACAATGTGCCTTCACTAACGAATTGTAGGCTACCTCCACAATAACTGTTTTAGCTTTTTCTTCAAACAGATCAACCCGCAGATAAAAAAAAAAAAAAAAAAAAATCCTGCTCGACGATTTAATGCACCGTGCCAACTTTCACAATCATTGTTTGTCCTGGTTGTTTGAAACACACCAATTAGGAAATCTTATGGAGATAGAGAGGAAAATTATGGTAATTGCGACAAATATACGCTAGACTGACATTAGGAATGCACTAGAATGTATCATAGATAGTATGGTAATAACCTGCATAATTACACTATAAAAATATCGCTAAGTATCCTTTGTATTGGAATACAAAATATAAATAACCTTTATTTACTAAGAAAGTTAAAAATAAGGATTTTTAGAAATCGAAGGAATTCAGATAATCGGAATAAAAGCTGTGGAAGCACTGAATGCATAATCGTATTTTGGATGGTGAACTAAAAAGCCTGCTTACCGGTACCGGTGCATATTTTAACCCTCTCACCACGGAAGGGCTCTTGAACGCCCATAAAAAAGCATATAACAGCTGCCCGGAAGGGCTCTTGAACGCCCAGTGGTTGAAAGCCTGTGAGCTTCGTGTGCGAGGCGTCGGTCCGACGCATCTAAACAACAGCCGGCTGGACCGACGCCCCGCATCTCCGGCCACAAGAAGGAGAGCGTTGCTTGTTCGTGTGTGCCTGTATGTTGTTGTTAAGTATCGAAAAGTAGTGTAAAGTGGCTGTTTTGGCCATAAAGTTATCTCCAATGAAATCATCATCACAACTCAACCAGTTGACTTAGAGAGCTCTACTTAATGCCATTCTACAGGTAAATAACACAGCTACGCTTGGGGATGCGCGGGAATGCGGGAAGCAGTCAGATTAACACATATACGGTAACCTAGCCTAGACGTTTTTCGGCCAAAACACCCGGGTTTCGAGGAATATATATATAATACATAGCCGGGGCTGGAGGGTTAAAGTCAGCAGTATAATTCATATTTTTTCACCAAACAACTTTAGGGCCTACCGGTATTTCTAAACTCAATTAATGAAATCAACAAATACTGTACATGTGGCACTCCAAGGACTCGAACCTAGGATAGGCTACTCACACCGAAATTCCGCGCATTTATGCATTACGCTATCAAGACAGTTAAAGAATTATGCTATGCACAAGCCTACGATTTATTATTCAGTAAGCACTAAGCAGTACCGTACTGGTCAGGAACACTGCTGTAAGAAGAGTGACAAAATCTGGGGTTTATATTGCAGTTAAACGAACCTGCTGGGAACCGTCTCATTCATTTGCTGCGAACAGGCATAACAAATTCTGACCGTACCTGCGGCAAAACATCACTTGCTGCGAAACATCTCGACCCCACAAGGCGGGCGGTACGCCCGAATACTACATCCTTGCCGCTTTTTCTCATCAGTTCCTCCATTGATTAGTGTGTTTTAAGATGTTTTTCCGGGATGGATGTAGTTTTCGGGCGTACGGTCGTCATGTTTACATAGGGCGATCACCGCGGTGAACTTCGCGTCTATTTTGACAGTGATTTTTTCGATTATTTGCCCCCTGCCTGACAATATATATATGATGATGACAATATATATATGACGATGACAATATGTCATGGGGGGTGAGAGGGGGCCTCAACATATTACTGTATCCAATGGCATTAAAAATAGACGGGAACATGATAGCAAACGTCCAACGTCAACGCCACCGCAGCCGCCGCCGTCATGTTTACATAAGAACATAAGAAAATGGGAGTCTGCAAAAAGCCGAATGGCCCACGCAAGGCAGATCCCTGTCACACCCAACCCCAATTACACAAGAACACTAGGTCATAAGATCGCGGGAAACTGCATATGGCCATGCGCGGCCCACATGAGGCAGCTCCCATTCACACCCAGCCCACATCACCCATATGGGAATCCAACTTATGCTTAAAGCTTTCAACTGTTTCTGAGCTAACCTTACCTTTTGATACCTTTTGATGTGTTCGCCACTCTTCTAGCGGCACCAAGGAGCGCGACGCCCCTCGTTATGGGTGGTGATTTTCTGCAGTAGACTGTTTGAAGCGACAGCTCGCTCCCTTGCGAGGATGGGCTCGTCTGGCACTTTTTGCAGTTCGACATCGAGGGCTCTCTTGAAGTTGTCTAACGAGACGTCCCTCATGTCTCTTACTCGCCGTGGGAGTTTGTTGAAGAGACGTGGGCCTCTGTATGATAACCAGCCCTCTCGCAGAGAGCCCATAGCACCCCTGTTATTCATCCGGGGGATTTCGCATTCCCAGCCTCTCCTATCACTGAATTTCATGACTCGGAGTATGTAGGTTTGGTACTAAACCCTCTGCGATTTTCCACGTGTATATTATTAGGTAACGTTCTCTTCTACGTTCCAGTGAGTACACCTGTTCTGGGCAGCGTATTCCACATGTTAACAACTCTATTCCCAAACCAGTGCTTTCCTATATCTTTCCTAAATCTAAACTTATCTTACTTGAAACCATTTGAGCGGGTTATGTCGCCGTTCTTTAGCTTCAATACCTCATCTATATCGCCCTTATTTAAACCTTTTATCCATTTAAATGCCTCTATCATGTCTCCCCTACATCTTCGTCTTTCTAGTGAGTGCAAGCCTAAGACTTTCAACCTCTCCTCATAGCTTACGACAAATTTCTAATACAGTAAACTTCCGTTAATCCGAAGGGCAGCGGACCGGCCCTCGTTCGGATTAGTGGATTTTTCGGATTATCGGACTTTACCCCTATGAACCTGTGTATGACGAAAACATTGAGGCATTAGGCCACCCAAATGACACAATGGTGCACACACACATATCATATGTTCATGAAATCACTTCAAAAGTTTACCATTGTCATTGTAGCCTATTACCTACTTCAAAACATTCAGATTAATGGTCAAAGGAATCTGCTGATATAAACTTAAACACCATATGTCCGCATCGTCGTCGTCTTCTTCTTCCGTCTACTAGCGAGTTTGTCTTGCTCTTGAAGATCAGATCAGATGTGGTTCGGGAAGTAATGCCTTAACAACGGCACTTCCCCGAGAGGTTCTTGTAATTTTCCTTTTGTGATTTTCCTTTTGTGACGTGCTCTGTTACATTATATTGTATTGAAAGCACCCTTGTCTTGTTGTCTTGAAAGCACCCTTGGGACGCTCCGATCACTGAACTATAAATACTGTAGTAGCGTATCGGAACGTCCAAAGGTGCGTTTTCAAGCTCAAGACCGAATGCGCTTGCAGAAAATGCGGTGCAAGCCAGTAGCGCATCGGAGCGTCCCAAGGATGCGTTCAAGAGCAAAACAAACTCTCTAGCAGACGATGTGGTGTTTACGTTTATATCAGTAGCTTCCTTTGACCATTAATCTGAATGTTTTGAAGTACCGTAGGTAATAGTCTACAATGACAATGGTAAACTTTTAAAGTTCATTCATGAACATATGATATGTGTGTGCTCCATTATGTGTCATTTGAGTGGACTAATGCCTCAAAAAGGGGACTTTGGAACTTCTTGAAATTCGGACCATCGGGTGAATTCGGATTTGGCCTCAAATTGAAAAATTCGGACTATTGGGAGATTCGAATCATCGGTCGTCGGATTAAAGGACTTTTACTGTATTACCGTATGTATCTTTTTCGTCATTCTTCTTTGGACTGCCTCTATAGGGTCGATATCCATTCTGTAATAAGGGCACCAAAATTGAACAGCATAGTCTAAATGGGGTCTTACTAGTGCTAAGTATGGTTTTAAGAAAACTTCATCAGTCCTGTTATTGTTCCCCAAGCTGTCTGGCCGAACAGCCCCAAGGTCCCGAGCAAGGCCATGGCCATAAACGAGCGCCCCCACAAAATTCTCACTGCTTACCACTAACAAAGCCCGGGTGACCGAAGCCACTCCAAGGCAGGGAGCTGAGGAAGGTGGGGAAACGCTCGGGAAACCAAAGCCCCACCCAAGGCCCTGTGCCCCTCAGCAATTATGAAGGGAAAGTTGAGGGGTAAGGGGAAAATGTGACGCTTTGGCTCCCAATCTGCCAACTTCTAGGTTGGCAGTAGGGAGGTCAGTCCACGGAAAAGACGCCGCCACTTGAGATCTAGAAGATATATAAGTAAAAGGAACAATCAGAGTAAGCTATGGGTATGGCAGAGATCGCTCAGTTCTCACTCGGATAGACCAGCCCATCACCACATGACTAGAACCCAATCCTCTCAGCATCAGCTAGGAAAGGCCCTAGAAAGCCGCCTTTGGCGGGGGGATAGCTCCCCTATTTCAACTCCTTTCGGGGTTGGGCACCCGCCCAAGTATCAGGGTTGTTGATTTTTTGGATTTTTTTTTAAATAAAAAAAATAAAAAAATCATTGATTTATTTGATTTATTTGATTTTGTTTTAAATATATGTATACCGGTACATATATTTGTTTGTAAATTTAAAAGCTATCAGTTATTTGTGTTACTACATAATGTACCAGTATCTTAAAATGAACCAATGCCTACACAAACTTATGAAAGCATGATAAATCTTCAGATTTTGTTTTATTTTGATTCACAGATAAAAAAAAAAAAAAAAATCATGATTTTTTTTTGTAAAAAAATCATTGATTTAATCAAGTGATTAAATCAAATTGATTTAATCAATATCAACTCTGCCGAGTATGTTTGCTGCCCGTGCTTGATGCAGATTTTACACCATTTATACTAACTCTCTGCTTCTTACCAATCAGCCAAGACTTAATCCACTTGAGTAGCATCCCCCCCAATACAATGTCCTTCTATCTTCCTTAACCCGGGAACTGCGGGAAGACTCTTAAGAGTTCCCCCGGCGGACTGCGGGAAGACTCTTAAGAGTCAGGGAATTTTTTTTTTTTTTTTAAAACACTTGATTTTTTTTTTTTTTTTTTTTTAATATATATTTTTTTTTTGCCCCTGGGCCATGCAAAATATCACTCCTCTACCTCCCCTCCTTCCCCACTTTCCTCCCCTCCTTCAGTTATCACCTATTTTCCCTGTTATTCCCTTATTCTGTGGTATATTTTCGTGCTAACATTAGCGAGTTGCAAGCAGGGCATTGTCATCACTGTTAGCAAGCGAGTGCAAGAGAGAGAGAGAGAGAGTATCGATCGACAGTGTCTTTCCAGACTTGGGGAAAAGTGGCGGGAAAGGAGGTTGCCTCAGCCATACATTATGTAACTCCCGGCCTGTATCGCCGATTTTGACCATCCAAACGCTGTTTCTATTTGTTTTATTGTTGTAACAGGTTAATACCTTTATAATCAACCTATAATAGGCGTATATGGAGAAGTATTAATGCTATATATGGTAAAATAAATATTTTAGTGATGGAAACAGCTCAAATACATGCGCACAGGCAGAGGTGTCTCATACCCCCCATGCGCACTTCAGAGGTTAACAGCCTTTCATGTGGAACTTTATCAAAGGCCTTACTGAAGTCTTAAGTAAACTATATCATATGACTTGTCGTTATCTACCGCTTCATATTTACATTTGTCGATCGCCATAGTTAAGTCGCGTCTATTTTGACAGCGATATTTTTTTCAGTTATTTGCCCCCTGCTGGCAATATATATGATGATGACAATATGCGAATGTCCCCTTAACATATTATTGTATCGAAAGGCAATCAAAATAGACGGGAACATGATGGCAAGCGTCCACTACCGGTCCGCATAGTGTAAACAAGGGTGGCGGTCACTTAACATTCTTGCCGTTTTTCCTTCTGCAAATGCATTTTTACTCATTAGGCTAACCCCCTCTGACATCTTAATGAAAATTATTTATCTGTTGACAGTAGCCACTCTAGCCTATTTGGCACTATATGAGTGAACTTTTTTTTGTGGTACTGCCTGGCTCGGTAGGAAGTTGCCAACTAGCTCCACATTTAGCGTTGCCCTTCACCGAGCACCTGTTGAAATTACATGCGATTATAAACGTGATCGCGTATATAGGCCTACTAACTTAAGTTACCGGTAACACTAAGTGTCCCAATTTATATATGCGATCCACGTGTCAATCGGTGTTTGGTCCTAATCACAGCAAGAATGTTAAGTGCGGGCGTAACGCCAGCCTTGTTTACACTACGCGTAGTGGCGTCGGACTTTTGCCATCATGTTCCCGTTTATTTTGACTGCCTTTGGATACAATAATATGATGAGGGGGGGCTTTGCCCCCCTCATCCCCCCATGACATATTGTCATAATCATATATAGTGCCAACAGGGGGAAAATTACCGAATTAATCACCGTCAAAATAGACGCGAAGTTAACCGCGGCGATCACCCCATGTTAACATGATGACCGTACTCCCGGAATCTACATCCATCCCCAAATCACTTATACCGGTATACACGATCGTGTGCAAACTGTCGGAAGTTTTTTTTTTTTTTTTTTTTAAAGAGACAATGAACGGAGGAAGGAAAAACACAGATAAAACAAAAAGGTCCATGTGCCTAAAGGCATCCTCCATTCATAAAATGTTTGTAACAACTGGATTTAAACATTTGTTGATTGTAAGTTTGTGGAAAGCAATTCGAGGGAAGTGAATTCCAAAGAGTAGTAGCTCTGGGGATAAATGAATTCTGATAAGCAGAAGTTCTGCATTGTGGAGGAGAAAGTGTAAATTCATGGGCGCTCTCAGCTGCCCTAGTTCTACGGGGAAAGATGTGGAGAGGCGGCATAATTGAAGCAAGTTCCTCGGAACAATTGCTGTGAAAATATCTGTAGAATAATGCAAGGGATGCAACGTTTCTTCGTATGGCTAATGTAGGAAGGTCCTGTGTGATTGCAGGGTTATTGATTAATCTAATAGCTTTATTTTGAATTTTGTCCAACTGCCTCAATGCAACCACTCCACTTCCACCCCACAGAGGTGAACAGTAATCCATCTGAGAGCGCACATGACTTTTATATATTACGGCCAACTGCTCGTCAGTGAAGAATTCTCGAACTCTGTACAGGAGTCCCAGTTTTTTAGAGGCATTCTTAGCAATGCTTCTAACATAATGTGTCCAGCTCAAGTTAGTAGTTAATGTTACACCGAGAATGTTAATACTAGGGGAAGTGGGAATATTTACATCATTAAAAAATATATGGGAGTCAGTGAGATTCTGTCGGTTAGAAAATTGAATGTACTTGGTTTTCTGTGCATTAAAGGAAACTAGATAAGTGTGATTAGAAACTAGATAAGGTGTTTAGATAATTATAGGGAATAGGCTCGCAGCCTTATTATACATACCGGTACCGTAAAACCGGGTTGCTTCGGACTGCAGTGATAACTTCGGACATCGGCGATAATAAGTAAGGTAAGATTAGGAGTAGTGGACGTACCACTACCAACATACAGCATAACTCATCTGTAAAACATTAACCTAACCAAACCTAACCTAGTATTCATGTAGTACTAGGTTAGGTTAAGTTAAGTTAAGTTAATGTTTTTTAGATGATTTATGCTGTATGTCGGTAGTGGTACGCCCACTACTCCTAATCTTACCATAAGTAATTAGCCATTGTCATTATATAATGGAAACGCTTTTTATTTTTATTTTTTTTGTGGGGTCCGTTTAGAGAAATGGCAAAGGAAGAGCATGTAAAAGCCCTAGGGAACTGACATGAGTATATGTACACAAAAAAAATATTATATATACCGGTACCGGTATGACAAAAATTTGTACATTTTTCGCTACCCTGCCAAACTTCTATCACCCCGAAGAAATTTGTTTGTATGAATGATACATACATACATACCGGTACATAAAATTTTAAGACTGAGTGTTCCACACATAAGTGCAGTTTCAGTCTCTTGTCCTAATGGCGGTGTTCCAGGCAACCCTGTTAAGGGCTGCTTCACTTGTCAAGTTCTTGGATTTGAGATCGGCACGTATAGTCCGATCCCAGGTCTTCCTCGGTCCACCCCTTGGTGCAGCTCCCTCCACAATCACAGACCTGCATTTTTACACCCAATTTTGTTCATCCATTCTCTCCACATGTCCATACCATCCCAGTCTACTTGTACGCATCACCTCGCTAATACTCTTTATACCTAAACGTCTCCTCAGCTCAACATTTGTTATTCTATCCTGTAGCCTGGCCCCACACATCCATCTCATTACGCTCCATTCTGTTGACATCCTCTACTTTAACAACTTTAACATCCGTTAAAGTAGAGGATGTCAACAGAATGGAGCATAATGAGATGAGAATGGTGAGATGGATGTGTGGGGCCATCCATCTCACCATTCTCATCTCATTACGCTCCATTCTATTGACATCCGTTAAAGTAGAGGATGTCAACAGAATGGAGCGAAATGAGATGAAAATGGTGAGATGGATGTGTGGGCCAGGCTACAGGATAGAATAACAAATGTTGAGCTGAGGAGACGTTTAGGTACCGGGTATAAAGAGTATTAGCGAGGCGATGTTGTGACTGTTATAATTTTGTAGTAACATTACCAGAGACAACATCCACCAAAGGAAATTTGTTACACTTGTATAACGCTCTAGCTAGAACACTATCATTTAACCCTCCAGCCCCGGCTATGTATTCCATATATATTCCCCGAAATCCTGGGATTTTGGCCGAAAAACGTCTACGCCTAGGCTACCGCATCTTTGTTATTTTGCTTGTTTCCGCATTCCCGCGCATCCCCAAGCGTAGATGTGTTTCGTACCTGTAGAATGGCATTAAGTAGAGCTCTCTAAGTCAACTGGTTCAGTTGTGATGATGATTTCATTGGAGATAACTTTATGGCAAAAACAGCCACTTTACACTACTTTTTGATACTTAACAATAACATACAGGCACACACGAACAAGCGACGCGCTCCTTCTTGTGGTCGGAGATGCGCGGCGTCGGTCCAGTCGGCTGTTGTTTACATAACTGAACAAAAAGCAATAGCCTACAATGCATACACAAGATCAAAAACACATGAAGCCTTTAATTACTTTAGAAACATCAGAAATCATGCCAAAACTGTATTAAACCTAACTAAATCAAACTTTCTCCACAAGCAGGCAAATAAACTTCTAAATAATCCAAATGATAACAAAATATTTTGGTCTACTCTTAACTCATTTAAATCCAACTTCACTACTGCTTCATCCATTCCACCATTAAAATCTCCGACTGGCAATCTTGTAAGTGACCCACGAGGTAAAGCTAACCTTCTTGCGGATATTTTCTCCACTAACTCAACCTTAGATGAAATAAATCAAGATGTCCCTGTACTTAATTTTAATTCGCCTGAAATTCCCTCACTTAAGATCCACACCAGACATGTCAAAACTATTTTGCAGAATCTCTCAATAGATAAGGCTCCTGGTCCAGATGAAATTCCTCCAATAGTACTTAAGAATTGCTCCTTGGTGCTCGCTCCTGTATTGGCAAAAAATTTCCGTCTGTGTACTCATACCTCATGCTTCCCAGTACCCTGGAAAGAAGCAAACATCCATCCAGTTCCTAAAAAAGGTGCCTCTTCAGATCCATCAAACTACAGACCAACAGCTATAACTTCCACTCTTGGTAAAGTCTTTGAAATTATATTAAATAATCACATAATTAAGCATCTTGAGAATAATAAATTAATCAGTGATAGGCAATATGGTTTTAGACGATGTCGATCAACTGCAGACATGCTTTGCCTTCTTACGCATCAAATCAACCAAGCTACAGACCAACATGGTGAAACACATACAATAGCACTGGATATATCAAAGGCATTTGATAGAGTCTGGCATCAATCCTTATTGTCGAAGATGTCACACTATGGCCTTGCATCATTAGTTCCACTAATTTCTTCTTATCTTCATAACAGAAAAATATGTGTAATGGTAGATGGCCTTTATTCTCAATTTCACTCAATAAATGCTGGTGTTCCCCAGGGATCAGTTTTGGCCCCAATTCTGTTCCTCATTCATATCAATGATCTCATATCTACCACTCATAATCCAATACATTCCTACGCAGATGACTCAACACTCCACAGTTCCTTCACATTTACCAATTCTTTCACCCAACCCGATCTTATAAATTCAAAAATAAACACTGCAATTTCTCTGAACCAGGACCTTTCTAGAATTAATGGATGGGGACAAAAGAATCTAGTTTCCTTTAATGCACAGAAAACCAAGTACATTCAATTTTCTAACCGACAGAATCTCACTGACTCCCATATATTTTTTAATGATGTAAATATTCCCACTTCCCCTAGTATTGACATTCTCGGTGTAACATTAACTACTAACTTGAGCTGGACACATTATGTTAGAGGCATTGCTAAGAATGCCTCTAAAAAACTGGGACTCCTGTACAGAGTTCGAGAATTCTTCACTGACGAGCAGTTGGCCGTGATATAAAAGTCATGTGCGTTCTCAGATGGATTACTGTTCACCTCTGTGGGGTGGAAGTGGAGTGGTTGTATTGAGGCAGTTGGACTAAATTCAAAATAAAGCTATTAGATTAATCAATAACCCTGCAATCACACAGGACCTTCCTACATTATCCATATGAAGAAACGTTGCATCCCTTGCATTATTCTACAGATATTTTCACAGCAATTGTTCCGAGGAACTTGCTTCAATTGTGCCGCCTCTCCACATCTTTCCCCGTAGAACTAGGGCAGCTGAGAGCGCCCATGAATTTACACTTTCTCCTCCACAATGCAGAACTTCTGCTTATCAGAATTCATTTATCTCCAGAGCTGCTACTATTTGGAATTCACTTCCCTCGAATTGCTTTCCACAAACTTACAATCTACAAATGTTTAAATCCAGTTGTTACAAACATTTTATGAATGGAGGATGCCTTTAGGCACATGGACCTTTTTGTTTTATCTGTGTTTTTCCTTCCTCCGTTCATTGTCTCTTGGTGTGCCTCGCACACCAAGCTTACAGGCTTTCAAGCTGCCAGAGCCTCAGCACCCCTCCGGGTTGCGCGGGGGGTGTTTTTTATGGGTGCCTCAGAGCCCTTCTGGGCCTGATGGGTTAACCTATTGTGTTTTCCAAAAAATTTTTTTTTACTTCGGACATGAAACAAACAAATACCCGGTAGTTTGTTGTTATTTAGTAGCAGTCTCTACGTTTCCAACGTAGGGTTTATGATCTCAGCCGCTACCACAGCGGGCCGATTTATCGGTACTCACGCGAAGTAACCAAATAATCTCTAGAGTTGCACCTCAATTCACTACTAGGCACGTTGTACACACTCCGAGACGACTAAGAAGGGAGAGAAAGCGAAGGAGAGAAAGAATTGTTATAGTTACCCATTTAATCTAGCTGCTCTCCTCTAAGCCATGCTCCATGTTCTATGAGCCTGCGCCAGGACCTGCCAAAGTATCAGTCACTTCGCGCCCACCGTCGACGTCACACGCCTTTTTTGTCTGTGCTTCGCGAGTGCCTGCTTTGCATCCCCTTCGCTTCAACTTTTAGTGAGTGTGAGCCTTTTCAGGCTGTTGAGGTTTTAGAAGGATGTTCAGTGATGTAGGCAGCACTTTACTACGGCTTTATGGCGTGTTTATGGGTGTGCGCGTAGTGCTGTAGACGTGTTTATTTCTTTGTTTTCTTCGGGGTGGTTGGTCCTCAACGCCGCGTAGCGGTCGTTGTGTGTCTATTCTACCCTCGCTTTTCGGGTTCATGTTCACTTTAACTACCCTTAACGTACTGGGGGGGGGGGGGGGGGGGAATGGGATGGGATGCTTCCCGCAGGATGCATTATTGTTTCTTTCCCTTTGTGACTTTTTGTTTTATTGTTTTTTCATATGACTACGTGTCTATGTTTTACAAGACTTGAGCATGACGTTTCTCTGGATTCTGCTTTGTGTGAGCATAGGCCACATAGCCTTTATTCTCTCACAAACATGCTGCTTTGGTCTCAACTGACCTATAGCCCTTCTGACTTGTTTATTAAACTTGTCCATAGTTGGTGGTCTTGTATTTCGTTCGCATGGTTCACGCTTTTGTCAGTTCCTTTTCGTTTCCCCGGGTCTACTTGACTCGTGGATACATGGTTCTGGTGAAAATGTTGGTCAAGCCCTAGGCTATCCTCCTTTTATTTTCTTAATTTAACGTAATTGTGGGGCTTCTCGGGCAGTGTTTAGCTTTGTTACTAGGTTTTTTCACTTAGGGATTGACGCTGCCCTAGTCTTTTCTCTTTTATGTGAATTGTGTAACTAGGCTAGGCCTGTGTTTTTTAACTTGAGCTGACCGCCGTCGGATTGGGCCACATAGTCCTGTCCTTCTGTTTTCCTCTTGTCTCTACTGACTTGCTGGTTGGTCTTCTACGCTCTTGTTAAATTTCTCATTAATTGTGTGTTTAAGCTAATCGGTTTTTGCCTTGAGCTGCCCGCCGTTGGAATGATCCACACAGGTCCTTTCCTTCTGCCTTCCTTTTGTCTCCACTGACTGGGAAGTCTCGGTCTCGTAGCTCTCGGTTAAATTCTCGTTTTTCTTACAGTACATGTTTCTGTTCTTCCCCTGCCTGTGGTTACTTGATCACTAAAAAGGGGGGGGGATGTCTGGAAACTGTACGCGATAGGGGCCCCGCTCACAGGGAGGATATGCTTGGACAAGTTGACTCTATTTTCGTGTTTACTCTATTTTCGTGTTTACTCTATTTTCGTGTTTACTCACGTTTTTTCGCCACACAGGCAGGGGTCTTCTGGTGTCCTCAGCTCCTTCATCTTTCTAAATCCGCCCTAGAAGCGCCTTTATCTTTTTGATGTGCCCTGTGCCTTGTCAAGGCCTAGGCCACATAGCTTTTCACTTGACTTGGTTTATGCGCCCTGTTCTGCCCCCCTCTTCATGTACCTGGACAGGGCTTTTTGGGCAACGGCTGATTGGCTGTTTTCCTATCCCTTATGTCCTGTTCCTTGTGTCCTCCTTCTGTACCTGGTTCCCGCCCTACGGGCGTCCTCCTTGTATACTGGGAGGACCCAAAGACCACCTGAAAAGTCCTAGGACTCGACCCAAGTCCTGTGTGTTTTGGATTCCCTCCCCGCCCCTATTTACACTTATAGGGTACTGTTGGGTTGCTCACACTTGACCTTTATCTTCCAGCTGGTGCCCGCTCTACTGCCGGCTGTCCCTCCGCCGCCGCCACTTCGCCACCTCCTCCCTCCGCTCTCACAGAGGGTTCTCAGGTATTTCGGATGGGACAACTTTCCCCAAACTTTGGTTTGGACCTGTTCCCAGGGTTGGGCCTCGCTAAGGGGCTTGTCCCAGCCCTGGTGTTGAGGGTCTCCGGTGTGGGTGGTTTTTATTTGACTTTCCTGATATACTTGCTACTTAGCTTCTTACTGGATCTTGTCTTCCTGAGTATTACGTGCTGATTTGGCTATACTGCCTCATATTGCCTGTCTCACCTCCACTGGTGGGTAATGCTTCCCCCATTTTTCAGTGCTGTGATTTTTTTTTTTTTTTTTTTTTTTTTTCTATATTCCAACTACTCCCTCTCGGGCATAGGCTGAGAGCCTGTACATTCCACCGCTCAATACGGTGAAGCCCGTGAGGTCTTGTTCCAGTCTGGGGAGTGAGACATGTGAAGCAACCATCATGGCTCGAAGCAGCTCCATCTCTGAAGCGGCCGGTTGCTTCGCTCAAGTGCTTCACCGTCTCACCCTCCAGACTCAGACCCTCACTCTCAGAACGCCACCTATTGAGCAGTGAACTCACTAGGCATTGTCCCCCTGTAACATATTTTGAATATGGGAATATTCATACAGTGTTATTTAATCAGGGAACAATGAGGGTATTTTTTTGGCATTTCGGTGGGCTTTGTGGTAATGCACTGATACTAGGTACAGCACAAATTCAATCCCAATAATGCCGGCTCCTCCCTGCTCTCGGCCGACATGTCATGCCCTATACCTTGTCAAGGCTTAGGCCACATAGCTTTTTCGCTTGCCTTGGTTTTCGGCGCCCTGTTCTGCCACCTTTTTTCATTGTACCTGGACAGGACTCCTTGGACGACAGCTGCTTGGCTGTTTCCTCTTCCTTGTGTCCTCCTTCGGTACCTAGTTTCCGCCCTACAGGTGCCTCCTAGTATACTAGGTGGCCCCTAGGACCTCCTGAAAAGTCCTAGGACTCTACCCAAAGTGGCGATTGTCCTGTGTGTATTGGATTCCCTCCCCTTCCCTATTTCCTCTAATAGGGTTCTGATGGGTTGCTCACACTTGACCTTTTTCCTTCCTGCTGGTGCCCGCTCTCCTGCCGGCGAGACCTTCACCGCTTCGGCCCCTCCTCCCTCCGCTCTCCCGGAGGGTTCTCAGGTATTTTGGGTGGGGTCTTTTTTCCCCAAAGGACTTGGACCTGTTTACCAGGGTTGGGTCTTGCCAAATGGGCTTGTCCTAGCCCTGGTGGTTGTGGTCTACTGTGTGGGTGTCTTTTAATTGACTTTCCTTGCTACTTGGCGTCTTCCTGGATATTGTCTTACTTGGGTTTCAACTGCTATTTTGGCTCTACTGCCTCATACTTTTCCCCTGTCTCACCTCCACTGGTGTGTGACGCTCCCCCCCCATTTTTCGGTGCCGTACTGACGGCTCCTCCCTGCTTCCGCCTGACATGCTTTCGGTCGTGGGTGCTGCCTCCGCACGGCCTGCTACGCCAAGGATGTCTACGACCCCCGCCGATGTGAAGTTTGTCTCTCCGCCCTTCATCTCCTGGACGCACCCTGCTTCGGAGGAAGGCCGACGGGTCTAGATCGCCTCACAAGCGAGGATCTCCTGGTGTCCTCTGGCTCTTCATCTTTTATAGAATTCCGCTATACAAGCAAATTTTCTACTTTTTGATGTACCCTGTTTATCTGTGTCTGGGAATCGGCCACATCGCCTTTTTTCTCGGTTATTGATGAAGTTGGTGCCCTGTCTCAGTTTGAATGTACATATGGTCCTGGATATGGCTACTTGGCTGATTTCCTAACCTCTGTGTCCTACTGTGCTTCGTTTCCGCCCTACAGACGGCCTTCTAGTGTACTAGGTGGAGTCAGGGACCTGTTGCCTAGTCCCAGGACTCTGCTCGCGTGGCGAATGTCCTGTGTGTCTTGGATTCCCCCTCCTATTTGTACCACTTAGGTGTCGGGTAGCTCACACTTGACTTTTTACTGCCAGGGGGGTTCGGCCTTGACTCCGCGTTGTGTTTCCACACGTTTTCCGCCAAACAGGCAGGGTGTCATCTGCCTCTTCCTCTTTCTCTGGAATCTCGCTCCACAGGTGGGTTTTATAGTCTTGGATGTACCCTGTGCCCTGTATCTGCCACCAGGAATCGGCCACGTGTCTTTTTCCTCTGGTTCTTTATGCCCTTTGCATTCATATGCCCCCAGGGACCGGCTGCTTCGCTGGGTTTCCCCCCTTGATGTATCCTCTGTTAATTTCCTTCTGTGCCTCGAATCCACTCCACAGTTGGCCTCTTGCTCCTAGATCGCCACAGAGCCTCCCTGACAGGTCCCAGGCCTCCGCTCACGTGGCGTTGGTCCTGTGTGTATTGGATTCCCTCCTTTCTTCATTGACCTTTTACCGTCCATCCCCACCGTGGCCTCCGCTTTTGTGTCTGGCCTGCTGCTCCGCTCCTCGGACTTCGCTGGGTTCTTCAGCCCTACGTTGCATTCGCTTTTCCTGCCCGGTCCAGGACGTTCGCCACCCATTGCCGTCGACTGGTTCGGGTGGTTTCTCTGCTCGTCAGCCCCTGCCGACGTCCACAGCCACCTCCTCCGGCCGGCCCTTTTAAGTCCAGGACTGACGTTCCTGGGGGTGGCTTGGCAGGAGGCTTTCTTGCTTGTGCTCAGCGACACATGTTCCGCACTATGGGAGGTCGTGGCGAAGCCCTCGTCGTCCTCCTCCAACCATGCGAGTGGTGGTCCGTCGCCGGCAAGGAGCCCTGGGGCTTGGGCTATGGGCCGGGCCGCGGGGGGCGTTGTATACGCTCCTCCCGTGGCCGTTCGTACCCGGTTTGCCGTTCCGTCCTGTGGGTGGACTATGCTGGCAAGTTCCGGGACCCTCGTCCTCCGCTGCCTTGCTCGGACGGGAGGGGGACAAGCCCGCTCCCCGCTCTCCGTTTTCGTCAGGACGGCCAGGTGGACGGGGGTTTGGCCATGGTAGTTCCTTTCTCCATGGCCCATACCCTCTCCCCTCAACCGGCTGTCTCATCGACTTGGTGGTGGGCCTGACGCAAAGCGCCCGCACCGGCTTCTCCCGCCCCCACTTCCTGCGCTAGCCACGCCGGTCGTGGGCATGACGGGGTATAGTAGGGTCTGGCCTGGAGGTGGAGGTCTCAACCTCCTCTCGGGCGCCCTCCCCATCATCGACGCAGTGTCTCAGGAGGTGGCCCAGGTACTCCGGTCCATGTATGGGGGTGGTGCCGTCGCGATAACATCTCCACACATTGTGTCCTGGACACACTCGCTGTAGTCGTCCGTGTCACGGGCCTGGGGTTCACCATCGCTATTTCACATGGCGGTCCTCCCACCTTCACACTGGGGGCCATGGAACCTCCACTGTGCTCCTGTTCCCCCAGGTTGGGTGTCCATGTTCACACTTGTCGTGTTCTGCCCGTTCTCGTTCACGAACATGTTCTGGGTGTTTTCCCGGCTGGGATCTTTACCTTGGGCGGCACTGACCGTGCCTTTAGGCCAGCTCGGACTCTACTACCTTGTTCTACTGGTCCCCTAACACTTCCCTGTATCGCCCCCCCTTTACTGGCTGTGGCCGGTACCGCGCTTGCTACATATGAGACTATCACACTGGGTCGCTCGGGGCTCGCTCGCGGCAGCGGTGCCCTGGCCTGCTCCTCCGGCGGCCATCTGGATAGCCACAGATCCGTCGTGTGAGGGGGGTGGGGCTCCCGATCTAACATGGATCTTCGCCACCGCGGCGAGTGGTCAGGGCTCTTCGCTTTTGCGTCCGGGCCTTGATCCTGTTGGTACCGTTCTTCTTCCTGCGGGTTCGCTGTCTTGCCCTGGCGGGCTTGTCGGTGGTCTTCTTATCTGCTGATGCCTTCGGCACGGACTGGAGTGGGTGACAGTCGGTGTCCACATTGCCTCCGCCCGTCGCACTCCTCATGTGCTACGTCCTCCACGGGCTGGGATTTTTCTTGTGCGGGGTTTGGTTGATCGCGCCCATGTGGCCGGCCCGTGCTTGGTACGCTCCGCTATACATGGAAATGCACTTAAATTAGTGTTCGATCATCACTGTCCAGAAGTAGAGAAGAAAATCATAGTACGAGATGATTCGCCCTGGTATAGCACTCTAGTTAAATTTCTTAGAAGAGCTGAACTTGAATGGCGGAAAAATAAAACAGACTCTACATGGTTGCAATACCTGTCAGCCAGAAGAGCTGTGGTCTACAAAATCAAAGATGAAAAGAAAGTGTATTATCAGGGAAAAGTTGACTCGTGTGGTAACGACCAGAGGAGGTTGGCTTCAATTGTAAACAGTTTACTTGGAAAAACAAGAGTCAGCTTAAGACCTTCTGTACCTGATGCCGAGTTGGCTGCCAACTTTGTGGCATTTTTTGCTGGCAAGATAACTCGCATAAGACAGGAATTGGATGATGCTTCTGTTGGTGAAGAACTTTCAGTTGTACTCCAACCCCGACACATTCCTAATAATGTCCTCTCATCCTTTCACTCAGTAGAGGTGGACATGATCTCGTCCTACATAAGAAACCTCAATAAAACATTTTGCCCGTTGGATCCCATAAATGTTTCCAAGCTACCAAGAGTCTATGATCACACAGTTGAGTTTATTTCCAAAATAATTAATAAGTGCTTCTCTGAAGGTAGCTTCCCACATTCTGAAAAGCATGCACTACTCCGACCTACTCTAAAGAAACCTGGACTTGATGTTGAGAACATGTTGAACTATCGTCCTGTCTCCAACCTGTCCTTCATATCAAAGATATTAGAGCGTGCAATACTTGACCAATTACAACCACTACTTCAGCAGAATGAAACTATCCCAATTTTTCAGTCTGCTTACCGACAGCATCATTCAACTGAAACAGCATTGATTAGAGTACATAATGATCTAGTTGAGAACATTTGCAATGGTGTGGCCTCACTATTGGTCTTGCTTGATCTCTCTGCGGCTTTTGACACAGTGGATCACGAGTTGTTATTGAGTGATCTTTATGATTGTGGTGTGCGTGACTCCGCTCTCTTGCTTCTTGGGTCGTACTTGTCAGGTAGATCCCAGAGTGTGATGGTAAATCAAGTGGTCTCGGACTCGACACCCCTGCAGTATGGTGTTCCGCAGGGATCAGTTTTGGGTCCTATCCTATTTATAATTTATATTAGCAGTTTGTCTCTTCTGCTTCGTGCACATAATGTCACCTTTCACTTTTATGCAGATGACACCCAGATTTATGTGAGAATCACAAATATAGTTGCTATACGGAGTAAGATGGAATTGTTGATGTCTGATATCAAGAAGTGGATGAGAGCGAGAAAACTTAAACTAAATGATGGTAAAACTGATATTCTCATCATCCGAGGAAATAGAAGAGCTGATTATATGGTAGGTGCCCTCTCCATCAATGTGGGTGGATCTCAGCTGTGACCGGCCAACTCTGTTCGAAATCTGGGTGTATATGTGAACTCCCGATTAGATTTCAAAGAGCATGTAAACCAGATAGTTAAAAGTTGTTACTTGCACATCAGAAATCTCTATTTGGTGAAGCCGTTTATAACCAGACGTTGCCTCCTGACGTTGGTTCACTCATTGGTCTTCTCTCGTGTTGATTATTGCAATGCCCTGTTGGTGGGTCTTCCAAATTATATTTTGAAGAAAGTTCAGTCTGTTCTTAACAGGGCCGCAAGACTAATTTTTGGTGTTCCACCTAGAACTCCTACTACATCTCTTCACATAGAACTGCACTGGCTGCCAGTAAGAGCAAGAATAGAATTTAAGTTGTGTTTGGTGACTTTTAAGGTTCTCAAATTTGGTGAGACCTTGCTACCTTGCGGAGCTGCTCAGGCGCCCACCGGCACACCATGGTGTAGTTGTGCGTCATGACAATGACCCTTTTCGTCTTGATGAACCAAGGGCTTTCCAGCAGTCTTCTTTCTTTGAGAGGTCATTCTCCTACATGGCTCCGAGGTTGTATAACAGGTTGCCGCTGTCCATGAGACAACTGAGTTCTGTTGAATGCTTCAAGAGACAACTTAAGACTTTTCTCTTTGAGAGAAGCTATGATCTTGAGAGAGGTGTCATGACAGATGGCTATAGAGTTTAGGCTATTTTGCCACTGCTAGTGATTGTTAAATGTGTGTTGTATATGAGCCTTCTTTTGATGCATTGATTTTTGTTCTTTTTTCTTTCTCTTTTCGAGCGCTAGTGAATTCTTCGGAAAAATTGGCGCTTATGAGAAATAAGTAACATGCTTATTATTATTATTATACATACGTGTACTGGGTTCCCGTCATTTGTCCGTTCACATGCAATCAGGTCCCACCTCACCACTGTCCCGCCCAGTCATCACTGTGGATGTTGTTGGTGTGGTGCTAACCGTGCCTCAGCACGACTCGCCGGAGTCCCCCCCGCTGCACTTGCTCCTGCAGTCTCGGTTACCACACCAGCCTTAACAGTGTTCCAAAGAGACTGCACCTTCACAAGACTCTCCTGTCGGTTAGACAATTGGCCTATGGAACACTAAAGTCCTGCCCCACCGCTGCTCCAACGTGTAAACTCTGTTGCCGCCGCAAGTGTGTTGCCAAACGGCTGAAGCACTGGTGTCCGTGTTCCGTTACCCTCCCTGTCTCCGGCTTCCTCTTGGGCCGGATTGGGGCCCTAGGGACCTTGTTGGCATCTGTGTCGTAAATGTTTGTGTGGCTGGGTGGTTGCCGCCTTTTGACCTCGGCTTGGCTGATATGCTTCATCGGCGCTGGCTGATGTCTCCGTGGAGGGCTTCAGTCATCTTGGATTGGGTTCCCTAACTGGCTCCGTGACGCTGGGTAGTGAGCACACAGCTCCCTCGGTTGCGTTTGTGTTCCGTTCCCTTCATCACTGGTTTGGGACACTCGCCGGCATGTACGGTCCTACATCTTTCGAGGCTGCCTGCCCGCTCTTGGGGTCCTCTTGGAGGCCTTGACGGGGCTGGTGCTCCCTCACAAGGGGTGTCACCTTTCTGAAGACCTGTTTTAGGCTCCGTCCGGCTCCAAACCATAGCCAGGGCCCCTTCCCTCGGGTTCGTCACTTTGACCCCTTCTGTTCGTTTTGTAGACTCGTATGGAACTTCTGCTATGCCAGATTCACGCCCTGTTGGTTCTGTGTGTGCCACTGTGCCGGGACGGGCTTCGGTGTGCACATACCTCTCCATGCCCACGGCCAGGCTTCATATGCCTTGGGTCGCGTTCCATCAACGTGTTCCCTGCTTCGTCATCCATCCTGCTTCTCTTCCTGCTGTCTTCGTCCCATACTGTATTTTCTTCCTTTCCCTGACAAAGGGGGGGGGGGTCTTTTTTGTATGCTTGTACAAAGCCTTTCTTTCAATACATGTCTGTTTGGTATATGGAGGATGTCGCTCTTACGGTTTTTACATTATGACTACACTGTCTACGGGTTTTACCTTGGTATGCTTATGCCGCATACCCATGTCTTGTACATGACGAATGTCGGATGATGTCGTCAGCCGGCTATACCGTGCCATTTTGTTTTGTAAACACTTAACACCTGCCTTCACTTACAGTTTTCGCTCTTACACTTTTTCCATTCTGACTCCACTGTCTCCGGGTTCTGTGTTGGTATACTTATGCCTCCTACCCGAGTCATGTACCTCCAGAGTGTCGTCTGATGGCGTCCGCCTGCTCTGCCGTGCCTTGTGTTTTTGTGAATACTTTCCACTTGGCTTCACTTTAGGATTTCGCTCTTCCAGTTTTTACTTTCTGACTCAACTGTCTATGGGTTTTGTGTTGGTATGCTTCTGCCTCCTACCCATGTCGTGTAACTACAGAGTGTCATGTGGTGACGTCCACCGTCTCCTGTGTCTCTTCCTCCCGTACTGTATTTTCTTCCTTTCCCTACAACAGGGGGGGGGGGGGGGGGGGGGTGTATGCTTGTACAAAGACTCTCTTTCAATACTTGTCTGAACAGTACTGTCTGTTTAGTGTTACGGATGTACCTCTTCAGGTTTATTACATTTGGACTATACTGTCTACGGGTTTTTGTATTGGTATGCCTATGCCTCATACCCATGTCTTGTACATAAGAGTGTCTTCGGAGGTCATCCACATGCTGTGCCGTGCTGTTTGTTATTGTACTACTTTACAATTGACTTCACCTTTCCCATGTTGGTGTGCCATTCCAAGGTCGACATGACCTCTTCCTTTACCTGCCTGTGCATTTTAGACCCTAGACTGATACACTTGTAACATGTACTTTCTTAATATGCACCGTACTGTTACGCTCTTTTTCCTATAAACTGATTTGTTTATTTGTGTCTTTTCTTGGTCATCTACTTTTGCTAAGGCTTGGGGTTTTTAAGGTTTCTTGGATGTCCGCCTCCAATTTGGGATTCAAGCCCTACGTTGGAAACGTAGAGACTGCTACTAAATTGGGAGGTTTGACGACCTCCCTTATAACCAAATAAGGAAAATCTCTTATTTGGTAGCAGTCTCGGAGTATCCAACGACAGAGTATCCCGCCCTCATGCCGATCCCCTGCCCATCCAATCTACACTGATTACTTGATACCTTGATACTTTGGCAGGTCCTGGCGCAGGCTCATAGAACATGGAGCATGGCTTAGAGGAGAGCAGCTAGATTAAATGGGTAACTATAACAATTTTTTCTCTCCTTCGCTTTCTCTTCCTTCTTAGTCGTCTCGGAGTGTGTACAACGTGCCTAGTAGTGAATTGAGGTGCAACTCTAGAGATTATTTGGTTACTTCGCGTGAGTACCGATAAATCGGCCCGCTGTGGTAGCGGCTGAGATCATAAGCCCTACGTTGGATACTCCGAGACTGCTACCAAATAAGAGGTTTTCCTTATTTGGTTATAAGGGAGGTCGTCAAACCTCCCAATTTGCCCTATGAAAATAATTCATAATACTTGGCCATCATTGAAATGGTGGTTAAAGATCAAATAATCATTCTCTGAGTCCAAAAACCCATAAAAATATGATAATCTGCTAACCGATTTATGTATTTAGGATAATTCTGGATATATAATATATATAAATTAGAAGAGGCATATATATTGTCCAAAAAAATTGTTATCTGCCGTAAGAAACACCAACACATACGGTACGTTATACTGTACCTATAAAAATGCTCAAATTCATAAAAATGTATATGCAGTGATAGAGTATACGTATACCTATATATTTTCACTAGGCCTAGTTAATTTTAGAGTTATTGATTTGACAGCATTGGTTATTTTTCCTGTTCAATATTTTCTAAGAGTTAGTTCAATGCCTAACGAGAACAGATCCAAAGAGTTAGTTCAATGCCTAACGAGAACAGATCCAAAAAGAAAATCTGTTAAACTTCGTATATAACCTCTTCCTATACTGATTATACAGGCCTAAAAGTATTGACTGTGCATTTTCCAGTAAGACATCAGACAGGAATAAGCAGCAATAATAAAATATTCATATAAAATAGTAGGAGCCGATAAATGAATGATATAAAACCACGAACGTACGTCCGAAGTTCCCCTCCGTTTGTCCGAAGTTATCCCAGCTTTCTTGGCAATCATTTTCCATAAGAAATCACTGTAGGCTATGTCCGAAGTCAGCCACTTTTGAGATGACTTCGGACATCATTTAGGATAAGGATAGCTCTCTTATTATGGGGGATAATTTTAGGAGGCTTCCTGGATTACCGCGCACTATCACCACATATCACTTGACCTAGTTAAATCTCTATAATGTGTTTACAGTCAGGAGAAATTGTTAAAAAACCTCGAAAAATGTCCAAGGTTACCCAGTTTTACGGTACTGTAATAAGTGTAATTTATTAGGGACAATGTAGGTCTATGGAATCCTTATGCTGTACTCATGTACCATATAATACACTGTGGGAGAATAATTTTGATCACATTTATAAAGCCCAATATTAACTCCCTGCGACATATTATGTTCCAATAAGTCCGAGGAGGCGGGAGCCCCAGGATCATTGCCACTGCCGCGCACTACACTCAAAACAACACTGCGGCCGTTAGAATTATCGGAGGTGAATGAGGTTGCCACCAACGGTTTTATCGTGAGGTAACTTATCGGACTTACTGAGCTCCATATGACGCTAGTGCGTCATATAACTTATTATAAAGGTATAGAGATAAGTCCATATGACGCGATTGCGTCATATGGGTTTTTGGTGGACTTATTCATATGACGCGATCGCGTCATATATGTCGCAAGGAGTTAATAGAAAAAACGCCCATTCTAATCAATGTCAGAGCTCTTTCGGATATCCTCACTGTTTACAAATGCCTTCTTTATGCAGTATAATCGATATTTACCCCCTGCTGGCAACATAGATGAAGCTTTCAATCATTCATGGGGGGGGGGGGGGTGAGGGGGGGGCAAAGCCCCCCCTTAGCCCATCGTGTATCCCACATTGGAATGATAACTAAGACCATGATAACACTCATTTCTCAAAATCACGCCAACACCGTGAACGACCGCAGCAGTGCAAGTACTGGTACTGAGCTGGATACACAGGCCTAGTTTGCCTTTTTCCAGAGGATCTACTGTAAGAAACTGTAAGAAATTAAAAATAAGGGTGTGAGCCTATTCCCTATAATTACCGGTGTTAATTAGCCATTAATGGATGAAGGACTATGGATGAAGGACTATGGATGAAGAGGTGCGGGAGAGGGTACAACAGGGGAAGAGGGTTGTAGGAACGCTAAAAGCAGTAACAAGAAATAGGGTGGTCAGTATGGAAGTGAAGAAGTCCTTGCATGACAGTGTGGTAATCCCGACACTGACTTACGGAAGCGAAGCATGGACGTTGGTTGAGAGACTCAGACCAAGAGTGAGAGCAGTGGAAATGAATTACTTAAGGAGTGCGTGCGGAGTTACATGGAGGGATAGACAGACTAATGAGGAAGTAAGAAGGAGGTGTGGTGTGGAGGTAGATGTGCTGGAAAGTGTGAAAAGGAACAACTTGAGATGGTTCGGCCATATGGAACGTATGGAAAGCGAGAGAATGACTAAGAGGGTGTACGAGAGCGAGGTGGAGGGACAGAGGGGGAGAGGTAGACCGAATATGAGGTGGAAGGATGGAGTGAGGAACTACATGAACGAAGGCGGTGCTGGTTGGGGGGAGGGGCGTCGACTGACTGGGGACAGAGGTGCATGGGGGCGGTTCGTTCGTGGCCACCCCTTCGGGGATCACGGCGTCAGGCAATAGATAGATAGATAGAATTAGCCATCCCCCTTCGAAAACCATATTTTATCATTACCCTAACCTAACCAGTAACCAGACTCCTGCTGGGTTAGCATTGGGTAAGATCCTGTGTAGCGGGTATAACTGTTTTTCAGATGCCTACATCCTAAGAAACTTTGAACAATATCTTTAGCCTACCGTAACCAAAACCTAACCTAACCTAGTATATTAGTAGGCTAGACTATTCGGAATTATTCCATAAGTGCACCTATACGAGCTAAAAAAATTATTATTGTATTTAACAGGAAGGTACGATGAGGTAAGTGATGTGGTAGGCCTATAGGTGGCAATATGCGGAAATGGATTATAAGGGTACCATACCGTCAACTGGGGCGAATTCGGACTTTACGTCAATTAAAAGTTAATTAAATTATTAAATAGATATATAACGTATAAACTTATTAGAAATCTGTTTTCACTCGATTGTTTGAAATACTTTTTATCTAACTTTCTTGCTTAAATAGTTTTAATGTAGGCCTATAATGTGATATGTTCTGATTACCGTCCAAATTAAAAACAGAAAATATAAAAAAAGTAAAAAATCGTAACATCGGCAAACTTTCTTTGGCAAACGTGTTGATGAGTAGATGCAGGAAAGTCTACGGTGCCAAGATGTACTTTCGTAATTAGTGTGAAAGTATAAATTAATTAATTGACATTATCTTCTATATTATTCCCAAATTGTAGGCCTATTAAATGACTATTTTTAAAATTTCTGTAAAAATGGAGCGAATTCTCTCTACCGTACCAACAATTCTCTTGAGACCTCTGGTGGACGCTTCTGAACTAGCGCCAGAGCTACGACTGTAGACATCACTATACCCAACACCTAGGATATGCACAGTTTATCTCAATTTTTGTGTGATTCTACACATTTGTATTATACAGTATACGACTACGCTAAGTGCTTATATACCGTAGTATAGTACCGGTAATACAGGGAAAGTCCATATGCAGCTGATAATGACTACAAACATAATGATAAGCTGATTAATTATCATAACAAAATTGGCGCAAAAATACCTGTTGACTTTGTATTGTAAATATACTGTACTGTATGTTATTTATGAATATGGATGATTTTAAAATATATAAAACAACAGTATGCATAGACCAAAGTATGTGTCAGCTACAGACATTTCGACTAACTGCATATATTATAGAATTGTTGAAGGAGAGGGAGGGTGGATAGCTCCGCGATGTCGCCCATTTCCCACAATGCACCGCGGTAAACCTTGCGTTCAGCGCCTCTATCGGCCACTGTAGGCATTTATTGGTAGGGAGAATTAGGACAGGATGAAAATTAATTAAATAAATAATATAATTTAAAGGTAGAATGTAGAGTTGAGGCGTACCACCAACCTTGTTTACACTACGCATAGTGGCGTCGGACCTTTGCCATCATGTTCCCGTCTATTTCAACTGCCTTTGGATACAATAATATGTTAAAGCCCCCCTCACCCCCCCCATGACATGTTGTCAGCAGGGGGCAAATAACCGAAAAAAATCGTCGTCAAAATACACGCGAAGTTATCCGCGGCGATCACCCTATGTAAACATGACGACCGTACGTCCGGAATCTACATCCATCCCTAATTTAATATAACTTTAGCTTTAACCTGTCAGATCCGGATATTGAGTGTAATTGGGTTTATAGTTGTCATTACACGTGGTATTTCTGAGTTATGTCACAATAATCCTTAGTTTTACATTATTAACTTTAATAATAAACATATAAATTGGCCAAGCATAAACCAGAAGATAGGGGAAATAGACTGGGGAAGTCCAAATGGCAGACAAAACAACCCTTGAATGTCTTAGCCTAGTAAATGAATTAGTTAAGAACGTATGCTCAGATCACATTCCAGAGAGAAAAATGAAGCGCAGAAGTAAGTCAAGAAAGAGAAAGGAGAAGGACACCATGGGAGTAAGCGCTGTAGTAGAATAAAGGGACCCCTGCCGAAGGATAAGTCAGAAATAGAGAAATTTGAGTGCGTAGTGTGCAAAGGCGAGCTTGTGTTAAGTGATGATCCTGTGGATGTGAATTTTAGAAATGAGTCTTTGCAGCTGGTGAACAAGTTTTGTTACCTAGGAGATACCATCTCTGCCGGTGGTGGGGCCGAGGCTGCCACTGTTGCTTGAATTAGGTGTGGCTGGGGAAAGTTCAGAGAACTGATGCCAATCCTGACCATGAAAAGAATGCCTCCCCCTGAAGGGAAAGGTGTATGCCTCATGTGTTAGAAGTGCAATGACGTATGCCTCAGAAACGGGCCGTTAAAGTAGAGGATGTCAACAGAATGGAGCGTAATGAGATGAGAATGGTGAGATGGATGTGTGGGGCCAGGCTACAGGATAGAATAACAAATGTTGAGCTGAGGAGACGTTTAGGTATAAAGAGTATTGCGAGGTGATGCGTACAAGTAGATGGGATGGTATGGATATGTGGAGAGAATAGATGAACAAAATTGGGTGAAAAAATGCAGGTCTGTGATTGTGGAGGGAGCTGCACCAAGGGGTGGACCGAGGAAGACCTGGGATCGGACTATACGCGCCGATCTCAAATCCAAGAACTTGACAAGTGAAGCAGCCCTTAACAGGGTTGCCTGGAACGCCGCCATTAGGACAAGAGACTGAAACTGCACTTATGTGTGGAACACTCAGTCTTAAAATGTTATGTATGTATGTATGTAAGGCTCCTACAGTATAAACGAAGAAAACTACTGTCACATCGGCTCTCCCAAGTTGGATTACAGGAAAGGCAAATTAACATCATGAAATGGGAGATAGAGGATATTGAACACAAGCTGAGAATATCGTATCAAATATGGTACAGCAGATAGAAGAAGAAAACAAGGCGGTTCAAGAAATAAGTGAAAATTGAAAGTACTTCTCATATGCAAAGAAAAAATCACAAACATCAAACTTGACGGATCATATACAACAGATGACAAAGAAATGAGTGAATTTCTACGAAAACAGTATGAAACCGTGTTCAGTCAACCCGATCCATCTAAAACTATTGACAATCCAAACAGTTTCTTTATGGGCGAGAACAGAGCCCCCCTCCATATATCAGATATAGAATTTGGGCCAATAGATATAGAAAGGGCAATAAACAGTGCATGCCGCTCCACTCAGCACCACGACCCGATTCATGGTGCTCAGTCCTGCTCAAGAACTGCAAAACATCACTAGCAAGACCTCTAGCCTTAATGTGGAGAAAGAGCCTAGATACAGGAGAAATCCCAGAAAGCCTGAAAAACACAACAATTGCACCACTACACAAAGGAGGAAGTAAAGCTCTGCCAAAAATTACCGCCCAGTAGCACAAACATCTCGCATCATCAAAATCTTTGCAAGAGTACTACGAGGAAAAGTCTCGGAATACATGGAAGAAAACGGGCTCCACAAGTCAGGACAACACGGGTTCAGAGCAGGAAGGTCATGTCTCTTGCAGCTACTAGAACACTATGACAAAGTTCTAGATGACCTGGAAGAGAAAAGAAATGTAGATATCATACGGTATACACAGACTTTACCAAATCATTTGATAAGTGTGATCATGGAATTATAGCACATAAGCTGAAAGAAAAAGGTATCACCGGAAAGGTGGGGAGGTGGATCTATAATTTTCTCATCAACAGAAAGCCGAAAGAAAAGGGTATCACCGGAAAGGTGGGGAGGTGGATCTATCATTTTTTCATCAACAGAAGACAATCAGTAGCAGTAAATCAAGCGGTATCGGAAGGTTCAGAGGTTAAAAGCTCTGTTTCCCAGGGTACAGTGTTGGCACCCTTACTCTTCCTAATACTGTACTAATAAGTAATAGCGATGCTAATGTACAACACAGCAGGGTCTCGTCATTTGCAGACGACACAAAACTAAGTCTAGCAATAACCACAATAGAAGACAAAGAAATCTTGCAAGCAGACATGGACACTGTATTTCGGTGGACCAAAGATAACAACATGCAATTTAACGAAGACAAATTTCAGCTGATAAGGTATGGTGGAAATGGAGAGATTAAAGTAAACACAACCTACTTAACAGAGTCACTCCTGCCAATCCCCCAAAAATCAGAGGTTAAAGATCTTGGGGTAATAATGTCAGAAAACATGTCTTTCAAAGAACATTTTCAGGCCAAGTCAGTAGCGGCGAGGAAACTTGTATTTACCTATTTGTAGTTTACAGGAATTGAGCAGCGCTCGTGTTGTCCTGTCTTAGTTACTTTATAATCAATCCATTTTACTTAGACAAGTATCGTAATGGAGATTCCCAGTTCCCAGTATTTTGGACTAACATATCATAACTTATGTTGCCCTATTTCCATATTTACTTTTTTCCAACCTAGATTTGAACATGTTAATGTTCCTCGCTCTCACCACCTCCTCCTCCAAGTTGTTCCAAGTCTCTATACTCCTATATGGGAAGCTGAATTTCTTTGTGTCCTTACGACATCTGCCCTTCCTCAGCTTAAACTTGTGCCCTCTTGTCCTTCCATTATCCCTCACGAATAGATCTTCCCTATCTACTCGTTCCAAACTTTTTACTCCCTTGAACATCGTTATTAAGTCGCCTCGTTCCCTTCTCTCTTTCAAGGTAGGCAGTTGCAGTGTCTTAAGTCTTTCCTCATATGTCAATTCCTTCAATCTTGGGATCATCTTCGTTGCTATCCTTTGGACTTTCTCTAATTTGTTTATATGTTTTTTCAAATGTGGTGACCATATCACTGCTGCATATTCTAATCTTGGTCTTATCATAGTCATTATCAGTTTTCTTAACATTTCTTCATCCAAATAGTTAAATGCCACTCTCATATTGGTTATTATTCCATATGCTCCTCCAATGATCATGTTAATATGCTTCGCCGGGGATAGATCATCTTGTATTATCACTCCAAGGTCCTTCTCATGCCGTGTTTTGCCGATTATTTCAATTCCTAATTTGTACTCCCAGCTTGGCCTTATCTCACTTGTTCCCACTTCCAAAACATGACACTTTTCTGCATTGAAACTCATTTTCCAGGTTTGGCTCCATCTGTGCAACTCATCTAGGTCCTTTTGAAGATCCTGACAACTTTCTATACAGGTGACATTCTTCATGATCTTAGCGTCATCCGCAAACATATTCATATGACTATTCAAGTTTTCTGGCATGTCATTTACATAAAGTAGGAACATTATCGGACCCAACACTGATCCCTGTGGTACTCCGCTCGTCACCCTCCTCCACTGTGAATATTAGTCTCGTATCATGGTCCTCATTTCTCTTCCTATTAAAAAGTTTTCCATCCATTTTAACATCCTACCATGTACACCTCCAACAACCTGCAATTTCCACAATAACCTTTTGTGAGGCACCCTGTCAGAGGCCTTTTTCAGGTCCAGGTAAACACAGTCAACCCATCCCTCTCTCTCCTGTGTAACATCTACAACTCTGCTATAAAAGCTTAATAAATTAGATACACAAGATCTCCCTTCCCTGAATCCAAACTGTTTCTCGCTAAGCACCCCCTGTCCCTCAATGAAGTGTGTCCACTTTTTCCTTATAATTTTCTCACAAATTTTACAAACAATGCTGGTGAGGGACACTGGTCTGTAGTTAAGCGGATTTTCTCTGTCTCCCCCTTTGTAAATTGGTACTATGTTAGCTCTCTTCCATTCCACTGGCAGGTCTCCCTCATTCAGTGAATATTTGATGATTTCATAGATTGGTTCCACTAACTCTTCCGCACATTCTTTGAGGATCCATCCAGCCACTCCATCTGGTCCCATTGATTTCCTCACGTCCAAATCCTGCATCAATTTCAGCACTTCACTTTTTGTCACTTTCATTTCAGGCATCTGTGGTGTTCTCATTTCTCTATCAGGTTCTATAAACTCCTCCTCTTTTACAAACACTGACTGAAGCTTTTCATTCATAACTTCACACAATTCTTTATCTTTCTCATAGCTGTTTGTTCCAACTCTTAGTCTGACAATACCTTCTTTTGTTTTTATTTTTCCATTTACAAATCTATAAAATAGTTTTGGCTCATTTTTGCACTTCTCTACAATATTCCTTTCATATTTATATTGTTCCTCGCGTCGTATCTTTACGTATTCATTTCTTTTCTCCTTGTACTTATTCCAGTTATTTTCACTATTGTCTCTTCCGTGCTATATTCCAGGCTCGGTTTCTTCTATCCTGTGCCTTACTACATCTTATATTGAACCATTCTTTTTCCTTCTTTACCCCTGATTGGAACCTTGGGACATATTTATGTATCCCTTCTTCATATACTTTCAGGAAAAGTCTATATTTGTCTTGAACCATTTCCAGGCTTTCTAGTTCCTTCCAATTTATACTTTGGAAATAATGTTTCAATGATTTAAAATCAGTTTTAGCATAATTGTATCTATTTATTTTATGTCCTTCATTTCTCTCCTAATTTTTCCCCAAATCCATCTCCATTTCTAATATCTTGTGATCACTTTTTCCCAAGGGACAACGATAATTTATCTTTCTAACATCATGTGGATCACTGGTGAAGACTAGGTCTAGCCTGGATGGTTCATCCATCCCTCTGATTCGTGTGTTTTCTCTTAACATGTTGTGTTAACATGTTTTCTGTTACTAGATTCAGTAATTTACTGCCCCAAGATTCATTATTATTTCCCGCATCTAACCCTTCCCAATTGACTTCCTTACAATTGAAATCACCTGTTAATAATAATTTATTTCTCCTATTAAAAAGTATTTTTAGTGCATCTAGAGATTCCGTGATTAGTTGATCATATTTATCCCGCTTCCATGCTCTAGTTTGTGGTGGTATATAAGCCACTGCTATATCAGTTGCTTTATTGTCCTTGTCTTTTATTGTCACTGCTATAATTTCTGATCTATTATTGCCTAGGTTAATCTCACTCGCTTCTATATTTTTGTCAGTCATTATTAACACTCCACCGCCCACTTTTCCTTCTATCTTTTCTCCACACATTATACCCTTCCCATCCCAACACTCCCAATTCAGTAGCACCTCTCAACTTTGTTTTGGCTAAGCACATAATATGTGGTTTATATTTCTCAATTTTTTTTTTTTTTTCTTTTTTTTTTTCTATATTCCAACTTACTTCCTCTCGGGCATAGGCTGAGAGCCTTAACATTCACCACTTTACAATGAACAGTGAAGCCCGTGAGGTCTTGTTCCAGTCTAGGGAGTGAGACATGTGAAGCACGTAGAGTACAACGAGCACCTGCCATCTTGCCTTCACATGAGGCACGGTGCTCACTCATGGCCCGAAACGACCCCATCTCTGAAGCCACCTCGTTCCCGTGCTTCACTGTCTCACCCCCTACACTCGGACTCTCACACTTACACACACACAACGCCACCTGTTGAGCAGATAACTCACCAGGCATTGCACCCCTATAGCATATTTTGAATATGGGAATATTCATACAGTGCTATTTAATCAGGGAACAATGAGGGTATTTTATTGACGTTTCGGTGGGCTTGTGGTAATGCACTGATACTAGGTACAGCACAAATTCCATCCCAATAATATCTTCCCATTGATACATCGGGATTTGAACCCGGGACCTTTGGATTACCAGGCCAGTGGCAAGACCACTCCACCACACCTCCCCTGAATATAGTCATTCAATTCTAATTTCTTAGACAGCAAGCCATCCACATTACGGTACTATACATCAGCTTCATCTCCCCCCTTCTTACACCTTTCTTTTTTTCTCTTTCCCTGATATTCCCAGACTCTACTCCCCCCCCGCTTCCACTCCACCTTCTCTCCCTTGCTCCCCACCTGCCCTGTTCCTCTCACTTGTTCCTGGTTTACACCAGTCTCTCCCTCCTGTCCTTCGGTACTGGTACTCGCTTCCCCTGTCCGACCGTTCATCCCTAAGTTCTCTGTTTGCCCCTCCGTCTTCCTCTGTGGGCTTTTGATGAACCATTTCCTCTTCTTCGTTCCTACCAGTCTCCAATAAAAAAAATCCACTTCTTGTTCTGTTCTTTTGGCATTCAATTCCTTCACCTCATCCCTCAAACTTTTCATTTTGTTTCTTTCATCTAAGTCCAAGTTTTTTTCGATGTAAATATGCTTCAGACAATCCTTATCTTTCAACCTCCATTTATTATTCATGATTTCCTCTACTATTCCTACTGTGCGAAACTGCAGTTTCATTGGTCTAGGCTCTTGTTTATATTTTCCAATTCTATGCATGTCTTCAATTTCATTCTCCCACTCTCTCACACCCTCGTCCACTACCTGTAGAATCTCCCTCACTCGGTCTCTCTCTATCCTACTTCTCTCCTCTCTCTTTACATTGTGTTTCTCCTTATCTCCTCTTATCACAATACATTTCTTTCTTCCAGCAGTCTCCCTCACTAGATTTTCCTTCTGTCTAATTACCTTAACTACATCCTTTTCAAAGTTACCTCCCTGCCTATGTATCTGTTGCTCCTTTACTATCTCTGAAAATTTCAAATTCCTTACCTCCTCGTTCTTTTGAAATTCATCCTTCTTTAATTCAACATCCTTCATATCTTTCTTCATCCTGTCCATTTCTTCCTGCATTTCGCTAATACAAACCCTTAACACGTAATTCTCATCCTTCAGAATACCAATTTGGTTTGCCATCCGTTTTTCTCTTCGTTCATAATCTAAGCTTTTTGTCTCCTGTTCCTCTAGCTTCCGCTCCAGTTTATTCAACCTCACCGCAAATGCAGATATTGCTGCTCCCTCCTCTGAGAACCCTGAAATATCAAATCCCTCATTATCACGATCATAAGGGCCTCTGGTTACCTTGCTTGGGGGCAGGCTGAGCCGGTTCCTCCCACCGCTGGCCATACTGCCAGCTGGCCTTTGTTTACACCTGTTCGGCTCCACAAGTTTTGGTGGGAATATCCATTACTTTTTCTTTCTTACTCAAATCAAACTCAACTCTCACCTTTTTTAACTAGGGAGTATATTCACTAATTGCATTTAAATTATAATTAATAAACAAAAGGACAACACATATGAACGCTACAAAAATACCAAACCACCAAACAGGCGCTGGCTGAATCAGCTGTCTCAAGCACGTCCGCCCTCCACCACGGTCTGACTGTGTGTTTTGTAGGTTGGATACTACGCACTTTCAAGACACGAGAAGAACGGCCAATGATAACACTTTGCAAATCGTTGGTGATGCCACGACTGGAGTATTGCAGTGTGCTAACATCTCCACACAAAGCCGAGAAATATACGAAATAGAGAGTGTTCAAAGAAGCTTCACGTCCCGCATCAGCTCGGTAAAACATCTTCATTACTGGGATCGGCTGAAGGCTCTTAACTTATATTCACTGGAGCGAAGAAGAGAGAGATACTTGATAATTTACACGTCGAAAGTTAACGAGGGTCTAGTGCCAAACCTTCACACCACAATATCATGGAACTGGAGCGACAGAGGGGGTAGGAAATGTAACATCCCACCCCAAAAGTGTAGGGGAGCTCTGGGCACACTGAGGGAGTCCTGGTTGACAAACAGGGGACCGAGCCTCTTCAACAAAATGCCAGAGAACGTGAGAAACTTGATGGACGTGCCAACGGAAGTATTCAAGAAAGCCTTGGACAACCATCTCAAGTCGGTGCCTGATCAGCCATGCTTCGCGGGGGTGAGAGCTGCCCCCTCGAATAGCCTGCTGCATCAAGCACTGGCAGCAAACATACTCGGGGGGAGCAACTCTCGCCGAGGCCGATGAAGGATGGCCGAAACAACTCCAGGTAGAATCCAGGGAGTGTGATAAGACCCTTTTAAATTGTTCAATGATGTCCGAATTGACCCCTGAAAGGTCCGAATCTATACTGGGATCACTGTATAGTCCTATGAATGTATTTTCAATCCATGTCCGAATTCAGGCTAGGTGTCCGAAATTGCCCCAAATCGTGTCCGAATTCGGACACCTTTATTATATTTATAATAAATATATACAATGTACTTTAATTTCTTTAATGCTATGATTGTATACCCCAATGTACCAGCTACACATACAATCTTTAAGATCTTACATTGAGATAAAAACAAGACTGCTACGGAAATACGCAAAAATCGTCCGAGTTCGCCCCATTTGACGGTAGCCTACCGTCAACTGAGGCGAATTCGAACTTTACGTCAATTAAAGGTTAATTAAATTAATAAATAGATAACTAATAAACGTACTGTATTAGAAATCTGTTTTCACTCGATTGTTCAAAATGCTTTTATCTAACTTTCTTGCTTAAATAGTTTTAATGTATAATGTGATATGGGTAACATCCTGTGTAGCGGGTAAAACTGTTTTTCAGATGCCTATTTACTAAGAAACATTGAACAATATCTTTAACCTAACCCAACCTAGTACCGGTATATTAGTGGACTATTTATGAATGTAAAATGTAGAAATATAGGAATGAGTTGTGTTACCGGGCGTACGTCGTGTAAACACGTGGTGAGTTGATGTCAAACAGCAGGGGTGTGGGGGCGGCAGCCCCCACCCATAATACTAGGATAGGTTAGGCTAATGTCTTTTCAAAGAGGTATAGTAAACACCAGGATATACCCGGTCAGAGGTACGGTAGGTGATACACCTGATAACACAACTCTTGCCGAAATATATTTTAGCATTACCAAATTATTGAGATATATGTACCGTACAGGTCTACCCGCTACACAGGATTATACCGTGATATGTACCGATTACAAATAAAACAAAGTTAATAAAATCGTAACATCGGCAAACTTTCTTTGGCAGACATGTGGATGAGTAGATGCAGGAAAGTCTACGGTGCCAAGATGTACCGGTACTTTCGTAATTAGTGTGAAAGTACAAAATAATTAATTGGCATTATCTTGTATATTATTCCCGTAACTGGGTATTGAATGATTTATTTGTTAAATTTCTATAAAAATGGGGTGAACTCGGACAGGATGAAATAAATAAATTAATATTATCTAATCTAACTTTAGCTATAACCTGTCAAATTCGGATAATGAGTGTTATTTTAACTGCCAGAGAATTCGCACACATCTCAAAACGTAGTCTTGTTTTGTATCTGTAAACTGGCGTTGAGTAGAGCTCTCTAGGTCAAACTGGTTCAGTTGTGATGACAATTTCCGTGGAGAGAGATTCAATGCGATGTTAGCAATATCAGACAATAACAAAGACTTGTTCTTGTTCTCCAAAACAATAATAACAAAAGTCGGACTTCTCCTTCTTGTTTTGGAAGGTGCGCGTCGCGCCGACCGGCTTGTTTACATACGGTACGGTTCAACGCACGGCTTTCAAACCACGCTTAATAGGCTTTCAAGCTTACAGATTTTAAAATGACACCCGGGCTCCTGCCCATCTTCCGCGGTGTCATTTTAAAATGATAACCGGGCAGGAGGGGTTAAATTTAATAATATTATTTATTTAGTTAATTTTCATCCTGTCCGAATTCACCCAATTTTTTCAGAAATTTAAAAATTAAATAATTTAATACCCAATTACCGGAATAATATAGCCTACAAGATGATGCCAATTACCGGTACCGGTAAATATTTTGTACTTTCACACTAGGGTAAGGTGGGGTGAATCCGCCGGGGGGTGGAATCGCCGCGGACGTAAGATACTTGTCTAAAACAATTTGTCATAAATCCAAATACTTATGGAATTGATTCTAGGTATGTTTATAGTACGTGTAGGTGATGATAGAACACAAAAATGCGTAGTTGTAATTTATTTAACGAAGAAAAATATTTTTCCATAATATTTCAAACTGAAAAATATGTAAGCGGTCTTGAACATTTTTCGTGGCGGCGACTTTGCGGCGACTTTACATCTCCCAATACACTTTTTTTTCGTTACAAGATGGTTGTCTGTGATTTCTAAGTGGAAACTAAAAAAAAAAAAAAAAAAAAATCGGGCATAAATATATATAATTATATAATTTTCTAAATTATATAATTATATAAATATATAATATATAATATATAATTATATAATTATACCAAAATACTTGGATTATATCAATCTAATAATAAAACATCTTAATTGTTACTTAATTGGGGGTAAAATCGCCGTGGCAAGATTAAATCATCGATAATATATAACCGCGGCGGATTCACCCCGGCGGGCGGGGTGAATCCGCCGCGCGAGTAACGGTTTTCGCCACCCATTACAAACCTTAATGTTTTGTTTTTTCAAATAAAAATGATATGAGCGAGTGCAGGAAAGCGAGAATGTTAAAGTTATGTAAACAAAAAATTCTGAATTCTGATTCAGTTGGATGCTGTTATTAAAAAAACACGTTTCGCGGCGGATTCACCCCACAGTAATTACGAAAGTAAATCTTGGCACTAATAACTTTCCCTGCATCTATTCATTACCGGTACCGTACAATTTCTGTCAAAGAAAGTTTGCCATTGTTACAAAATTTAATTATATAACGGTACCTTATTTTGGTTTTTAATTGTTTTTTATTACTTGTCAAAATATATTTAAAGATCTTTAACCCTTTCTCTGCAGGGATATTTGGGGCATATTCAGGCACTCCTGAATGATTAATCAAGTGTCTATATGAAATCAAATGTACCGTAAACTGGGGTAACTATGGAAATTTTTCGATGTTTTTTAACAATTTCTCCTGAGTGTAAACACATTGTAGAGATTTAACTAGGTCAAGTGATGTATGGTGGTAGTGCGCCATAATCCAGGAAGCCTCCTAAAATTATCCCCCATAATAAGAGAGCTATCCTTATCCTAAATGATGTCCGAAGTATTCTTGAAAAGTGGAAAACTTCGGACATGTATGGATAACTTCGGACATACAGTACTGTGATTTCTTATGGAAAATGATTGCCAAGAAAGCTGGGATAACTCCGGACAAACGGAGGAGAACTTCGGACGTACATTCGTGGCCTTATTTCATTCATTTTCGGCTCCTACTATTTTATATGAATATTTTATTATTGCTGCTTATTCCTGTCCGATGTTATAGTGGAAAATGCACAGTCAATACTTTTAGGCCTGTATAATCAGTATAGGAGGGGGTTACAAACGATGTTTAACATATATTCTGTTTGGATCTGTTCTCGTTAGGCATTGAGCTCACTTAGAAAATATTGAGCACTTCAATATTGTTGGAGAGTGTGAAAGTCATTGAAGCACCGTCCAGCACACAGTGCCACTTCACACTCGAGGCATTGCCATGTGGTTTTTATGACTTTGTGGGGTCTGCGAGTTGTGTGGCTGCAGACATGGCACCTCTTCTGGCTTCTAACCCGACTACCGGGGGTGCTTTGAAAGGAAGGGAGTTGAGCTGGTGCTTCCTGAAGAAGTCGGCACACCCCGTTTTGTCCAGCTGGCCTGGTCCTTGTAGTGGTCTCCCAGGTTCCGCATGCTTAGCCAGGAGCTCAAGTATCACCTGCTTGTGGAACTTCCGCAGAGACTTGTACTTCTTGGCTCCTGGAGTCCTCAGACGGTAGATGTAGTAGGCATTGAGGACCGACATATCTACCGTATGCAGGATAAACTTCTTGTACCACCTGCAAGATGTTCGCAGGCAGTCGATGAAGCCCATCTGCATGTCGGACTTGTCGATGAGGCACATGTTGATGTTGTAGTCCAGGACAGCAGCTGGTTTCTAGATGGGGTTCTTGGTTCTTCGGTCCACCTTCCCTGTGGCGACCATCTCGGCCTTGTGGCATGTGGTGAGGAGGTTGACCTTCCGCTGGTCATGCCAGTGGATGGAGAGGATGGGGCCACTCTTCTTGTGGAATATGTCCGTCTTCTTCGTCTTGGTTGGGTTGTTGTTGTTGTTGTTGTTGTTGTTGTTGTTGTTGTTGTTGTTGTTGTTGTTGTTGTTGTTGTTGTTGTTGTTGTTGTTGTTGTTGTTGTTGTTGTTGTTGTTGTTGTTGTTGTTGTTCCCGTTCCCCAAGCTGCCTGGCCGAACAGCCCCAAGGCCCCGAGCAAGGCCAAGGCCATATCCGAGCACCCCCACAGAACCCTCCCTGCCGACCACAATAAAGCCTGGGTGACCGAAGCCACTCCATGGCAGGGAGCTGAGGAGGGTGCGGAAATGCCCGGGAAACCAAAGCCTCACCCAGGGCCCTGTGCCCCTCAGCAATTATGAAGAGAAAGTTGAGGGGCAAAGGAAAAATGTGACACTTTGGCTTCCAATCTTGGTAGATTGGGAGGTCAATCCACGGAAGAGACGCCGTCACTTGAGATCTAGAAAATATATAAGTAAAAGGAACAGTCAGAGTAAGCTATGGGTATGGCAGAGATCGCTCAGTTCTCACTCTGATAGACCAGCCCATCACCACATGACTAGAACCCAATCCTCTCGGCATCAGCTAGGAAAGGCCCTAGAAAGCCGCCTTTGGCGGGGGGATAGCTCCCCTATTTCAACCCCTTTCAGGGTTGGGCACCCGCCTTAGCCTGGCATGCCCTTCCTCTTGGCCTTGACTGTGCCGACAGTTCCGGTCTTGCAGTCATGGAGGTACTTGGTCAGGATAGGCGACGTGTAGTAGTTATCGGTGTAGAGGATGTGGTTCTTATGGAAGTGCCTTTCCATCATCTTCTTTACTACAGCGCCGCCAAAACCAATGTGGGGGTCAGTCTCAATTTCTCCACCCCTGCCGCTGTAGACCACAAAGTCCAGCACATACCCCGTCAAACAGTCGCAGAGGACGAAGAGCTTGATGCCGAAGCGGTGTCTCTTGGACGGGATATACTGTCGGAAGTGCAGCCTACCATGGAACAGGACCAGAGACTCGTCGAGGCACATCTTCTGGAAAGGAATCAGGTAGGTGGTGAACCGATGATGTATCATGTCATACAGCTTCCTGATCTTCCATAGTGTGTCGGTAAAGTGGACATGCATGTTGTTGGTCAGGTGGAGATAGGAGAGGATGTCAAAGTACCTGTCCCTGGACATGTACTTGCCAAATGCTGGAGTCGTTATGAGGTCGCCAGTGATCCAGTAGTCGGCCAGAATGTGCTTCCTTATATGTGTCATCAGCATTGTGAGTGCCAAGAACACATATAGTTCTGCCACAGTGACAGCTCTCCATGCCACCATCTTGGCACTGGTCTTCCTCCCAAGAAAGTTGGCACAGATAGCATGGTGGTTATTTGTCTCTTCGACGAGGTATTCCATGACTTCATTGTCATAGAAGCCACAGAAAAGTTCACTGGGGGTAGCATCTGGGCCACAGGGATATGCTGGTGACACCCCGGAACCCATCTGTACCTCGTCAAAGGCAGGACAATCTGGCTCAAAATCAGCCCCATCTGTTCAGACAAACAGGTTGGATGCTCGAGCACGTGCAGCTGCAGCAGGCACACGCCCTGGACGCCCTGGCACATGCCCTTGGCCACGCGGACGCCCTGCACGCCCAGGCCCAGGGGCATCGGCGTCGGCAGGCTGACCACTCCCACGACCTCGCCCTCGAACTCGTCTTGTCGGGACTTCATCCTCTTCCACATCCTCTTCGTCGTCCTCCTCCTCCTCAGGCGACGTCAGGTCACCTGGGGCAATGTTGGGGTTGTCAGCATCCTCTTCAGGAGACAATTCGGGTGAAGAAGTGACCGGGCGTCGGCGGCGCGGGAGGGTACGGGAGGTTCAACAATGGGAGCCTCAGCCTCGGGAGTTGGGCTCCTTTTGCGGCGAGCCGAGGGCTTCTCCGCACCAAATAATGCTCTGCGGTGTGTTGAGGGCTGTGGCACACCACTAATACCACTTGAAGAGGCACTTTGGTCATCCTGAGGGAGAGATAAAGCCGAGGGCTGTGGGTGACCCACGCGGCGTCCCGGGTCAAGGCGTCGGGACAAAGGAATGCGGGTGGTTGCTAGACCAGGGTCGGCGTCACTTATCACTGTCTTCCACTTCCCTAGCCTTTTCTGCTGCTGCCCTGCGTACTTTTTTAGGTGCACTTTTCACCAAAGATTGTTTATAAAAATATTTGCCCACTTTCAAGGGCGTACGGGCAGGCAAAAGGGAAGATCCTGGGCTACGGCTAAGCCTAGGCTGACCTAGCAAAGATGGCGAAGGGGTAGGCCTAGGTTCTAGCACACTTGGAAGTTCAATAGCACCTTCCTGAAACACTTCCACATCAGGATCATCACTACTGTCTCCCCCCTCAAATAAATCCACATTGTCATCGTCTCCAAAACCAACGAAATCGTCATCTTCGCTTGCACTTATAAATTGTTCTTTGTCCACCAAGCTTTCGCCACTGCTCACTTCAATGTCAAAAAGTTCTCGCTGTATAGCACTATCACTCAACAAACGTTTCACTTTCTTTTCGGTTGCAACAGGCGTCGAAGTTGCGAGCGGGGTAGCAGTGGGGCGCGCGGGAGGTTGCACAGAATCGGACGCGTCGGAATTCATGATTTCACTATGACTCGCTATGGCGGCCACGTTGGTACTGATAACGGTAGTAGTTGAGGCTTGGTGGCGCTGCGATCGCCCCTGCAAAGTAAATTTTGGCCGCGCCACTTTCAAAGCACGCTTTCAAGCACGGATTTTAAAAGGACACTCGGGTACCGGCCCATCTGTCGCGCCGTCCTTTTAAAAGGACACCCGGGCTGGAAGGGTTAAAGCCTGGAAATTGCTGTAAGTTGCCATGGCGTTCCGGAACGTCTCCCACAGGGAAAAGGTTAACACACAAAATTGATACAAAAGTATTACGAAAAGCCTGGTGAAAAGAGATTTCTAATATGTTTATTAATTAATTAATACAAATATAATCTCATGGTGGGCTGGATCTATCAGAGTGAGGGTTGGTCTCCTCTACTTTCCATAGCTAGTTCTGACTTTACCTTTTTCATCATTCTTATTTCTATCTTTCTTCCTGAGAGTGGTGAAGGCAGTGGAGCCATAATGGTGTGCCCCAAGATTCCCTAGTGTCTTACTCTCACAGCCCACTTGCACAAGTCGGCCTTTCTCTCTGGCGTAGGGATGCAGCGACTCCACCACCCGCCACTTCGGTGTTACTGCCTTATTGTAGCACGGTTAACCCTCCAGCCTCGGCTACGCATTACATAAATATTCCCCGAGACCCGGGTGTTTTGGCCGAAAAACGTCTAGGCTAGGCTACCGTATCTTTGTTATTCTGACTTCTTCCCGCATTCCCGCGCATCCCCAAGCGTAGCTGTGTTATTTACTTGTAGAATGGCGTTAAGTAGAGCTCTCTAAGTCAACTGGTTCAGTTGTGATGATGATTTCATTGGAGATAACTTACGGCAACAACAGCCACTTAACAATAGTTTTCGATTCTTAACAACAACATACAGGCACACACGAACAAGCGATGCTCTCCTTCTTGTGGCCGGAGATGCGGGGCGTCGGTCCAGCCGGCTGTTGTTTACATGCGTCGGACCGACGCCTCGCACACCAAGCTCACAGGCTTTAAATCAATGGTACAATGTTGTACCACCCGGGTTCCTCGGGTCAAAACAAAATGGTACACACGTGTACCAGCCGGGGTTGAAGGGTTAAGGCTGGTGTGGTGCGATTTTGCCAGGTGGAAGTGCTTCAGGGGGACTTTATTGAGTTCTGCTGAGACACTATACCAACAATATTCCAACATCAGCCACAGTAATAACATGATTGGAATTTGTTGTTGTTCCCCAGACTGCCTGGCCGAACAGCCCCAAGGCCCCGAGCAAGGCCAAGGCCATAACCGAGCGCCCCCACAGAACCCTCCCTGCCTACCACAATAAAACCTGGGTGACCGAAGCCACTCCATGGCGGGGAGCTGAGGTGGGTGCAGAAACGCCCGGGAAACCAAAGCCCCACGCAGGGCCCGGTGCCCCTCAGCAATTATGAAGAGAAAGTTGAGGGGCAAAGGAAAAATGTGACGCTTTGGCTTCCATTCTTGGTAGATTGGGAGGTCAATCCATGGAAGAGACGCCGTCACTTGAGATCTAGAAAATATATACCGGTAAGTAAAAGGAACAGTCAGAGTAAGCTATGGGTATGGCAGAGATCGCTCAGTTCTCACTCTGATAGACCAGCCCATCACCACATGACTAGAACCCAATCCTCTCAGCATCAGCTAGGAAAGGCCCTAGAAAGCCGCTTTTGGCTCCCCTAGGTAGAGGTCCTAAGACTGTCTTGTGGCACTCCACTGATGATATAGGATTTTTCAGATGTCTGCATTCTTTTAGTGAGAAAACTGTGCAGCCACAAACCTATTTTCCCTTTTATACCGAGTCTCCTGATTATATGGAGGAGTATTCCGTATTCCACCTTGTCAAATGCTTTGGCAAAGTCTAGAAACTTGACATAAACATTTTTACCCTCAGCAAGCTTGTGGAGCAGCCAGTCATAGTGTGCGAGGAGCTTCGATAGGCATGACCTGCCTTTTTGGAAACCATGCTGGATGATATTCATAAGGCCGTTTTGCTCCATGTGGGTCGCAATACTGTTACATACATAGGGTAGGATCGTTAGTATCCAATCAAAAAGTGCCATACAAAAAGTTGATACATAGACATATTGATCAGGTTATGCAATAAGTCATAAGTCTAAATATTTTGTATTTATATACATAACCAAATAATGTTGTGATATGCATGTACATTACATTACTCAAAGTAGAAGAAAGTAGATAGAGTCCATTAACCACACCCACACCCCCTCCCCCTCCCCATTTGCGTGTGATGGTAGAGTGTCTGTCAGATAGTGGGCACTGTGACGTAACCAGAAGCACCAAAGCACTCGGGCTCACATCAAGGCCCTCACTACCTCTAGTTTTCATGTGTTAATAATATTATTATTATTATTATTATTATTATTATTATTATTATTTATCTTTCTGTTCTTTAACTTGTCTTACAATATGGAGAGATTTAGGGCCTGTAATATTCACCCTCTCCCCATTAGCCTATCCCCACCAACGCTACTACTTTCGTATCCACAATGTTTATGAAAGCTTATCAATGTATCCTGCCATTACTATACTGGCATATTTTTTTTTTTTTTTTTTTTTTTTTTCTATGTGATTGAGGGAGGCAAAAGGCATAACTGCCTATAGCGAGTGCCTCCCCCATAGTTGAAAGAGTGACAGGGCCAAAATCAAGGGACGTTCGAGCCAAAATGCCTGGACACACGGAGTTTGAAGCAATTTAAGTCATAGGAAGAGGGAAAGACTGATTCTGGGAGAGAGTTCCAGAGCTCAGCTGTTGAGTAGAAGAAAGTTTGAGAGTAACGTTTCACTCTTGGGTTGGAGAGTTGCACAGAGTAGGGGTGGGATTGAGTTGCAAGACGGGTACCACGTGCCCTACGTAAAGGAGGTGGTATGCACTGGGATAGCTCTGAGGAACACTGATTATTATAGTAGCGATAGAATAGCGAGAGAGATGCAACATTGCGGCGGAGAGAGAGAGATTGCAGAGAGTTGGTGAGTGGACGGGAGTTAATGATACGAAAGGCCTTCCTTTCAACTTTGTCTAGGAGAGCGGTGTGAGAGGAACCTCCCCACACATGTGAACAATACTCAATACAAGGGCGCACTATGCCCCTGTACAGAGCAAGAAGCTGTGCAGGGGAAAAGAACCCCCTAAGGCAGTTGAGCACACCCAGCTTCTGGGAGGCTGCCTTAGCAAGACTGGTAATATGGTCCTTCCAAATGAGAGCAGAAGAAAAAGACACCAAGAATATTGAGAGAAGATGAAGGGTTGATTTTTGTATTGTTGAAGAATAAGGGATAGTCCGCTGGGAGATCCTGACGGGTAGATAGATGGAGAAATTGGGTTTTGGAAGCATTAAAGTTAACAAGGTTTCTCTGCCCCAATTGGAAATAGTATTTAGATCAGAATTTAAGAGTTCTATGGCTTCATTACGTTTGTCGTTGAGGGATTGCTGGCTGGGGCGTTCTGAAAAACTAATGGAGTAGTGTAAGGTTGAGTCGTCTGCGTATGAATGGATGGGAATTAAGGTACAGTTAAGGAGATCATTTATAAAAATTAGAAAGAGAATAGGAGATAGGACAGAGCCCTGAGGAACACCGGAGTTTATAGGGTGAGGAAGTGAACAATGGCCGTCCACAACCGCGGCTATGGAACGGCCGGAAAGGAAATTAGAGACAAAGGCACAGATGGAGGGATAGAAACCGAAGGAGGGTAGTTTAGAAATTAAAGATTTATGCCAGACTCTATCGAAGGCTTTCGATATGTCTAGTGCAATAGAAAAAGTCTCACCGAAGGATGACCAAGAGTTAGTAAGATATGAAAGAAGATCACCAGTAGAGCGACCCTTAAGGAAGCCATACTGGCGATCTGAGAGCAGATTATGAGAAGAGAAATGCTTAAGAAATTTGGAAGCAAGAATAGTTTCAAAAACTTTAGAAAGACAAGAGATGAGAGCAATTGGACGATAGTTGGAGGGTTGAGAGCGGTCACCCTTCTTTGGGACAGGTTGAATGTGAGCAAACTTCCAGCATGAAGGGAAGACGTTAGAGGATAGACAGAGACGAAAGAGTTTGCCTAGGCAGGGAGTCAGCACGGAAGCACAGTTTTTGAGAACAACAGGAGGAACACCGTCCGGGCTTGTTACTCAAAAGTACACAACAAATAATAATAATGATAGTAATGTACAACTTTCATTATTGTTGTCTCCGTATATTGTTTTGAGTTTTTGGAATATACTGTGTGTGCGCGCGCGCGATAACGTACTGCTGCATTAAAGGACAAATACGGGCATTTATCGGTACACTATTAATTACTGGTATATAGACCATATGTAGGGTTAGCAGAAAAAGGGAGTTGTAGGTACGGTAATTGAGCACTTGCGAGTTTCGGGCTACCGGTAAGCTGGTGTCACACGAGCGCATTTTCCGCCAATTATCGATGAGCAAGTTTTTTCTCGTAATGTTTTGAGGTTGCTTCACATTGAAATCGGAAACTAAACTGAAGGTAGATTATGTTAGGTGGCAGATTTCTGATACAACTGAAATTTTAAGCTTGCCAGACTACAATTGCTCGTAAAAATTGACGGAAAAATTGCTCGTGTGACATCGCCTTTGAATTAGAAAGTTCAGGCTATAAACATCGATATCAAACAAACACGATCTATACTACAATATTTATACACACATAAACACTTTATTCCCATTCTCCATAAAACCAAATTTATTTATATATTTTGTATTTTTTCTTCGTGTTGGATATATACTGTAGATGCCTACAGCTTGCACTTCCTTTTATAGCCTGAGACACGCAAGTAATCTGTTGTATAAGGTTGTCGATGAACCTGCTGCCTGCCTAGACAATACTTGGAGGTATGGTAGGCTGCCGGCCTCCCGACCATACCTAAGGCTTCCAGGACCAACACACACCAAACCAGACAGTGACAAAGTGGAGGTGACTGGGTGCGGCTCCTTCATGATTCCAGTTTGGTTATATTGATACAGCACAAGGGAAGGTTTGGTGGAGTGGGCTTGCCACTGGACTAGTAACCCAAGGGTCCCTGGTTCGAATCCTAATGTATGAATGGGAAGATATTGGGATGGAATTTGTGTTGTACCTAGTATCAATGCATTACGGTACCACAAAGCCCACCGAACCCCCCCAAAAATACCCTCATTGTTCCCTGATTAAATAGCACTGTATGCATATTCCCATATTCAAAATATGCTACAGGGGGCAATGCCTAGTGAGTTAATTGCTCAATAGGTGGCGTTCTGAGAGTGAGGGTCCGAGTCTAGGGAGTGAGACAGTGAAGCACGAAGGTGAGGTAGCTCCAGAGATGGGACAGCTTCGAGCGGTGAGTGGGCAACCAATCATCGTGCATCTTGCGAAGGCAAGATGGCAAAGGCTGGTTGCAGCTAGCCTAAGTGCTTCTCATGTCTCACCTTGTTTTAGTCTTTATAATAACACTACAGCTATTTATGTCTGGAAGTGATAGCCTAACATGGTCAAAATGGTATTTCATGTTTGTTTTTCTATTTCCTGTATTTTTTTTCTTTCTCACATTTAGTCCAGTCTTGAAGCAAAATTGTACTATAGTCTATTAATTATAATTAGGCAAAAAATCTTGACCATTACCCTCTATATTTACAAAAATAGATTAGGGTAATCGAGCGAATATTTCTACCATTTGACTAATTTGAAAACAGTCAGTCAGAGAATAGGTGGGGATATTTACAGTCCATTTGCTCTAGCCCTTTATGAGTTACAGAAGTTAAGGGTTACGATTTCTGGCCTACTTATAATGAATGGACTATAGTTTAGCACCTTGCAACACACTTAGTTTTCTCCCGAATTTAAAAGTTCGTCGACAATATTGATATAAAACGACGTAATGTGATAATGACATCACATAGTTTACTACCGTACCGTACTCTTTGAGACAAATTTCAGTTGTCTAATAAATCGTTAGTTGTTGTTTTATATAAGTTCACTTAGGAATTTAAAATACAAGTGTTTTTACTCTTGAATTCACCGGACTCAAATTTGCTGACGAACTTCTGAGTCTGGATGTACCGGCCCTACATGTTTACAGTGTGTCAAATCGGGATAATTGCGTTCTAAGACGGGAATAGAGAATATAATGAATACAAAAAAATAAAATTGAAATGGGATTATTTTTAGCCATTTTATAACTTTCAATGACTTTAGAACTATCATAATAATTGTAACTTTGTATAGCCTATATGATAACTGTCTTCGTAGCGCAATGGATAAATGCACTGAATTTCGGTGTGAGCATCCTAGGTTCGAATCCCTGGACTGCCACATGTATTTGTTGATTTCATTAATTGAGTTTAGGAGTAAAGTCGGTTGGTGGAGGTCACATAATAATATTGACTATAATGAAGAGACATGGTTTTGAATAGTCTGGTTTGACACCCTGCGTTGAGTATAATATGATGAATAGCCCAGTAAGATATATAGTTTTCTTGGTGAGAATGTTTCACCTTCAGACTGTTGTGGGGGAAATTAGTTTGTTATATTCACAGTTCACTAGAAAAAGACGCGAGCTAGAACTTTACAGCTTTGCTATAAGGAAGGACGGTTGTTTGATCATGTTGTGTAGGCTACCGGTACGTTTATTCGTATCAGTTATGGATAGGATTCGAAAACTGGTCATTTGGCTGAAAATTAAACAGGGTCTTTAACACACACACACACACACATAGTGAGAGTGAGTGAGTAATAGAGAAGTCTGCGAGCCTTGACCTGGGTGTAAGGTGGTGGAGGAGGTTGAGGAATTGAGGATGTGAGTCATTACCCTTCTTCCACCTCCTCATTCCTTACACCCCAGACTAAGTAATCCACACATTATCAGGCATGCACCTATCACACCTCAGTCATCAACGGCAGCTGCACATCACTTCATCATACCTCAGACTGAAGCACCCCACAATGCAACACTAACGTCACCTTACAACAGCAACAACACATTGTAGCCCAGACACCACACATCATCAGTCATGCAACAACCACAACAAGACCATATTTGCAATCATATAACAACACTCATCACACCCCAACATAAAGCACTATACACCATCAGTCATGCAAGCACCACTACCACCATCTGACAACATCAGCAGAAACAACTCATCACACCCCATACTAAAGCACCACACATCATCAGTAACATGCAGTAACAACACTTCACATCATCAACAACTCATAACATCAGCATCAATACCTCATCACACTCCATAGCACTACACATCGTCAGTCATGTAACACCACCACCACCATCTCATAACACCACACACCAACACCTTATTATAACCCATACTAAAGTAACGTACTGCACACCATTAGCCATGCAACATAACCACGCAATCTCACAACACCACACACCAACACCTCATAGCAACCAAGACTAAAGCACTGCACATATACGGCAATAGTCATGCAACACCACCACCACCGCCTCACAAAATCAGCAACAACGTGTAAGGTATCTAGATCCATCTTGGTATCGTCTGCAAATTTACTTTGCTCCTCATCAATCTCTGACTTGTCATTATCTTTTATTAAATTAAAATAATTGACTCTAGTAGCTTTCCTATGATTGATGTAAGACTAATGGGACGGTAATTGGATGCTATTGATTTGTCACCTTTTTTGAAGATCGGAACTACGTTTGCAAGCTTCCAAGCTTCTGGAACTATACCCGTACTTAACCTATTTCTATACTATCGCTATATACCTTACGGACTTCTGGAAACTGTGCCAAATTTTCATTAGTGAAAACGGAAAGAAATTGACCATTTAATGTACTGCACATTTCTAAATCATTTTCTGTCATTTCTCCTATCGAAGTTTTAAGGGGACCAATTACATCTCTAACCTTGGATTTATATAGTTGGTAAAAAGCTTTAGGATTATTTTTTGAGTCATTGGCAACCTTAATTTCATAATTTCTTTTTTCTTTACCTGTCTTGATAGATTCTGATAGTAAGCAAGTAGGTGAATTTCGCCTTTTCTAATTTTTCTATATATTCCTCTCTTTTGTCCTAGAAGATCTAATAGTCTATTATTCATCCATTTGGGTTGGTTCTGTGTTGATCTAAATTTTCTTTTGGGGATGTATTTATTTTGTGCATTGAATACTGACTTGATAAAATTATCGTATGTATCTACCAAGGTTGACGTCTCTTCCTGACTTAAGATGACAGGTGCCTGAGAAGGGGTACACTCATTTGGACACCTGGATCGACTTAATTTTTTGACCATAGGGTCCGCTAATAGGGCTCTTCTTAACCCACCATAATTGGCTTTTCTAAAGTCAGGTATTAATGTTGTATTCTCTCTGGTATTACCTTTCCATTGTATATTAAAATACACAGAATTGTGGTCACTATTTCCTAGGTGGTCCCCTATCTCTACATTATTTACCATATGTTCATTGTTACTGAAAACTAAATCGAGAATATTATTACCTCTAGTCGGCGTATCTATGAATTGAAATAAAAAACTATCTTGTACTACCTCTATAAACTCCTCTGAATCAGAGTCTCCTATTTGATGCTGCCAATCTATATTCGGAAAATTAAAAATCCCCCATAATGCACACATTGCTAAACCTTGATGCCATTTTAATTTCCTCCCATAATGACGTTCCGTCATTTCTACTCATATTTGGCGGTCTATACATAACTCCAATAACTATGGTCTCACTACCTTCGTTAACCTCTACCCAAACACTTTCATTATCGTTATTTAGTCTAATACCTGATTTAATACAGCTTTTTAATGTACTCCTGACAAACACTGCTATACCGCCACCCCTCTTACTTGTTCGGTCATATTTAAACAAACTATATCCTGGTATATCAAATTCTGCTAAAAAATGCCTGGTTTCTGTATTAATCCACGTTTCAGTTAGCGCTATTATGTCTATATTTTCTTTGCTAACAAGGGCTCTAAGTTCGTTCATTTTGTTACATAGACTCCTACAGTTTGTGTAATATACTCTCAATTTACTTCTTTTCTTTATACCTAATTTACCTTTGTTTTTAGCGACATTTCCATCTTCTGTTGCACCATCACTACTATTATTTGCATTATAGTCATCATTTTTAGCATGAGACTGAATATCCTTATCGCTTTCGCCTGACGCTAAAATTGTTCCAATTAACCTCTCATTTACACTCTCAATATTTCTGTTCAAAACCCCACAACCACCCTATCTAAAGAACTAGCTAATGTAGAAACCCCTAACCGTGAAAGATGAACCCCATCCCTTGCGTACATCCCATCTCTCCCATAGAAACTATCCCAGTTATCAATGAATGGTATTGCTTTTTCTTTGCAATATTTCTCCAAACGGCAATTGACACCAATCGCCCTGGATGTCCATTCCTTGGGAACTCCTCTTCTGGGTAGGATACAATGTACTACAGGGATCCCTCCCTTCATCCTAACTTTATCTAACACATCCCGATACTGCTGCAGCAGTTCCTCACTTCTACCCTTACCAACATCGTTACTCCCGGCACTGAGACAGATAATGGGGTTATCTCCACTATCTTCCAAGATGTGGTCCATCTTCTCTAAAACCCTCCCAACTCCATGGCCAGGCAGACACACAACCTTCCTAAGTTTAGTGCGGGTAGCCCTAACTAAATGTCTTACCATGGAGTCGCCCACAATCGACACAGAAATGCAAGGTATTAAAGATAGGGAAGATGCATACAAATGTTAAATATAAACTAGCTAATGTGGAATTAGAAAACTCGAATTGTGAGAAAGATCTAGGTGTGTTTGTTAGCAATGATTTGAAGCCTAGACAACAGTGTATAAGCGTTCGAAACAAGGCAAACAGGATTCTCGGGTTCATCTCAAGGAGTGTGAGTAACAGAACTGCTGGTATCTTAAAACTTACTTGTCATTAGTGAGACCCCATATGGATTATGCTGTTCAATTTTGGTGTCCTTATTACAGAATGGACATAGATTCATTGGAGAGAGTACAACGTAGAATGACAAAAATGATCCATAATATTAGAAATCTTCCGTATAAAGAAAGGTTGAAGAAATTAGGCTTACATTCGTTAGAGAGACGCAGAGTTAGAGGGGATATGATAGAGGTGTTCAAGTGGGTTAGTGGGATTAACAAAGGGGACATGACAAATGTACTAAAGCTCAGTGATAGCGAAAGAACTCGTACCAATGGTTTCAAATTAGATAAATTTCGTTTCAGAAAAGATATAGGCAAATATTGGTTTGGTAACAGAGTTGTAGATGGGTGGAATGGACTACCAAGTGCTATAGTGGGATTAAAAACGATAGGGAGCTTTAAGATAAAATTGGATAAGCATATGGACGAGAAGGGTTGGGTGTGAAGGGGGATCAGCAGGGTTGGGCCAATCAGCGCTCTGCAGACCCCCGTAATCCTGCGTTAATCTCTAACCGTTTTGGTAAGATGATCCTCAGGGTATTAGAGTGTTGAGCCTATAATTGGGCTTTGTAATTGGGGTTGTGTGGGACAGGGATCTGCCTTGCTTAGGCCAATCGGCTTTCTGCAGACTCCCATTTTCTTATGTTCTTATGTTCTTATGTTCTTAACTCTATCACACCTGAGTAAAGAAATGCACACGTCAGGCATGTACCAACAACACTTTAACATTAGTAACATTACATCACACCTCAGACGAAAACTACACATCAGCCATACAACAACAGAACATTATGCCATCAACAGCAACAACACAAAATAAACCTCACAACATCAACACCAGCACCTCACAGCCGCACAACACCTCATCACACCACAGACTAAAACACCACATATTGTCAGTCATGCAAAGCAACACTAAACAACATCTGCAACAACACCTCACCGACCACCTCAATAATACATTTTAGACTAAAGCAGTGCACTACACACCACAAATCATGCAACAATAACTCACAGCATAAAAACAGCACCCCAGCATACCCCAGATTACTCCACTACACATACGGTATATGTCATGCAGCAACAACACCTCATCACACCCCATACTTCATCACTACACACTTCAGTCATGCAGAAACACTTCATCACACCCCATACTTCACCACTACACACTACAGTCATGCAACAACAACACTTCATCACACCCCATACTTCACCACTACACACTTCAGTCATGCAACAACAAAAAACACTCATCACTCCCCAGATTACACCACTACACACTTTAGTCATGCAGCAACAACAACAACACCATCACACCCCAGAACTCACCACTACCAATTTTTGTCATGCATTAGCATCTTACAATATCAGCAAGAAGTTTAGAAAACTGCACATTGATGGATCAACAACAAACTCTTACACGCACATATCACCAACAACATCAACTCTTCTCAGTCACACAACACTTCACAACAACAACAACAATATTAACACAACACTTCACAACAACATCAACACCTCTCAGTCATACAACACTGAACAACATCAACACTTCTTAGACACACAACACTTCACAACAAACAACATCACACTTATCAGTCACACAACAATGAACAACAACAATATCAACACTTCTCATTCACACAACACTGAACAACATCATCAACACCTTTTGTGACAACACTTCACATCAACAAAGACGCCAACGACGCTCTTCGCTCTCTCTCTCTCTCTCTCTCTCTCTCTCTCTCTCTCTCTCTCTCTCTCTCTCTCTCTCTCTCTCTTCTCTCTTCTCTCTCTCTCTCTCTCTCTCTCTCTCTCTCTCTTCGCTCTCTCTCTCTCTCTCTCTCTCTCTCTCTCTCTCTCTCTCTCTCTCTCTCTCTCTCTGTCTCATATACTTAATGGATTTGCCAATGTGAATAATTTATAGCGAAATTTTTAACTTTGATATGTCTATAACACGCAACTATGGCTGGAAGTTGGAATTTAAAAGGTTCAGCACTATAGTCTGTTCATCCTAGGTTGGGAAGAAATCGTAACCTCTAACCTCTCAACTCAAAAATGATTCGAGTAATCAAGCTAATATTTCTACCAAACAGGAATACTTGGCTAGGGAATAGGTGTGGGAATTGACAGCTCATTTGCTCTAGCCCTTTTTGAGCTACATAGGTTAGAGGTTACGATTTCTTCCCAACCTAGAATGAACGGACTAGGCCTATATTATGTGTGGACACTTTTTCACATACAAGATCAGTTCTACCTAAAACAAGCTTATCTCAGAAAGTTGTAAATAGTTCTTCAATAAAACAGTTCAAGAAGAGAGTCGATAGGATTTTGCATACTGAGTATCTCACCGGGAATAAACCGCATGGTCTCTTGAGCTACTAACTATTCCTTGTAACGCATTGTTCGATCAAGGGATTGGAGAGGTTTAACCGCCAAATTGTTACACCATACTTAAACCCTGAATAGGTACCGGTAAGCATCTTTTCTCATAACAAGCCAGGTAAACGTGGGTCGTTTTTGCTCCGTCGACTTTAAAAATCAGTAACTTGTAAACCAAAAAGCCTCGATTGTTGTTAACCATTACTAGCACTACTATAACTATTCCTTAAATGTATGTATAGTGAAAATAAAAGCTAAGTTGAAAAGTATGTGTTTTATTGATTAAAGTACATAAACAAAATATTTTGATTGTAAAGTTATTAGTAAACAAATGTAAAAAAATAGTCAAATTTACTCAATGGTGATGAAAATCACAGGTTGCAGAGGAGTGACGTGGGCAGCTGCGGTAGACGGTAGACGTCACAACTCGCTAGGCACCATAGCTGAGGTACTGGAACGAAAGCACAAAGAGGGTTAAACAAATTTGTCCAAAAATGATAAAAATCATGGTACATTTATAAAAATTTGTCTTGGCCAAAGTTCATGTAGGATTTCAATGTAACTTTTATGCCAGCTTTCCCAAACTACAAAGACACTGTAAAAAATTAAAAATTAAAAATCGGAATATATTTCTAGCCGCTACGAATATTTATGTGAGAGGTACAGTACTTTTAGAGGGCAAATTGGCCTCTATGGCGACATGTGGCATTCCAGAACCCCCAGATTGTTACACCATGTAGATAATTTATTTCCCCATACCCCCTCAAAATATAGCTATCGTATCACAAATAAATAGGTACCGGTATATATAGACACGAATGTATAAATATTATAAAAAAAAAAATAAGTTACGTACCAGGTTCCGTCGGGTCGTAAAGGACCCAGAAAAAGCTGCCAGATCTCACTGGAGCAGGAGAGCGTTGTGGCGTGACTGCACCCTCCCGTAGCTCCCACTAGACAGACTCATGGGTCGGTTTGGACCCGGACCTTTCCACGGTGCCTGCGTGGCAAGCTAAAACGTGATTTGCGCATATGTGGCGGGTCGAAAATGACCCATGGGTGCCTATTCAGGGTTAAGTGATTCCCTAAACCTTTATCAACGAAATAAGCAGAAACAAATAGTGCATAAAGTCGTCTAATTATAGCTATTATCAAAGGCAAAAAGGCGTCATGGTGATGAAGGGCTTAAAGGGGGTTGGGGGAGTTAGTTTGTTTCCAAGACCTCTATCAAGCTTTTTTTTTTTTTTAAATGTGTAAATTTTTCGGTAGGAGAAAGGTCCCGGCCGAAGGCCAGCTCCTCCTAAATTACTGGATCGCTATCGCACGCCAGGAAAAAATCGACACCTAGCCTAATGGCAAAAAAGGTCTTAATTGCCAAACTAACGGAGGTGAAGGCCTTAAAATCTCAACACTAATGGGGTTAAACACGAGGGAGAAGGGGTTCCAGGAAACAAATAAACTCCCCTTAAAACGCTATTTGCATTTTGTGTGTGTGGTAGTTTAGTACTGTATAGGCAATATTGGGGAGATTTTAGTAATATAGCCAGTGTTGTTGTGTTTGTGTTCTTTAGTAGCACCGTGCGCCGCTAGTGTGCAGTTTCATTAAGGGACCCCAACCTCGTTTTTTATCTCTTTCTCTTCCTCTCTCTCTGGTTTGTATTCATTCGGCCCGGTGACCGGTCAACTCAACCAGTAGACCATTTCGACCAGTACCAAATCAACCAATACGGTTAGGTTAGGTTAGTACTATATTTTGGCACTGGTTTGGTTGGTCTGGGTTAATTTGGCACTGTTGAAATGGTCTACTGGTTGAGATGACATGGAACTATTCGGCCCCATTCAGCCTTCTGTTTTAAGACGTTAACCCCATCCAGGTGTCAATATTTTACTAGCGAGCGGTAGCGAGCCAGTATATATATATTTTTCTTTTGACAGCAAGCTAAATTTGTAAATTTTTCGATAGAAACATTTCTCCGGCAAAGCCGGATTTCTCCATACAATATTGGCTCGCTATCGCTCGCCAGGAAGATATCGACACCTGGATGGGGATAAACGTCTTAAAACAGTTGACTGAATGAGGCCGAATGGATACAAGCCAGGGAAAGAGAGAAAAGGAAAGAACAATATAAAAAGCCGGTGACCCCCCTTAAGTTTATTTGCCTTAGTCTGGGTGTATATTTCTGAAATCTCTCGGGAGTTTCTGGCTTTCTGCATCCGAGATACTTTTTTCCTCAGGTTATTTGAACTTTGGGGCAGTGGGCTAGTAATCCTCCTCCCCCTTGTAAAATTATCCTACTCAACGAGACAGAGTAAGGGGCGAGGGAACGCGAAAGTCGTCCCGGACTCTAAGAATTGGAACTTTAAATGTTGTTTCTGTTCGGGCTCTGTCTCGAGTCGGCCACCCCCAACAATGGGGTACCGTATGTGTCTGAGTATACATACATACATACATACAGTTGTACTCGGGCAATTGTAATTTTCCCTATCTAACCATTTTAATATATTCTGGAAATTTCTATACTAGGCTACCCTGTTCATTATAGCTAAGCCAGAAATCCCCCCCCCCCCCCCGCCCCCCTCATAACTCCACGTACTTCATATATCTACCATTTGGATGTACCGGTAGTCAACCTGTAAATAAATTTAGAAAATTACAGTCCGTTTGCTCCAGCCCTTCCTTAGTTACAAGAGGTTAGAGTTCAGACTATAGACATCATTATGCAACTTAGGAAGGATCTGTCTGGAGTTGGAGGGTTCGTGGAAGTATTTTTTTTACCTCCGATTTCAAGAGGCCATTCCTATGTCAAAGAAAATCGCCTAATGCTAGCCATCAAAAGCAGCATTGTCTTGAATTAATACGGTTTTATTTTTTTTTCTGGCCCCCTTTTTCCCTCATGTTTAGCCCCATTAGTTTTGAAATTTCAAGAAGTTTATCTCATCAGTTTGGCTATTTTAAAACCTTTCGCCCCATTTATTTGTCTATTTTAAGACATTTTGTGCCATTTAGGTGTTGATTTTCCTGCCGAGCGATATCGAGCCAGCAATTTAGGAAGAACCAGCCTTATCCATTGAAAATACACATTTATCTCGAATGGGGGGGGGGGGTCTTGAGGGTATGTTTATAAAGTTTGATGGAGGTCTAGGTAGGACATTTAACCCTTGTCTAGCGGGGTGTTTTGGGCTCATTTGGGCATATTCAGGCCCTCCTGCATGATAAATCAAGCATCTGCAAGAAAAAAAAAATATTTAGCAAAAAACTAGGCACTAAACGCTTCAAAATGAGACCAGAACGAGCTACGTAGCACTCGTGGTTCTCTTGCAGTGGTGCCACGAACATGGAAGTTTAGCATATATCGGTATATTTTCCCCAGCTATGCTCACTACTGGCTACACTGCCGGCCTCTCGAGAACAGGGAACATGAGTTAATGGGCGGCGGTAAGAACATAAGAACATAAGAAAATGGGAGTCTGCAGAAAGCCGATTGGCCTAAGCAAGGCAGATCCCTGCCCTGGGAGTCGGCTGTCTGGCCCGCCTTGGGGTAGTAATGTCTGAAAATATGGGTTTCAAAGTACATAACCAGGTCGAAGTGGCGGCTGCGAAACGTCTAACGGGTTGGATTCTGCGTACTTTTAAAACACGCGGTGAATTGCCTATGATAACGCTCTTCAAATCTCTAGTGCTACCGCGGCTTGAATACTGTAGTGTATTAACATCCCCATACAAAGCAGGTGAAATAAATGACGTAGAGAGTGTACAAAGAAATTTCACTTCGCATATAAGTTCGATAAAACATCTACACTATTGGGAGCGTTTAAGAGCACTGAATCTGTACTCACTGGAACGTAGAAGAGAACGTTACCTAATAATATACACATGGAAAATCGCAGAGGGTTTAGTACCAAACTTACATACTGTACTCCGATAGTCATGAAATTCAGTGATAGGAGAGGCTGGGAATGCGAAATCCACCGGAGGAATAACAGGGGTGCTATGGGCTCTCTGCGAGAGGGCTGGTTATCACACAGAGGCCCACGTCTCTTCAACAAACTCCCACGGCGAGTAAGAGACATGAGGGACATCTCGTTAGACAACTTCAAGAGAGCCCTAGATGTCGAACTGCAAAAAGTGCCAGACGAGCCCATCCTCGCAAGGGAGCGAGCTGTCGCTTCAAACAGTCTACTGCACCAAATCACCACCCATAACGAGGGGCGTCGCGCTCCTTGGTGCCGCTAGAGGAGCGGCGAACACATCCAAAGGTATCCAAAGGTAAGGTAAGGCTGCTCTCCCGGCCATTTGCACTTGATTTTAACCCTTTAAAAGCCTTAATAATGCTCCTAACTTGCTGCAAATTGGTGCACGACTTAAGTTGAGCGCCGCTCTTTAAGGGTTAAAGAACAAATAATACTAACTACTTTCTTGATTATTGGCGTTTTTAGTTGTTCGACTGGGTGGTCCTGGGTTGGTTATTATTTGTTTTGCCACTTTCTTTGTTCTCAGTGCCCTTGTTTTATTTATTGGCTTGCTTAGTTGTGTGATTGATAATTTGCTTGTTTGGTTACCGGTATTTGTTTCCTTGTTAATTATTTACTTGGTTTCATAAGTATGTGTTTACTGGTACTTGTTACAGTATTCAATTTACTCGGGTGCTTATTGTGAGTGCCATAAGTGTTGCCTTGATGACATGTGTACTTAGTTAACTTTGTGACTATATCCTGTTCCAAAGAAGTAGGCCAAACCTCTTCAACATTTATTCACAAACGACTAAAGCAATCGAGCTAATATTTCTACCATTTGGGGGGTCAGCCAGGGATCACGTGTGGAAAATTACAGCCCATTTGCTCCAGCCATTTTTGAGTTACCGTAGCCTGCAGAGGTTAGGGTTCACAATTTCTAGCATACCGGTACTTGTTTGGAACAGGATCACGTAAGTTTAATTTCTGCTGTCGGTATCTTGAATTCCTTTACAACTGATGCATCGATACTTAATGGAAATATGAAACTACTCTGTCTCTGCGTCTTATTAATACCAAATGTCTATATATTTTATTTTAATTAATTTCACTCCAACACCAAACACCTCCCAATGAAATCATGAAAGCAAGCATGTGATCCACCGGAATTCGAACCTGGGTTACCACATACAAATTTTAAGCACTCTAACCATTACACCATCAAAGTATTTTTAGGATGATATTGCTACAACATCTTGAGTTATCTAGATGGAGACGTGGCAATTTACCGTCGACTGAAAAACAAACACTACAATTTACTTACATTAGAAACATGTGTTACTTGTATGCCTCCCTGTTTGTATTCTATTTATGTATTTTATATGCAGTATATTACCTTATAATATATGCTTACTGGTATTTACTCGTTTGGGTAGCTTCTGTAGGCTAGTTGTTTGGTTGTTTCTTACGGAGCTATGTTATATGGTATCCTGAGCCTCCCTGCATGTACGGTAGGCTATCCTATATATTTGAAATTATTATTTTCAATGTATTACTTTATAATTATCGATATTTACTTATTGTCCTTATTACCGGTACTGTATTTGTATTATTAGTAGTATTAATAATAGATTATAATAGTATAGCAGTACCAATATTAGCCTAGTAGGCTTTTAGTATATATCTTAATCTGATCTAATTATTAGTACAAAGCTTGTTAACTTTATGACGAGAGTTAAGGCACTATAGGCTACTTGTTAACCCATTGGCTGCGGCTATGTTTGGGCTATTTAGGGCATATTCAGGCACTCCTGAATGATAAATCAAGCATCTGCATTAAATGAACTATATTCTGCCGAAAACTAGGCGAAAATGGCTTCAAAATGAGACCAGAACGGGCCCCGTACGTGGTCTGGTTCACCCGCAGCGGTGCCAGTGAAACGCTGGAAACCCGCTATTTGGTAGCACTCGCTCGCTTGGCTACACTGTTGTGAGAGAGAGAGAGACCCGCGCGAGAGACAGTCTACCTCAGTGAGTCGCTCGCTGCTCTGAGGGACGGAGGTGGGCCCCTCATGCTCCCGCCCACTGACACTCGATTTTTACGGTTTTTACAGGCTTTTAAAGCCTGGAAATTCCTGTAACTTGCCAGGACGTTCCAGAACATCACCCGCAGCGAAAAGGTTAAGAGAGGTTTTGAAAATATTAAATTGATACATAAAAGTAATATGTATAAAGTTAATTATTGTGATCATATTGAATGCTAGAGGGGCCCCACTCGCTAGAGCGCATACCTCTATCTGCCCACCAAATGTCGTAAACATCTCTGGATCGCCTCCTACATGATTACTTCTTCCTTTGCGCATATCGTTTCTGCCCACCAATTTCGTGAAAATCAGTTCAATACCATATCCTCTCTGTCCACCAAATTTCGTGAAAATCTCCGGATCGCCTCTTAAATTGAAGCACTTCTTCCTTGGCGCATTTCCTATAGCCTATGCCCTTCAAATTTTGTGAAAATTAGGTCATAACTTTGCGAGATAACTTGTTTACAGACAATCAAACAAACACACGGAGGCGAACACATAATCTCCGTCCCACTTCGTTTGCGGAGATAATAATTGGGTTTTAACTAATTTCAAACAATACACAGTATCTTGGCTTAGGTGTAGACATTTATCCTTTATCGTTTGGCTTCTAAAATCGGTATGGTACTGTAGGCCTATGTATTCTTCGCCACATTACTTTGCTAATGATGTTGAGTACAGGTAACCTTCTGTCTTAGAGCAAGTTGACTT
>CM064516.1:25589942-25603169 GCA_032716605.1 Paralithodes platypus
TATTTCATTGATTAGAAGACTGAGATATTAGGACCGGTTGAGAGCTCTTGAACTCTTTTCGTTGGAAACACACTGACTACTAGGTCAACTCATTGAAGTTTATAATGTGTTTGACAATGTGGATTATAGATAATGTTTTAGGCTCAAAAGGAGTACAACAGGCAACCATGGCTGAAAGTAAAACAAATAAAAAGGTTCAGTAATAATATTTGAGGAAACTTTTTCACATAATTATAAGATCTGCTGTAGGCTAGCTGGAACAAACTTTCCTCGGAAGTTGTAAATAGTTTTTCAGTAGTGCAGTTCAAGAAGAGAGTAGATAGTATTGTGCACCCACTGCAATGAGTGTAGTGCACTACACACTATCTCTCTTTCCACATCTAGGAAGGGACCACACGGTCTTTGAGATACTAACTATTCCTTGTAACTCTCTGTCTATCTCTATTATCTATCTATCTCTATTATCTATCTATTTATCTGACTGACACGACACACGCTTTCGTGAGAATAATTTAATGTATAGTTTATGTATGTGTAGCAGACAGGGTCTCGAGTTTAGACCCTGAACGTACACACATGAACGTTGAGCCACCTGTGTGTGCTTGGAAGCCCATATTTTAACATATTTTATACAATAGTGAGACTTGCCACATGGGTGATCACCAACTGTTAAGCACCCGTCTGAGTCAGTATTGAACCCAACCGGGCCAAAACAAATAGTTTTATTATATTCCAGATGGTTTAGAACTTGGTTTGAAAGGTTCAAGGATTCAAATGGACTTAACCTTATGTTGAAGATTACATACTATATGTCTATCTATGTGATATGGTAAATGATAACTAGTTGGTGGCTATGTAGCAACAGCTGCTAGCCAAAGGTCACATGATGTCTTCTATTTTAGGGCGTCAGCCGTGGTGATCGATACTTAACTCCCTCTCTCTCTTCTCTCTCTCCCTCCGTCTCTCTCTCTCTCTCTCTCTCTTTATCACTCTTTTCTCTCTCTCTCCCCCTCTCTCTTTCTCTCTCTCTCTCTCTCTCTCTCTCTCTCTCTCTCTCTCTCTCTCTCTCTCTCTCTCTCTCTCTCTCTCTCTCTCTCTACCTATGTCACCTATGTGGAGTTCGCCACTCTTGCTAGTGGCACAGAGGAGCGCACCGCCCTTCGTTGTTGTTTGATAATTGGTGCAGCAGATTATTCGAAGAGGTGGAGCGCTCCCTTGCGAAGATGGGCTCGTCTTGCACTTTTAGTAGTTCGACATCGAGAGCTCTCTTGAAGCTGTCTAACGAGACGCCTCTCATGTCTCTTAGCCTACTCGCCGCGGGAGTTTGTTGAAGAGACGTGCTCCTCTATGTGATAACCAGCCCTCTATCTAGCCCATAGCACCCCGATTTATCATCTTGGGGATATCGCATTCCCAGCCTCTCCTATCACTGAACTTCATTGCTATTGGGGTATGTAGATTTGGTACAAAACCTTTGAGATTTTCCACGTATATATTATTAAGTATCGTTCCCTTCTACGTTCCAACGAATACAGCTTTAGTGATTTTAAACGCTCCCAATAGTGTAACTGTTTTACTGAGTTTATATGTGAGGTGAAGTTCCTTTGTACACTTTCTAAATCATTAATTTCACCTGCTTTGTGTGGGGATGTTAATACGTTACAGTATTCTAGCCGCGGTAGCACCAGGGATTTGAAGAGTGTTATCATAGGCAATTCACCACGAGTTCTAAATGTTCGTAGAATCCAATCTGTTAGCCGTTTCGCAGCTGCAACTTTGACCTGGTTATGTTCTTTGAATCCCATATTTTCAGACATTATCACCCCAAGGTCTTTCATATTGTCTTTACGTTCTATTATGTGATTGGATTCTGTTATGTAACTTGTGTTCTCTTTAACGAAATCCTCATCTCCGTATCGTATTAATTGGAATTTGTCTTCATTAAACTGCATGTTATTTTCCCTGGTCCACTGGAACACCTTATTTATGTCCTCTTGCAGTCGGCCCGTGTCTTCCTGTGTCTTTACTATCATACTCAGTTTCGTGTCATCCGCCCATGTCTTTGTCAATATTAAGACCTTTCGTTCTATTTAGGTGTCGATGTTTTTCCTGCCGAACGATAGTGAGCCTGTAATTTCGGAAGAACCGGACAAATTTGTCTACCGAAAAATGTACAAATTAATCTACAAGGGGAATCTAATGGATGTTTTGTTTAAGTTTGATGGTGGTATAGGGAGGAAACTAGAACAAATAATGAATAAATGAAAAAAAAAAAAAAATCAACCATTACCCCTTAATGGCAAGTTTTCATAGTTGACACCATATTTAGCTACATAATTGTCGTAATAGCTGATTAATCAATATGGGGACACGTCAATTTACAGTCAGTTGGAAGAACAAACTTACTATAGATTGAACGTATATGATACTATAGTGATTGGGTTGGATTCATTATTATAATAGCTTAACCATAATTATCTAGTACAAGGCGGGTCGCACCAGATAGGGTTCATCCAAAAGGTTTTTCCTAAGTAGAACACAACTATTGTGGTAACTCCGATATAGTAGAAAGCAGGATAGAAAGGGTACTATTTAGGGTTCATTATTTTAAAGTGAATATCCTATTGGTATGTTGATATATTTTATGATAGTTTGTAATCTAATGCATATTTGTGTCTTTCCAGGTAAGCTGAGTCCAGAGACTAACAGTGTTCCAGAGTTGTAAGTACTTTGTTCGGCGTAGGCAGGCTCTATGGCAGAATTTTTTAACTCTGTTATCCGTCAAGGATATAACCTAGGTCAATATTTTGTAATTCTGGCTATCAGTAGACATTTGTATTTAGTTTAGGAACATTTTGGAGGCCATTGGATTAATAAGATAAAGTTTACCTCTTTGATTCCTATAAAGCCTTCCAGAATTTAATATAATTTCGAAATGAAAATCAGAATAAAGTGAAAACAGCATAATGGGATACCGAAAGGGTTACTAGAACAAGATGAGGGGAAATTAACAACAATATAATACAAAACGAACACATTACGGATTAAGCAACTATTATATTATATATATATATATAGGCCTATAATGGGAGTTAAACCTTAACGAAAAGTATTAAATATGAAAAGCTAATGACGTCGATATTTTTACCTTTAATTGATGAATACGTGGATGTCATTTACACCGATTTTGCTAAGGCATTTGATAAATGTGACCATGGTATAATAGCCCACAAACTGAAAGCAAAAGGTATAACTGGGAAAATCGGACGGTGGATATACAATTTCCTCGTAAACCGAAAACAATCGGTAGCAGTAAACCAAGTCACTTCTGAGCCTTCGGATGTCAAAAGCTCAGTGCCCCAAGGAACAGTGCTAGCGCCCCTTCTGTTTCTCATACTAATTTGCGACATAGATACCAACACCAGACACAGTACGGTGTCGTCCTTTGCTGATGACACAAAATTAAGCAAGATAGTAAACACACAAGAGGACACGGGCCGACTGCAGGAAGACATGAATGTAGTGTTCCAGTGGACCAGGGAAAACAACATGTAATTCAATGAGGAAAAATTCCAATTACTACGGTACGGAGATAATAATGGTGTTAAAGAAATTACAAATTACTTAACAGAATCTAACCACATAATAGAACGGAAAGACAGTGTGAAAGACCTTGGGGTATTAATGTCTGAAAATATGGGTTTCAAAGTACATAACCAGGTCAAAGTGGCGGCTGCGAAACGTCTAACGGGTTGGATTCTGCGTACTTTTAAAACACGCGGTGAATTGCCTATGATAACGCTCTTCAAATCTCTAGTGCTACCGCGGCTTGAATACTGTAGCGTATTAACATCCCCATACAAAGCAGGTGAAATAAATGACGTAGAGAGTGTACAAAGAAATTTCACTTCGCATATAAGTTCGATAAAACATCTACACTATTGGGAGCGTTTAAGAGCACTGAATCTGTACTCACTGGAACGTAGAAGAGAACGTTACCTAATAATATACACGTGGAAAATCGCAGAGGGTTTAGTACCAAACCTACATACTCCGATAGTCATGAAATTCAGTGATAGGAGAGGCTGGGAATGCGAAATCCCCCGGATGAATAACAGGGGTGCTATGGGCTCTCTGCGAGAGGGCTGGTTATCACACAGAGGCCCACGTCTCTTCAACAAACTCCCACGGCGAGTAAGAGACATGAGGGACATCTCGTTATGGTGGGTTCACACATTCACGTATATTGCTCCCGTCAGCTCCCGTCTGTTGTAAACGAAGGTATATTGGTAGTTGGCAACCGATTACGTAAAACGTAATGGCATAATACGCAAAACTTTAATGAAATTACGGCCAGTCGGGGGGGTACTCTCGCATGGCGCGAGTAGAAACGAGTAGCCCACGTGGGTCGGGAATGTTGTGGGTGCGGCCTAGGCCGCGCGGTTGCTGATTCGAGTCGAATCAGGAACGTGGCTCGCCCTCACGTATGTCAAAAGACGGGGAAACTTACGACCGACCAGGCCACCACGGTCGTCTGACCAGAGCACCCTCGTCAGACGTAGCAGCGACCACGTGAGACGAGAGCTGCTCTCGTCAAATCGTAGAAAGTTCCAGTCGAACGTGGAAGTATACGTTAGTTAGGCCGCATCTGGCAGAACCGCCGCACTGCGGGTTGGCGGGAAAACGCGGCATCGTTGTACGAGGGGACAACGGGACCAGCGAGGGACCCTCCAGTCACACCTCACCACACCGGAGCAGCAACCAACAAGCCAACCCTGCCACCCTCTGCACCCTGCCGAAAACAAATCGTAGCAGCGAAACGACTGCACCTATGGCTTTCATATTTTTACCACATGTACCTTACCCTTTAGGCTACCTACCACAAAAATCCCAAATCCCTCCTCCCACCCACTCGCTGACTGTCGGTCCCGTCAGAAGGAAAAAAAAGGAAAATCTGTGGTGGCGAAACGACTGCACCAATCGGTTCCATATTTGTGTGACAAGTCTCTTACCCTTCTGCCTTCCCCCCACCACACCCCCAACCTCCTCCCACCACCCACTTCTAGCGTATCCGTACGAAGAAAAGGAAAAAAAGGAAAATCCGTGGTGGCGAAACTACCTCACCAATCGGCTTCATATGTGTAACACAAGTCAATTACCCTTCTACCTTCCCCCAACCAACCCCAAAACCACCCTCCCACCCATACATTCCGATACCATAAAAGTCTCTGTAGTCTATAGTGTCTTTTCAGCTACTTTCGGGACCATCGGGGACCTGATTTCTGGCGAGGGGAGTGTTTTTTTTTACCATTTTCTCTCCCAACTTAATAGATTTAGCAAAAAAAAAAAAAAAAAAATTGGCACTGGCAGAAGCACACCGTCAAAATTGGCTGGCACTCGCGGTTACTCCTCCAGGATGAATTCCTCGATGTTACTCCTCCAGGATGAATTCCTCGATGTTGTTTCATGGTGCCGATGAAGGACTGGGAATGGGAATGGTGTGGCCATTCCTGCCCTTTTGTAGTTCCCAGATTCCAACCCAGACCTACGTGGTTGACAAAGACTGTCTTTGTCTGTGTTTGGTCAGACGGGTGTGCCTACGATTGGCCAGAACCGGTCCAGGTACGACCTAACAAATCCCAAGACATGCGGCCTCATCTACGCCGGTCTTGAGGGGGCGTGGCATGGGCGTGGCCTGTGTTCCCGCAAATCGTGCAGCCCATGAGGTCGAACGAGGTATGCTTACGCACGTCGCAAACACGTACGTAGTTCAATACGACTCCATTACGTCTGACGTAACACTGGCCCCGTTACGCTACGTCTGTCGGTAAGTGCAATAGACGTGGAAGAACGGGCGTTCAACGGCAGAAACTACTCGCGTCTTTACATAAATTGGCGATACGCCGGACGGGAGCAATATACGTGAATGTGTGAACCCACCATTAGACAACTTCAAGAGAGCCCTAGATGTCGAACTGCAAAAAGTGCCAGACGAGCCCATCCTCGCAAGGGAGCGAGCTGTCGCTTCAAACAGTCTACTGCACCAAATCACCACCCATAACGAGGGGCGTCGCGCTCCTTGGTGCCGCTAGAGGAGCGGCGAACACATCCAAAGGTATCCAAAGGTATAGCATTTGGCGGAAAGTTATGCAATATTATACCTACCCCCCCCCCCTCTCTCTCTCTTTTTCTCTCTCTCTCTCTCTCTCTCTCTCTCTCGTCTCTCCTCGTTCTCTCTCTCTTCTATCTCTCTCTCTCCCTCCTCCTCCTCCTCCTCCTCCTTCTCCTCCTCCTCTTCTTCTTCTTTCTCCTCCCTTCCTCCCCCTCCTTTCTCTCCTCCATATTAAAGTAACTCTACCTTTCAAACCTCCACTATTCGTCACTTAAATAAAATCGAAATTTCCTAGCAGCCTCTCGAGTTAGGTTCATATCTCCTCCATACGGTACACATAAGTAGCTGAATTAATCATGATGATGATGATTATAAATTACCGATATTTATTTATTTGTTTATTTTTGGGACACTGCTAACGTAAAAAAATACCGGTTATGCCTGTAGTTATTATTATAATTATTATTGATGTAATTACCGGTATGCTATTTATATATTTATTTATGAATGTATTTATCTAATCAGAATTGTATCTAGGCTATAGGCCTATATGAAGTGTAGTAAAGTGCAGCTTTGATTAGGATTCAGATATGCTTGTGATATATACTCATAAAACACGGAAAATCACATACTGGTACGCCTTATTCAATTTTCGTTACCATATTCTATCTATAAATCATTGCAGGGTTGCTGGTATATCAAATTTTAGTTTTGTTTTGGATATACCCGGTACTGTATATGTATACGGTACCGAATATGATGTAATTACATTCGGTCCCGAAAACAAATGATGTTGGTAGCTATTTTCGATGTTTCATGTTGAAATGTATGTAGCCTACATTTTATATATTTAGTAATATATTTATGAACTGAATATTTCCGGTATTACGAATATTGATTATTATATATATTATTCATTTACTTTGGGTCCAACTTTTTGAGTAAGAAATCTATTTTTATATGTGTCACTTTCAAATACATGCCTTTATGGACTTGGAGAAGGCCTATGACAGAGTGGATAGAGAAGGTTTGTGGAAAGTACTTAGAATATACGGAGTAGATGGCAAGTTGCTGAAAGCAGTGAAGAGTATGTATGAGGGTGCAAAGGCGGCAGTACGTGTGGAGAGCGAGTTCTTTGACCTGAAGGTTGGTTTGAAACAGGGGTGTGTGATGTCCCCGCGGTTGTTTACTGTATATATGGATGGAGTCATCAAAGAAATACTATCAAGAGCAGTGGATGTTGGTGTATCGCTGAAAAGGGAGGGAAATGAGTGGAAGCTGCCTATACTGCTGTTTGCGGATGATACAGTTGTGATGAGTGATAATGAATGGGAGCTGCAAGGTTTGGTAAATGAGTTTGGAACAGTGTGCAAAAAAACGGAATTTGAAGGTAAGTGCGGGGAAGAGCAAGGTTATGGTATTCGAAAGGGGTGAAGTCACAGAGTGTGAGGTGAAGTTGAACGGTCAGGCTATGGAGATCGTCAGCTCTTTTAAGTATCTGGGCAGTATGTTGAGTAAAGATGGGACTGTGAATGAGGAGGTGCGGGAGAGGGTGCAACAGGGGAAGAGGGTTGTAGGAATGTTGAAAGCAGTAACAAGAAATAGGGTGGTCAGTATGGAAGTGAAGAAGTCCTTGCATGACAGTGTGGTAATCCCGACACTAACTTACGGAAGCGAAGCATGGACGTTCGGGAAGACTTAGACCAAGAGTGAGAGCGGTGGAAATGAGTTACTTGAGAAGTGCGTGCGGAGTTACATGAAGGGATAGACGGACGAATGAGGAAGTAAGAAGGAGGTGTGGTGTGCAGGTAGATGTGCCGGAAAGTGTGAAAAGGAACAACTTGAGATGGTTCGGCCATATGGAACGTATGGAAAGCGAGAGATTGACTAAGAGGGTGCACGAGAGCGAGGTGGAAGGACAGAGAGGGAGAGGTGCACCGAAGGAGAGGTGGAAGGATGGAGTGAGGAAGTATATGAATGAAGGCGGTGCTGGTTGGGAGGAGGAGCGTCGACTGACTGGGGACAGAGGTGCATGGGGGCGGTTCGTTCGTGTCCACCCCTTCGGGGATTGCGGGGTCAGGCAATAGATAGATAGATAGACTTTCAAATACATAATTATCATTCCCTTCAGCATTTCAAAACAATGTCGTTATTTTGTATTTTAACCCTTTGGCTGCGGCCTATTTTGGGATATTTAGGGCATATTCAGGCACTCCTGAATGATAAATCAAGCATCTGCATTAAATGAAGTGTATTCTGCCGAAAACTAGGCGAGAATAGCTTCAAAATTACACCAGAACGGGCCCCGTACGTGGTCTGGCTCACCCGCAGTGGTGCCAGTGAAACGCGGGAAACCCGCTATTATGTAACATTCGCTCGCATGGCTACATAAGAGAGAGAGGCCGCGTGAGAACAACATCAATGAGCCGCTCGGTGCTCTGAGGGTCGGAGGTGGGCCCTTACGCTCCCGCCCACCGACACTCGATTTTTACGGTTTTTACAGGCTTTTAAAGCCTGGAAATTGCTGTAACTTGCCAAAACATTCCAGAACATCACCCGCAGTGAAAGGGTTAAGGGGGGTGACCTGTTTTTGTTCTGTCCGTTTCTATCTTTCTCTGGCTTGTATCCATTTGGCCCCATTCAGCCTACTGTTTTAAGACGTTTATCCCCATCCAGGTGTCAAATTTTTACTGGTGAGCGGTAGCGAGCCAGCATATTTTTTATTTTTGTTCGACAGCAGGCTAAATTTGTACATTTTCGATAGAAAAATGTCTCCAGCGAAGCCGGATTTCTTCATATAATGCTGGGTCCCTATCGCTCGCCCGGAAGAAATCGACACCTAGATGGGGATAAACGTCTTAAAATAGTTGGCTGAATGGGGCCGAATGGATACAAGCCAGAGAAAGAGAGAAAAGGACAGAAATAACAAAAAAGCAGGTCACCCCCCCTTAATCTGGCTAAATCTTTGACACTATTTGTGGAAGTGTCCTATTGAAATATTAGACGAACAAAGCTACTGGTGTATAAATTTACCCGGTATCTTTTGAAACTCGCAGGCCTTTAATGAGTAAAATCGTCCGATGTTTGCCAGAATGAATAAATACCGGTACTATCCCGGTACTGATGTGGTCAACCCTTTCATTATGGTGTCAGGCGTTCTTTATTTTTGTCCTGGCTATTTTTAGACCATATAGAACGGGTACGGCACTGGTATGTTGGTGTCAGAGGGATAATTGAGATAGATTTTACCCCTTTGATTCTTGGAGGTCCTTCTCAAGTTAATTAAAATTGCCTCTTGTTTGTCAGAATATAATCCGTCCTCGTAATGAATGAATTCACATTGAGTGATTTTACTGAACTTATATTCACGCTACCAGTAGATAATCTCATTCAGCTTAGGGAGGGTCTGTGAAAGTCAAAGGGGTAGGCTCATTTAGACTGTTTTACCCCCTTTTTAAGAGGTCATACCGAAGCTGAATTAATGTTTAAGGTATTAGCAAGAAGGTAAACTAGCCAATTCGTATCCAGTAATCCAATGTTAATACGGTACTGAATATAGCCTACTAAACATACCGGTAATATATATATTTTGTTGGTACTTTGCATAGGCCTGTGTATTAAAGGGAGGTATTTTTTTCTGGACCCTCTTCTCTCATGTTTAACCACATTAGTTTTGAGCTTTTAAGACGTTCGCTCCATTAGTTTGGAATTGGCCTTCACTAGCATATTTTTCTACCAAAAAATTTACAAATTTATCTCGAAGGGAGTCTTGGGGGTATAATTTCAAGATTGATAGAGGTCTAGGGAGCAAACTAAAACAAAAACGTGCTCTAATTGGAACAACCATGAACTAACTGTTTATTTGTTATGAATTGCATATACTGTGATCGTTCTGAAGGGTTTAATTTACTTCAACTGGATATTTTAGTAAGGGGAATGCTGTTTATTTTGTATTTATTTATTTGTATTATTATCCTTATTTATTTATTTTAGCTGTATTTAAATTGCCAATTCCCCTTCTTCATTACGAAATGTGCATCGGTAATGAACTAAGTACCGGTACGGTCTAGTAAAATTAAGTCAATTATGAGACTTTGATATGTACCGTACTGTATATGATGCACATACTTTAGTAGTTTCATATATTAGCATTGAGTACTATTGGAATATCACCTGCTAACTCTTCCGCCAGGTGAAAAACAAATAGATAGTGTGCTAGTGTCAAGGGATTTAAAACCGGGTCTCTATTGGTCCGAGGCTATTAGAAAGGCTAACAATGTGATGGGTTGTTATGGGTTAATTTGAAGGGGAGGTGGTGAAGGAGAACAAATTTACACTTTAATTTGCTAGTACGCTTTTGATAGGCTAATGATGTACCTGCAAAAAGTGCCAGACGAGCCCATCTTCGCAAGGGAGCGGGCCGTCTCTTCAAACAGTCTACTGAACCAAAACACAACCCACAACGAGGGGCGACGCGCTCCTCGGTGGTGCTAGGAGAGTGGCGAACACAACCTAAGTTAACCTAAGGTAAGGTACCTTAATACTTTTGTGTGCGGCAACTATAGTCCATTTTTGTCTGAGGGGACACGCTAATTACCTCTCATGCCATTTTTCAAATCCACATATATATATTTTTTTGCACCGTACTAAAAGGGGTAAACTAACCCTCCTGGACGCTCTCTCCCCCCCCCCCCCCCCTCACACACACTGTTCTCACTCATTCATTCTCTCACTCTCTCAGGAAGCGGAGGGTGGGCAGAGAGCCTTCTACTTTGCTGTCCTATTCTTCTACTATAAACTGTCCCTGTCTAGTAGTATTAAGGCCGGACCACCTAGTAGGGACTGCAAGGTCTGAGTATCTGTGTAACTCTGTGTAGCTCTCTTTCACTCTCTCTCTCTCTTCCTTTTATTATTTTTGTTTCGCCCAATTTGGTGTTATCTTTCATCCTCGCGTTACCTTTTTGCTTCTCTTATTTTTCCCTCCTTTGTCCCCAGATAGGATACCAACCGTCTCACCTTACTACTCCGGACCCTCCTGCGTGGTTCTTTGGTATATTATCTTGTTGTGTTCTTATCATGCTAAACATGAGAGAGAAGGGAGTCCAGAAAAAGCGACTGCCTCTCCCTTAGCCCTCTAACTCTTAACAGGCGGTTGCTTATGATGGTGTTGCGCGAGCACTTTAGTGGCGGATGTATTGGCATCACTGTTTCCGAGTAAACATGTACGGCACCGGTAGCTGAACTGGAAATTCTTGAATATCTGACAAATTTCGCTTTCATAATGACTATATTTTATATCTTGGAGCTCCTAATCGTGTGCAGTCGTATATAATAATTATAAGACAAACGGCAAAAAATCAATCCAAATAGTATGGTTAACTGTAGCCGATTTAAGGCTCCAATACGTTTAGTCTAATCTACACTTGTGCATGTGACGACGGCTTTACATAAGTACAATAATCCGCAGGTTGTCAAAGTGGAACATAAATAGGCGTTATCTGCATTCTAAAATTAATGCAGTTATAATTTGTATTTACCATACCACACCATTCCAATTCGTCCCTACCTAACTTTCTTATATACGGGTAATATTTCTGACTAAACCACACTTATTTTTGTCCCTAGTTCTCTTTCCTTTTCGTTATCTTCTGTTAAGTTGGTCATTTGTTGACCTTTTTATGTTTTCAGTTTGGGTACAGTCAAAATCAATAATTTGGGGACAACGATGCTCATAAACGGCTATTTTAGATTATTACCGGTATTTGTGTTTTCCTTATCAGTCCGATTGTGTTTCTAGTAAGCCGTGGCACCCATGTTTTACGGCACAAAAGTGTCTAACTCTCCCTATAGATCTCACTTAGCGGTACATAATTATCGTCCAAGGTTTCGGCTGTACGCCCCTCTCTGTTCCTCATTTCCTATTCTTTGTATTGTTTATTTTATATTTATTGTTTTCCCCCTTGTTTCCTTCATACTACGGTTCTGTTTTTTACTGTACATAAACTAGACCGTGAATATAAGATGTGATATTGGTGCTTGGTTTCGTATTTTAATAATGTAGGCCTTCTTTTTGTTGTGTGTGACTGTGAGTAACCCTTGTTTTTACTTACTCTCTTTCTCTCTCTCTCTCTCTCTCTCTCTCTCTCTCTCTCTCTCTCTCTCTCTTGTGTGTGTCTCTCATCATGTAACCCTTGTTTTCTCTCTCCTCCCTCTCTCTCTTACTCTCTCGTCTCTCGCGCCTCCTCTTTCTCTACTCGCATCTCTCTCTCCTCTCTCCTCTCTTCTCGCTCTCGCTCTCTCTCTCGCTCTCTCTCCAGCATCCTCCCTCTCTCTCGGCATCTCTCTCCCTCTCCCTCACCTCCTCCTCATCCTCCCTCTCTCTCTCTCCGTTCTCTCTCTCTCTCTCTCTCTCTCTCGGTTCTCTGTCTCTCGTTGGATCTCTCGAATGTCTTCTCTCCGAATAAATTAATTCGGAATTCTCCGAGAATAAATAAGAATAAATAAATGGAGGTGGCGTTTTATTTTATATCAAAGAAAGTCTTAACCCGACCCTCGTGTCAAAACCTCAAATCGTGAACGTCGACACATCTTTTGTGCTAATAAAGAATAATAAGGTACAAAAATAATACTTGCGTTAATATACAGACCTCCAGCTCAATCAGTGCAAACTGACCGAGAAATTTACGAACAAATTGCAGATGTAAGTAACGCACAAGATACCGTAATTTTTGGCGGCTTTAATTTACCTGTGACCAAGTGGGGCGATACTCTTACTTCACACTCCGGACATGACTTGTATACGAACTTGCAAGAGAGTTCGCTTTATCAATTTGTTCGAATGCCGACCCGTGGTAATAACGTTCTTGACATTGTTCTTGCAACAAAAGAAGAATTGATAGAGAATTTGAATGTTGGTGATGAATTCAGTAACAGCGACCATCGTACGATAACTTTCACTTTAAAGTTTACTAGTAACGAACCAAATAGTAGCATCGAAAAAGTCCCTAATTTCAAGAAAGCAAACTTCCATGAGAGCTATGTTTAAAGAAACTGACTGGAGCTTTTTAATTAACAATAACGACATAAATACATCTTGGAAGTTATTCGAAACCACT
>CM064516.1:25603269-25625330 GCA_032716605.1 Paralithodes platypus
GCGACGACGGAGGAAGGAAAGGAAAGACGAAAAACAAAACGGGCGAGGGAGGAGGGATGGGGGAGTGTGTCAGCAGTGCTGGAAGGAGGAGGGGAGTGAAGACGCAGAGGGGTCGGTCAACAGGGTACACTAAACACGGCGACAGAGCTGCTCCATCCCCTCTCTGTACTGTCTAATATATATATATATTATATATATTATAATTATATATATATATATATATATCTCTCTCATCTCTCTCTCGTCTCTTCTCTCTAGCTCGCTCTCTCTCGCCTCTCTCTCTCTCTATTATCTCTCCGATAACACAAATCACCAGCCACATGATCAAAGCGCCTACACTTAGTATTTTGTCTACCAAATATTAATACAATACAATTATTGTTTAGCAGTTACTCACGTTGTATTTGTGAGGTATACTGGATTACCTTGGATAATATAACTATGGACACTGCGTAATTTCGTAAAACGTTTAACATATAAGCCCTCAAACCCGAGAGGTCCACCTTAATCCTCGAAGATATTAATTGCCTGGCAAGGGTAGCTAAAACACACTTAGCAACCCTTTCAGAGTACTAAGGTACAATGACGCATGGCCTTGAGAATGATGACGCGAGTTGACGGATTTTAGTTAGTTTACGCGAAGAATTCGTGGGAGCTAGAGTTATTTGCGATAGTTGTACCCCTCTGATTCAAAACCGACGACCCCTTCCTCCATAATTGCAAAAAAGTTCTAATGTCATGACCCCCAGAATAAAGTGTAGAAATGAGTCCTCAAATACATGAAAGAGTCTATAGGGGGGACTGGGCGTATTATTTCCTCATTTATGTAATAATTTTTATTAGGGTTTTTAGTTTCCTCCCTAGACCTCCATTAAGCTTAGAAAACATCTCATAGACCACACACATTCAAGATAAAAAAAAAAATTTGTGCTTACATTTTTTGGTAGACAAATGTTCACGGCCGACGGCCAGTTCTTGACAACAGAAATAGGTCGAAAACGGTGGTTTAAAAATTCGTCAAACTAATGGGCCGAAAGTCTTATGATCTCAAAAATAATAGGGCTAAAACACGGAGGAAGAAAGAGGTCTAGAAGAAACAATACTCCCCTTCAGTATTCGTTGAGTGAGATACACGCAACGCCGTCCATTCTTGTCGTCAATTGTAGTAAATTATATTAGGTACAGGAATGCCGACCACTTCTCATACGGTAACCTCCAAATTAACTACATTAACGACTGCTTGTCCGATATCCCAAGCAAAGTTGTAGGAATAAGTGATCGTGTACAGTGACCGCGGATTCCCAAACTGTTCAGTCATTGACCCCTTAATGAAGTTTCAACTTATTCATCGACCCCCAAACATTTGAAAATAAGAATAATATAATATGTTATGAAAAAAGAAACGTATTACATGCATATTATGATAAAGTAAAATATGTGGAATTATAGTAGTACCTTAATATTAGTAAGTAGTAGAGTCAATGTCTGCATTTTTGTATTTCCAAGTCAAAAGGTGTAAGGAATCCATTTCACTGGCACTTGCCATTTTCTCCAGGTCTTCAAAGCGCACTTTAAAGTCTTCAATTCAATTTGTCCAGGCTGTGCTATGTATGTTTGTATGTCACCATCTGAAATGCTTTCATTTTCGCCACCTGTATTTTTTTAAAGTTGCGAAAAGTTACTGAAAAATCTCTATGTGCCATTGGACGCTTTAAACCAGCCTAGTTTGCCTTGGAAGCCCAGGTATAATTGTTCCTGGCCTGAAATAATGGTAACATCTTACCGGAATACGTTTCTGTAACATCATTAAGCTTTGAATATAGGTCTGCCAAATAGAACAGAGCATTACTTACACCTTTTTAGCTTTTCACATAGAGATGAGTCTACACCATCCTTCTGAAAACGTTCCTCACATAGCCATTCAATAGACCCCCTGGCCATTTAGTTCGACCCCCATTTCGGACCCCTGGCGATTCATTGACCCCTTGGATGGTCGCTATCGACCCATGGGGGTTCGATATCGACCACTGTTGGGAACCCCTGAACGGAACATATAACTTTTTCACAATATCGACGCCTTCTTAAAAAATATTCACTAAACAGTGTTATGCAGCTTAGGCAAGTACCGGTATCTTGCAGAAATTATTGAAATAATATATATTTTTGTTTTATCAAACCTTGATGTTCTTCAGCTTACAACATACTCGGGGGGAGCAGCTCTCGCTGAGACCGTTGAAAGATGGCCGAAACCACAGTGGCTGAATAACAACGCAAAGTAGAACACAAGGTAAGGTAGGAGAATTAGTCTCATTTGCCAGCCTGTCTAAGAGGAGCCCATGGCATGAGGCATGTGATGGGAATAACCCTTTCAGTACCAGCGCAGTCCTTTTTACGTTATTCTGGCTCAATATTAGACGATATAATTCATTGCTATAGGGCCTCCAGGAATTAATAGGCTTCGAACTTACTGTATTCTCCTTTTCTAACCTTTTCACTACCACAGATCCTTCTGTAAAATGCACAAAATCGTCTAAATACAGATAGAATATAATTAACAAGACGTACCGCCGGTTACAGAAGGGGTTAAAATAAAACCACTAATCTGGAGTGTACTGCATATCATTACAACTGCTGAAGTTCTATATGTACAGTTGTAACGCCACACACCTTAATTATTACTGTATGAACAAAAAATCCAGTTCGGGAAATTGGACCAATTTTAGAAGTATGTCGCAGGCTATAAAAATCGCACCCAGTGAAACGACGAAACGAAACAAATGAACAATCTCAAGTATACAACAACACTAAAACGTACACACAAAACGTGTATATACATGAAGGAGGTTATAAAGAAATTGTGCCCGTCATCTCCTCTCTCCTCTCTCTCTCTATCTCTCTCACACACCACACACCACACACAACACACACCAACACACAACTAAACACACCACACACACACACACACACAACACAACAACAACAACACCCCACACACACCAACACACACACACACCACACACTACACACACACACCCACACCACACACCACACAACACAACACTCACATACACACACACCACACACACACAAAACACCCACACACACACACACACATACACACACACCACACACACACACACACCAAACAACCACACATAATAACAAACACACACACACACACACACCAACACACACACATCACACACAACACACACACACACACACACACACACACACACACACACACACACACACACACACACACACACACACACACACACACACACACACACCACAACACACACACACACACCCCACACCACACCACACACATACACACACACATACCCCACACACACACCCCACACCACCCCACACCACACCACACACACACACACACACACCACACACATACACACACACCACACACACACACACACAAACAAACACACCACACACACACACACCCACACCCACACACACACACACAAACAAACACACACCACACACACACACACCACACAACACACATACACATACACACACACACATCACACAACACACACACCACACACATACACACACACACACACCACACACACACACACACACACACACACACCCCACACACCACACACACACACACGGATTCCTGGATGCATGGATTGTAGTTAGGACCGAAGGTCTGGGCCACGCTGGTGCGCCGCCCTCAGTAGTTCCTCGTTCTGATTTGATGCAGCAGGCTGTTTCCGTCGGACGTTTGGTAATAGTGTGGCAGCGATGGTTTGTCGGGTATTGTTCGTAGAAATTTGTCCAATACAGTCTTGAAACTTAAGAGAGAGCCTGTGTGTTAACTTAGTTGCTTGGGGAGACAGTTATATATCCTTGGACCGTGTACAGCCAATGAATTCTCTTTCAAGGTTTGTAAGCTCATCCTTGTTCTCACTAAACGCGGAATAGTGCACAATTTTCCTCGTCTACTGCTGTATGTCCTTAATTTCATCTTCGTTTTCCAGATTTGGTATCATTTCGTTAATTATTTTCCACACGTACATTGCTACATATCTCTCCCTTCTTCTCTCCAATGAGTACATGTCTAAATGCTGTAGTCTCTGCCAGTAGTCCATGTTGTTCAGTCCTTCGATTCGGGCCGTGTACGTTCGTTGTACTGCCTCCAGTTTTCTGATTTGGCCGATGTTTGTGGGGTTCCATAACTGGCAGCAGTATTCAACCAATGGAAGTATCAGGGCACTGAATAATACTATTAACGCACGTGGTTCTCTTGTTTTGAATGTTCTAAAAATCCATCCCATATTCTTTCTGGCCTTCGCTACAGTATTATCAATATGATGGTCGAAGCTAGCGTCGTCGCTTATTGTTATTCCCAGATCCAGCAAGTGGTTGCGTTGGATTATTAGTCCTCCTTCTGGTGTTGTATAGTCCTTGTCGGCCACTTCCTGCTTAGGGTGTCGATATCTCAATAACTCGAATTTTGTGCTATTGAATATCATATTATTCATTTCTGCCCAGTTATATATCGTCTTCAGGTCATCTTGTATCATTTTATAATCATCTTCCCTTCTCACAATGCCCAGGAGTCGAGTGTCGTCTGCGAATGAGGGTGTTTTACAGTCCTGTATACTCTGGTCGATATCACTGATATATATGAGGAAAAGCAAGGGGCCAATCACCGACCCCTGTGCCACACCACTTCTCACTTCCGACTTCTTGGATTCGCTTCCTTCGACCATTACCACACACACACAAACACACACACACACACACACACACACACACACACACACACACACACACACACACACACACACACACATCACACACACCACACACACACACACACACACACACCACACACAACACACACACACACACACACACACACACACACACACACACACACACACACACACACACACACACACACACACACACACACACACACACACTTGGCAGCGGGTAACCTTGAGACTAACCAACAATTAGGAGAGATAAGGAATAGTATAGCATACACACGTTCATAATTTGCTAGGGTAAATCTGGTAATGGGGAGTTCTACTAACAGGAAGATATATTAATTAAACATAGGCTATATATAAACTACTTTACCCTGGTAATGGGGAGTTCTACTAACAGGAAGATATATTAATAAAACATAGGCTATATATAACTACAACCAAACACAAAGGTAAGTTATACAATAGGTACAGAACAACACCTTTATTTATACACAAAAGGAATAATAAGTAACACAATGAAGTTACAATTAGACACATAATAATAAATATAAGTGATTCACAATGCTAATGAAAAGGAATGTATAATTGAGTTATAGCTGAATATTAATATACACAATTCACAAGACTAGTACGCGTGCTTCTAGTCGCATGCTCTAATACAGTATATACGTGGCACACGTGCGTGAAGGTATTTATGAAATTATTTAATTACGTGGGTTCTTAGATTCAGCAAACTATAACTTACATTTATAAGTGAATATACTGTATATATAATACAAATGAAAATGGCAAAATACTGTTTTGAATATTTACATATCAGAGTTGAGTTTTAACGAAGCTAGGTATTTATTACCGGTATATTATAAACTAGTTCACGTTTTTTTCTATACCTCTTGACTATTTTCTACATCAAATTAATCACAGAAAACTATTTACTATTTGGAAATCACTAAAATATAGGTGTGCGCAAGCGGGTTTTGGATTTTTTTTTTTTTTTTTTGCAATTAATTATCGGCTGCTTAATCTTCTATATTACGCTGAAACTAAAATACCCATTCATAATAGTAAGAAACTTAACTAGTGAAACACAAGGATAGGAATGTGTGGTTTGTTTCCAGGAAGGGGAAAAATATACAAGAAGCAAAAAGGGACTAACAATTCGAGTCACACTACATATATATTTTACTTTTATGATTACCCTGGTGTTGGAGGGGGACTCACTGATTTTTCTCGTAGGTGGCATACTGGGCTTTTATCTCTACACTTTTCCTTCGTGCGTGTCTAAGCTTAGGCCTGGACTTCTTCTTGCTAGAACTTGCTATCTTCTGCTGTTGCTCTGCTTGTAGGCTAGGTCTCGGACAACTAGCTGTGCATGGTTTCATACCACATGCGAAAGAAAAGGTAAAGGTGAGTCTCGGCTGTTGTTGATCTACTCTATGACCTAAAGAATGAGCATCGAGCCTCATTGTTACACTGTATTGCACGAATGTTGGTTTAGAATGCAACGGGTCTGTCCTTGGACCAGACTTGCTAGTGTCAAACGTACCGTAGCAGGCTGACTAGAGCAGTTTGCACTTTCAGTCTTCAAACCTGAGGGGCAAGTCCTAAGGTTGTGTTAGCCACTCTACTAGAGGCACCGAGGAGCGCGCCGCCTCTCGTTCTGGATGGTGAATTGGTGCAGCAGACTGTTCGAAGGGGCACCATGCTCCCCTGCGAAGATGGGCTCGAATGGCACTTTTTGCAGTTCGACATCGAGGGTTCTCTTGAAGTTGTCTAACGAGATGCCCCTCATGTCTTTTACTCGCCGCACGAGTTTGTTGAAGAGACGTGGGCCTCTGTGTGACAAAACAGCCCTCTCGCAAAGAGCCCATAGCGCCCCTGTTATTCATCCGAGGGATATCGCATTCCCAGCCTCACTTATCACTGAATTTCATGAATATCGGAGTATGTAGGTTTGGTACTAAACCCTCTGCGATTTTCCATGTGTGTATTATTAGGTAACGTTCTCTTCTACGCTCCAACGAGTACAGTTTCAGTGTTCTTAAACGCTATAAATAGTGTAGGTTATATAAATACGAAGTAAAATTCATCTGTATTTACACTCTCTAAGTCATCTTATTTCACATGCTTTGTATGGGGATGTTAGTCTACCTGAAGTTGTTTCGGTCTTCTTCAGTGGCCTCGGCGAGAACTGCTCCCCCGAGTGTGTTTGCTGCCAGTGTTGAATTTTAAGACCTTTCGTGCCCTTTAGTGTCAATTTTATCTTGGCGAGCGATAGCGAGCCTCTAATTTTAGAAGGAACCGGCCTTTGGCCGGGACATTTTATTATCGAAAAATGTATTTATCTTGACGGGGGGTCTAGGTAGTGGTTTGCTAAGCTTGATGGAGGTCTAGCGAGGAAAATCAAAAATAAATTAATATATAAATATATCTACCAAAAAACAAGCACTACCCCCTTAACTGATGCTATAACTCAGGAGAAGTGAAGTTTGCCTGTTCACGGTTGTGGAGCGGTTCGTTATTGCGGGTGAAATACGTCGCCGCCGCCGCCTGATTTACGGTATGCAGTGGCGCAAATGGGAGGGTCGTGAAATTATTTTACCGCCAAAATTTTATGTCTGGAAGTTTCTGAATTAAAATGTTCGAAGCGTTCAGCGATTTTAAGGAGGTGGTAGTCGCTTTTTCTGGAATCCCTTTTTTCCTCATGTTTAGCATATTAGTTTTGATATTCTAAGACGTTCCTTCCGTTCGTTTGGCGATTTTGAGACCTTTCGCCCCATTTCTTTGTCAATATTAAGACCATTCGTGCCATTTAGGTATCAATTTTTCCCCGGCGAGCGATAGCGATCCTGTAATTTTAGAAGGAACCGGCCTTTGGCCGGGAAATAGTTTTTACCGAAAAATGTAAAAATTTATCTTGAAAGGGGGTCTAGGGGGTGTTTTTTTTTAAAGCTTGATGGAGGTCTAGCGAGGACACTCAAAAATATAATAATAGTTAAATATATAGACCCAAAACCAAGCACTACCCCCATAAATAACCTGCCTTTGTCCTTTCAGTCTGTTGCCGATACTAACGAAAAAGACCCAAAATGTTGCAAGGATATTATTTCCAATACATAAAATATTTTCGGAAAAATATTAGTGTAACTCTACCTTCATCCCTTTTAGCATACTGCACCATGATGCATTCGTTCATTCTATCTTGGCTATTGCTTAGACAATTATAGGGTAAATGGAGAGAGCTTTTACCCCTTCATGTCTAAAGGTCCTTCCTAAGCTAAGTATAATTGTCTAACGTTAACCAGAATAATATAAAAGGAAGCCATGGTTGAAAGCGTTTAACTGGCAGTGAGAAAATATTTTCTCCAGAGGCAGGTACAAATGACCGAGCTGCCATGCATACCAATGAGTGCCAAAGTAAGCACTCACACATATGCGTCATTATGCAGATGTAAACATTCAACTTCCACGATCCATGCGCAGAATATTATATTATGTTATTATACCGGTACATTAAATTGAAATAATAGGAATTAGTAATGTAAAATGAAGGGATTATGTGTAATTTGACACGAGGTTTAACTGCGTAGAGAGAGAACAAACGTAGAAATTACCCCCCCCCCCACCACACACACACTTTGCCAATGCTCAAACAACAAACCAGTTGACCACCCAACAACAAAGATTTAAATAAGGTACGGTAGGTAAAAGTATTATTCTATGGCTAAATACATGAATATCGGTACATACATGTTGTATTTTTTACACCTGCAGACAAATAAACCATGTACCGGTACCGGTACATCCTGATTTAATAAGTTCTGGGGCAAACTTAATGACCAATCGATTTAGGTTTACAAAGAGAGACAATGATCTTACAATTGCAGGCACAAAACAAAAACAATCAGAACAGTTTAATGGTGACTGAAATAACTGGTGATTGTCAAAATATAGGGTTTCACATTCAAATTAGATTATGTTTCATCTAGGTCCTTCTAGGATGTGGGGAATTATTAAATCAGGATATACAGGTGTCTGCATTTCCGCATTTCATAATTCATGGGCTGATCAGATTTGGTGAATCTAGCCGTTCTGGATTTGTAGTTTGTATTTATTACTGTACTTTCTGTAAAATCTGACAGAATTGTATATTCAAATTTAATTTTGTCAACAAAATCCGAAAGGTTAGATGTCACCAAAACAGACCAACTATTGTATAGGTGGAAGTGAAGGCAACTGCACATGTGCTATGGAGTGGTAACAAATTTAATGTTCTCTCGAGCTTCAAGGTGAATTTGTGAGTTCACCCTTTGGCAATAATGTTGCTGAAAACTACTACTGGTAAGACTTGTCACTCAATGTAACGGTAATAAAGTAACGCTATAGGCCTACATTAACCCGTTTGTTGGCCACATACAACCAATTATTTCACAGCATTTTCAACAGGGTAATCGTCCCAAATTATACGAACTGCTTGCACGAAATCAAGGCAAAAACACTCGAGACGCTCCGTTTAGCCGGTGTTACAAGAGCGGTTTTTCTGGCAACTCTAATAGCTCATATCAATCATCATCATCAGCTTGAATTAGTCCACTGCAGGAAAAGAGCCTCTCCCAAACCCACATGACCAAGCCACAAGGCTAGTTTGAAACCAAGATGGTAATAGATGGTGTGTAAACAAAGACAAAATAAGCCACACCAAGTCCTGTTTATCAATTTAGGCCCCACAAAAAAGTGACAGAGGATATGTGCCAGACAGCCCTGGCCTTGACACACTCAACACTATCCTGTTAGTGTGAGTGTGTGTGTGTTTGTGTGTGTGTGTGTGTGTTTGTGTGTGTGTGTGTGTGTGTGTGGGGGGGGGGGGGGGGGTGGTAATTATTAGTGATAATAAAATCTGTCAAGACATAGGGGGGGGGGGGGGGGTGCATTATGTAATTATAAGTGATAATGAAATATCTGCCAACACAGCCACGGACTAAGATAATAAGAAGCAAAAGGCGTACCTAACCTACACAACAAAAAGACAAAGGAAGGAACAATTTAACTTAAGCTCAAAGGCTGATACGAGATACAGGTAGCTATAATAATACAAAGAATAATACCTTTAGATACCTTTAGATGTGTTCGCGGCTCTTCTAGCGGCACCAAGGAGCGCGACGCCCCTCGTTATGGGTGGTGATTTGGTGCAGTAGACTGTTTGAAGCGACAGCTCGCTCCCTTGCGAGGATGGGCTCGTCTGGCACTTTTTGCAGTTCGACATCTAGGGCTCTCTTGAAGTTGTCTAAACGAGATGTCCCTCATGTCTCTTACTCGCCGTGGGAGTTTGTTGAAGAGGACGTGGGCCTCTGTGTGATAACCAGCCCTCTCGCAGAGAGCCCATAGCACCCCTGTTATTCATCCGGGGGATTTCGCATTCCCAGCCTCTCCCTATCACTGAATTTCATGACTATCTGAGTATGTAGGTTTGGTACTAAACCCTCTGCGATTTTCCACGTGTATAATATTAGGTAACGTTCTCTTCTACGTTCCAGTGAGTACAGATTCAGTGCTCTTAAACGCTCCCAATAGTGTAGATGTTTTATCGAACTTATATGCGAAGTGAAATTTCTTTGTACACTCTCTACGTCATTTATTTCACCTGCTTTGTATGGGGATGTTAATACGCTACAGTATTTCAAGCCGCGGTAGCACTAGAGATTTGAAGAGCGTTATCATAGGCAATTCACCGCGTGTTTTAAAAGTACGCAGAATCCAACCCGTTAGACGTTTCGCAGCCGCCACTTTGACCTGGTTATGTACTTTGAAACCCATATTTTCAGACATTAATACCCCAAGGTCTTTCACACTGTCTTTCCGTTCTATTATGTGGTTAGATTCTGTTAAGTAATTTGTAATTTCTTTAACACCATTATTATCTCCGTACCGTATTAATTGGAATTTTTCCTCATTGAATTGCATGTTGTTTTCCCTGGTCCACTGGAACACTACATTCATGTCTTCCTGCAGTCGGCCCGTGTCCTTTTGTGTGTTTACTATCTTACTTATTTTTGTGTCATCAGCAAAAGACGACACCGTACTGTGTCTGGTGTTGGTATCTATGTCGCAAATTAGTATGAGGAACAGAAGGGGCGCTAGCACTGTTCCTTGGGGCACGCGCTTGACATCCGAAGGCTCAGAAGTGACTTGGTTTACTGCTACCGATTGTTTTCGGTTTACGAGGAAATTGTATATCCACCGTCCGATTTTCCCAGTTATACCTTTTGCTTTCAGTTTGTGGGCTATTATACCATGGTCACATTTATCAAATGCCTTAGCAAAATCGGTGTAAATGACATCCACGTTTTTCTTTTCTTCTAGCGCTTTAAGAATTTTGTCAGAGTGTTCCAAAAGTTGTGAGAGACATGATCTTCCCGCTCTGAACCCATGTTGACCGGTGTTGTGTAGTTCATTTGTCTTCATGAATGTTGAAATTTTGCTTCGCAGGACTCGCTCGAAAACTTTAATGATGTGAGAGGTTAGAGCTACCGGGCGGTAGTTTTTTTGGTAGTGATTTACTCCCTCCTTTATGCAGTGGGGCAATTATTGCGTTTTTCAAGCTATCTGGTATGTCACCAGTGTCTAGACTCCTTCTCCACATAGGTGGAGGTAATACATATCTAACGAAGTATTCGGAAGCCACACATTAACCACTTGCGAGTTTCAGGCTTTAAGGAAGTTGGAGCCGTAAACATCGAGTTTATACGGGAATGTAATACTAATGAAGGATTAAGAAGGATAGAAAGTACCGGTATGTTGAATTTGAGTTGCTGTATATTTATGCACTACAACTGTATTTAGCTGATAATACTGCTAATATTGCTGTCTATATCGCCAACATTCTTACAGCCTGAAACTCGCCCGTGATCATTTCTACCTTAATAACACTGAGTTTAGTTTTTGACCACCAGATGTCCAGGAGTCACTTTCTAGGTCGATTATGGCCATTTAAAAGTCACCTGGCAACTCCCGAATATTTATCAGCTTCGTTTAAACAGATACTACACTATCAAGAGGCATCATCTCTCTTAACGTATTTCTATATATACGGCATAACAATATATATGTATATGTATATTATATATATATATATATAATATATATCTATATATATATATATATATATATATATATAGTATATACTGTATATATACCGGTAGGCTATATATATATAATTAAGCATAGCCTTATAAGACAAACTAGTCACGATATACAGGGTGTCCCAGGAGGAAAGGGCATAACTTTGGGAAATAATAAAACAAGGTATTCTAAGCATAACATTTTCAATAACAAAAAGTCCAAATCTCAACCGTTAAAAAGATATTGAAGATTTAATGTAGTGTCCTCCCCCGCATCACTGTAATGGACTCTTCCATGTCAAATAGTTTCCAACTGGTCCATAGTGAGCCAATATGTCCATAATCATTTTGTAACTTACAAAATTATAGTATCTTTATAATAACATGGTAAAATAATTGAAGAAAGATGTAGGTGTGTAGGCACTAGGACAGCTAGGCCAGCCTTATGGGGAATACTGAAGAAAGAAAATTTTCAACATGCAATATCTCTATACCGTCGAGATTTGGAATATTTCGTATAGAACATTTTAGTTAGAATATTTTGTTCTATCATTTCCCAAAGTTATGCCCTTTTCCTCTCTGGGACACCCTGTATAGATTCATTTGATAAATTTCAGAAAGCTGACAAGAAAGTAGTTTTGTATACCAAATTCTTGTAGAAATATTATAGATAGTAGCCTACACACATATGTAACAGAACTATACAAATGTTACTACTGTTAGTATTTAACTAGAGATACAAGGTACTGTACTTATATTGAATCTATAGGAACAATTTCCATTACCAGCCACAAGATATAATAACCAACACTCACCTTCTCACCCATAAATGAAACCCGACACCGCGGTAGCCACCCTATTCGTCCCAGATTAAACAATGTATGTATTTGTACTGTACACTTTTCAAGTACAGATACGCATGCCATATAAAATTAGTTTCATGGCGAATTATTTGAAATCCGAACCAGTTAGCTGCTGATTGACCTCGGACCCCGTTAATATAAAAAGGTGCCAGAAACTCGCATTGAATAAATTATACCAAATAATTACAAAAAAAGTACCAACAAATATTAAATTATAGTAAACAAAATACGAAGATTGGGATTTTCCTAACAATCGGTTTGTATTTCATCAATGAGCTAATTCATTATTACTATACTAAGCGAAAACGACTACGAACATTAATATTTCCAGCTAGTAATTAAATACAAAGCATATACCGGTACCGTTACTGTAATGCCCTCGAAAATAGCCCGCAACCCCAATAATGTACTACCGAGTTGACGTCAGGTATAGTGTAAAATAGTCGTTGATGGGAAGTCCAATAAACTCATCACGTGAAACACCACGAGACTATCACCTGGTTCTTACAAATTGGACTAAGGTTACTATACTTTTGTACGTCCGTGGTAGTACAGTGGGTTAGCGCGCGGGCCTGGTTGACCTAGGGGCTATGGTCACTAACCAGGGTTCGAACCCCACCCAAGGCATCTCAAAATCACCTCCTAATCCACAATCCACATTACTCTGTTTGCTTCGTGACCCCATGCTCAGTGGTCACCTGTTTTGTGGGTCACCCTGTCTTTTGCTCCTTCACACCCCGCTGCACACGCCACCCTACCTGTTCGATCGTAGGGGAATGCCACCCCTATGTCCAGCGCATTAAGGGTCACGACCCTAGGTCACGAGCGGCGCGGCGCCTAGCCTCAAACCCCTTTCCAATATCCAACCCCCCCCCCCCCCCTGTAAAGACGCCCAGACGAACGTTCTAACATTCCGATCCCGTTTATTTCCTCACCCTAATAAATAGCAGATAAAGACTCATTCTTGTAACCCCATTTACTACCCTCTAACTTACTAGCCCAACTCACAACCTGAACCAGGAGGGCGGACGGCGCGAGGCTACAGCAGCCAACCTCTCACCCCTAAGAAGTAGACGGTTCCGCCTGACTTGCATTTTCACGAAAACTACTATTATGAGCCCCATGAGTAATCCTAGTAAGTAAAACTAGAACCCAGGATCAACCCTCCCTAGGAGTATCACTCTTGACACCACATCATACGAAACCCCATTAGCGTAGAGAATCCCATATCATACATATTTAAGGAATGGCATGCCCCCCCCACCCAAAGGACACCCCAAACCCCCGCGGACGTTCACCATGACCCACACGTAGCCAACAACTTCTTGCCAGACACCAGGTGAATTTCCAACAGGTGATGAACTAACCCTCTAAATACCTATCCAAATACCATCCTATCCCATCCTTAACCAAAACCAAAATCTTCCTTATCCCATCCTAGATTAAGAATAGCATGTCAGCTAGACCAGAGAAGGATATTTAGGTGAATTGATGAATAATACCTCCCAGCCTATTCACGTAGTGTGCCAGTATAGTAGTCCCTATAAACCTTCACCAAATCCGCCTAAATAACCCTACTAGTACCTCATACTAGAGTTAAGATATCCACGATCATAAATCAAATCACAAGTTACTTACCGCCACCTTAACACTAGATTAGCGGGCTAGCGGTTTATTTATATGTACCGCCCAGCGGGGTGTTTTTAGCCAAAATAGGGCTGTTTACGTGATCATTTTCATGCCTAAATAAGACCCAGAGCGTAACACAAGTATCTATCCCTGAAAGGGCATAAACAGATCTTTCCAATGACACACTAACGATCCTTTTATGATGGCTAGTTTTCTTGCAACAACCGCGCAACGCGAGTGCAAAAAGCATGTAATTCGGCACTTTCCCCATACAATTCCGTATGTAGCGAGTGAGAGAGGGAGGGAGGAGGTGGGATTCGTGTCAGTAGGATCGCCGCGGTGGTCTGAAGCAGTCATACGCTCGCTACTCTCCTGCCACCACTTGTCTCTCTCTCTCAGCAACATTACGTGCTGAAATTGCCACACGACCTATGTCGAGCGCCGCCAGATAGTCCAGATTTATTATACTCGACTTATGTTGCGCGCCGCTAGTTATGGGTTAAAGACCCCCCTCCCTAACCCCCTAAGTTCACCAGAATAAATTAACTACTTCATAGCATTGACATCCAATACTTCTAGAACATTCCTGAAGCTTCCTTGACCTGCCTATAAATAAGACCCAGAGACAACAGTCGGGCAGTTGAATACTAGAGCTCAAAGCAACGGTTGACCGCATTGTGTTGTCATCTAGTGTCCCCCCCCCCCCCCCCCTCAAGATTCGAGATAACTTCGGCGTTCCGTGATCTGTGCAACTCTGTGAGGAAGTGAATTTAAGTTTTATGAATATATTATTGCGTTCGGGACTACCGGCAGTAATATTATATTGGTAAACAACCGATTCACCCATTTTTGATTGTTTCCTGAACGTCTGGTAGTGCCCTCTTTACTACTTAAGTTCATGAATAATCATAACTCATAACTGATCTAAGGCAGAAAGATCGTTATGTTAGAAGGGATTATGTGAGCAACCTAATAGAGGATTCTGCAAGCATAACTCCTTGGCAACAATTGACTGTAGGTCTTATCAGCGTTGTTGACAAAAAGGCGAAAAGCCGCCCGCGTTCCTTGAACCTCTTCTACATATTGGGACGTCATCACGGCTACGTTTATGTATCAATCTCTCTGATGTTAGGAAGAAAGTGATTTATTATGCTAGTATGTATTAACATATATCAAGTGAAATTTAGTTTAGGCGAACTGACTCCCGTAATTATTCTTGCCATCAGGTTTCACCTCGCCAAAGAAATAAGTCCACATTAGGACTACGGCTCGAGCAAAAGCAATTTTGAAAGAAGTGATTGTGACTCCACCAAAAACCTAATTCGCCCCTCACTGATATTTTTCGGTCTAAAGTGTTACCTAACCAGCCAAATATACTAGACCAGTGCAACTAGCTACAGTTATCCCTTTACGTTAATTCTTGGGCTATAACCATATTACCTATACCTTCATCCTAGATTGAGAGTCAGATTGCCAGAGAGTTAATACAGCGAGATACCTAACCCGCGTGATTCGTGTACTCTAATATCTTACAAATAAGGTGATAAGAAGCATAATACCTGAACGTTGGAAGTGGGAAGTGAACCTCCATCCAAATCCGCGAGAAGTGCTAGAGATTGTAAAAAAGTCCAAAACTACGTATCTGACTTATTCAATTTACCATTGTTTCAAGTGCACATATAACCATTATTCTACCTAGTGTTTTTGGAGAATAAAGCTGCATTATAAACCATTACTGTGATGTTATTTATACCATCGGTTGATTCTATTGTGTACTGTGCGTGAAGTCCTATATACCCAATCTTGCAGAACTCACCTATACCAAGTTAATCCTGTATAAAAGCAGGGCATAACAGTTACTCTGATGACTAATCTGTATAGGCCTAGAGGGTCCCGGCCATCTGGTGGTCAATAGTGGAAACTCAAGGGTAAAAGTAGGAATTAAGCTGTTCCTTTATTATAACCCGAGTCACATGATTCGCAAAGCCTACCAATTAGCTACAGTATAAAAGAAAAGGGGACCAAAATAGATACTAAAGAGGCACTGCGAGACCAGACATGTGGCAAGAGAAGAGGCAGACTGTTGGGTCATGGAAATATAGGTACGGTCAATGGAAAATGGAGGAATTAATGGGTAACACAGGCAGCAATTAGTAAACAAAGGTTAATATAGCCCAGATAGAAACTGGTAAAAAGACAGATAGGTAAGCAGTGAAGGAAAAGACAGGTAAACATTGGAGAGAGACAGGCAGACTGGCAAGACAACTTAGAGACAGACAGGTAGACAATGAAGGGAGAGAGATATGCAGGTGAAGGGGTAGGCAATAAAGGGAGAGACAGACAGGTAGGTAGACAATTAAAGGAGAGACAGACAGGTAGGTAGACAATCAAGGGAGAGACAGACAGGTAGGTAGACTATGAAGGGAGACAGAGACAGGTACACAATGAAGGGAGAGACAGAGAGGTAGGTAGACTATGAAGGGAGAGACAGACAGGTAGGTAGACAATGAAGGGAGAGAGAGACAGGTAGGTAGACAATGAAGGAAGAGGCAGACAGGTAGGTAGACAATGAAGGGAGAGACAGACAGGTAGGCAGACAATGAAGGGAGAGACAGACAGGTAGGTAGCCTAGACAATGAAGGGAGAGACAGACAGGTACCGGTAGGTAGACAATGAAGGGAGAGGCAGACAGACAGGTAGATAATGGAACACAAACAGGTACGGTACGGTAGGTAGAGAAAGAAGTGGGAGAAACAGAAGTGTAGACAAATGAGACAGACTAGGAATTCAACCCAAACTAGAAACCAAATTATCTACACTGAGGAACAGGGTAAGTATAGCCTATTAGACAACGTTAATCCAATGTCTACTGTAGGATGTTTAGTCACTCATAAAAGCTCATAGACCTCACATATTTTTCTTCATAACGCAAATAGGCCTACATCTCTGGCAACTTATTAATAAATTGAATTATGTAGACATGAATAATAATACTAGGCCTATATACACCATTTAATGAATATAAAATTGCATGCCGATACAACAATAAACTAAGATGGTCGTATTAACATAAAGAAGAAAAAAAAACACAGAGATCCATTTTTTTTTTGAGTGACTGTACATAGTCTAGGAAGAGAGGAAAGCAAAAACAGACAAAATATTATTAGATACCGGTACAACAAAGCTTAAATACTATCTATCTATTGCCAGACGCCTTACTCCCCTTACTGGGGGTAGCCATACACAAAATACCCCCAAGTGGACCTATCCCCAGTAAGAGTGACAACCCATGCTAGTTTAGGACTTAACAGGATTGATCACTTAATTTAGGGTCCATCTGACTCTGAGGCCTTTTATGTATTTTGTTAGCACTATTTTTCTACAGTGGTGTGCGGCTAATCCATCCACTAACCTGCTTCACCCTAAGGTAGCAGTACGGATTTGTATAAGGTTTACTTCCCTAGACAGGTTGCCGATCATGGCTGACGAGTCCCGGCAGCAAACATACTCGGGGGGAGCAACTCTCGCCGAGGCCAATGAGGTGGCCGAAACAACTCCAGGTAGACTCCAGGTATCCACCCGGATTTTTATAAGGTTATCTCCCCTAGATGGGTTGCCGACCAAGGCTAACGCGTCCCATCCACCCGGAAAGCTTGACAAAAGTTAAATTACCAACCAAAATCAATCTAGCAGCACACATGTAAGCTTATGGGCAACGAATGTAGGTAAGGTACCGTACGGTACCTACACCAAATAAAAAGCAAAGAAAATGCAAAACAAACATGAAATAAACACAAATTTAGACAAGGTTGGCACACAGACAAGCCAGCAAACAATGAAACAGGAAATTGTCAAGAAACAGCCAGGGAATGAACACACAGACATACACACAGGCTGCTATTTAACGTAGGCAAAAACAGGCTGGTAGGCAATGTGATCCGTTCAGCAAGGTAAAATGACAAAGAACCTAATAAGTGGCTGACAAGTAAACAGCAATACATGAAACAAGGCAAGAAACAAACAAGCACCACACAGGCAAAAAGAGTCATGTAACGGAGGAAAACCGTGTGGACGGCAATGTGATCCGTGCGGACAGGTGAAAGCTAGTGATACAGGTAAACAGAGACACATAGAGCAAACAACAAAGCAAGAAAGTTAGCAAGAAACAAACGGGCAACAAACAGAGAACCGAGGGAGAGAGACATGAGGGCAATGAGATCCGGGCGGCCAGGTAAAATGACAGTAAACAGCCAGGCGCTGTAAAAGCTCACTATAAACAACCCGGGAAGAGAATGAGAGAGAGAGAGAGAGAGAGAGCGAAAAAGAGAAGAGAGAGAGAGCGGATTACAGAAAATGTTCAACAGAGATTAGAGTATAGAGACAGATAAATAGATAGAGAGAGAGAGAGAGAGGGAGAGAGAGAGAAAGGGAGAGAGAGAAGGTGAGAGAGAGAGAGAAGGTGAGAGAGAGAGAAGGTGAGAGAGAGAGAAGGTGAGAGAGAGAGAGAGAGGAGAGGAGAGACAAACAGAGAAGAGAGAGAGAGTAGAGAGAAAGTGAGGAGAGAGAGAGATCAAGAGAGAGAGAGGGAGAGAGGAGAGAAGGAGTACAAAGGAAATCAAGCAACAACAGATCTAGTGACCCTTCTAGGTTGCTTGTCCTCCAAAACACTGAGGAGCAAGTGTCCAAACAGTGGTTTAGAGTGGGTAAGGGAACATTGGAAAGGGAACTACTGCCGAGCCACTAACGTGGCAGGACTAAGAAGGTAATAGGGGACAGCGGTGTTAGTAACTGAGGGGAGGATAAAGTTATTCATTTACAAACGCAGTCAGTCGCGGGTTTGATGCGAGATATTTGTCTAGGCGGAATTTAAATGAATCAACGGGGCTGCAGTCTATAACGTCTCGGGGAAGCCCATTCCACAAGTTGACAACTCGATTGAAGAAGAAATTCTTAGATTCGTGCGAGTTAAAAGATTTACCAATAATTTTGCAACCGTTTCCACGCGTGTAATTAGATTGGTCGATAGTGAAGTACTTACTACAGTTCATATTGTCGATGCCTTTGATGATTTTGAACACTTGAATTAAGTCGCCTCTTAATCTGCGCTCGGTTAAAGGGTTAGATTTAATTCTCTAAGACGCTCTTCGTATGGTTTGTTCTTTTAGGCTAGGTATCAGTTTGGTAACTCTACGTTGAACTCGTTCTAGCTTGTTTATATCTTTTTGGTAATAAGGGCACCAGGATTGAACGCAGTATTCCAGAAGAGGGCGGACTAAGGAATTGTAAAGGGTTAGGATAACTTCTTTGGATTTATGCTCAAATGACCTGCCTATAAAGCCAATTATTTTGTTTGCCTTCTTAACAACTTCTGAACATTGTTGACTCGGTTTTAGGTTACTCGATATTGTTACTCCCAGATCAGTTTCTCTGTTTACATTCTTAAGCTGAGTGCCATTCATCGAATAGTTTGCTTTCTCATTTAGGTATCCGACATGTAGTACTTTACATTTATCCGCATTGAAACTCATTGCCAAATTTGGGCCCAACATGACAATTATCTAGATTGTGTTGCATATCGTCAACTTGTTCTTTTGAGAGTACGCTATTTGCAATTTTTGTATCGTCAGCAAATTTTGCAGGTGAGACCCTCATCTATGTCGTTGATGTAAATTAGAAAGATAATTGGTCCTAGTACCGATCCCTGGGGTACCCCGCTACTTACATTGGTCCATTTAGATGCCTTACGTTTATGACTACCCTTTGCTTTCTGTTGCTGAGCCAATTTTCTATCCATTTCAACACACCGTCTTGTATTCCATGCGCTTTTAGTTTTAGCAGTAAACGTTTATGGGGAACTTTGTCAAAGGCCTTTTGAAAATCAAGGTATATAATATCTACAGCTTTACTCTCATCGTAGAGGTTGAGGATATCGTGGAAGAAGTCTAAGAGGTTTGTTAAACAGGAACGTTTTTACGAAAGCCGTGTTGAGTATCTTTAAGTATGTTATTTTTCTCTAAGTGATTTACGAGTCTGTCTCGTATGACCGTTTCTAGCATTTTACATACAAATGAGGTTACTAAGCTAATTGGACGATAGTTACTGGGTAGGGATTTGCTGCCTTTTTTGAATATCGGTGTTACGTTGGCTAGCTTCCACTGAGCAGGCATAGTTCCAGACTGCAAGGATTTATTGAATAGTAATGTCAGTGGTTTGGAGAGCTCATTCTTAGCTTCCTTTAGAACTCTAGGCGAGATTGTATCAGGTCCTGGCGTTTTATTTACCTTGAGTTTATCTAAACAATTCAATACTTCTCTCTCTGTAACGGTGATATTGCTTAGAACATCTGAATTATCAATCTGAATCAGCGATGGTGTAGGGATATCACTGAGGTCTTCTGTTGTAAAAACTGATGCAAAGAAGGTATTGAGGGCATTACTCATTTGTACTTCGTCTTTGGTGTATTGGTCCAAAGGAAGATACGTAACAAAAGGAAAGGAAGCAACAACAGGAAATTATTTTATTAGATTTTACTTTTGTTTTGCCTTCAGCTGACTGATACCTTAATATATATCTCTGTGCTATCTAGATTTATCAAGTTAACCACTTGAGGATCAAGATACGTAACTTGCTCTTCTGTTACGTATCTTGATCCTCAAGTGGTTAACTTGATAAATCTAGATAGCACAGATATATATATTAAGGTATCAGTCAGCTGAAGGCAAAACAAAAGTAAAATCTAATAAAATAATTTCCTGTTGTTGCTTCCTTTCCTTTTGGATCTTAGGACTTGGTATCCTTTATTGACTGATACTCTTTACTTATGAAAAATACTGAAACTAATTAAAGTCATGTAGTATTTATAAAGAATTAATATGTAACCGGAGCTTAGTAGGCTATGGTTATGGACCGAATAAGTATATAGCTAAAGAAGGACTTAATTTTATAAAAAGTCTTGAAGATAAATATTAAAGTAAGAAGATTTCTGTCTCTTACCCTCTTTGAAATGAATAGATAGGTTCTTCTATGTCCTTTTATTTATATTTAATGTAATTATTCTTGGTTCTTGTCTTACGTTAATAGTATTAGATTATTATTATCATCAGGAGTAATATCAAAGTCACATAAAAAGTTAGATATATATTTAATAATTAGTTAAATTTATTTCTTAACCACGTAACATTGAGGTTTGATTATGAGTAAATAAAGTTACAGGATCGTTTCATAGATTCGATTCAGGTCTCACTCAAATAATATGAAAAGCAAAATATAATATTTTGAAGCAAAGAATTTTCTTCAGCTTAGGAAATCACTAGACGTAATATTAACACAGACATGTTAGTCTAAGGCGATATTACTAGTAAGAGACAATAGCATCACCGTTACTAAGCACCATGGTCAACAGTGAAGTGACTACTTTTTCTTTCTGATATAACTATAGAATTCTTTCGGGTTTGTTTTACTTTGATTCGCAATATGGTACTCTAAGGTCTTTTTACTTTGCTTAATTAATTTTTGGCTTTGCGTCGTAGCTCTACAAATTTCACCCGTTCTTCGTCATTTTGTGAGGATTTTAATCTATCATTAGCAATTTTTTTAGCAAGCAGGCAGTTTGAAATCTTTATTCCACCATTTGGGCTTATTATTATGGCCTGGACGCCGTTTTTCGATGGTATGCAGTCTTGCACTGCTTTAGG
>CM064516.1:25625430-25632930 GCA_032716605.1 Paralithodes platypus
GTGAGAGGTTGGCTGCTGAAGCGTCGCGCCGGCCGCCCTCCTGGGTCAGGTTGTGAGGGGGGCTAGTAAGTTAGAGGGTAGTAAATGGGGTTACAAGAATGAGTCTTTATCTGCTATTTATTAGGGTGAGGAAATAAACGGGATCGGAATGTTAGAACGTTCGTCTGGGCGTCTTTACAGGGGGGGGGGGGGGTTGGATATTGGAAAGGGGTGGTTTGAGGCTAGGCGCCGCGCCGCTCGTGACCTAGGGTCGTGACCCTTAATGCGCTGGACATAGGGGTGGCATTCCCCTACGATCGAACAGGTAGGGTGGCGGTGCAGGGCGGGTGTGAAGGAGCAAAAGACAGGGTGACCCACAAAACAGGTGACCACTGAGCATGGGGTCACGAAGCAAACAGAGTAATGTGGATTGTGGATTAGGAGGTGGTGATTTTGAGATGCCTTGGGTGGGGTTCGAACCCTGGTTAGTGACCATAGCCCCTAGGTCAACCAGGCCCGCGCGCTAACCCACTGTACTACCACGGACGTACAAAAGTATAGTAACCTTAGTCCAATTTGTAAGAACCAGGTGATAGTCTCGTGGTGTTTCACGTGATGAGTTTATTGGACTTCCCATCAACGACTATTTTACACTATACCTGACGTCAACTCGGTAGTACATTATTGGGGTTGCGGGCTATTTTCGAGGGCATTACAGTAACGGTACCGGTATATGCTTTGTATTTAATTACTAGCTGGAAATATTAATGTTCGTAGTCGTTTTCGCTTAGTATAGTAATAATGAATTAGCTCATTGATGAAATACAAACCGATTGTTAGGAAAATCCCAATCTTCGTATTTTGTTTACTATAATTTAATATTTGTTGGTACTTTTTTTGTAATTATTTGGTATAATTTATTCAATGCGAGTTTCTGGCACCTTTTTATATTAACGGGGTCCGAGGTCAATCAAGCAGCTAACTGGTTCGGATTTCAAATAATTCGCCATGAAACTTAATTTTATTATGGCATGCGTATCTGTACTTGAAAATGTGTACAGTACAAATACATACATTGTTTAATCTGGGACGAATAGGGTGGCTACCGCGGTGTCGGGTTTCATTTATGGGTGAGAAGGTGGGGGTTGGTTATTATATCTTGTGGCTGGTAATGGAAATTGTTCCTATAGATTCAATATAAGTACAGTACCTTGTATCTCTAGTTAAATATACTAACAGTAGTAACATTTGTATAGTTCTGTTACATATGTGTGTAGGCTACTATCTATAATATTTCTACAAGAATTTGGTATACAAAACTACTTTCTTGTCAGCTTTCTGAAATTTATCAAATGAATCTATATACAGGGTGTCCCAGGAGGAAAGGGCATAACTTTGGGAAATGATAGAACAAAATATTCTAAGCCTAAAATGTTCTATACGAAATATTCCAAATCTCGACCGTTATAGAGATATTGCATGTTGAAAATTTTCTTTTCTTCAGTATTTCCCCATAAGGCTGGCCTAGCTGTCCTAGTGCCTACCACACCTACATCTTTCTGCAATTATTTTACCATGTTATTATAAAGATACTATAATTTTGTAAGTTACAAAATGATTATGGACATATTGGCTCACTATGGACCAGTTGGAAACTATTTGACATGGAAGAGTCCATTACAGTGATGCGGGGGAGGACACTACATTAAATCTTCAATATCTTTTTAACGGTTGAGATTTGGACTTTTTGTTATTGAACATTTATGCTTAGAATACCTTGTTTTATTATTTCCCAAAGTTATGCCCTTTCCTCCTGGGACACCCTGTATATCGTGACTAGTTTGTCTTATAAGGCTATGCTTAATTATATATATATAGCCTACCGGTATATATACAGTATATACTATATATATATATATATATATATATATATATGTATATATATATATATATATATATATATATATACATATACATATATATTGTTATGCCGTATATATAGAAATACGTTAAGAGAGATGATGCCTCTTGATAGTGTAGTATCTGTTTAAACGAAGCTGATAAATATTCGGGAGTTGCCAGGTGACTTTTTAAATGGCCATAATCGACCTAGAAAGTGACTCCTGGACATCTGGTGGTCAAAAACTAAACTCAAGTGTTATTAAGGTAGAAATTGATCACGGGCGAGTTTCAGGCTGTAAGAATGTTGGCGATATAGACAGCAATATTAGCAGTATTATCAGCTAAAATACAGTTGTAGTGCATAAATATATACAGCAACTCAAATTCAACATACCGGTACTTTCTATCCTTCTTAATCCTTCATTAGTATTACATTCCCGTATAAAATCGATGTTTACGGCTCCAACTTCCTTAAAGCCTGAAACTCGCAAGTGGTTAATTGTGTGGCTTCCGAATACTTCGGTTATATTGTATTACCTCCACCTATGTGGAGAAGGAGTCTAGACACTGGTGACATACCAGATAGCTTGAAAAACGCAATAATTGCCCCACTGCATAAAGGAGGGAGTAAATCACTACCAAAAAACTACCGCCCGGTAGCTCTAACCTCTCACATCATTAAAGTTTTCGAGCGAGTCCTGCGAAGCAAAATTTCAACATTCATGAAGACAAATGAACTACACAACACCGGTCAACATGGGTTCAGAGCGGGAAGATCATGTCTCTCACAACTTTTGGAACACTCTGACAAAATTCTTAAAGCGCTAGAAGAAAAGAAAAACGTGGATGTCATTTAACACCGATTTTGCTAAGGCATTTGATAAATGTGACCATAGTATAATAGCCCACAAACTGAAAGCAAAAGGTATAACTGGGAAAATCGGACGGTGGATATACAATTTCCTCGTAAACCGAAAACAATCGGTAGCAGTTAGCAGTAAACCAAGTCACTTCTGAGCCTTCGGATGTCAAAAGCTCAGTGCCCCAAGGAACAGTGCTAGCGCCCCTTCTGTTCCTCATACTAATTTGCGACATAGATACCAACACCAGACACAGTACGGTGTCGTCTTTTGCTGATGACACAAAATTAAGCAAGATAGTAAAACACACAAGAGGACACGGGCCGACTGCAGGAAGACATGAATGTAGTGTTCCAGTGGACCAGGGAAAACAACATGCAATTCAATGAGGAAAAATTCCAATTAATACGGTACGGAGATAATAATGGTGTTAAAGAAATTACAAATTACTTAACAGAATCTAACCACATAATAGAACGGAAAGACAGTGTGAAAGACCTTGGGGTATTAATGTCTGCAAATATGGGTTTCAAAGTACATAACCAGGTCAAAGTGGCGGCTGCGAAACGTCTAACGGGTTGGATTCTGCGTACTTTTAAAACACGCGGTGAATTGCCTATGATAACGCTCTTCAAATCTCTAGTGCTACCGCGGCTTGAATACTGTAGCGTATTAACATCCCCATACAAAGCAGGTGAAATAAATGACGTAGAGAGTGTACAAAGAAATTTCACTTCGCATATAAGTTCGATAAAACATCTACACTATTGGGAGCGTTTAAGAGCACTGAATCTGTACTCACTGGAACGTAGAAGAGAACGTTACCTAATATTATACACGTGGAAAATCGCAGAGGGTTTAGTACCAAACCTACATACTCAGATAGTCATGAAATTCAGTGATAGGAGAGGCTGGGAATGCGAAATCCCCCGGATGAATAACAGGGGTGCTATGGGCTCTCTGCGAGAGGGCTGGTTATCACACAGAGGCCCACGTCTCTTCAACAAACTCCCACGGCGAGTAAGAGACATGAGGGACATCTCGTTAGACAACTTCAAGAGAGCCCTAGATGTCGAACTGCAAAAAGTGCCAGACGAGCCCATCCTCGCAAGGGAGCGAGCTGTCGCTTCAAACAGTCACCACCAAATCACCACCCATAACGAGGGGCGTCGCGCTCCTTGGTGCCGCTAGAAGAGCTGCGAACACATCTAAAGGTATCTAAAGGTATTATTCTTTGTATTATTATAGCTACCTGTATCTCGTATCAGCCTTTGAGCTTAAGTTAAATTGTTCCTTCCTTTGTCTTTTTGTTGTGTAGGTTAGGTACGCCTTTTGCTTCTTATTATCTTAGTCCGTGGCTGTGTTGGCAGATATTTCATTATCACTTATAATTACATAATGCACCCCCCCCCCCCCCCTATGTCTTGACAGATTTTATTATCACTAATAATTACCCCCCCCCCCCCCACACACACACACACACACACAAACACACACACACACACAAACACACACACACTCACACTAACAGGATAGTGTTGAGTGTGTCAAGGCCAGGGCTGTCTGGCACATATCCTCTGTCACTTTTTTGTGGGGCCTAAATTGATAAACAGGACTTGGTGTGGCTTATTTTGTCTTTGTTTACACACCATCTATTACCATCTTGGTTTCAAACTAGCCTTGTGGCTTGGTCATGTGGGTTTGGGAGAGGCTCTTTTCCTGCAGTGGACTAATTCAAGCTGATGATGATGATTGATATGAGCTATTAGAGTTGCCAGAAAAACCGCTCTTGTAACACCGGCTAAACGGAGCGTCTCGAGTGTTTTTGCCTTGATTTCGTGCAAGCAGTTCGTATAATTTGGGACGATTACCCTGTTGAAAATGCTGTGAAATAATTGGTTGTATGTGGCCAACAAACGGGTTAATGTAGGCCTATAGCGTTACTTTATTACCGTTACATTGAGTGACAAGTCTTACCAGTAGTAGTTTTCAGCAACATTATTGCCAAAGGGTGAACTCACAAATTCACCTTGAAGCTCGAGAGAACATTAAATTTGTTACCACTCCATAGCACATGTGCAGTTGCCTTCACTTCCACCTATACAATAGTTGGTCTGTTTTGGTGACATCTAACCTTTCGGATTTTGTTGACAAAATTAAATTTGAATATACAATTCTGTCAGATTTTACAGAAAAGTACAGTAATAATACAAACTACAAATCCAGAACGGCTAGATTCACCAAATCTGATCAGCCCATGAATTATGAAATGCGGAAATGCAGACACCTGTATATCCTGATTTAATAATTCCCCACATCCTAGAAGGACCTAGATGAAACATAATCTAATTTGAATGTGAAACCCTATATTTTGACAATCACCAGTTATTTCAGTCACCATTAAACTGTTCTGATTGTTTTTGTTTTGTGCCTGCAATTGTAAGATCATTGTCTCTCTTTGTAAACCTAAATCGATTGGTCATTAAGTTTGCCCCAGAACTTATTAAATCAGGATGTACCGGTACCGGTACATGGTTTATTTGTCTGCAGGTGTAAAAAATACAACATGTATGTACCGATATTCATGTATTTAGCCATAGAATAATACTTTTACCTACCGTACCTTATTTAAATCTTTGTTGTTGGGTGGTCAACTGGTTTGTTGTTTGAGCATTGGCAAAGTGTGTGTGTGGTGGGGGGGGGGGGGGTAATTTCTACGTTTGTTCTCTCTCTACGCAGTTAAGCCTCGTGTCAAATTACACATAATCCCTTCATTTTACATTACTAATTCCTATTATTTCAATTTAATGTACCGGTATAATAACATAATATAATATTCTGCGCATGGATCGTGGAAGTTGAATGTTTACATCTGCATAATGACGCATATGTGTGAGTGCTTACTTTGGCACTCATTGGTATGCATGGCAGCTCGGTCATTTGTACCTGCCTCTGGAGAAAATATTTTCTCACTGCCAGTTAAACGCTTTCAACCATGGCTTCCTTTTATATTATTCTGGTTAACGTTAGACAATTATACTTAGCTTAGGAAGGACCTTTAGACATGAAGGGGTAAAAGCTCTCTCCATTTACCCTATAATTGTCTAAGCAATAGCCAAGATAGAATGAACGAATGCATCATGGTGCAGTATGCTAAAAGGGATGAAGGTAGAGTTACACTAATATTTTTCCGAAAATATTTTATGTATTGGAAATAATATCCTTGCAACATTTTGGGTCTTTTTCGTTAGTATCGGCAACAGACTGAAAGGACAAAGGCAGGTTATTTATGGGGGTAGTGCTTGGTTTTGGGTCTATATATTTAACTATTATTATATTTTTGAGTGTCCTCGCTAGACCTCCATCAAGCTTTAAAAAAAAACACCCCCTAGACCCCCTTTCAAGATAAATTTTTACATTTTTCGGTAAAAACTATTTCCCGGCCAAAGGCCGGTTCCTTCTAAAATTACAGGATCGCTATCGCTCGCCGGGGAAAAATTGATACCTAAATGGCACAAAAGGTCTTAATATTGACAAAGAAATGGGGCGAAAGGTCTCAAAATCGCCAAACGAACGGAAGGAACGTCTTAGAATATCAAAACTAATATGCTAAACATGAGGAAAAAAGGGATTCCAGAAAAAGCGACTACCACCTCCTTAAAATCGCTGAACGCTTCGAACATTTTAATTCAGAAACTTCCAGACATAAAATTTTGGCGGTAAAATAATTTCACGACCCTCCCATTTGGGCGCCACTGCATACCGTAAATCAGGCGGCGGCGGCGACGTATTTCACCCGCAATAACGAACCGCTCCACAACCGTGAACAGGCAAACTTCACTTCTCCTGAGTTATAGCATCAGTTAAGGGGGTAATGCTTGTTTTTTGGTAGATATATTTATCTATTAATTATTTTTTAGTTTCCTCGCTAGACCTCCATCAAGCTTAGCAAACCACCCCCTAGACCCCCTTTCAAGATAAATTTGTACATTTTTCGATAATAAAATGTCCCGGCCAAAGGCCGGTTCCTTCTAAAATTAGAGGCTCGCTATCGCTCGCCAAGATAAAATTGACACCTAAAGGGCACGAAAGGTCTTAAAATTCAACACTGGCAGCAAACACACTCGGGGGAGCAGTTCTCGCCGAGGCCACTGAAGAAGACCGAAACAACTTCAGGTAGACTAACATCCCCATACAAAGCATGTGAAATAAATGACTTAGAGAGTGTAAATACAGAGGAATTTTACTTCGTATTTATATAACCTACACTATTTATAGCGTTTAAGAACACTGAAACTGTACTCGTTGGAGCGTAGAAGAGAACGTTACCTAATAATACACACATGGAAAATCGCAGAGGGTTTAGTACCAAACCTACATACTCCGATAGTCATGAAATTCAGTGATAAGTGAGGCTGGGAATGCGATATCCCTCGGATGAATAACAGGGGCGCTATGGGCTCTTTGCGAGAGGGCTGTTTTGTCACACAGAGGCCCACGTCTCTTCAACAAACTCGTGCGGCGAGTAAAAGACATGAGGGGCATCTCGTTAGACAACTTCAAGAGAACCCTCGATGTCGAACTGCAAAAAGTGCCATTCGAGCCCATCTTCGCAGGGGAGCATGGTGCCCCTTCGAACAGTCTGCTGCACCAATTCACCATCCAGAACGAGAGGCGGCGCGCTCCTCGGTGCCTCTAGTAGAGTGGCTAACACAACCTTAGGACTTGCCCCTCAGGTTTGAAGACTGAAAGTGCAAAC
>CM064516.1:25637930-25655430 GCA_032716605.1 Paralithodes platypus
GCAGCTCTGTCGCCGTAGTGTACCCGTTGACCGACCCCTCTGCGTCTCACTCCCCTCCCCTTCCACACTCTGACACACTCCCCCATCCTCCTCCCTCGCCGTTTGTTGTCGTCTTTCCTTCCTCCGTCGTCGCTTTTATTAATTCCCGTTTCACATTTTCCTGTACACCCACCAACCGATATCATTGTTTCAAAACTATACTCTGCTTCTTCTCAACTGACGGTAGATTGCAAAGTTCCCATCAAGATTTTTCAGTTGTTTTGAAGATCGTGTAGTGAAATATGGTGTTTATTATATAAACTTGGTCTTAATATGATGCAGAAACAGTATTTTCATATTTGTCCATTAAGTATCGATAAATTGGCTGCTAAGGCATTTAATATATCGTCAGCTGAAAAGAAACAGAGTATAGTGTCAGGGATCTGCCTTGTGTGGGCCGATCGGCTTTCTGCAGGCTCCCATTTTCTTATGTTCTTATATTTGTGCGTGTGCTGATACAGCTATTTAGGAGTGCAGAATGTAATGACAAAGCAAGATAGGGAAAACTAACTCAATCGTACGCGGTGTTGGCCGTGTTGCAATTAGTACGCACAATGGAGAAAGATAGCCACATGACGGAACACGTTTGTATTGTTATAAAGTCACGACATATCTTTATAACAATTAAAATGTTTTCTGTCGTGTGGGTATCTTTCTCCATTAAGGGGCCCACCTCGCTTTTTTTTTTCTCTCGCCCTCTCTCTTTGGCTTGTATCCTTTCGGCCCCATTCAGCCTACTGTTTTAAGACGTTTACCACCATCCAAGTGTTAATATTTTCCTGGCCAGCGGTAGCGAGCCAGCATATATATATACCGGTATATATATATTTTTTTTTTACAGTAAGATAAATTTGTACATATTTCGATAGAAAAATTTCTCCGGCGAAGCCGGATTTCTTCATACAATGATGGCTCGCTATCGCTCGCCAAGAAGAAATCGACACCTGGATGGGGATAAACATCTTAAAAACAGTTGGCTGAATGGAGCCGAATGGATACAAGCCAGAGAAAGAGAGATAAGGAGAGAAAGAGAAGAAAAGCAGGTGACCCCCCTTAAGGGAGCCCACCTCGTTTTTTCTATCCCTCTCTGGGTTGTATCCATTCAGCCTACTGTTTTAATACGTGTACTTACTCTAGTTGTACTTACTCTAGTTGTATTACGGGAGTGAGCATGCTCGTTATTTCCCGCCTCCTACAGTATATGTGTAGGTGTTATATGTATCGTTGGAATGGCTGTGGATGTGTGTGTAATCTGTATTTTTAGCCAATTGGCGACATCGGAAACGAAGGCTTAGGGTGGATCTGTATGGTACCATTCTCACTATAGACGGTACCGTCTCGCCCGAAGGCTTAGGTAGCCATCAGCTTAGGTGAACCATATGATACCCATCTCGCCTTGTACCATTTTTGCCAACCCCAGATGGGACGTCACAACGTCGCCCACTTTATTCCAGGTACCTATTTACAGCTAGATGAACTGAGGCTAACACATGAAAGGAGACAAGCCCAATTTTGTCTCCGCCCGGCCGGGGATTGAACCCCCGGCCCCTCGTGTGTGAGACGAGAGCTCTACCACTAGGCTACGGGCTGTGTGTATCCCCACCCAGGTGTCGAGCGGTAGCGAGCCAGCATTTGTATATATTTGTATATATTTTTTTTGACAGCAGGCTAAATTTGTAAATTTTTCTATAGACAAATGTATCCGGCGAACCCGGATTTCTCCATACAATGCTGGCTTGCTATCACCCCCCTTAACTCTTTTTTATTGTTAAATCCGGTGTAGAACTGTTTATTATATATATATATATATATATATATATATATATATATATATATATATAACTAAAATAACATTATTAACAGTAGCTCCATAACAGTTACGGTATCTGTGTCAGCGGCTATACATTTCATTCCTTTTATATTTGCCCTTACCTTTATTTCCACTCTCCGTAACCCTCTCCATTTTCTGTCTTCTTCCCATTCTCTCCTTTCGTATATCATGTCTCACATTTTCTTTACATTTCGTGCGTTATATTCTCCGTTTTCCATTTACTTCACCCACACACAAGAGACTGCGTTCCTCTATCATTGATTTTCCCTCCTCGCATGTCTACTGCTTTGCTGCTCTTTATTCTTTGTTGTGTGCCTCTTCTCTCTCTCTCTCTCTCTCTCTCTCTCTCTCTCTCTCTCTCTCTCTCTCTCTCTCTCTCTCTCTCTCTCTCTCTCTCTCTCTCTCTCTCTCTCTCTCTCTCTCTCTCTCTCTCTCTCTCTCTCCCTCTCTCCCTCTCTCTCTCTATATATATATATATTATATATATATATATATATATATATATATAATTATTGTATCGAAATGTATTATTTGTCTGGCCGCATCCACTCTGTTGGGCGGTAAACAAAGGTTATTAAGTATAGTCTCACTTGATTTTTATACTCTTCCAACTTCCCTCACTCAATGTGTCGTCTGGCACCCTAAATACAGAATCACAGGAAGCTATTTTTTCCGCCGTTACCGTACTTTGCGGCATATCTAAACCCTGTGTCAGCTAACCTGGCACAAATCCTGACCCCTTAACCCTTATATGACGCGATTTTGAGCCTATTGGGGATTCTTTAAAGCCTTTGTTACCATCAGGGGTATTTAGAAACCTTTAGTTTAGTTACTTCAACCTCTGCAGTTGTCTTTGAGTTAGCTGTGGGCAGAAAACTAATTTTGGAGAGGTAATTATAAAGAGTGAGATAATTCTATTTCTTATTGCTAATCTGGCAACCTCTGCGTCATAAATGCGTGAAAGGGTTTTAACATCTTATAACTTAAAAATAATGAAGACAATCGAGCTGGTATTAATATTATTTTGTAAGGGTGGACCAGTTAATAGATGTGTGAAATTACAACCTGTTTGCTATAGCCGTTTCTGAGATATATAGAAGTCATGGATCAGAATTATTGCCAAGTTAGCTGACACCGGGTAGGCTATAGTCGGGTACGGTAGTTTCTGAATTTGAATGGTATGTATATGATCCCACTCCATTATATAAGTCTGAAGCGTCTCCCGAGCAAGTGTATTGGCTACGTGTATCGGAGTCTTGAATCTGTTAGCAGTTATTATATTATTTTGATTGATTTTGCTGTTTATTCTTATATAAAATTGGACTGTAAACGATTAGAAGCTCAAGATACAAAATACAGTTATAATATAAGAACAAAATATCAAATTATAATGTAAAGCTGGCAAACTAAACAAACCAAAACAGGGACGACACAATATAAAGACAAAATAATTAAATACATGACACGATTTTAGCTTCTTTTTTACTCTGATACTGTGACTCCCATACATCCGCCGCTAAAGTACTCGTGTGACACCGACCTAACGCTGGTACAGTTGCCGATAACTATAGTAAAACGCCGACCAATGGATACGGTACCGACGCACTTCGCCTGGAAGATGATCTGTTATGTGACATTGTTCTTAACCCATTAAAAAGGAATCAAAGTGGTGATGTTTTTCGTAATTAAGCCTCTGATTACCACAATTCCTTCCTAGGCTACCAGTACATAACATTATTGAATTCGTCTAATGCAGTTTTGACACATGATTATTATCCCCTACTCACCCTGAGAAATATAACTTGTATTAGTTTTGTATTCCTTGTCTCCACCCATAAGTTCTGTTACTTGAGTGTATTGAATTTTGGTGTCTTGATTCCGTTTTCTGTCTTGAATTTTGTCGGCAACTATAGCAAATTTCGCGTATTTTCTTTGGCTAAGTCCTCTTTCCCTGACAATTCATGTAATCTGGTATTTACACACCCACCCACCCACCCACCCACCCACCCTTCACAGATTTTAAGCCAATCAATACACCACTGGACTGGTAGCTAGAGATTTCTTGATATGCTTAGCATCCATCACATTCCACAGCTTTGTCTACGAGGCTTAGCAGAGAGAGAGAGAGAGAGAGAGAGAGAGAGAGAGAGAGAGAGAGAGAGAGGGAGAAAACTAGAACTAGAGCTAGCTGCTCTGATTGTCGCTCTATTTATCGTCTTTGCTCGAGTTGATTCCTGGCAACCTTTGGATAATGAGAATGATGTTCTCTCTCAGTGTTTTGTGTCAGTGATAAGAGAGAATGTGTGTGTGTGTTTAACCCCTAGATATGTGTTTCACTTCCATTACTAGTATGTACACGTGACATGTGCCTGGGCTACCTGAGGTTTCCTGTGTGGGTAGTATGAGGGCGAGCAGCATTATTTTTATCATGTGAGACTGAGAGTGCGTGTGTAGGTATGTGTGTGAGTGTGTTATTTTTATCACCGTCATACTAGACTATTTTGGTATATGAGGCGAAGTTCAACTTAGTTATGTTACTCTCTCTGTAAGTCTGTGTATATACAGTATATTTACATACATACACTAAGAAGAGGCAACCAAAGGGTATAAATGAATGGTTCTATTAAATGTTCCACCTCCCATCAACATACCATTCAAGTACACAATAACTCAAGACTACTACCGTACTTATATATATACAGTATATATATATATATATATATATATATATATATATATATATATATATATATATATATATATATATATTTATATGTGTGTGTGTGTGTGTGAACAGGATCACTAGGGAGAACACAGACATCTTGAAGAAGTAGGTTCTTTATATAGGCTAACGTTTCGGAACTCTAATAATTCCATCACCAGAGCCTAAAATACAAAGGAAACTTTGCTTAGTCAAATGTGAATAATTTTATATTTACATAAACACGCTAAATTTAGTTCAAAGTCAAGGTACTAATTTAAAATACGGGATAATTTATGACAATACATACGCATATAAACCTGAAACCTGAGTCGTACTAAAATATTACGAGGATTATTCGGTTAAATATTAAAAACACGATGTAATAATTGTCCTAAAATAAAGTAGCACATAGTGTTTTTAATATTTAACCAAATAATTATCGTAATAGTTTTGTATGACTCAATTACATTAGGTTTATAAGAACATTTATTTTTTATAAATTAACCCATATTTTAACTTTGACTTTTAAGTGAATTAACCCGGGAAGCGCGGAGATATGGTATTTGAAACGTCCCGCCAGGCGAAGGTATTTTGGTTCATTCCTGACAAAAATCGTCATATTTACCATAAATATAATTATTACTTATCCATATTCGCCTATTTTACATTTAATATAAAGATATTAACATTACAGAGCAATAAAATAAGTGGGAATAGCATTTGGGGGGTGAAAAAGACGTATTATTGCCACCCGGTCGTATTATGATGTGAGAGCCGGGCGGCGAAGATCCTCCCTCTCCGAGCTCCAAAGCGGCACTGACGCCTTGCAATACAAGTCTCTGTGTTGCAAGGATTTCTAGCTGCCACGCCCGTATTAAAGAGACCGCGTAAGGGAAATTCGCGCGGAAAATTACCCGATAAAAGGGGGAATAAGAGAAAAAATAACTGCTCTGCTGCACCAAAACATAACCCACAACGAGGGACGATGCGCTCCTCGGTGCCGCTAGGAGAGTGGCGAACACAACCTTAGGTGACCTTAGATAGGATAATTGATGGGGGGGGGGGGGATACTAGTGGGGTGTTTTGAAAGGTTTTTTTATGCCCTGGCTCTTAAGAGGATCTTTGCCTTTGCCCACCAAACCTCTTATGAGGACACTTGCCTTTCCCGGGTTAAGTGCTATTCATTAACACTTACGCTGCAGGCATATTTGCGCTATTTAGGGCATATTCAGGGACTCCTGAATGATTAATCAAGTTCTGCATGAAATGAAATGTATTCTACCGAAAACTAGACAAAAATAGCTTCAAAATGACACTAGAACGAGCTTCCTAACTCGCGGGGTTCACCAGCAGCGCTGCCATAGACATTCGGTAAAACTTGCTAATTATTAGCAATGTAGCGCTTGGCAACACTGCTGAGACCGCGGCCCGAGACCACAGTTTCCCTCGGTGCGCGGCTGGCCGTGCTGACAGTCGGAGGTGGGCCCCTTGCTGTCCCACCCACTGACACTCGATTTCTACGGCTTTTAAAAGCCTGGAAATTGCTGTAAATTGCCTATGCGTTCTGGAACGTCTCCCGCAGTCAATGGGTTAATATATGCTAATATCGAAACATCACAAGAATAAAGATGTTCACCTTGGTGTTGCTTGCCCTATTTCCGTTCACATATTCATAGCCTCCAATAGTGCAGTTGGAATGATTTTACATGCTAAGATTAGTATGCAGGATTCGAAACTGCATAATAAATCGTAGGCTTGTGCAGCATTCTTTAACTGTCTTCGTGGTGCAATGCATAAGTGTGTTGATTTTCGGTGTGAGCATCCTGGGTTCGAATCCCCGGACTGCCACATGTGTTTGTTAATTTCATTAATCGAGTTTAGGTGTAAAGTTGGTTAGTGGAGAGAACATAATATATATATATACGGTATATATATATACAGTACAGTATATATATATATATATATATATATATATATATATATATATATATATATATATATATATATATATATATATATATATATATATATAATCGGTATATATATATATATATATATATATATATATATATATATATATATATATATATATATATATATATGTGTCTGTATGGCGTGTGTAACCAAGTAAGGGTGGTGTAGTGTCTATGTAGCCATGTAGGGTGATACTGGTAAACAATGACTGACTGGCTATTGTTTACTTCTGACGGGTCACAGAGTCTGGGTAGAGGGGAGAAGGGGAGGGGGAGGGGTAGAGGATGGGGAAGGGAGGGGGTAGTGGATGAGGAATGGAGGGGTGGGGGGGGGGGGGGGATTGCACTGGCCTCTTCTGTGTTTGGTTTGGCGCTCTTCCTTCTAGACGTTAATCTTATATATTATTGAATACCGGTACTGTTTGTTAGTTCACGTGGAATGTTGTCAATATGTTTGTCGATCGTGCTTAAACTTTTTCCTTTGTGTTTGTTAACTGTAGCCTACGGTACTTCATTTTCCTTGCATCAAAGCCATAGATAGGTCTTGGAAGGGCTCACTTTGATGTTTATTTTATCGGAATAATTGTTATTCTTGCCCTTGGTTTTTTTCTCAAGATACTGAACTGAAATTTGGCATAGGCCTATGTATATTGTAGCGCAGATATGACAGGACAGTCCCTAGTTACAACTGTCACTGATAAAATAGTGTATAATATGTTAGATTATATAGATTATTTTCGTTGATAAGTTTGCAATATAATTACATACGGTACGGTACCTTTGATATAGATGCCACTGTTAACAATGCATAATATATAAATAAAAAAGGCCTGAAGCAGGCACAAGGTAAATCGAAACAGTCGTATGTTTATATAAATATTTTCGATATAGGAGTTTAAGCGTTTAAATTATCCAATAGTTTCTTGATTAATATTTTGTTCTTCTATCGTGTCTTGTATCCTATCGGACCCATCCCCTTTGCTTGCTGCCTTTGTTTTCAAAGGGTAATTGTATTCCTGTATTGGTGATCTTGACGATGTTCTTTATTCAAATTAAACATATTTTCATAAATTATTGTACTAAACATATTACATATAGCTATGAACATCATAGTACGGTACCGGTACGGTATTATATAATTGTATATTGAATATAGCGTCATGTTTCGTCTGCCTTTCATTTATCTCTAACGTAATCATGTTTGGTTTTCGTATTCAATGCTTGTAATGTAAATTGCGTGTTTATAGCGTCTGCATGTATTTCTCATTACCACTTTTGTCCTTACGGTACGAAATTACATATCTTTTGTCTGTATTTCTTATATACTTACAGCTCCCTTTTATGCGCGCGCGCGCGCGTGTGTATATATCTATCTATATACCGGTAGTCTATCTGTTGTAGAGTTCGCCACCTGCAAGTGGCACCGATGAGCGAACCGCCCTTCGGTATTTTGCATAATGTTATTCCCCTAGAGAGGTTGCCGACCAAGGCTGACGAGTCGCAGCCACCAGAAGTGTGTGTGTGTGTGTGTGTGTTGTCGCAATGAGGTACCGGTAGTCCTGTTGGGATTACCAAACAGGTGAAGGAGAGGTGTGTGTGTGTGTTCACTTGCTTGCTTGTTCGTCAAGGGGAATCAACGCAATGCGAGCTAAGCTCATTATTATCGCGCCTCCTTAACTGGGAATGTATTGCGTGAAATGCATGTTAAGTGTTTATGTATCGTTGGAATGGCTGTGGATGTGTGTGTAGTCTATATTTTTAGCCAATTGGCGATTTAGCTTTGTCGAGGTTACCAAACAATTGAAGCAGACAGTTGTGTCGTGATAGTACTATGTCTTGTTTACCTCCTCCACAAACACACTTACCCCTATGATTGTGGTTTGTGTGTGTGTGTGTGTGTGTGTGTGTGTGAGGTAGCTTTGTCGAGGTTACCAAACAATTGAAGCAGACAGTTGTGTCGTGATAGTATGTCTTGTTTACCTCCTCCACAAACACACTTACCCCTATGACTGTGGTTTGTGTGTGTGGTGTGTGTGAGGTAGCTTTGTCGAGGTTACCAAACAATTGAAGCAGACAGTTGTGTCGTGATAGTATGTCTTGTTTACCTCTTCCACAAACACACTTACCCCTATGATTGTGGTTTGTGTGTGTGTGTATGTGAGGTAGCTTTGTCGAGGTTACCAAACAATTGAAGCAGACAGTTGTGTCGTGATAGTATGTCTTGTTTACCTCTTCCACAAACACACTTACCCCTATGACTGTGGTTTGTGTGTGTGTGTGAGGTAGCTTTGTCGAGGTTACCAAACAATTGAAGCAGACAGTTGTGTCGTGATAGTATGTCTTGTTTACCTCTTCCACAAACACACTTACCCCTATGACTGTGGTTTGTGTGTGTGTGTGAGGTAGCTTTGTCGAGGTTACCAAACAATTGAAGCAGACAGTTGTGTCGTGATAGTATGTCTTGTTTACCTCCTCCACAAACACACTTACCCCTATGATTGTGGTTTGTGTGTACGTGTGTGCGCGCGCGCTAGTGGTGATAAGGTAACTGCGTAGTGGTTACCAAACAGGTACCGTAAACCAGAGTTGTGTCGTTATGAAATGGCTTGTTTACGTCCCCCATACATACACCCCTATGTTTGTAGTGTGTGTGAGAGTGTGTGTGTGTGTGAGAGTTTGTGTGTGTGTGTTGTGTGTGTGTTGTGTGTGTGTTGTGCCTGAGTGTTTTGGTGGTGATGAGGCCTCAAACACACCCACCGCTATGTTTGTGGTGTGTTTGTGAGTGCTTGGGAGGGAGAGATTGAGTGAGTGAGTGAACAGGCGAGCGAACGAGAGTGAGAGTTTGTATTATTTACCTAATTGTGTTTTACAAGATTGAGATTATTTCTTGTAGTGTCCCGTCTGCCATTTATTAATCATACTTTCCTTTAAATTATGCTATATTTTGTGCACATACTAAGTAGCTGGGCCAGTCATTCCACTTTTGAATGGTTCTATTTGGGAATTCATGTTTCCTAGCATGTTTCTTGTACCGGTACCTTTTCTTCAGAAGTTTAGGATCGCGTCCTCTTGTTCTTTAGGTTGATGGTATAAACAAAAATCTCCTTTGTGTGTGTAAAAATAATAATAACAATAATCAGTTTATTTCAAGCCGGCAGCCAATAAGGCTGGAAATACACAAACTTAACCTACATCTTATCCTAAGGGATCAACAGACTGATTCTGGCTGCTAACGCGTGCGCTTACATCCAAAGGAAGGTTTTTTTGAGAGAACTTCCCCTGCCGGCGCGTGTAATCAAACCCCCAACACTAGATCTAGCACTCCTAATACAGTATACAGTGACTAAGCGCACTCGGCCACCATGACCGTATATATATATATACATATACAGTATATGACCGTCAATATAATGGCATGCAATATTTTCGGTGATATTCGAGGTTTCGTAATGACAAAGGCACACCATGTCGACAATTGCCCGGTATTTGTTTACAGAGAAGCCTGTTAGTAACATCAGTCATCATGTTTAATGGTAACACGGATGTATGATTCCACTACGTCACCAAACAGTCACACACAATGTCACCACATCATCTTTCAATCTCAAGTTTACATAATCTCAAAATCACCGTAAACTCGCACTCCTTTACACATACCGGGTACCGGTATCTATCCACAACCTTGCGCCATATGCAAAACACAACCAATACCAGGAACTAACTCAGTCAACACCACGTACTTGACCATCGGAAGCTAATGTCTACCAGCACTTGTCTAGCGTATACGGCACCATAATTATAACGTCGTCACTGTTATGTATGTAAACTTGAATATCAGACCTGCACTAGCTTACCTCGCAAGATTGTTTCAGGCACAGCGATGCAGCAATAGCCTGTAAAGTATTATTTTGTATCCACCTAATCTTAGCTTCATAAAGAATATCTATTGACACTTTCAACCATACATTTTATTATAACTATGGGTAAATTTTGTTATTAAGTTTAGAAAGAACCTCTCCACATAAATGATACAGAAACATTCTAGAACTAGTTTTCATGAGATTGTCAATTTTTTTTAGCTCAACTACAAACTATTACATTTGCCTAATTAAGTCAATAGAATATAATTTCTCATTTGTCTTCACTGTCACTATTCTTACACCAGCCAACAATACTTGGACTATATACACACTCTTTTCCCTTAGCTGAATCGTATCAAGGTTTATAATAGCTCCATGTATATAACTATTGTGTTCCTCTATATTAGCTTCAATCATTATACACATTGTTAAAGCTTAGAATTGTTGGGAGATACGTAAGCTATATGCAGTCATTTTCTTGTAAATTATATTAAGTGGGACGAAGATTGGTTGAGCATGTAAGACCTTGATGTTGTTTACACTGTAGTCGTTAAGCCATGTGAGTTTTGTTGTGGTTGTCACGCTTACTTGCTAATAGAAGCCACCAACATAAAGCCGGTTTGATTTTTACCTGGCGCCTGCCTGATGAACTGCAGAGAGGTTTTGGTAGTCTGTCCGTGTTTGGGTATGTATGTATGTTGTATATGTGTGTGTGTGTGTGTGTGTGTGTGTGTGTGTGTGTGTGTGTGTGTGTGTGTGTGTGTGTGTGTGTTAACATTACATAACGGTACCCCCGATATTAGGCAACCTTAACTTAATCTATATTTACTATACATCAATCTGTCCGATATTTGTATTGGTAACAAATCAATAGTAACAGAGCATTAGCGATTGATGTTTGTATGTGTGGAAGAGGAAGGGAGGGGGGGGGGGGGGTTGTCGATCAGGTGAAAGTGGGTGGTGCTATATAAAGGATGTACAGTCACAAGCCATAATAGCGACACACCCATGCTAATCTAAACTTAAACGCAATTAGAACTACGTGGTATGTTGTGTTATATTCCAGATGCTTCACAACTTGACTTTAAGGGGAGATGGAGCGTTTTTCTGGTCCCCTTTCTCCCTCGTGTTAAACCCCGTTTGGGGTGTTTTACCCGTCTAGGGGGTGTTTTACCCGTCTAGGGGGTGTTTTACCCGTCTAGGGGGTGTTTTACCCGTCTAGGGGGTGTTTTTCTAAGCTTGATGGAGGTCTGGCGAGGAACCAAAACAAAAATAATAATAAATAAAGAAATAAATGAATTTATAAACCAACAAAAACGTTCCATCTCCCCCTAAAGTTTCCGAGCTTCAGATTTGTGGAACCTCCTTAATGCTCCGACTGAAAAGCCACACTTATTAGCAGTAATTTTCCAAAATTCCAAGCTATCTCCAATTTACTCTAATATTTCTAAAGTTGTTTAATCTCATTCTCTCTCACTCTCTCTCTCTCTCTCTCTCTCTCTCTCTATATATATATATACTGGTACATATATATACATACATACATGCATATCTCTCTCTCTCTCTAGTTGTTTACCTAATGTTTACAACATGGAGGTTCGTTTTAACCAGTAGCAACTGTGTGGTATAAAAACAATAACCTCCCGTCAATCAGGGCAGCCGCATCGTGGGTGTTAAAAGGGGGGGGGGGGGAGTACTATCCATTGATTCCATAAGTTGGGTGTTGGGTATTGTCCAAATGGTATCTCAATATTGCCTAATTCCATTTAAAGGTTGTCGCCGAACTGTTGACTCAAGTTGTACTGTTTCTTAAATAAAGTATCTTCCATATGATATTGTCAATGTGAGTAAACTGTGTGTAATTGAATTAAGAGTATACTTTTGTTATGCAGCCGTTCATTTATCATTAGTAAACTTAATTATAACAAACTTCACTCTTAATTCAATCACACTAAGTTTACTTTCATACATAAGATCATGTGGAAGAACACAAATTATGTCGCATACTGCACTTACAGAAATCTGTCGTCTTTGATGTCAAATGTTCACTGAAAATAATTGGGTTCGCACATATTGAAAGGGATATTTGGTAGCTTGTCTGAATGCCGGTCTATAGTTATGACACTATCCATTTGATCATTATCCTACATCTTCAAAAGGGGCCTTGGCAATCTCGTTGACAAAGTAAGTGTGTGTGTGTGTGTGTGTGTGTGTGTGTGTGTGTGTGTGTGTGTGTGTGTGTGTGTGTGTGTGTGTGTGTGTGTGTCTGTGTCTGTGTGTCTGTCTGTCTGCTGTCTGTCTGTCTGTGTGCTGTCTGTCTGTATGTGTGCTGTCTGTCTGTCTGTGTGCTTTCTGTATATCTGTCTGTCTGTCTGTGTGCTGTCTGTCTGTCTGTCTGTCTGTCTGTCTGTCTGTCTGTCTGTCTGTCTGTCTGTCTGTCTGTCTGTCTGTCTGTCTGTCTGTCTGTCTGTCTGTCTGTCTGTCTGTCTGTCTGTCTGTCTGTCTGTCTGTCCTGTCCGGTCTGTCCTTCTGTCTGTCGTCTGTCTGTCTGTCTGTCTGTCTGTCTGTCTGTCTGTCTGTCTGTCTGTCTGTGTGTGTGTGTGTGTCCCCCCAACAATGCCAGCACGAAGCCTTGTTCCAATACAAGTACCGGTACTGGCACAGTATATGCGGAGGTATGAGGGTATAAAATGGATGTGTGACAGATTTAGTGAGAGGTTTATATTTATAGGCATGTAATGATGGAAAACAACCAACTGGACACATCGATTGCAGCAATACGACAGTCAACAGCAAGTGATAGCCAATGTATGCCTCTGATTACTATAAATTTGGTAAAGTAATTGAATAAAAACAATAGGTGAAGAAGAATGAAACACAAAATGGACAAAGCGAAGGCAGGTATACGCTTCTAGTTACTACAATATATGAAACAAGAGTCAAGGATGAAATTAGAGAAATATTAGTGACGTTATTAGATTTTTTTTTTAGAAAGGTTTAAAGATAAAACAACTGCAGGGAACGTTGTATCCTGTCTTGGGTTCGAATCCAAAGCTATGTAATATTGAGTTCCGTGTCTCTGCAGTGTCAGTTATTTGAGCTGACCTGATGATAGGACTGTCGGGTGTGTCACTAGGGTACTGTTTGGGTCGTGACAGGTTAGGTTGGTTGTTGTATATTCCAAAAGTTGGGTTCATAGTTCATACACTTTTTCCTCCTCTCATCTATGTATATTTCATTGTAGCCATATTTGGACAATTTTTTTTGCAGCGCAGGAAGGATCTATGGACGTTAAAGGGGTTCATTGAGATACTTTGTAGTTGTGTATAACTGAATGCATTATTGAGGTGACCTGATGATATGGTATTAACCCTTACTGTACCGACGACGTCATTTATGTTTTTATTTTAGCTACATTTAGATGATTTTATTAAGTTTAGGAAGGATATACGGTAGCCGAAGAGATAGTCTGTAGCCTTTTTATGGGTAGACGTCCTTCCTAAGCTGAAGATAATCGTCTAATAGTTGCCAGAATATACTGAAAAGGATGTCACCGGTACTGTATGGGTTAAGTTGTGTCACTAGGGTACAGTTTGGGTTACAAGTGACAGGTTGGGGTGGTACGTACCGGTAGTTGTATATTTTCAAAGTTGGGGTTCGTTGTCGTCAAAATTACGAGCTATCTTTACAACAAAATGTGATATAGGCTAATGGATTTGTTTCCATTAACATTTTAAAGACGCATTTCTTTTCTGTTTTCCGGATATTATTAGACGATTTTATCCAGATTGGAATTCAGAGGGTTAATTCAGATAGCCTTTACCCTTATAATTCCCACAGATCCTTCTTAAGCTGTATATAATCGTCTAATAATAGCCAGAATATACTGTCAAAATCCGTCACAATCTTCAAAGGTTTATTATAAGGTGGTTTGCGATGCTGTTTTGTAGATGACAATATATGGCATAGTACAGGGAAATACTTGTGGTTAGGTGGCAGAATGATATTCTAGTCACGTGTTATCCATGTCAATATTTTGTGTTGTATGGTACGGTATAGCACCGTTGCTACTACAATGCTGGTTGTAGGCTATATCATCCCTAGTCCCCACATTTATATTGATCTCTATTGCTCTATATATCTGTTTCTATATTTTGTATCTATCTAGTCTAGTAATCTATCTACTTATCGATCATTATCTATATATCTATCGTAACTATCCCTACCTGTCTATCCAATGTTATCCAACTTTCTATAACTACGCATGGCTCTCTCTCTCTCTCTCTCTCTCTCTCTCTCTCTCTCTCTCTCTCTCTCTCTCTCTCTCTCTCTCTCTCTCTCTCTCTCTCAGTATCTCTCTCTCTCTCTCTCTCTCTCCCAGTATCTCTCTCTCTCTCTCTCTCTCTCTCTCTCTCTCTCTCTCTCTCTCATATACAGTATCTTATCTTACAAGGGTATAATAAAGCTGGCCTCCAGTGAAGTAATTTTAAGTAGTTTGCCCCATTAGTTTGTCGGTTTTAAGACCTTCTGCCCCATTTCATTGTCAATATTAAGACCTTTCATGCTATTAGGTGTCGATATTTTTTCCTGACGAACGATACTGAGCCTGTAATTTTGGAAGAACCGGAGACATTTTTCTACCGAAAAATTTACAAATTAATCTATGGATGTTTTTGTTCAGTTTGATGGAGGTCTAGCGAAGAAACTAAAAAATAAATTAATACATGAACTAATAGACAAAGTTCACCGCCCTTCTTTCCCTCTCTGGGTTCTCTCTTTAATTTGTAATACATTTTTATTTGTCTACAGTCCGGTGCGATAAGTTATTTTTTGTCTACGGTACCGGTACATATTTAATGATATGTACTGTGTTCTACTGTATTGTTTATTTTCACAATGCAGCTACGGTATATTTGTTTATATTGCCTTCATAGCTATTTTCCTTGTTTTATTTGTAGGTAAGGTTTTCATACCTTTATTATTTGTTATCGAATATATATTTTATATTACAATAATATAGTTTAGAATTTGCGATTATGCCTTATATTTGTAAACTTAAAGTAATTTGGCTTACATAATTAATATTAATTTCCTGTATACATAGTTCATTGTAAATAGTGTATTGCTAATAATGTATTGCAGTGAGATTCACGAAGGCATCACGTTTCGGTAGTAGTGTATATATAGTTAAGAGCATACCTGTAAGTGGCGAAACACCCATTTACTCATCGAACACAAACGAGATAATACAATACCTCAGATGCTTAAGAACATGGATTTAAGGGCCTAGTGTCTGTTTTTTTTTTTTTTTTTTTTTTTCGTCCATTGATTCATGTATTTTTTTAGTTTCCTCGCTAGACCTCCCTCAAACTTAGAAAATACCCCCCCCCCCCCTCTCAAGATAAGTTTGTACATTTTTCGGTAGAAAAATGTTCCGGCCGAAGGTTCCTCGTTTAATTACAGGCTCGCTCTCTCGCCAGGAAAAAAAAAAAATCGACACATAGGCCTAAATGGCACGATAGGTCTAAAAATTGACAACGAAACGGAGGTAAAGGTGTTAAAGTCGCCAAACTAATGGGCCGAACGTCTTAGAATCTCAAAACTAATATGCTAAACATGAGGGAGAAGGGGGTCCAGAAAAAGCGAGTACGTCCCCCTTAAAGGTTCAGAGATTCGAATTGGAGTAACCATATCATTATATGCTCACAACTGCACACTCTTTTACTACTGAATGTTGTCTTGAGTGTCAATCGTAAGCACTAATGAACCTTTAAAGTAAAATTATGATGCATTTGGGATACAAAAGAGCATTGTATTGTCTTGTTTGGGTTCGAAACAGCTTCCAGTGGGTGCATAGCTATTAGTGGTCACGACTGTACTTCCGCCAACTAGGCGGGCCAAAGATGGAGAGGCCTAAACTAGCCCTTGTATACGTGAAGAGTCACAGAAGCGTTCTTTTCAGGCGTGTTTTTGTTTCTCGCCAACTCTGTTTTGAAATATTTACTATTCATGTCACCTTGGCCTATAAGGAATCCATCCAACTATAATAATCTACTTTCAGAATAGTTGTTGATACTAATGAAAACAAATACTTTCCGAAATGTTGCCACGATAAAGTTGCCGGAAAACTTCCTCGTGTGACTCACTCTCTCTCCTTCCCTCCTTCCTCCCCCTTCCTTCCTCCCTCACTTCTTGTTGTCACCAGGGACCTACAGTATAGGCCTACTTCTCAGGCTTAGCTCATAAATACAGACATTCCTGCTACACTTCATACTATGCTCTATTATTACAAGTAAGTATGCCCAAACTCTTGAACAAACCTCTATAACTCACTAAAGACTAGTGTCTAGACTAATCAAGCTAATATTTATACCATTCGTGAAGGGTCCGCTAGGGAATAGGCGTGAACATTTACAGCAAATTTGCCCTAGCCTATTTTTAGCTACAGAGGCTAGGGCTCACGATTACTGGACAACCTATTTGGAACAGGGTATAGTTCCTTATTTTAAGTTATTATATTTACCATATTAGGATACTCTTTAACACCTACGCTGCGGGTATATTTGCGCTATTTAGGGCATATTCAGGCACTCCTGAATGATTCATCAAGCATCTGCATTAAATGAACTGTATTCTGCCGAAAACTAGGCGAAAATAGCTTCAAAATGCGACCAGAACGAGCTTCGTAGGTGGCGGGGTTCACCCGCAGCGTTGCCATAGATATTCGGGAAAACTCGGTAATTATTAGCTCTCGCTCGCTCTGCAACGCTGTTGTGAGACACCCGCGCGAGACACAGTCTCCCTCAGTGAGCGGCTGGCTGCTCTGAGGGTCGGAGGTGGGTCCCTCACGCTCCCGCCCTCTGACACTCGATTTCTACGGCTTTTACAGGCTTTTAGAGCCTGTAAATTGATGTAAATTGCCTATGCGTTCCGGAACGTCACCCGCAGGGAATGGGTTAAAAAGACATTGCATGATGCCATTATTAATTAAATGGACTCTTTCTACTGCACAAATGAACATTTATCTAGCGTACTTATTTGAGTCTACTGTAAAGTATTGTATTATCCTTGTGTTTTGTTTTGCAATTGAAAG
>CM064516.1:25657930-25742930 GCA_032716605.1 Paralithodes platypus
AAATATAGTTATTTAGCCATAAGCGAGCAGGAACTTGCTTCAATTGTGCCACCTCTCTAAATCTTTCCCCGCAGTACTAGGGCAGCTGGAAATACCCATGAATTCAAACTTTCTTCTCCATTATGTAAAACTTTTGCTTATCAAAATTATTGTAATAATTAAGAAATACTACCGGTACTCTCTGGAATTAACTTCCTTGGAGTTGTTTTCCAAAATCTTACAACCTACAACAGTTTAAATCAAGTTCTTACAAACATTTAAAGGTGGGGGTGCATGGGTTGAGGTAAACATGGACAAATAATCGCCAACCTGCATATAATTATATTGTAAAATGCAATGTCACTGAAATAATTATTAACAATGGTATAAAGGATTTTGCGGATCGTCTATACCAGGCCTGTGACGTCATAGTGACGTCATACCAGTATCCTCATCCTGGACTGGATGGTGGACTTATAGTCTTACACTCCTGTGACGTCACAGGCCCGGTATAGACGATCCACAAAATCCTTTATCTATCTATCTATCTATATGCTCAGGCCCAATCCTCACTTTTCCGATTTTTTTTTAGATTTTATTTTCCTCTATTTTATTTTGTATTTTTATTTTTTGTATTTTCTTGGGGGTGGCTGACTCAAGACAGAGCAAGAACAGGACAACACAAAACACAAGACAAAACAGCGAACAAACACAGAAGACAAAACACAAAATTCATACGCATCTAGGTCACCCAGGAGAATACCCGGAGACCAGGGTCACCAAGGTCGCTCCAGCACTCCCCCGGCCCCCGACCACCCGGAGAGGCTCCGATCTCGGCAGGCAGACATGTAGCGGAGCCAAAGCCACAAGCCCGCCCACCACACTTCCAGACGCACCCTTAATATTAATCGTCTCCCCGAGCCAGGCGCCTGATGGACTATTATCTAGTCCAACTTGCGCCCGACCCATTCCCCCAAATGACCACTCGTTCACTCAACTATTCACAAGCATTCTCTATTCATTCCTGTGTATTACCACTTCCTTTGCCTGATCTATAGTCATTCCTCTATCATCCAAAGCTTGTCTTACACAATCCTTTATACCATTGTTAATAATTTTTTCACTGCCATTGCATTTTGCAAGATAATTATGTACAGCTTGGCGATTATCATTCCATGTTTATCTCAACCCATGCGCCCCCACCTTTAATGAATGGAGGATGCCTTTAGGCACATGGATACTTTGTGTTTAGTTTTGGGTTTTCCTTCCTCTATTCATTGTCTTTCCTTCCTCTATACATTGTCTTTCAAAATTTAAAAAAAAATATATATATATATATGAAGATGGATGAAGAAATAACCTGAGAAATATTTAGAAAAAGTGAGTGATAATTATCCAAACAAAAAATAAACCTTGGATATCAGTGACCATGAAAGCTCCCCTCCCCCAACCATGTCCATTTGCGTTTCGTGATCGAAATATCTTGTAAATATGGGGTAATATGTAGACATGCACGCCACGATTGACACATTCACTCACATTTAAACCAGGATGTCGATAGATGATAACAGAATAGTTAAAGAGGTAGCTAGAGAAGTAGATGTAGATTAGATTGATAGTGATAAGGAGGTAGCTATAGCAGTAGATATACATTAGATTGATAGAGATAAAGAGGTAGATAGAGAAGTAGATATATATTAGATATATAGAGATAGAGAAGTACCGGTACGTATAGATATAGAGAGGTATATATAAATTAGATTGATAGAGATAAAGAGGTAGCTATAGCAGTAGATATAGATTAGATTGATAGAGATAAAGAGGTAGCGAGAAAAGTAGATATCAATTAGATTGATAGAGATAAAGAGGTATGGTAGCGAGAGAAGTAGATATATATTAGATTGATAGAGATAAAGAGGTAGTTAGAGGAGTAGATATATATTAGATTGATAGAGATAAAGAGGTAAGGTAGTTAGAGAAGTAGATATATATTAGATTGATAGAGATAAAGAGGTATGGTAGCGAGAGAAGTAGATATATATTAGATTGATAGAGATAAAGAGGTAAGGTAGTTAGATAAGTAGATATATATTAGATTGATAGAGATAAAGAGGTATGGTAGCGAGAGAAGTAGATATATATAAGATTGATAGAGATAAAGAGGTATGGTAGCGAGAGAAGTAGATATATATTAGATTGATAGAGATAAAGAGGTAGTTAGAGAAGTAGATATATATTAGATTGATAGAGATAAAGAGGTATGGTAGCGAGAGAAGTAAATATATATTAGATTGATAGAGATAAAGAGGTAAGGTAGCGAGAGAAGTAGATATATATTAGATTGATAGAGATAAAGAGGTAAGGTAGTTAGAGAAGTAGATATATATTAGATTGATAGAGATAGAGAGATATGGTAGCGAGAGAAGTAGATATATATTAGATTGATAGAGATAAAGAGGTATGGTAGCGAGAGAAGTATATATATATTAGATTGATAGAGATAAAGAGATAAGGTAGTTAGAGAAGTAGATATATATTAGATTGATAGAGATAAAGAGGTAAGGTAGTTAGAGAAGTAGATATATATTAGATTGATAGAGATAAAGAGGTAAGGTAGCGAGAGAAGTATATATATATTAGATTGATAGAGATAAAGAGGTAAGGTAGTTAGAGAAGTAGATATATATTAGATTGATAGAGATAAAGAGGTATGGTAGCGAGAGAAGTAGATATATATTAGATTGATAGAGATAAGAGGTATGGTAGCGAGAGAAGTAGATATATATTAGATTGATAGAGATAAAGAGGTATGGTAGCGAGAGAAGTAGATATATATTAGATTGATAGAGATAAAGAGGTATGGTAGCGAGAGAAGTAGATATATATTAGATTGATAGAGATAAAGAGGTAGTTAGAGAAGTAGATATATATTAGATTGATAGAGATAAAGAGGTATGGTAGCGAGAGAAGTAGATATATATTAGATTGATAGAGATAAAGAGGTAAGGTAGTTAGATAAGTAGATATATATTAGATTGATAGAGATAAAGAGGTATGGTAGCGAGAGAAGTAGATATATATTAGATTGATAGAGATAAAGAGGTATGGTAGCGAGAGAAGTAGATATATATTAGATTGATAGAGATAAAGAGGTAGTTAGAGAAGTAGATATATATTGATAGAGATAAAGAGGTATGGTAGCGAGAGAAGTAGATATATATTAGATTGATAGAGATAAAGAGGTAAGGTAGTTAGACAAGTAGATATATATTAGATTGATAGAGATAAAGAGGTATGGTAGCGAGAGAAGTAGATATATATTAGATTGATAGAGATAAAGAGGTAGTTAGAGAAGTAGATATATTAGATTGATAGAGATAAAGAGGTATGGTAGCGAGAGAAGTAGATATATATTAGATTGATAGAGATAAAGAGGTAAGGTAGTTAGATAAGTAGATATATATTAGATTGATAGAGATAAAGAGGTATGGTAGCGAGAGAAGTAGATATATATTAGATTGATAGAGATAAAGAGGTAAGGTAGTTAGAGAAGTAGATATATATTAGATTGATAGAGATAAAGAGGTAAGGTAGTTAGAGAAGTAGATATATATTAGATTGATAGAGATAAAGAGGTATGGTAGCGAGAGAAGTAGATATATATTAGATTGATAGAGATAAAGAGGTAGTTAGAGAAGTAGATATATATTAGATTGATAGAGATAAAGAGGTAGTTAGAGAAGTAGATATATATTAGATTGATAGAGATAAAGAGGTAGTTAGAGAAGTAGATATATATTAGATTGATAAGAGATAAAGAGGTAGTTAGAGAAGTAGATAAAGATTAGATTGCTAAGAGATAAAGAGGTAGTTAGAGAAGTAGATATATATTAGATTGATAGAGATAAAGAGGTAAGGTAGTTAGAGGAGTAGATAAAGATTAGATTGATAAGAGATAAAGAGGTAGTTAGAGAAGTAGATAAAGATTAGATTGATACATATAAAGAGGTAAGGTAGTTAGAGGAGTAGATAAAGATTAGATTGATAAAGATAAATAGGTTGCTAGAGAAGTAGATATAAATTATATTGATAGATATAGAGAGGTAGCTAGATAAGTACGGTATATATATGTGGGTTAGATTGATAAATATATAGAAGTACCGGTAATTAGAACAGTAGATGTAGATTAGATTGATAAGATATATATACAGTAGGTAGCTAGAGAAGTAGATAGAGATTAGATTGATACAGAGGGTGATATAGATAGATGGATAGATAACTGATAGATTTATGAAAAATATAGTGAGTGAGAATTATCCAGAAACAAACTAACTTTCTGTAGTGACATTGGTAGGAAGGTCGATATAGCTTAGATATATAGACAGATTTATAGCAATAGATAGATGGCTAGATTAAGGGGATTTATTTTTTATTTTTTTAGTTTGCTCCCTAGACCTCTATCAAACTTTTAAAAAATACCCCAAAGACAATGTGTACATTTTTGGATCTTGTCTCCTAAAATTCAGGCTCGCTATCGCTCGCCAGGGAAACATCGACGCCTAAATGTCACGAAAGGTCTTACAAATTATAAAACAATGGGGCGAAATGTCTTAAAATCGACAAACTAACGAGGCGAACGTCTTAAAATCTCAAAACTAATGGGACTAACCATAAGGGAGAAGGGGGTCCAGACAAAACATCCCCTTAAGGGAAAATATACCCTCAATGGACTGCTAGAGTGATTAAAAGAGGAATATAATTATCTACAATGATCCAGACATAAATCCCCTCGTGACATTGGCTACTGGTGACCCTGAATGTCCACCCTCCCTCAACCTTGTACCTTTGTGTTTGGTGGTCAATACTGAGTGTAATATTTAGACCTGCAAGCCGGACTGTCCCTCCCTCATACACGTCCTTCACCAGACAATTTGATTTTAGACTGCAAGCCGACAGAATGGAAGATGGAGATATATTGGTAGTTATAGATAGATACCAGGTTATGTCGGGTGAAGGTATTGAGGGATAAGCCTTTACAATGGCACCTCGTATCTACTTTCGAAGAGTGTTGAGAGGGAAGAAGGGGTGATGGAGAGAGAGGAAGCTGTTGGAGTGGCTTTGTTGTGTGTGCTATTAGTCTGTATGCGTCGTCGAGGTGTCCCCCGACTGGGCGCGAGCATGTGAAACCGCTACCACACCCACATAATATGTCCGCCTTGGCTGGGATCGATCCCAGGTCAAGCAAATTCCCACGTGGGCGTTCTATTTACTCGGCCGCCGCGGCTCGATATGTTGATTGATAGATTAATCGAGACAGTGAACGAGAAAAAAAAGGACCATGAGCAAACCTCACCGTATAATATACACCGGTAGATAAATAGAGATAATGTGTGATAAATAGTGAATATGATTGATCTTATAACAACCTTACCGAAGTTATATTGGATATCGGTGACCGTGAGTGAGTGAGACTATAGACACATACACATCTCACCAGCACGCAAAATTGGTCACAAACTAAACTTGATAATAATGGCATAGGAGTTGATAATTATGACGTACTAGTTGGCTATCAGGACAATTATATCTTGAATTATTAGCCTTGTGTTACCGGGAATATGTATAATAGTATGGATTATTATATTTGATCTTAATAATATCTTGTCAAATATGAAATTCAGTAATGGTCTTCTGAAAATGACTCCTATAGTTCGTATTATCAGTACGGCTCACCATAATATATTTCTATTGATTAGTATAGACCATTAGTACGACCATGGTGACCCTGGTCTCTGGGTCTTCTCCTGGGTGACCTGGATGTGTGTGAGTTTGTGCTTTTTATCTGTGTTTATTTGTTGTTTTATGTTGTTTTTGTGTTTTCCCTGTTCTTGCTCTGTCTTGAGTCGGCTACCCCCAAAATGGGGATTGGGCCTGAGCATATAGATAGATAGATAGATAGATAGATAGTATAGATAGATGAACTTTATTTAGTGGTAATAATATTGTTTTCGATCACATATATATTAGCATACTCTTTGTCGTATCTAACATTTTCGTACAGACAACCAGAATTTATAATATGTGCATTGTTGTACAGTATAAATTAATCCTTTACGTTTGATGACTTTTTCCTTCCTAATCAATAAACTAATTTATTCAGATTCAGACGGACCTTTGGGATTTGAAAGACTAATTGAGATAATTGTCAACAATACTTGCCGTCCCTCTGATTTCCAGAGTCTTGTCGATCTTAAGACACACTCTGTTGTTGGTTGTCCAGTGTCTGCTTACTTTGGGGTCTCCACTCCTTCATTCACAGTCACGAGGTTAGGGTGGCACAGTTGTTGGAAAACAAAATTCAGAACATGACCTAAGCTAGCTTAGCCCAGCTTATGAAAGGACAATGTGTTTATTGTTGAACATGTAATTTTAAATAGTATGTTTAAAACACATAATTCCTGAGTACCAGCTGAAACAAATTTTATGTCTATGTATGGATGTGTTTGGTTTGTGTGTGTTGTGTGAGACCTATGGAAATAATTAAGCCACTCGGAGTGTAACTGACCTGTATCGTATTCCATTTATCATGCTAAATATTGTACACGACAGTTTAATTTTTTTTTAAATATTATGTATATAATTGTGTATTTATATGGTTGTCGTATGTGTGTGTGTGTGTCGGGGGGGGGGGTACAGTAAATAGCCTTTTCTGTGACGCACGCTTGGCCTTCACATGGAGGAATCAATGGACATTCTTTGGGGGCCACCTGAATAGCCATATTTACAGCGTCCCTTGAACCAGAAAATATTACCGGTACTACCCACTCATCTTATGACTCATATTCCTAGACCAACCCCATTATTGTCGGTGATATTTACTAACGTTTCGCCGTATTCCAACCAGTCAACATGATAAGTTAATTGTTGTACGGTAATTACTAGGAACCTTACTGTAATAATGTTTCAGTCCATCTATTGCAATTACAACAACTACGCTGATTGTTGTTATTGTAATTAATATTTCAGTCCATCATATTGCAATTACAACAAACTAGTGTATCATAGACTGACTAGGTATCAGTCTGTCCCTCTTCCTATGACTTAAATTGCTTCAAACTCCGTGTGTCGAGGCATTTTGGCTCGAAAGTCCCATGATTTTGGCCCTGTCACTCTTTCAACTCTGGGAGAGGCACTCGCTACAGGCAGTTCTGCCTTTTGTCTCCCTCACTCACTCACTTTGTCGACAGAATTTTGAACCCAGGTGTACTAAAAATAGAAGTGGGAAAATACTCGATTCAAGGTATACTAGGGATAGTTGTTTTCAATAATTGTTCACATCACAACTGTTATTCAGAAGTTGACAGATGCTACTACAGTATATTCGTGATCACTGTTATATAGACATCCATTTGAACCAATATCAAACAATATTATATTTTATTATATTACAGAATCTTCAGAACTTTCCGTTAAGGGGGGATGGGCGTGAATATTTGCTCATATATATATTTTGTTATTATTAGTTTAGTTTCCTCCCTAGACCTCCATCAAGCTTAAAAAAAAATACCCGAAAGATATATTTGGTTCCTCTTATATTACAGGCTCGCTATCGCTCGCCAGGAACAAAAAATTACACCTAAATGACTCGAAAAGTTTCAATATTGACAAAGAAATGGGGCAAAAAGTCTTAAATCGCCAAACTAATGGGGCGAACGTCTTAAAATGTCAACACTATATGGGGCTAAACATAAGGGAGAAGGGGGCCAGAAAAACCGGCCCATCTCCCCTTAACAGTTGAGTTATTAAAGTTGGTGTAGGGTAACCGTATTTATTAGTCTTTTTCTCTGATTTCAGCTATATTTAGTCGATTTTATACAACTAAGGAATGACGTGTGTTAGTTAAAATAATTAATTGGGATACTTGGAAGCCTTTTAATTAACGCATGCACTTCCTAAGCTAAATAAAATCGTCTAATAATTGCCAGAAGATAATGAAAAGACGACCTCGGTACAGAATGGGTTAATAACTGTAAAGGGTAAGGGAAGCATAACGACAACTGTGAGATAAAGTATGCGGCAATTGACCACTTGCGAGTTTCAGGCTATACGGTAGTTGGAGCCGTAAACATCGATATCAAATAAAAAATGCAATACTAATGTAGGCTTCTGTTGGATATAAAGTATGTTGAATTGGGTTTTATCTATCTATCTATTTAAAAGTGCACTATAACCGCATTATAGCTGGCAATTCTGCTAAATATCGATGTCTACAGCTCCAACCTCCTTATAGACCGAAACTCGCAAGTGGTGAATTGACTCCGAATATAGTGGCCTGGGAGGTCCACACAATGACATTCATTATCCGTGTCGCATTTGTGTGGCCCACCCACAGGTAAAACATCATGGGGATTATGCTTATTATACAAAGCTCTAATAATAATAATAATTTACATACATCATGACCAATTAACGGTTTATAACAAATTATTAGTCTCTATATCACATATTAGTTAGGTCTGCGTACTAATTGGTTGAGGGGGGGGGGGGGTTGCTCCTTAGACCTCTATCAAACTTATAATCAAACACCCCAAGATCCCCCTTTGAGATATATTTTTAATTTTTTTTGGTAGAAAATGTCCCGTCCGAAGGCTGGTTCCTCCTAAATTACAGGCTCGCGTTCGCTGGTCAGGGAAAAAAAATCGACACCTAAATGGCACTAAAGGTCTTAATAGGCTATTGACAAAGAAATGGGGCGAAAGTTCTTAGAATCGCCAAGCTAATAGGGCGAACGTCTTAAAATATAAAAAACTCATGGGGCTGAATATGAGGCAAAAAAAAAAAAATCCCTTTTATCTATCATAGTGCGGACCGAGTGGAATATATACTAATTACAAAGATAACGTTTGAAAGAGTGACAACATATACAAATGGGAGCTACAGAAAGAACGCAGTATTCAAATTTTATATATTTATGTATTTACAAACTGTACAATATTATTGTTTTCTAAACATTGATATAACCTCTTTAAGGAGATAGTGCTTGATTTTTGGTCGTGCAATTATTTATTAATATATTTTTTCAGTTTCCTCGCTAGACCTTTACCTTTAGATACCTTTAGATGTGTTCGCCGCTCTTCTAGAGGCACCAAGGAGCGCGACGCCCCTCGTTATGGGTGGTGATTTGGTGCAGTAGACTGTTTGAAGCGACAGCTCGCTCCCTTGCGAGGATGGGCTCGTCTGGCACTTTTTGCAGTTCGACATCTAGGGCTCTCTTGAAGTTGTCTAACGAGATGTCCCTCATGTCTCTTACTCGCCGTGGGAGTTTGTTGAAGAGACGTAGGCCTCTGTGTGATAACCAGCCCTCTCGCAGAGAGCCCATAGCACCCCTGTTATTCATCCGGGGGATTTCGCATTCCCAGCCTCTCCTATCACTGAATTTCATGACTATCGGAGTATGTAGGTTTGGTACTAAACCCTCTGCGATTTTCCACGTGTATATTATTAGGTAACGTTCTCTTCTACGTTCCACCAAGCTTAAGAAACTGCTCCCTAAACCTCCTTTCAAGATAAATTTGCACATTTTTCGGTAGACATTTCCCGGCAGAAGGCCGATTCCTTTTAAAATTACAGGCTCGCTCTCGCTCGCCAGGAAATAATCGACACCTACATGGCACGAAAGGTCTCAAAATCGCCAAACTAATGGAACAAACGGCTTAAAATATCAAAACTAGTATGCTAAACATGAGGGAGAAGGGGGTCCTGAAAAATCTATTAACTCCCCCTTACCCAGTTGGCTTACTTATAAAATACAACCGTACTGTAGTCCATACGTGTTTCTAACCTTACCATAGTCAAGGCAAATGCAGTCGTGGGCGAAATAAATCGAAACTAACTGTATTATTTAAGACACCGGGTGATACAAAAGTCCTTCATAAATTATTAACCCCATAAGCCTTGTTCAACATAGTATAGACGACGGAGCAAAGTTTGTTCAGCGCTATGTTGAGTTTGAATGTCTTGATAGAATAATGGTTAGTGCGCGGAATTTCGGTGTGAGTATACTAGGTTCGAATCCTTGGAGTACCACACGTATTCATTAGTTGCATTGATTTCATTGATTAGGTTTATTTGTAAGTTAATTGGTGGTTTGGTGATAATATGAAATTATGAGTTCGGTAGTCAGAAGTGTTGTGGACGCGTTTAGCCTTCACAGAAATGGACCAAGTCCCGGTGCTGACTATTTTGTAATACCTTTTCCACTGTTGGTGAGCCCCATAGATTAGTCCAGCTCAGTCTTAGTTAGTGAACAATTAGTCAAGTAGAAAAATTATACATCCCCCTTTCTCTCTCTCTCTCTCTCTCTCTCTCTTATATATATATATATATGTGTGTGTGTGTGTGACAATCATACATCCGTAACCGAGGGCAGGCACGTCATCGGGGCATCAATCATCACAACCTTATACTTACGGTCTATCTCTGGCCTTGCTGTGGGTGGTGCTAAGGTAGGCACGGTCCTGGTATGGTCCTGGTGGTCCTGGTATGGTATGGTTGTGGTGGCCCTGGTATGGCTGTATGGTGGTGACGGTGGTGGTAGTCCTGGTATGGTTGTCGTGGTCCTGGTATGGTATGGTTGTGGTGGTTCTGGTATGGCTGTATGGTGGTGACGGTGGTGGTAGTCCTGGTATGGTTGTCGTGGTCCTGGTATGGTATGGTTGTGGTGGTTCTGGTATGGCTGTATGGTGGTGACGGTGGTGGTAGTCCTGGTATGGTTGTCGTGGTCCTGGTATGGTATGGTTGTGGTGGCCCTGGTATGGCTGTATGGTGGTGACGGTGGTGGTAGTCCTGGTATGGTTGTCGTGGTCCTGGTATGGTATGGTTGTGGTGGTTCTGGTATGGCTGTATGTTGGTGTCGGTGGTGGTGGCAATACCGTGGCATGGTATTGTTTGGCGGTATAAATGTATGGTTGTGTGATGCCAGTGATGGTATGGTTCTATGGTGGTGACAGTATGGTTTGTAATAGCGTAGTGATGGTGCATGTGGTTATTATGGTATTTGTATGTTGTAATAATGTTGTGTGATTGTGAGGTGATAGAGATGGTGTGTGTGTGTGTGTGTGTGTGTGTGTGTGTGTGTGTGTGTGTGTGTGTGTGTGTGTGTGTGTGTGTGTGTGTGTGTGTGTGTGTGTGTGTGTGTGTGTGTGTGTGTGTGTGTGTGTGTGTGTGTGTGTGTGTGTGTGTGTGGTGTGTGTGTGTGAGAGAGTGACTGTCTGTGAGTGATTGACTGCGTGCATGTATGTGTGTGTGTGTGTCTTTGTGTGGTTGTGTGTATCTGTGACTGTGTATGTGTGTGTGTTAATGTGGTGGTTGTGGTGGTGATAACCTTGACATTCCACACTGTTCATCTACAATCGGTTTACAATGGAACTGTAACGTGATAAGAGGTCTACTTCCACATATTTGCCAACAGTACCAACTTTATTGGCACATTTTAAGAGGTTTAACATTGATGAATTGACCACCTATGTATTTGAAAGGGTTGGCTACAGTTAAGAGCATAAATATATTATACATTTATTAATGCCATATAATTACATATTTCATAATTGCCGTCGATCTGTGATTGTTATTGTGAGTGTAAATAATAAATATTGATAATAATAGTCGGTATATTTCAGCCGGCAGCCAATGAGGCTGAAAATACACAGACTTAACCTAGATCTTATCCTAAGGGATCGACAGACCGATCTTGGCTGCTAACGTGAGCGCCTACATAGCCTACCCACGAGGGAGTAGGACGTGGGCAGGAGAGTTTGTGGGTCCCCTGAGACGGTCCGTCCAGACCTAGTCTTCACAGCCAGGGGAAGTTTTTGAGAGAACTTCCCATGCTGGCGCGTGGGATCGAACCCCCAACACCAGAGCGAGTGCTCTCAATACTGTGACTAATTAAGCACGCTCGGCCTCCGTGTGTGTGCGTGTGCTCAAGACCTCAAACACTAATCCCCCCCTCTCTCCATTGCAATGTTACCCTGTTAGAATTTGGATGTAGTTGCGGTGGTGACGGTGGAAATGGTGATGATCGAGGGCGTAATGGTGGAGGTAGTGGTGGGGAAAATAACTGGTGGTGGAGGAGGTAGTGATGGAGGTGGGGAGACTGGGGACGATTGAGTTAGTGGGGGGGGGGGGGGGGTAGTGGTGAGAGGTTAGTGGTGTGTTGGAGAGAGTGGTGGTGGCTGTTTTGGATGTTTTGGTGGTATTGGTGTAAAAGGTGGTGATGGAGACAGTGATGGTGGTGGGAGAGGTTTTGGTGTGTTGGAAGCAGTGGTGGTGGTGGTGGAGGAGGTAGAGGTGGTGGTCCGGGTCTCCCACACCAGTAGACCGTCCGTCTGGCTGTCCGGGTCTGCAGCTTTAAGTCAGGTGTTGCATGATCTCTCCACCCTCCATCCCTCTTACACCCTCACTACACTGTTATACCACCACACTACACTACATAACCTCTCCATCTCTCTTACACCCTCACTACACTTTTATACCACCCACCACATGATCTCTCCACCCTCCATCCCTCTTACACCCTCACTACACTGTTATACCATCCACTACATCTTTATTTACCGGTACCTGGATGTAAGGGAAGGATTTATTAACCCCTTATGTGCCTTCGACGTCTTTTTATTTCTATTTTAGCCATATTTAGACGATTTTATGAAGTTTAAGAAGGATCTGTGGTACCGTAGTAAAAACGGTTAAGTGAGATGGTTCGAAGCCTATTAATTGCTGGAGGCCCTTTTGAAACAAAATTAAATCGTCTAATAGTAGCCAGATGAAATTTAAAAGTAGTTGCCGGTACAGAACGGGTTATTATATATTTTATCTTCTCTCTCATACTTTATATGAACGTCATCAACATCACAATCATGAACTCTCCTTTTCTTCCACTCTCACTACACTTATACCACCCACAACCTATTTCTTGACCTAGATGTAAAGGAAAGGTTGACTATATGGCCTTTATCCTTCTTTCACCCTTACCATTATTATACCACCCACACCATATGATCTCCCAACCCTCCATCCCTCTTACACCCTCACTACACTTTAATTTATGCCATCCACGTCTTTACTTATCGGTTCCGGTACCTCGTTAGACAACTTCAAGAGAGCCCTCGATTTCGAACTGCAAAAAGTGCTAAACGAGCCCATCTTCGGAGGGGAGCGTGCTGCCCCTTCGAACAGTCTGCTGCACCAAATCACCACCCAGATCGAGGGGCGGCACGCTCCTTGGTGCCACTAGATGAGTGACGAACACAATCTTAGGTGACCTTAGGTATGAGGTGATGTAGGGGAATGATTCACTATTTGGCCTTTACCCTCCTCCAACCTTCTCTCGAGCCATTTTTCTCCACCACCGCCTGCACCACTTTGATATATTTAGCTGTGGGGGAATGATGGGGTTATATTCTTTATTGGTGCTCCATGACCTCTCCTCATTTCCCATCCACCTTCACACTATTTGTACACCACCCTGCACACCACTTTTATGTATTTGGCTGTGACGAAAAGAGTGTTGATTTAACCCTCCACCCTCACTACCATTTTAAAGGGGGACGAACGTATTTATTTCCTCATTTATGTATTTTTTTTTATCATGTCCTTAGTTTCCTCCCTAGAACTCCCATCAAACTTATATATAACCCTTAAGATCCTCCTTCAAGATAAATATGTTAATTTTTCGATAGATAAATGTTCCAGCCGAAGGCCGGTTTCTCTTTAATTACAGGCTCGCTATCGCTCGCCAGGAAAAAAATTGACACCTAAATTATATGAAAAGCCTTAATATTGACAAAGAAATGGGGCAAAAAGTCTTAAAATTGCTAATCTAATGGGCCCAATGTTATAAAATCTGAAAACTATTGGGGCTAAATATGAGGAAGAAGGGGGACCAGAAAAATTACCTATCCCCCCTTAAACCACCCACACTATTTGTATTTATTTGGTTGTTATGGAGAAGGATTTAGTATTTCCTTTATCCTCCTCCTCCTTATATTTGTACACCACCCACACCACTTTCCATCTCTCTCTCTCTCTCTCTCTCTCTCTCTCTCTCTCTCTCTCTCTCTCTCTCTCTCTCTCTCTCTCTCTCTCTCTCTCTCTCTCTCTCTCTGATAGTTACGCTTGTATCTTTAACCCTTTCAGTGCGGATGACGTGTTTATACAGTATTTGATTCTAGTTATATTTAGATTTCTTTATGAAGCTTAGGAAGGATCTGTGGTAATTTAAAGGCTTATATGAGACTGTGTAGCCTCATCATTTGCTAGAGGACCTTCCTAAACTGAATAAACTTGTCTAATAGTATCCGGAATATAATTAAGGTAGTTTAAGGCTTAATTGAGACAGTTTGTAACCTCTTCATTGCTAGAGGACCTTCCTAAACTGAATAAAGTCGTCTAATAGCATCCAGAATATAATTAAAAGTACATCACCTGTACTGAAAGGGTTAAACAAGTTTTTCTCTTCGCAGCACCTTCTACCAAATATATTCTGTGGTAATGAATGTTGTTTACAGAGAGTACGTGTATTAGCATTCACAATTGTTATCCCTTTGAATACCAGCGACGTGTGTTATCTTTTATTCTAGCTATATTTAAACGATATTGTGCAGCTTAGGAAGGATCTGCGGTACCGGTAGTTAAAAGGGTTGGTTGAGATAGTTTGAAGCATTATTATTGCTAGAGGAGGTCCTTCCTAATATGAATAAAATCGTCTCATAGTCTCCATATTATTAAGATTAGGACGTCACCGGTATTGTATGGGTTAAGGCAGCGTAATTGTTCATATCATTGTTATCTGTCAATTAGTCCAGCACAACATTACTCACCTCCCTGGCCTTCGCTCAAGCACTCAAAAGGCATTAATTATATAAGACATGATAAAGCTATAATTGCCCATCTGCGTACTTCATATTATCTCTTACAGTACAAGTGAAGTTCTTTTTTACTTTATTCTGGCTATAGTCGGTTTTACTCCAGCTGATGGTAAATTGAATCCTTTTGTAACTGATTTATCGATACTTAATGGAGAAATATTAAACTACTATGTCTCTGCATCATATTATTGCCACGTTTTCATAATTAGCAACATATTTCGCTACAAAATCTACGGAATAGTCGAGTAATTAAGATGAAGATAAGATAATTTACCATCAGCTGCAAAACATAGACTATACAGTACTGTTACACCATCTTCATATATTGTGGCTATAAGGAAAGAACGCCTGTTAAACCTTTCCCTTCCTCCCACACACCATTGTTTACACCAGTCACGCTACTTGTATTCATTTACCTGTGGGATTATGTATTCATCCTCTTACCCCCCCCCCCATTCCGCGCTCTCTCTCTCTCTCTCCATCTATCGTTGTCCTTCCACACCCTTATACCATTTGTACACCACCCACACCACATACTATATATTAGACACTGGGGGAAGGCTTGTGTGTTTACTACGGTTTAGCCGTTATTGGTGTTCTTTTCTTTATTGCAAGTCAGCTTATTTTCAGATGGCGGTAAATTCACTAATTTTGCAGCTAATATCTAGTTGCCGACTGGAAAAATGTGAAACTACTATACCTCTGAGTCATACTAATGCCAAGTTTTCACAACGACAACATATTTACCACAAAATTGTCGTAATAACTGTGTAATCAATATAGGGATATAAGCATATCCCTATATTTTTTGATATTTGTCATCAGCTAGATTTTTTTTTTTTTTTTTTAAAGTGGTGTACGCTGATCTCTGCTCTTCTGCCATCCACACCTGTTTGGTTGACCCGGCTCTGATATTGGGTGGTGGGGGAAGGTTGTAGTGTTTTGCTGTTAGTGTTGGTGGGCGACATTAAATTTTCGTCTTCATTAATTCACCAATCTAACACAACTAAGCCTACACGTTTATTTGTATGAGGTTTTTAGTTATTTGTTTATATTAATTATTTGTTATTATGTTTTTGCGCGCGCGCACACACACACACACACATATATATATATATATATATATATATATATATATATATATATATATATATATATATATGTATGTATGTATGTATGTATGTGTATGTATGTATGTATGTATGTATGTATGTATGTATGTATGTATGTATGTATGTATGTATGTATGTATGTATGTATGTATGTATGTATGTATGTATGTATGTATGTATGTATGTATGTATGTATGTATGTATGTATGTATGTATGTATGTATGTATGTATGTAATAATAATAATAAACGGTTTATTAAAGAATGGCAGCCTCATGAGCTGAAAATACACGAATGTATGTATGTATGTATGTATGTATGTATGTATGTATGTATGTATGTATGTGTGTGTGTGTGTGTGTGTGTGTGTGTGTGTGTGTGTGTGTGTGTGTAAGTAAATATATGTAGACTATTTAACAAATATGCATGAGAGAATAAAATTAATGTTTAGGCCTCAGCCAGGATTCGAACCGCAGTCAATCAAATTTATATCCCACGCGTTAACCCACTTGGCCACGGCGTGATAAAAGCTTGCGGTACTTATCTTTTCCATATGTAAGGGAAGGGAAATTCTGCTTAGGGAAGGTTAATTACACAAAAAAGCGTAGGACCAATGTTTCAGAGTACGGTACCGTACACTACAAGGGATTGTTACTGTAAGCCCCACGTAACTCGGAACGAAATAATTTATTGATATTCTCTTGGCAAACATAGAGGTATCATTTACAGTACCGGTATATGTAGAATATCTCACAAATACGCACGAGTTCCATGAAAATATGTTTAGGCCTCATCCATAATTTGACCTGCAGTCAATCCCACCCTTTAACCTACAGCTTTTATCATGCCGTGGCCGGATGTGTTATAGATATATAAATAGATCGGTATATATTGTAGGCTGATGTATTATTATTTTTACCATTGTTATTTTAAGTATTTCTGTTTATTATTATTATTATTATTATTTTTTTTTTTTTTTTTTTTTTTTTTTTTTTTTTAAAGTACCGTATGAGGATTATGCGATTTGCCGGCCGCCACTGGCATTGCATGATTTTTCGTCGTCCTTATTTTTTCTTCTCACACGCCATTCGCCCCCCCCCCCCCCCCCCCCCACACACACGCATGCACACATCAATTCATCTTCCTTTGTATTGTGGTTGGCAAGAAATAATTTAATATTTATCCCTAATTTATGTTTTTTGTCTTGTATTTCATCATGGCTTAAAGTAATTTGTTATTTAGGTGTTGTCCATTGCCGGAGTGTTATCACTGGCCAAAGGCCGGTTCCTTTTACAATTACAGGCTCGCTATCGCTCGCCAGGAAAAAAATCGACACCTAAGTGGCACGAAAGGTCCTAATATTGACAACGGAATGGGTTGAAAGGTCTTAAAATCGCCAAACTAATGAGACAAACGTCATTAAATCTGAAAACTAATGGGGCTAAACATGAGGGAGAATATGGGTCGCTTTTATGCCCATAAAAGCGACCCATCTGCCCTTAACCGGGGTTTTGGTGTTTGGCTGTGGGAGGAGGATTGTATATTATGTAGCTGTTATATTGATATTGCATGATCTCTCGTTCACCTCCTTCTCCATATCCTCCTCACCTTCCACCCTCCCACGAGTTTTATACCACCCATACACCACCATATTATTTATCCGGGGTTGGTGTTTTGTTGCGGGGAAAGGTTTCTTTATTTACGGTATAGTCACTATTTTGCATTGCATAATCTCTCGTTCACCTCCATATCCTCCTCGTTCCCGTCTGCTTTACTATCATTTTATCTACCTAGTACCGGATAGTTATAGGTAGCGCCAGCGAACTTTACAATAATCTTGACCCCTTAACTTCTTATAACTCGAAATGAAAGAAAACAATCGGGCTCACGTTTCTATCATTTGGGAAGAGTCTACCTGGAATTAGATGAGGATATTTACAACCCTTACAGGCCCTTTTGAGTTACAGAGAGGTCAGGGATCAAGATTATTGTCAAGTTTGTTGGCGCTACCTATTGTAGCTTAGCAGTGTAGATATCCAAACTGCCCCGTAAGGACCAATAGCTTTGTTGCAGTTTGTAAGTCCTATGTATTCCCCCTCCACCCTCACACCCATTTTGTTTACCCGGGTTTGGTGTTTGGCTGTGGGGGTAAGGATTGTTTATTTAACCGGTATTGGTTATGCATGATCTCTTGTTTTGTCTCCTCCTCCCCCTGAACCCCTCCCTCACCACCAGTTTTATACTACCCACACCATTTTTTTTTTTTTTTTTTTACCTGGGTTTGGTGTCTGGCTGTGGGGGGAAGGATTGTTTATTTACCTGGCATTGACATTGCATGGTATCTATAGTTCACTTCCTACTCCATATCCTCCTCTTCCCTCACACGGTTTTACACCTCCCACCACAATTATATTTAGCATTTTAGTTTTGTCTTTAGCTGCTGGAAAAGGTTTTGTATTTAACCCTTAATAGAGTTCTTGTCTTCTGTTCTTGTTGTAAGACCCATGTACCTGTACCTAATTTATTGTTTGTATATTTGTTGTCACTTGTTCTTTCCTCATCTTACATCCGTTCTTCCATTTCTCGCCTGAGCTTTAATTGAAGGCCCACGGACATCAAATTCCCCCTCCTCCTAATTTTCTTTCATTGATTAGGTACAGTCACTTTTAATTCGTGGTGATGAATAGGAATGAATGGAGAATGATTGTGAATAGTCCTAGATTAGTGATAACGCGGTCTTACGGAGTGGGGGTCGGGCGCCAGTTGGACTAGATAATAGTCTGTCAGTTGCCTGGCCCTTGGAGTCGGTGTATACTGTATATGAAGGGCCATGCCTGGAAGTAATGTGGGCGGGCATTGTAGTGTGGTTCCGCTGCGTATCTGCCTACTGAGACCGGAACCTCTCCGGTAAATGACTAAGATAGTGTACGAGAGTGATATGGTAGAAGGGCAGAGAGGAAGAGGCAGACCAAGAGTGAGGTGGAAGATTGGAGTTGAGAGGTATATGAGTGAGGGTGGTGTTTGGTGATAGGAGAGGCGCTGGTTGACAGAGAGCAGGTGCATGGAGGCGATTTATTCGTGGCCACCCTTTGGGGGATCAAAGCGTCTGGCAATAGATAGTTTGTGTGTGTGTGTGACCCATCCCTTTTTGTTCTATTCATATATGTTTTTAATTCTCTCTTTAATTTTGTTAATAGTGTTCCTCCTCCTCCTCCTCCTCCCTCCCTCCCCCCTCCCTTTATCCTGCCTCACCACACTTTTAAATCAGACTGCCCGATTTTATTTATACCTCTTTTGTGTTTGGGTGTGTGGGGGAAGGCTCTTTTATGCTGCCTATATTGAAGAGAGATTTTAATTGCTGGAAATCCCTACAATTATTATTTGTGATATACCGGTAATTATTATTATTATTGTTATTATTATTATTATTATTATTATTCAATCAATCAATCAATCAATCAGTCTTTATTTCATAATATACATAAATTTACATATATTACATATGGAGGGGAATCAGTCAGAATAGAGTAATACAAATGTGGTATAATTATTTACAAATCGACTATAAAAATAATAAAAAACAATAAAAATAATACCCGCTGTATATCCGGCGGGCATTAATATCAAGCTCATTGGCACACTCGACCAAAAAACAATCCTCACACCGGCGAGCCACAACAAATCCAGTGTGAACGGAATGAATCGGGGGAAACACACGTCTGTGAGGCACTACCACAAGACTTCGACCCACCTCCAGAATGTTCAGAGCGCCAGTGCAAAGACCGCTTCTCGGTCGAGTGTACATCTCTGGCACAAATTCATACTGTTCTACTATTAAACAGCAGAAGTGTAAGCATTTACAAGTTACAGCAAAATGTCATTATGCTATCACATGAACTTGGGCAAGTATCTTACTTACACGCACATTGTAACATTTGACATGTATAGCCATGGTATTGCGCATGGATAGATCATAATATTATGTTAGCCCATATCAAACAATAATAACCTGTCTACATGATTATAATATCACTGGGATTCTTCGTTCTTCATGGTTTTGGATCCAATTTATCCTAGAAATAATAATATATAATTCTTCAAACGCAATGCTCACATTATAATCTTCCCTCATCAATTTGAGTACATAACTATAAAAGTAACCTGTTTTTAAAAGTGGCATACTGCTTCTTATTATGTAGTTGGGAGATTTTTAAAGTCTTTTTGCGTACCGACATTGTATCAGTGTTACTTGATGGTTCAATAATAACAGGTTACATGCATTGGCTGATTCATGGCTGCTAGCATAAACAGGTGCACCCAGCATATTTTTCATGGCTTTACTATATGCAATATTAAAAGTTTTGAACATAAATGATTTTTTGGTTTTAGAATGGTTCCATAGAGATAATCCGAAATCAGGCTTACAATATGAATTAAACAAGAAAATAAGAGTATCTAAATCTACGTAAGTAAAATCCCTCTTGACACTGTTAAAACTTGCATACAAATTATTAAGTCTATATTTTATGTCCTCGGTATCTTCAAAATTACTGCTTACGAAGTGACCTAAATATTTAAAAGAGGTTACTACATCCAAGGTATCGCCATTCATTGTAATAACATCAATAGGATTAGTGATTTTTTTGTATCAAATATAAAGCATTTTGTCTTTGTCTTATTAATGAAAAGTTTATGGCTGTTTACCAATTCACAGAATTTAGTATAGACTCTATAGAGAATATTCATATCAGTTTTTGATCCAGCGATAAGTGCAATATCGTCTGCATAAGAAAGTATATTACACCTATTAATGCCCAGTGTGCAGCCAATATCCATGTTACATATTTCATTGATAATTTCATTCACATATATGTTAAAAAGGAAAGGGGATAGAATACCTCCCTGTCTAATTCCTTTCTCTAGGTAACGATAGGATCCTCTATAATCCTTCCAAGATACATTAACAAGCTGATTTCGGAGATAATGCATAAGTATATAGACTATATCAGAAGGAATTCCTAGTTTCATTAGTTTTGAACCTAGAATGAAATGATCTACGCTATCAAATGCTTTGAAAAATCTATAAAAGTTACTATTCCTGATTTACTCATCTTTGAATACCTATGCATTATCTCTTTCAGTGTGAAACAGCAATCAGTAGTGGACATACCCTTCCGGAATCCAAACTGCCTATGGTTAAGCTGTATTTTGTCTTCTAGGATATTTCAAATATTTTGAGCAAGCAAGAGGATTGCATTATGGGTCTATAATTGTCCGATTGAGTTGCGTTACCTTTTTTAATTTTAATGATTGGTGTCATAGTTCCTTTTAATAATTCATGAGGCAGATACCAATGGCTGAAACAAATATTAAAGAAATACATTAACTTAATCAAGACACGTTCGGAGGCATTTTTAAGAAATAGAGCATGTATACCATCATGACCTACACCGGATTTCAATTGACTAATCATCTTTCTTAAGCTGACACTTGATACTGTTATATGCATTTTGCGACTATCATTCCATGTGTTTTTAAATTCCTCAATAAAAAAATTGTCCGTTACATATGCAGTGTCTTCATGAATACTTAGAAATTTGTCAGTAAATAAATCAGTAATTTGTTCTCTTTCATTCACACCGTCGATGACATTTGTATCTTTTAATTTACTACTATTATTATTATTATTATTAGTAGTAGTAGTAGTAGTAGTAGTAGTAGTAGTAGTAGTAGTAGCAGTAGTAGTATTATTATAATAATAATGTATACACCACTATTGTCCAACATCATATGGCACCACAGACACTTTAGACTTGCGGGCGCCAGTGGCACCCAGGCCTGTGGAGGCAGCAAGTCCTTCAGTTTGCACCAGACTCTCACATAACCAACTAGCGTCTCGGCGCTCCTGTACTCAACCCTAGCCAATAAAGGATTGAAGAGTACTGGTGTTATATCTCCATTCATCTTTATTATATGGCGCAGTGTATATCAGTATCTGAACCTACATGGAGAACCTGCACTACCTAGCTGAGGCTGCAGCTGCTGTGGAAGCCGGCTTGCAGCCATGCGGCCCCTACCCTGCTACATCTACCTCCCAACTGGTCGAGCCTTCATTGCCCGATGCCCTGTCTCCACACCCATCCATCATCTACTTGAATGAAAGGATCGACGCCCTCCAATCGAGTATCGCCACCTTTCTACAGCATCACCAGGACCAGCAGCCTCCACAACTACAACATCGCCCCGCGACAGCTCCACCACCGCCCCACCAGGATCTCCAGCCCCACCAGCCTCTACAACATCAGCCCCAGGCCAGTAATGTTATCCACCAGGCTGACCCATCCTTTGCCTCACACCCCACCAGTGATACACTTATGCATCCCTCTACACAGACACCCACACCTCACACATCTTTCCATGTCCCAGTGCTACCCCATACATCTCCCCATGTCTCAGTGCCCCACCATATGCCAGTTACCCATGTCTCAGTGCCCCACCATATGTCAGTTATTCCCCACATGTCTTTGTTACATATGAACATGACTGATCCCCTTACCCACCCTATCAAGAGCGAACATCCCACACCCTCCCCAACTGACGGCCAGGCCCACACTGGTGTCGGTAGCGACGGTCGGTATTACGGCGGCCATTATGCCCCCCCTGGCTATTGTACGGCTGGCACCAACCCTCACGGCGCAGCCTCTTATGCGCATGACGTCACCCATCACACGACGGCCCCTCCCCCTGGATATCGTACGGCGGGCACCAACCCTCACGGCGCAGCCCCTTATGCGCATGACATCATCATACCACCACCACCTCAAGTCCCTTCCTACCCAGCCCAGCCCCGCCCCGCCCCGCCGGGCTGCCCCTACGCGGCCCCAGGCTGCTTTACATATGCCGGGACACCCCCTACGCAAATTCTGGGCTGATTGGGAGGTCTACAAATGGCTTGTCCTTCTACCACCTCACGAGGCTACCATCGAGCTCTACCAGACGTGCGACCCTGCCCTTCAGAGCGCCATATTTGCTCACAATCAGGCGTTCTCCTCATTGCCAGAAATCGACCTAGCAACTCTCATCACACAACTCGTCCACCGACAACGGAACCGCGCAGCCGCTCGCCACCACTTCCGGTCTCTCCTCCAACAACCTACTGAACAGATCCGGGACTACGTCACACGTATTACGGAGGCCACTTTGGACTGTGGCTTTACCTGCCCCTGTTGCCACACTGATGTCTCTGACGAACACATACGGGACCAGGTGACTATCGGGATTAGTGATTCGTCCCTTCAGCAAGATGTTTTAACTAAAGACCGCACCCTACCTACCTTACAAGATGTTATCAACTACCGTGTGGGGTTCGAATCTGCGGCACTCGACCAGACGGCCATGCAACCGGGGGTACATGCTGTGAAATCACCATACCAGCGTCTCAAGAGTACTTACCCACGCCCCGCCCCTATCCAGCCCCCCGCCCAATCCACTCAGTCCCCGTCGCCCGCCCCACCACCTCCCCACGTCGGCCCCACTTCATCTCCCACACGTTGCTCCGGGTGTGGCCTATCTTCACATTCACAAGCCCAACGATCTTCTAAGTGTCCTGCATGGGGCAAGACCTGCACGGCGTGTAATAAACCTAACCACTTTGCCAAGGTTTGTAAATCCACCTCTTCCCAGTGCAGTGGGTGCGGCCTATCCACACACTCTCGAGCCGAACGCCCATCCAAATGCCCTGCTTGGGGCAAGACCTGCCCGTCGTGCAACAAACTCAACCATTACTCCACAGTTTGTCACTCCACGCCCTCACCTTCATCCGCGGCTGTTATCATTGGTACTATCAAGCAGGCTGTTAACAAACCACCACCCGCACGGCTCCCCTCCTTGCCCATTACCATTTCTACTGCCATGTCGCCCCACTCTCACCCCACCAGCGTCACGGCCCACCCTGACACGGGTGCCCAAGTATCTGTGGCTGGTTTGCAATTACTACGGGCACTGGGCCTCCAACGCCACCACCTACAGCCTACTCACCAACGGATCACGGCCGTGGGGGGTCACACTCTCCAGGTCCTGGGTTATATGCCGACTACCATTACCGCCACCGACGTTGCCGGCACCCCCTACACTACTGATGATGATATTTTTATTATTCAGGCACAGTCACCGTTATTTATTAGCATTTCAGCTTTTAGGGCACTACATATCATCCCTCCCGACTTCCCCACACCTACATGGGCATGGGCATGGCCACCCACACAGCCCAACCACCACCCACCTTGACCAGGACCCCTCCACCACACCGGCCCACTTCCCTCCCCTTCCCACCTAACGACCTGCACCTGTCTGACCTTCGTGACTGGTTCTTGTCACAGTTTGCATCTTCAGCATTCAACACCACCAGCGGCCCACTCCCCACGATAGTCTGGCCCTCCCATGCACATCCACATCAAGCCTGGCGCATCTCCACGTGCCGTGCACACCCCTGCCCCTATACCACATCATTGGAAGGCCCAGGTCAAAGCAGATCTCGACAGGGACGTCGCACTGGGCATTATTGAGCCTGTCCCCATCGGTACCCCTACTACCTGGTGTTCTAGGATGGTGGTGGTCGCCAAGAAAACTGGACAACCCCGCCGTACAGTTGACCTGCAGGCACTCAACCACGCCTGCCTTCGGGAGACACATCACACCCCGAGCCCATTCAACTTGGCCCAATCCATCCCTGCAGGCACTCGTAAGACGGTCCTAGACGCCTGGAATGGATACCATGCTGTTCTACTCGACGAATCCAGCAGGGAGGCTACGACTTTTATCACGGAATTTGGCCGTTACAGGTATATCAGGGCCCCTCAAGGTTACTTGGCAGCTGGCGACGCCTATACCCGACGATTCGACGCAATCATACAGGCTGTCCCTCATAAGGTGAAGTGTGTCGACGACTCCCTTTTGTGGGACTCTTCAGTCGAGGAGGCATTTTGGCACACTTTTGATTACCTGGTCCTCTGTGCAACCAACGGTGTCACTTTCAACCCTGACAAGTTTACCTTCGCCGCCCCTTCAGTTGACTTCGCCGGACTCACCATCACAGACACTGGAATTAAGCCATGCACGTCCATGATTCAGGCCATCCGTGACTTTCCCACGCCCACAGACATCACGGGAGCCCGGTCGTGGTTTGGTCTCGTTGAACAGGTCGCATGGGCCTTCAGCATCAAACCGGAAATGGCGCCCTTCCGGGAACTTGTGCAGTCCAAAACCCCCTTCCACTGGGATGAGGCACTCGACCGTACCTTTGCCACATCTAAGGACCACATCACACACCTGGTTGAGGAAGGTGTCTGCTCCTTCGAGATCGGCAGACCCACGTGCCTCGCCACAGACTGGAGCAAAACCGGCCTTGGCTTCCTCCTACTCCAACAACATTGTTCCTGCCCCACCGCATCTGCCCCCACCTGTTGCAAGGTCGGTTGGAAACTTATCTTCGCCGGCTCCCATTTTACCACACCTGCGGAGTCCCACTACGCACCCGTCGAAGGCGAGGCTTTAGCAGTGGCTGACGCCCTTGACAGATGCAGAATGGTTGTCCTGGGCTGCCCTGACCTCGTCGTCGTCGTGGACCACAGACCTCTACTGCACATCCTTAACGACCGGTCCCTTGACAACATACCAAACCCTCGCCTGTTCAAGATTAAGGAACGTACCCTACGATACCAGTTCATCATTCAACATACGCCTGGCAAATGGCACCGCGGCACCGACGCTGTCTCCCGCTACCCGACCAGGCCCTCCGCGGACGCCCATGATGTGCATAGTGCGGCCGCCAGCGAGCTCGATATCCACTCCGTTGCCTTGGCCTCCCTCACCATGCTCGCCGCCATACCTGACCCAGTTGTATCATGGTCTGACCTTAAATCTGCCGGCCAACAAGACAGCGAGTATACCTCCCTTCTTCAGACCATCCCCGAGGGCTTCCCGGACTCCAGAGAGGCGACCGCCCCACAACTACGACAATTCTGGGGTGTTAGAGACCGCCTCACTTCCGTCGACGGGGTGGCCCTCATGGATCAACGACCAGTCATCCCCCATCATCTTCGGTTCAGAGTTCTCGAGGCCCTTCACTCAGCTCATCAGGGTATGACTGGCATCAAGGCCCGTGCACGTGCGAGTGTTTACTGGCCAGGTATTGACAAGGCCCTACGCAACTGCCTGGATACCTGCCACTACTGCCGCGCCCACGCCCCGTCCCAGCCAAAAGAGCCACTCATGTCATCTGACCCACCCCAATGGCCATACGACCAGGTAGCCGCCGATTTTTTTCAGCACCAGGGCAAACACTACCTGGTCTACGTTGATCGCTTCTCCAGCAATGTCCACATCTTCTACCTGCCACCAGGTAAATGTGATGCTCACCACCTCATCTCGGCGTGACGTACCTTCTTCACCCACTATGGAGCACCCCGGGTACTGGCGAGCGATGGTGGGCCCCAGTTCACAGCCGGGGACTTCCAAGAATTCCTGGCACATTGGGGTGTGTCACAGCAGGTCAGCTCTGCGTTCTACCCTCAGTCTAATGGCCGCGCCGAGCTGGCTGTTAAAGCAGCCCGCCGCATCATCGCGGACTGTACATCCCCCACTGGCTCCCTAGACAACAACGCCGCAGCCCGCGCCCTCCTCCAATACAGGAACACACCCCTCTCGACCATTGACAAGTCACCAGCTCAACTTCTCTTCGGCAGGACCCTACGGGACCACGTCCCCTGCAATCCTGCACTTCTCCACCTCCACCCCCACTGGCTTCTCTCGGCCGAAGCTTGTGACGCAGCCCTTTTCCACCGTAACGCTGCTCTAGCCACATACTATAATGCTTCAGCCCGGCCTTTATCACCACTCCACGTCGGTGACCGGGTCTCCATCCAGAACCAGGGGGGCAACAACCTGACATGGTGGAACAAGACTGGCACTGTAGTGGAGGTGCATCCACACCGCCAGTGTACCATCTGGGTGGATGGGTCGGGGCGAGCCACACTCCGCAACTGCCGCTTCCTACGACAGCTTCGTCTACCGCCCTCCACTCAACCTACACCGCCCGACTCCACCATCGCCTCGTCGGACACCAATAGGGGGGGGGGGGGAGATATAATAATAATGTATACACCACTATTGTCCAACATCATATGGCACCACAGACACTTTAGACTTGCGGGTGCCAGTGGCACCCAGGCCTGTGGAGGCAGCAAGTCCTTCAGTTCACACCAGACTCACATAACCAACCAGCGTCTCGGCGCTCCTGTACTCAACCCTAGCCAATAAAGGATTGAAGAGTACTGGTGTTATATCTCCATTCATCTTTATTATAATTATTATTACCGGTATTATTATTTGTATAATTATATACTATTTATGCATTTATTATGTTTTTATAATTTCTAGTTTCCATCTCCGGGGTAATATTATAAAAGGGACTTCATAGTCTAGGATTTAGAGTTATAGTTTGTCGTGTCATTTTTACCTGCCTATATTCGATCCATGACCATTGACCATTTTCCCAACATTGTACCGGTACGTATGAACTAGTGCTGGTAGTCTAAAACAGCAGATAGTTAACTTTCCCCTTTACCATGTCCATAGATAGGCTACTGTCTAATTATCTTGCCATTTACAGTGCTGTAGGCCTACACAAGCCGTATTTGAGAATAAGGCAAAGGCTCTCTCTCTCTCTCTCATTGATACTGTACACACACACACACACACACACACACACACACACACACACACACACACACACACACACACACACACACACACACACACACACACACACACACACACACACTTACTTTGATGTTGTTTCTCATTGTATGATGAAAGGGTTGGGTTTGTGTGGAAGGTTGAGAAAGAGGGTAACTCGCACGAATCTAAGAATTTCTTCTTCAATCGAGTTGTCAACTTGTGGAATGGGCTTCCCCGAGACGTTATAGACTGCAGCACCGTTGATTCATTTAAATTCCGCCTAGACAAATATCTCGCATCATACCCGCGACTGACTGCGTTTGTAAATGAATAACTTTATCCTCCCCTCAGTTACTAACCCATATGTCCCCTACTAACTTCCTAGTCCTGCCACGTTAGTGGCAGGGCAGTAGTTCCCTTTCCAATGTTCCCTTACCCACTCTAAACCACTGTTTGGACACTTGATCCTCAGTGTTTTGGAGGACAAGCAACCTAGAAGGGTCACTAGACCTGTTGTTGCTTGATTTCCTTTGTACTCCTTTGTACTCTCTCTCCCTCTCTCTCAACACGCAGACTACGAGGTCAGTTCATTCAAGTGTTTTAAATATGTAATGGGTTATATAATGTGTATCATAGCAAAATGTTTAGCCTAAATATGAATACAATACGCAACCATGGCTGGCAGTTAGAATTGTAAAGGATCAGCTCTAGTAGTTGTCGAAACTGTTTCCCATTTATGATCTGTTATATCTGCAACAAACTTTCCTCAGAAGTTGTAAACATTTCCTCAGTTGAACAGTTCAAGAAGACAGTAGATAGTATTTTTCACACTCTGTAAGGAGTGTAGTGCACTGAAGAAAAAAATATATATATCTCCTTCCACTTCGAATATTTCCCCGTAATGGACCGCAATGTCTTCGAGATACTAACTATTCCTTGTAACTCCTTGTAACTCTCATAGCACACACTTTCTACAACCAAGATTTAACGGATCTGAATGTGGTATATTTTACTTCATTAGTGTGTGTGATGAATGTTGCCTGCATTCGATACACATAGAGGAGAGTTGATGGTAAAACTGTCTATTAAAACTATTAATTATTTGGGGGTTTGTAGAGGTGAGAGACTGGGACACAGATAGAGAAAGAGAAGTGAGAAGGCGAGCCCTGCTACTCAAGGGCTCGATACTCAAACCTTACTAAAAAGTTAACATCGACTTTGATAGTCATTTGTATTGAGTTCTACATACAATTGATTGACAAAAAGTGTACAGGCCACATAGAATGAATTGCAGACCGTTTATAGTATGTATGGTATTGAATAAATGGGAGAAAATTATTGAAATGATAGACAAAACAATTAATAACAGCCACAACACTATTCCAGCCAATCTTTGCCTTTAGTACTTTCCTTTTATGATATAAAATCCCGACTGTGTAAGTAATTTGAGACCCTAGGAATAGATCGTAGAGGGCACGTTGATGTGTATTGCAATAATGGTGAACATAACCTGAATACTGTATGAAATTGGATATAATTACGGTATTATTATTAATTGAAATCACATTAAGTCTTGATCGTAGAAAGTAGTGCAATGAGAGAGAGAGAGAGAAGACCATTACATCCAAGATTCGTGTAACCCACGTTGTGTATAGAAACTCATTTTAAGAATACAATTATAGAGTACCGTATATAAATTCCTAATAAATGTTACATGTCGGCCATTGTAAGCATGTGCAATGATGGTTTGACAATAATTTGCATTACATGAGAACAATCGTCGCTAATCACTAACTGCCACCTAGTGAAGGAAGGTGGGGGAGTTGGGGATAGTTTGGGGGTGTACAAAGGAGTACAAAGGAAATCAAGCAACAACAGATCTAGTGACCCTTCTAGGCTGCTTGTCCTCCAAAACACTGAGGATCAAGTGTCCAAACAGTGGTTTAGAGTGGGTAAGGGAACATTGGAAAGGGAACTACTGCCCTGCCACTAACGTGGCAGGACTAGGAAGTTAGTAGGGGACATATGGGTTAGTAACTGAGGGGAGGATAAAATAAAGTTATTCATTTACAAACGCAGTCAGTCGCGGGTTTGATGCGAGATATTTGTCTAGGCGGAATTTAAATGAATCAACGGTGCTGCAGTCTATAACGTCTCGGGGAAGCCCATTCCACAAGTTGACAACTCGATTGAAGAAGAAATTCTTAGATTCGTGTGAGTTAAAAGATTTACCAATAATTTTGTAACCGTTTCCCCGCGTGTAATTAGATTGGTCGATAGTGAAGTACTTACTACAGTTCATATTGTCGATGCCTTTGATGATTTTGAACACTTGAATTAAGTCACCTCTTAATCTGCGCTGGGTTAAAGGAAATAGATTTAATTCTCTAAGACGCTCTTCGTATGGTTTGTTCTTTAGGCTAGGTATCATTTTGGTAACTCTACGTTGAACTCGTTCTAGCTTGTTTATGTCTTTTTGGTAATAAGGGCACCAGCATTGAACGCAGTATTCCAGAAGAGGGCGGACTAAGGAATTGTAAAGGGTTAGGATTACGTCTTTGGATTTATGCTCAAATGATCTGCCTATAAAGCCAATTATTTTGTTTGCCTTCTTAACAACTTCTGAACATTGTTGACTCGGTTTTAGGTTACTCGATATTGTTACTCCCAGATCAGTTTCTCTGTTTACATTCTTAAGCTGAGTGCCATTCATCGAATAGTTTGCTTTCTCATTTAGGTATCCGACATGTAGTACTTTACATTTATCCGCATTGAAACTCATTTGCCAAATTTGGGCCCAACATGACAATTTATCTAGATTGTGTTGCATATCGTCAACTTGTTCTTTTGAGAGTACGCTATTTGCAATTTTTGTATCGTCAGCAAATTTTGAGATTGTGCAGGTGAGACCCTCATCTATGTCGTTGATGTAAATTAGAAAGAGAATTGGTCCTAGTACCGATCCCTGGGGTACCCCGCTACTTACATTGGTCCATTTAGATGCCTTACCGTTTATGACTACCCTTTGCTTTCTGTTGCTGAGCCAATTTTCTATCCATTTCAACACACCGTCTTGTATTCCATGCGCTTTTAGTTTTAGCAGTAAACGTTTGTGGGGAACTTTGTCAAAGGCCTTTTGAAAATCAAGGTATATAATATCTACAGCTTTACTCTCATCGTAGAGGTTGAGGATATCGTGGAAGAAGTCTAAGAGGTTTGTTAAACAGGAACGTTTTTTACGAAAGCCGTGTTGAGTATCTTTAAGTATGTTATTTTCCTCTAAGTGATTTACGAGTCTGTCTCGTATGACCGTTTCTAGCATTTTACATACAAAGAGAGAGAGAGAGAGAGAGAGAGAGAGAGAGAGAGAGAGAGAGAGAGAGAGAGAGAGAGAGAGAGAGAGAGAGAGAGAGAGAGAGGACCACTACAACCGAGATTCTTGTAACCCACGTTGTGTATAGAGACTCATATTGAGAATGCAATTATACAGTATATTGTATTAATAAATTCCTAATATATTTTAAATGTTCACCATTGTAAGCATGTGCAATGATTGTTTAACAATAATTTGCATTACATGAGAACAATCGTCGCTAATCAGTAACTGCCAGCTAGTGAAGAAGTTTGGGGGAGTTGGGATAGTTTGGGGGTGGAAGGTGGGGGTAGACTTGGACCCGACTCACCCCTTCCACTTACCCAGGGTGGAGTAGGGGAAGGAAGGTCCCACCCCTGAGCAACTTTTAGTACGCGTGAGTGTACCTGGAATTGTTCTTATTTTAACCCAAAGAAAAATATGATAACCCACAAATTGTGACGTCGGACCAGATTGTGTTAAGCCCATTATATTGTATATATTGGAAACGTTGGCAATAAGCTACCGTACTTCTCATATTTACACTCATTTTCACGCATTTTGTCAACTGTCTGCAATTATTAGCTGCACACATTCCTTAATTTGAAAATATCTTGTATTAACCCTTCCAAGATCCGATTATGCATGTATTTTCTGTGTTTTGGCTATTATTAGACCACTATTCAGATTATTCAGATAGATCCTGCCTAAGCTGTTTAAAGTCGTCTAATGATAGATAGAATAAACTGCCAAAATGCGTCATAATCTTCTAAGGGTTAATAACACTAATGTTTTACATTTGACTGCACAAGCACCATTTCATTAAACCCTTTCTATATGGTGTAATAATTATGTGTGTTCTGGCAATCATTAAACAATTTTATGAAGCTTAGGGAGAACATGTATGATTCAGTGGAGTACACACCATCTATATTAACCCTTTGAGTACCAGCGACTAGTGTTATATTTTATTATAGCTCTATTTAGACGATATTATGTAGCTTAGGAAGGATCTGTGGTAGTTACCAAAAGCGAAACTTAACCTCGACAGGAAAGGGTACCGACAAAACAAATATCGTAAATAATAGCAAACAGAGAAAAACAATATGTAAACAAATTAAATCAGTGCAGATTATTTCTCGACCATATCGTAGGTTAGTAGTGACGTTATTGGAGAGAAAGATCTCCCACGCAACCAAATGTGGTGAAAATTCGAACCTGAGCAGTGTTGAATCAAGGTGATAGGTAAAACATGAAAATTAAAATAGATAATATATATAGGTAGCCTGGAAAGTTCGTTATTTTCCTAGAGTGCCGTATATTCCGCTAAACAGCCGACCAAAAACGGGAAAAGTGGTTAGGGCAGTGAGAATTCTGTTTCATAAGATAATTATTGAAAGTGTTACTTAAAGTTATTTAAAGTTTAAACATAACGAGTGTAAACGAGTGGCACTCCCCCCCCCCCACTCACCACAAACCGCGTAACAAACAGCTTGTCCTCCACGCCCCCCCCCCCCCCTCTCTCTCTCTCTCCCCCATGTAAGGGCGGGTGGAAAAACAAAAACAAAAACAAAAAACAAACAAAAATGTCTACCAGAGACACCTGTACGAGGTGTAACATGAATATACACGTGGATAAAGGCACAGCATGTCAGATATGCAAGCAACCATACCACTGGGTTTGCATAGGACTGATACCAATAAATGAGGCGTACAATACAAGAGGGAAGAACCTCCATTTCTGCGATAGTTGTTTCGATATCACATGGCAAGTCATACGGACTGTAGAAAATACAGAAGTACTAGATAGACCGAAATATAGCCAAGACATAGCTACTTTTCACAGAAACTGGGGAACTATTGGGGCCTCAGGGCCCATACTAATATCACAACCCACACACGCACACCTTCCCATGAAAATGCCCGCATTGCCTCCTGCACATCAACACACATCGCCTGCCGAACAACAACCTTTCGCACCCTACAAATCCACAAACCCAGCCGCACATCTTCCCACACCTCCCCAGACCCAGAAAACACCCACATTAATCCCATCTATGGCCATTGACCACCCTACTGCTGTTGATCAAATACATTTGCAGGATGAACGTAGGATGCAACAAGCCCCCATATCAGGCTCCCCTTCCACATCGCCTCCCCCCTCACCACTGCCACCTGCCCACCTACAACCGACCCGTACCTCCACCCCCCTGCAGGCCCGTAACTCCACCCCCCTGCAGGCCTCACCCACCCATACACCAAGCCCACTATCACCCACAACCACACTTAGCTCACCACATAACCCCTCGCAGCCCCAGCCACACCTACTGGGGTTGTCCACACCAGTGTGCAGATATTATCTGGAAAGAAGGTGCTACTTTGGTCAAAAGGGCGAATATAATGGGAATTCATGTAGATTTGCTCATCCCAAAATTTGCAACAACATAACCAGTCATGGAAAATGTAGATTTGGTGAAACCTGCAAATACCACCACCCATCCCTTTGCAAGACATCACTTAAGAACAAGACCTGCTACAATATGAAATGCCCAGCTTTTCATATTAAAGGGACTTGGAGATATGCTAGACCTAACACGAATGGTAGCCCAAAAAACTCTCTAGCTATGCGAGGACGAGACAGAGGAAAAAGGCAAGGAGGGAAAGGGCAGATGAAGATGAAGAGACTGAGGGAGATGGAAGAGCACATAGAACACCTCGAGCACCTCCTGGCCTCCCAAGAGTGGCCAATACATCCCGAAGACTATTAGGTACACATAGTACTCCAAACAATCCCTCCCCAATCTTGTTTGCAAATATCCAAGGCCTAAAAAATAGAACCACGAACAAAGTACCATTTATTAGGGGCCTGCTAGAAGAAGGAAACGCTATATTTGCGGCTCTCACAGAAACTCACATTAAAGATCAGCAAGATAGTGAGGTATGGATTCCTGGTTACAACCTACATAGGGCGGACAGAACGCATAGATCACATGGAGGTGTAGCCTTGTACATACATGACTCACTGATATGTACTGAATTCCTAAATAACAGTAACGAAGTGGTGGAAATACTTGGAGTTAAAATAGAATCCCTAAATTTAGCAGTTATTATTACATACAGGCCTCCAGACTCATCCCGAGAAGAATTCAAAACCCAGCTCAACAAAATAAAATCAGAAGTGGAAACCCTGGGGAACCCAACACCAAATATTATATGGCTAGGAGACTTTAACCTACCAAACATTAAATGGAGAGAACTAGAAAACCAGTTAGTGGCAAATAACACCGGAAAAGCAAATACTAATACGAGAGAGCTTTTTGAACTTTGTGATTTTTTTAGTCTTACCCAACATATTGCTGAACCCACACGGGAAAACAATATCTTAGACCTGGTTTTCACTAACAACGACTCTCTAGTACACAGCATTAACATATCGGACACAACATACTCAGATCATAAATTAATTGAGATCAAAACAACCTTAGAAAGTGTACAGACAACCTCAGAATAACCGGCCCCTTCAGTAAATTTAACTTCAATAACAAAAACATTAGGTGGGAAGAGGTAAATCAAGAAATGGAGGAAATAGACTGGGAAGATTTAATGGATAACCTGACACCAGCAGAATGTCTAATCTTAATAACAGAAACCATGACCCAAATCTGTAGCCACCATATACCTGCAAGACAAACAAAACGAAGAAGCAAACAAGATCGGGAAAGGAGGAGGCTGTACAGAAGAAGAAAATTACTCACACAAAGACGCACACATCAAAATCTACAGGATAGGCAAAAGGTCGAAATAGATAGAGAAATTGTGGAAATTGAACAAAGGCTAAGAATATCATATGAACTACAACATATGGAAGAGGAGAGGAAAGCTATTGCAGGTATAAAGGAAAATTCCAAATACTTCTTTTCATACGCCAAACAAAAGGCTAAAACAACATCAAACATCGGCCCACTGAGCAAAGGGGACGGCTCTTTCACAGGGGACAAAAAGGAAATGAGCGAACTCTTAAGCAGGCAGTATGAAATGGCATTCAGTGAGCCTGATGAAACAAAAGTCATCAGAGACCAAAATATATTTTTCATGGAAACCTCCCCCACGGAAACCCCTCAGATGCTGGATATTGATTTCGGTCCAAAAGACATAGAAGAGGCCATTTCCAACATGCCATCCCACTCGGCACCAGGCCCGGACTCATGGAATTCGATCCTAATGAAGAAATGTAAGGAAAACCTCTCAAAACCCCTGGCTATAATGTGGAGAAGGAGTCTAGACACTGGTGACATACCAGATAGCTTGAAAAACGCAATAATTGGCCCACTGCATAAAGGAGGGAGTAAAGCACTACCAAAAAACTACCGCCCGGTAGCTCTAACCTCTCACATCATTAAAGTTTTCGAGCGAGTCCTGCGAAGCAAAATTTCAACATTCATGGAGACAAATGAACTACACAACACCGGTCAACATGGGTTCAGAGCGGGAAGATCATGTCTCTCACAACGTTTGGAACACTATGATAAAATTCTTAAAGCTCTAGAAGAAAAGAAAAACGTGGATGTCATTTACACCGATTTTGCTAAGGCATTTGATAAATGTGACCATGGTATAATAGCCCACAAACTGAAAGCAAAAGTTTTAACTGGGAAAATCGGACGGTGGATATACAATTTCCTCGTAAACCGAAAACAATCAGTATCAGTAAACCAAGTCACATCTGAGCCTTCGGATGTCAAAAGCTCAGTGCCCCAAGGAACAGTGCTAGCGCCCCTTCTGTTCCTCATACTAATTTGCGACATAGATACCAACACCAGACACAGTACGGTGTCGTCTTTTGCTGATGACACAAAATTAAGCAAGATAGTAAACACACAAGAGGACACGGGCCGACTGCAGGAAGACATGAATGTAGTGTTCCAGTGGACCAGGGAAAACAACATGCAATTCAATGAGGAAAAATTCCAATTACTACGGTACGGAGATAATAATGGTGTTAAAGAAATTACAAATTACTTAACAGAATCTAACCACATAATAGAACGGAAAGACAGTGTGAAAGACCTTGGGGTATTAATGTCTGAAAAATATGGGTTTCAAAGTACATAACCAGGTCAAAGTGGCGGCTGCGAAACGTCTAACGGGTTGGATTCTGCGTACTTTTAAAACACGCGGTGAATTGCCTATGATAACGCTCTTCAAATCTCTAGTGCTACCGCGGCTTGAATACTGTAGCGTATTAACATCCCCATACAAAGCAGGTGAAATAAATGACGTAGAGAGTGTACAAAGAAATTTCACTTCGCATATAAGTTCGATAATACATCTACACTATTGGGAGCGTTTAAGAGCACTGAATCTGTACTCACTGGAACGTAGAAGAGAACGTTACCTAATAATATACACGTGGAAAATCGCAGAGGGTTTAGTACCAAACCTACATACTCAGATAGTCATGAAATTCAGTGATAGGAGAGGCTGGGAATGCGAAATCCCCCGGATGAATAACAGGGGTGCTATGGGCTCTCTGCGAGAGGGCTGGTTATCACACAGAGGCCCACGTCTCTTCAACAAACTCCCACGGCGAGTAAGAGACATGAGGGACATCTCGTTAGACAACTTCAAGAGAGCCCTAGATGTCGAACTGCAAAAAGTGCCAGACGAGCCCATCCTTGCAAGGGAGCGAGCTGTCGCTTCAAACAGTCTACTGCACCAAATCACCACCCATAACGAGGGGCGTCGCGCTCCTTGGTGCCGCTAGAAGAGTGGCGAACACATCAAAAGGTATCAAAAGGTAAGGAGTTTGAAGCCTTATTTTTGCTAGAGGTCCTTACTAAGCTGAATAAAGTCGTCTAATAGTTCCCAGAATATGATGAAAGGGACGTCCCTAGTATTGAATGGGTTAACCCTCTGCCTCCCACAGGTAATTCTCAAATATAATTATATAATGTAATATTAGACGTAATAAAATGATGTCATGTAATATTAGACGTAATAAAATTAAAATGCGGTTATCGCACTGAAGGGGTTCATGTTCGGCTTCCGGTCTGATTGCTAAGTATAGCCCTGGTATCACACGGGCCAACTTCCCCTCAACTGTTATCGTCAACACTGGTCTGGCAGCTTGTGAGATGACCTTGAAAATACTTATGACACCTAAATTCATGTCTGTTCGATCTAGTTCCCGATATCAGTGGTAAAGATCCCATGAATGTTGCCGGGAATATCGAAAATTGACGATGAAGGGTCTCGTGTGATACTCCCTTTAAGGGGGAGGTAGTCGCTTTTTATGGACTTCCTTCTCCCTCATTTTAGCATATTAGATTTGAGATTATAAGACGTCTGTTTCGTTAGTTTGGCGTTTTTGAGACCTTTCGACCTATTTCCTTGTCAATATTAAGACCTTTCGTGCCAAATAGGTGTCGATTTTTCCCTGGGAGCGATAGTGAGTGTAATTTTAGAAGCAACCGGCCTTTGGCCGGGAAATTTTTCTATCGAAAAATTTACAAATTGATCTTGAAAGGGGGTGTACGGGATGTTTATTTAAGATTGATCGAGGTCTAGCGAGAAAGCTAAAACATATATTTATACATAAATATATATACCAAAGAACAAGTCACTACCCCCTTAAGGGATGGCACGGTATATATATCAGTGTATCACTTGCCAAACTCCAAATTTTAAATCAGGGGGCTTTAACGCCACTTATACTTATCGTTGTGTGTACCGGTACCAGTATGTTGATAATGTATTTAGGTTTATTCAATATATATATATATATATATATATATATATATATATATATATATATATATATATATATATATATATATATATATATATATATAAAAGCTCTGATAATATTGCTGAAAATTATAATGTGTAACACTTATATAACTATTATAACAAATTATAATAAGACCTTATTAAAATAGTTTTAATTACCATGCCTAATTAACTTTATTTTGATCTAGTATAGCCTACTGTAGTTTTATGTGCGAGTTTAAATGAACCAGAAAATACTGTATATATTAATTTATGAGTTTTGTGTATGAACTTGCAACCAATATTTCTTCCCATTCTATTTATTGAAGGTTAGGCCTACATTTAACCCCAAAATTACGTAATTTTCGTCCTATTTTGGTTACCATTAGACGATTTTCTTTAGTTTATAATCTACCTCTATGACTGAAATGGGTAAATACTATCTCAATAAACCCTCTTAAAAACATAGGTTCTTTTTAAACTGCATAAAATCATCTGAGTTTAGCCAAAATTAAAGGTACAAAGGCGTCATGGTGTTGAAGGGGTTAAAGGTACAAAGGCGTCATGGTGCTGAAGGGGTTAAAAGTGCATATACATATCCCTCCCCATTAAGGGGGGTGACCTGCTTTTTGTTATTTCTGTCCTTTTCTCTCTTTCTCTGGCTTGTATCCATTCGGCCCCATTCAGCCAACTATTTTAAGACGTTTATCACCATCTAGGTGTCGATTTCTTCCTGGCGAGCGATAGCGAGCCAGTATTATATGAAGAAATCCGGCTTCGCCGGAGAAATTTTTCTATCGAAAAATGTACAAATTTAGCCTGCTGTCAAACAAAACTAAAAAATATGCTGGCTCGCTACCGCTCACCAGTAAAAAATTGACACCTGGATGGGGATAAACGTCTTAAAACAGTAGGCTGAATGGGGCCAAATGGATACAAGCCAGAGAAAGATAGAAAAGGACAGAACAAAAACAGGTCACCCCCCTTAAGGGGACAGTGGTTATATTTTGGGGGTCTATTTATTTATATATTCATTTATGTTTTAGTTTCCTCCCTTGACCTCCATCAAACTTTGAAAATATACATTCATTGGATCCCCCTAAGAGATTAATTTGCACAAGAAGACACGGGCCGACTGCAGGAAGACATGAATGTAGTGTTCCAGTGGACCAGGGAAAACAACATGCAATTCAATGAAGAAAAATTCCAATTAATACGGTACGGAGATAATAATGGTGTTACAGAAAATACAAATTACTTAACAGCATCTAACCACATAATAGAACGGAAAGACAGTGTGAAAGACCTTGGGGTATTAATGTCTGAAAATATGGGTTTCAAAGTACATAACCAGGTCAAAGTGGCGGCTGCGAAACGTCTAACGGGTTGGATTCTGCGTACTTTTAAAACACGCGGTGAATTACCTATGATAACGCTCTTCAAATCTCTAGTGCTACCGCGGCTTGAATACTGTAGCGTATTAACATCCCCATACAAAGCAGGTGAAATAAATGACGTAGAGAGTGTACAAAGAAATTTCACTTCGCATATAAGTTCGATAAAACAGCTACACTATTGGGAGCGTTTAAGAGCACTGAATCTGTACTCACTGGAACGTAGAAGAGAACGTTACCTAATAATATACACGTGGAAAATCGCAGAGGGTTTAGTACCAAACCTACACTCCGATAGTCATGAAATTCAGTGATAGGAGAGGCTGGGAATGCGAAATCCCCCGGATGAATAACAGGGGTGCTATGGGCTCTCTGCGAGAGGGCTGGTTATCACACAGAGGCCCACGTCTCTTCAACAAACTCCCACGGCGAGTAAGAGACATGAGGGACGTCTCGTTAGACAGCTTCAAGAGAGCCCTGGATGTCGAACTGCAAAAGGTGCCAGACGAGCCCATCCTCGCAAGGGAGCGAGCTGTCGCTTCAAACAGTCTACTGCACCAAATCACCACCCATAACGAGGGGCGTCGCGCTCCTTGGTGCCGCTAGAAGAGTGGCGAACACATCATAAGCGTCATAAGCGTATTATTCGGTAGAAAAATGTCACGGCCGAAGGCCAGTTCCTCCATATTTACAGGCTCGCTATCGCTCGCCAGGAATTATAATCGACACCTAAAGGGCACGAAAGGTCTTAATATTGACAAAGAAATGGGCCGAAAAGTTTAAAAATCGACAAACTAATGGGGAAACTTCTTAAAATCTCAAAACTAATGAGGAGGAAAGGGGACCAGAAACACAGCCCATCTTCCCATTCATCTCTCCAAATCCGTCTGTCTTTTCCTCAGCCAAGGGGGCCGCCCCCCCCCCCCCCCCCTCCTCCTCCACCCAGACAGCCCCGTAAATAAACATGTGGCTCTAATTGCTGACAACACTTTAACTCTTTTTCTCTCCCACAGGTAAATGCTGGAGGAACCTGGTGTATTGTGGTAGAGAGGGCCAGAGCAGGTACAGTAGGTTAGTGGGTAGCGCGGATCACCCACAACCGGTACTAATATGATAGATAGATAGATAGATAGAATGATAGATAAATAGATAGCCAGATAAATAGATAGCCAGATAAATAGATAGGTTGATAGATAGATTTATAGATAGATAGATAGATAGATAGATAGATTGATAGATAGACAGATAAATAGATAGACAGATAAATAGATAGATAGATAGATAGGGGTGTTAAAGGGAAAAGAAGGGTTAAAATGGGGATGGTAGAGTAGGTGAAACATAAATCAGTAGAGTGGAGAGAAAGGTACCGTAGGGATTTAAGAGATATCTCATTAGGTTCAATTCCATGCCGTAACAATTTTTTTTTTTTTTTTTTGCCGTCTATAACCTTTCCATTATAACCACCTTCTTGGACCTCTACTTCTGATCTGCCACCACCACCCCTGCAGTCAGACTCTTCTACATTTCATCTATCACCACACTTGTCCCTGATGTTTACCCTACCCCATGTCGCTCTCACCGCTACATGGATTATTATGGTACTGCATCCTTGTCACTTCCCTTTCTACCGGTTTCTATTCCCCCCCTCCCCCCGGCCCCCATCTTTTTGTTTGCCAAACACACACTTATTATGGCATTCCCCCGTACACCTGATGTTTTCTCTACAACTGCTTGCTTGCTGCTTTTCTTTTGTACTCCATCCCCACCTATATATTACACCTCTCCCATCCCCTCTCTATGTTACCTCCTACAGTCCTACACCTACTCCCAAGTCCTATCCCTACCATATGCCCTGTCTCCATGCTAATAACGTTATCTGTTTAGGGGAGGTGTGGTGGAGTGGTCTTGCCACTGGCCTGGTAATCCAAAGGTCCCGGGTTCAAATCCCGATGTATCAATGGGAAGATATTATTGGGATGGAATTTGTGCTGTACCTGGTATCAGTGCATTACCACAAGCCCACCGAAACGTCAATAAAATACCCTCATTGTTCCCTGATTAAATAGCACTGTATGAATATTCCCATATTCAAAATATGCTATAGGGGTGCAATGCCTGGTGAGTTATCTGCTCAACAGGTGGCGTTGTGTGTGTGTAAGTGTGAGAGTCCGAGTGTAGGGGGTGAGACAGTGAAGCACGGGAACGAGGTGGCTTCAGAGATGGGGTCGTTTCGGGCCATGAGTGAGCACCGTGCCTCATGTGAAGGCAAGATGGCAGGTGCTCGTTGTACTCTACGTGCTTCACATGTCTCACTCCCTAGACTGGAACAAGACCTCACGGGCTTCACTGTTCATTGTAAAGCGGTGAATGTTAAGGCTCTCAGCCTATGCCCGAGAGGAAGTAAGCTGGAATATAGAAAAAAAAAAAAAAAAAAAATGTGTTTGTATTTTCACCTCGGCCATTGCCCCGGCTTTGCCGGCACGCTCCCTTGTCTACCTGTACCTTTCCCAATTGCACAAGAAACAATACATCCTACTTTCACCACCCCGGTGTCTCTTATTAGCGCCTCTGCCCCCGCCATTCTCCTCTGATGGCACCCCTATCCCAATCTTATAATAACCAGCACACCTCTGTCTTCCTCCTCGTTCCCTTCATCTCTCTAATTTACTATTCGTTGACACCCATTTGCTGGTCACTGAATTCCCCCTGTTATTCCCAACCTACACAAGCCAACACATAAGCCGCGATAATAATGAGCTTAGCTCGCATTGCGTGGATTCCCCTTGACGAACAAGTAACTGAGTAACAAAGACAGAATGTCCTTATTAATAACATGTACTTGATTCTAACCGATATATGCTTCTCTACTCCTGTATAATTCTGCTAACCCACTCCCCTACTAATTCCATATATCCCGCTCAAAGTGCGATAGGAAATACTTCCAAATCTCGATGACAAAGTTCATAGTTATATTTGGGTAGTTTTGAGTAAGGGGAAAGTATAGTTCATGAGTGTACCAAAACATTTCCTCCCCGATACAACCCCCCCTAATAATATTATATCCCTTTGCCAGTGCCCTCCACCCCTGCCATCTTGGACCTTTCTTGTTTTGTCTATATTTGTTCTTCCTCTGTTTATTTTCTTGCACAATAAAAATATAAATCATATGAAGTAAAACAAAAAAAGCGCGCACGCACGCGCACACGCACACACACACACACACACACACACACACACACACACACACACACACACACACACACACACACACACACACACCTATTGCCGATAGTGTTCCTCCTCAAATGGTGTTAATATTAATTATGTCCACTTTTCTATGGGTATACGTATCATTAGAAGTAGCCCCCCCCCCTCACACCCCCAACCATACGCCCACCACACCCTCACCTACAGTACACCCACACACACCCCACTAAACAGTCCCACCTCCACCCCATCCATACACCACCACACCACCAAACACACTCCTCCACTATAATTAACAATTCTGGTACTACCATATTAACAACAACAAAACATTCCCTTTCATACACAATAAGCAACCACCCCTGCACCACCACAACCCCTCTTCCACCAATATTGCCAACTCCACTACAACCACCACCATAATACCTCCAAACACATCACCACCATAACAGCTCCATAACCACTACCATCATCAACTCTACCACCATAATAGCTCCACCACAACCACCAACATTATCAACTCCGCAACCACCACCATAATAATTCCACCACAACCACCACCATGGGACGTGCCAACGGAAGTATTCAAGAAAGCCTTGGACAACCATCTCAAGTCGGTGCCTGATCAGCCATACTTCGCGGGGGTGAGAGCTGCCTCCTCGAATAGCCTGCTGCATCAAGCACTGGCAGCAAGCATACTCGGGGGGAGTAACTCTCGCCGAGGCCACTGATGGACGGCCGAAACAACTCCAGGTAGACCATAATAGCTGCACCACAACCACCACCATAACCATCACCATAATACCTCTACCACAACCCCCACCATCATCTCTCCACAACCCCCACCACCTCCATCATCGGTCCTAAGCCTGTCATCACGGACTGCGGCAGCTGAGGCACCACTACACACGCTCAGGTCTGGCAGGTGGCGTCAGCGTGACTTCAATACCACCCCCTCCCCTCCCAGACCTTACCCTCATCTTATTTCATGCTGACGTCACTGCTTTAATGAACTCAATCCTTCATTTTTAGTTGGTGTTTCTTTTCTGCCTCATTTACTTGGTTTAGCTTCCTTTCTTGGCATTAGCTTTCACACGCACGCGCGCGCGCGCGCGCACACACACACAAGCACGCACACACACAAGCACGCACACACACACACATAAGCACGCACACACACACACACAAGCACGCACACACACACACACACACACACACACACACACACACACACACACACACACACACACACACACACACACACAAGCACGCACGCACACACACACAAGCACGCACACCCACACACACACACACACTCTCACACACACACACACACACACGTACGTTATACCGGTACATTCTTTCACCTAATATACCCAATTACTGGTTCTTCTTATAGTTTAGTTGAACCTTTCTCCCCTCTCCTTCCATTCACTGGCGCCAACCTTCTGTGTCTACCATTCATTCGTCGCTCATTGTTCCTTTGTTACCTTGCGAGTTCTGCGTTCTTTTATAAGTTATATTCTCTTACAATAGCATTACGGTATTACATACAAAATACTGATAATTTACAAACATTAATGTCTCTCTCTCTCTCTCTCTCTCATGATGGATTTTGGATTAATATGAATTAATTAGTAGGTAATACCATAAGTGCAATTTGCTTCAAAATAATGTATTTCTATACTCTATTAAAATTTTCCTTGTGGGCATTTCCTGACCCATAAGGTTACACTTCATCCTATTTTCCGGTACCGCGTATTAGCTGGAGGGTGGGGAGAGAGCCTTCTACTTTGCTGTCCTATTCTTCTACTATAAACTGTCCCTGTCTAATAGTATTAAGGCCGGACCACCTAGTAGGGACTGTAAGGTCTGTGTGGTCTGAGTAGCTGTTAAACTCTGTGTAACTTTCCGTTTTTATTACATGAGAATTGATCACTTGCTAGTATCGTTCTATAAGGAAGTTGGAGTTTTAGACATCGATATTTGGCAGAATTACCAGCGAAAATTTGGTTGTAGTGCATTAATAAACCCATTACATTAAATTACCCATACTCACTATCCATCAGAAACCTACATTATTATTGCATTATTGTCTTATATCGATGTTTTCGGCTCCAACTTCCTTATAGCCTGAAACTCGCAAGTGGTCAATTGCATGTATTTAGTCCACCTTCGGCGTTAGTACTCAGTTTATTTGTTTGTGTTTCTTCTGAAGCTTTTTGGTGGAATGGTTTAGGTTACTGACTACACTGCACATACCCAATGAAGTGATGGTACCGTTTATATATTACGTACGGTAATGAATTATTTACTAAAACAAATATTATATCCAACAATCAAGTGTGTTATATATTAATTATTGATTACCGGTATACCTAGAGGTTGGCACTCCACACCGTCTTAAGGCGACAATGGCTGCTTTGTTGGCCTATTAATTAACTTGTTCATTTATTTTTTAGTTTCCTCGCTATACATCCCTCAAACTTTGAAAAACATCCCCTAGACCCCCTTTCAATATAAATATACATTTTTCGGTAGAAAAATGTTCCGGCCGAATGCCGGTTCCTCTTATAACTATAGGCTCGCTATCGCTCGCCAGGAAAAAGGCGACACCTAATTGGCACGAAAGATCTTAAAATTGACATCGAAATTGGACAAAAGGTCTTAAAATCGCCAAACAAAGGGGCTTAACGTCTTAAAATCTGAAAACTAATGGGGCTAAACATGATGGAGAAGGGTATCTATAAAAACGACCCATCGCCCCTTAAGTTATTAAGTTATGTATTGTGAAGTGTGTTGTATAATATCTCCTGGGGCGGGGTACCGGGCTGGTGGTGGGGCGTTCGGTCCGTGAGTGTGCAGCGTGGAGTGACTATTGATCCACCACATTGCATCATGAACTGCTGCTGCAGCCACCTCCACCACCACCACCATGTCTCCCTCACCTCCACCACTATCACCACCACCACCATGCTTTCCTCACCTCCACCACTATCACCACCACGTCCATATTTTACTCACCTTCACTATCACCACTACGTTTCTGTCTTCCTCTCCACCACGCCTATTAGTATTACTACAGTCATGTCTCCCTCACCTCCACCACTATCACCACGTCCATGTTTCCCTCATCACTAGGTCTTCGTCTCCACTAGCACCACCACGCCCTCCTCACTACCATCACAATTCTTCGTCACCAACACTATCACTATGTCTGGTCTTCCGCCATCAGGACCACAATCATGGACGACTAACACCACCACCACAACATGTCTCCTTTACCACAACTACCTACCTACCTACACTCTAAAAATATATACTGTATATTTATAAAAAGGGTATGGAAATGGTAGCTCTCTAAGATCATGAATATATTGATGTCGATTTACCTTTCTAATTGGTATAAGATGTTTTTTATTATTTTTATTTCTTCACAACCAATATACCTTTAAATCGGTAGATTATTAAGGACACTTTATTTACCCTTTTCATATTCATATTTGTGTATGGTTTTCCCACCCTTGCATAGTTTTGTGGTACGTAGGCTATGCAGTGTTTAGGCCGTCCTTCAGCGGCCTCGGTAATAAGAGCCACTTCCTCCGAGTTTGCGCCACCGGTACCTGATCCTTTTGAGTTTAGACGGTTCAAGAGAGCATCTATTCCCCTGTGAGTGTGGTTTTCCAGGGTTCTTTTGAAGGTCTCCGTTGGGACGTCACATTATGTCTTTTATTGACCCCTATGACCCGCATTCGTAGATAAACCCCATCATTGTCGGTGAAAAATTATAGTATTGACGCATTTCTAGCGAGTGCATACATACGGTATTCTAGTTTTTGAAAGTATTGTACTGTATATAATGATGTTTAACAGTTTGATTATATTACTCATCGCAATTCTAACAACCTGCGTATCATATTGACTGACTAGAAATACAGTTAAGGGGATAGTGGCTGTTTTTTTGGTCTATTAATTCATTTATTTATTTATTTTTTAGTTTCCTCGCTAGACCTCCATCTAGTTTAGAAAAACACCCCCTAGACCCCCCTTCAAGATAAAGGCCGGTTTCTTTTAAAATTACAGGCTGGCTGTCGATCGCCAGGAAAAAATCGACACCTAAATGGCACGAAAGATCTTAATATTGACAAAGGAATGGGGCAAAAGGTTTCTACATCGCCAAACTAATGGAACGAACGTCTTAAAATTTAAAAATATTATGTTAAACATGAGGGAGAAGGGGGTCGAGAAAAAGCGACTATCTGCCTCTTAACCGCTTCCGATAATGTAAAGGTATGACTCAGCTGATAATGGATACAAAGCTTCTGGAATGATGCCTATTAGATATCACTTCTTTGTGTGGAGGTTTGAACTCACTGTACTACGATACCGTACGTCACAGTTATAATTGATTTTTGTTACCCTTGTATTTAAAGTGATTAGAATAATTTTTTTTTTTTTTGTTTTTTTCCCAACTGATTTGGCTTGTTTGTGGACCATGAAGAACGTATTGTGGGGCATAATTACCACTATATTTGTTGTACATGCAAACACAACCATATCTCCATTACCACCACTCACACCACTACTTCCTTCCACTGTCACCACCACCACCATCATCACCAGCACCACTCCTATCCGCCGGTATCCACCACCACCATCATCACCATCACACTACTCCCATCCGCCGCGACCACCATCACCACATTTCCTACACCATTTCCCTCCACCTACCAACATTATCACCATCACCAATCACCTCCACCACCACCCACATCACTATCATTGCCACTCCCTTTTACCACCACCACCACTACTCTCACCACCACCACCACTCTGCTCCACCATCACTACCACTCCCCACCATCACTACCACTACCACCACCAACCCTCTCCACTATGTCGTCACAGCTGCCGTTCACTGCAATTTATGTTAATTCTTTTCATCTTGACTTGAATAAGGCACTGGTAGGGAGGAGGATAAAGAGAGGAGACCGAGTTGGTAGTGTTAGAGGAATAAGAAGAGAGAGAGAGAGAGAGAGAGAGAGAGAGTGTGTGAGTGAGTGAGTGAGTGAGTAAGTAATGGACCATAAAGTTGGGCAGACAGGTGGTGAACAACTGGATAGATACAGTCATGTGTATTGTAGTTTGATACAGGGTTGTTTAAGGGGACAGTTGTTATTTTTTTGGGTCTATTTAATTATATATTCATTTTTTTTTTAGTTTCCTCGCCAGATCTTCATCAAGCTTAAAAAACACTCCCTAGACCCCCTTCAAGATAAATTTGTAAATTTTTCGATAGAAAAATGTTTCGGCCAAAGGCCGATTTCTCTTAAAATTGCAGGCTCGCTATCGTTAGCCAGGAAAAATCGACACCTTAATGGCAAGAAAGGTCTTGATATTGATAAAGAAATGGGACGAAAGGTTTAAAAATCGACAAACTAATAGACCGAACGTCTTATAAATTTGAAAACTAATGGGGCTAAACACTAGGAAGAAGGGGCACCAGAAAAAACGACCCATCTACCCTTAATTGTGTTATTTTAAAGACATTATATACTCTCCATCTATTTATAATTCACCCTATTATTATATGGTTGAGTGGGGATGCTCACGTTACTCACGAGTCACGATGCCCGAAATGCTTACCGAATCGTATGATTGAAAACTAGAAAAGGGTCATCGTGACCATCCAAAATCGATGTCTGTGTCCGTCAGACTACCGTACCGTATCCAAAAATGTTACGCTTGTATTCTTAAACAAATTCCTTCCCTTCGCAGTGCCTTTAATGGACGAATAAACAAAATAAAACATTACGTTATATGGTAATGTTAATCCGTAGCCTATAATCTCTGTAAATAACACTCAGTCCCACACTTCTTTCGGTACCAGGCGCTGCAAATGGAAATAATATTTAATAATACTATCGTTACTGTTTCGACCTGTTGACCGTGGATTGCCTTAATGGTCATATGTAACCTTTTGGATGGCTTCGATGAACAACCGTGCCTCGCTTCAAAACATTAATCACGTACCGTAATTATTCTGCTAGAGTCTAGACTGTCCACATGTGTTCGCGTCTAATGGTAACACGGATGAACAGATGGACTGAGTAATTGACCACTTGCAAGTTTGGGGCTGCAAGGAAGTTGGACTTTTAGAAATAAATATTTAGCAGAATAATTAACAACTACAATACGGTTGTAGTGTACAGTATATATATTATATATAAAGGTCCAACTTCCTTGCATATATATACACACATACACACACACACACACCCTGGAGTTCAGTACCACCCTTCTATAGACCTACGATAAGCGATCAAGATATTAAGGCTTACCATTCGCCCATCAGACGTGTTGGAGTTTATTTTGGTGTTTTTGTTTAATTATTATTGAGGATTATGAATGTTTTTGGATTTTTTTAGTATTTTTTTTTTTTTTTTAAATTTGCCTCCCAGACAAGTAAACAAGTGAAACACTCTGCTGACACCCCTTCAAGCTAAATGTACCGTAGGTTCGCTATCGCTCGGCAATACAAAATCGACATCTGAATGTAAGGTGAAATTTCTTATTATTGTGAAACTAATGAAGCAAAACAGTGGTGATAGCCTACTCAAAAGACTTCTCCCGGTTTAGATAGGGTACCGGTATGGCCTGAAATTACGAGTATGACGGACTCTTACCCCTCCATCCTCATATCTTAAAGGGTTCAGTATATAGTATATACCGGTATAACAGTGTTTATCTGTCTATCTAACTAGTTAGCTATAATGTTTTGAATGTGACTGGAGTGTGGACTTATGATGAGCGTGTTTTTTTATGTTTCTCCCTTCAAACATAGGCTTTCTATAGCATGTAGATTGATTGCTTAATACGATGAAGTCTGGTGGTCTTCTTACAGATGACGAGTGAGACAGTGAGTCAGACGAGTTTTTTACCCAGTTTAATGCACTCGTGCTTCACCATTTAGCAGTGCCTTGGTTATCTCTCAGCTTTTGGCTCGTGTATCTGACTACTCAAAGCTGCCTCTCGCCGACTAGTCTCGTAATGTCTGACAACTCACTCTCTCATGCCACCTATTGAGCTTTTCACTCACCTCCTATCAAGCTTCTCACTCACTTCATACAATTCTTAGATGTATTGGAATATACTGGAAACAGCAAATATGTTTTTATGGCGCATCCGTGGATTATGTGGTATTGTACTGAAATGATGTACCGGTACAGCACAAATGCCATCCCAATAATTAACACATAAGGGTTTGAACCCGGTTATCAGCTCAGTAGCAAAACCACTCCACCATCCGTGAGTGAGTGAAAACATGAAGAACCAGATTATTGAGTGAGATAAAGAGAGAGAGCAGAGCGAGGCAGGTGGTAATCATCTTATGTTCTTATGTAAAGCTATGAATAATAGACACACTGACCTTGGTGGCAATGATCGGTGCAGTATAGGCTAGTGGCAGAGACAAGGATATGCCTCCACCTGCAGACCCGCACATCTTACATACGGTACCGCTATCCTAAATAGCTTGATACAATATATGCAGTTATATACAGAAATCAGAGAGGTTGACAAACATTTGCCCATTGCGATTCTCATGTAGGCCTTATTATACATTGAAAACTAAGATACGGTACCTCATATTATTATTATTTTATATACAGTATATATATACTGTATAATTATACAGTATATGTGTATGTAGGCTCAACTGTATTATATATGGGAATTCCCTATTGGCAAATGTTTCGCGACGTATATTTTGCTTTAGCGGTGTGCATTAAATATATTATCTACTTACCGTAGCGCTGAAAGTTCTGAAACTTGTTACAAATTTACACTAACAATTATATAGAACATTTTACCGTTCCAGCTTGGCTGGGTCTTTAATGTACCGGTATGATACCTCTGGGAACCTCGATTGTGGACTGTATAAATGGTATATACATACCTTACCTTACCTTAGGTTGTGTTCGCCACTCTCCTAGCAGCACCGAGGAGCGCGTCGCCCCTCGTTGTGGGTTGTGTTTTGGTTCAGCAGACTGTTTGAAGAGACAGCCCGCTCCCTTGCGAAGATGGGCTCGTCTGGCACTTTTTGCAGTTCGACATCGAGGGCTCTCTTGAAGTTGACTAAAGAGACGCCCCTCATGTCTCTTACTCGCCGTGGGAGTTTGTTGAAGAGACGTGGTCCTCTGTGTGATAACCAGCCCTCTCGCAGAGAGCCCATAGCACCCCTGTTATTCATCCGGGGGATATTGCATTCCCAACCTCTCCTATCACTGAATTTCATGACTATCGGAGTATGTAGGTTTGGTACTAAACCCTCTGCGATTTTCCACGTGTATATTATTAGGTAACGTTCTCTTCTACGTTCCAGCGAGTACAGGTTCAGTGCTCTTAAACGATCCCAATAGTGTAGCTGTTTTACCGAACTTACATGCGAAGTACTGTATGTATACCGGTGTGGTTAGTGTTACTGCTGGTTCTTGTCTTGTGATGATAATATACAGGATTACCTCTGAACCCACCACCACCACCACCACACTGCAGCACCATGCTGTCATACCTTCACCCTCACTACACCCTGTCTTTTTTACACTCTTTATTATTATTGGGTGTTGGAACTGGCTCAAGTGAATTGCTGGGACGCCACTTGATTACCGTACCTAAGTGGATGATTGGTGATATATTATTACTGTATCATCCTTTAAAACAATATATATATATATATATATATATATATATATATATATATATATATATATATATATATATATATATATATATATATATATGACAACCATACTTTATCGCTATCAAGTTATAGTGAACAAGATTTAGGTTTAATGATTTGTGCTCCTCTGCCTCTTTATCCTCTTAATCTCCACCACCACCACCATTATAACCTAATGAATGCATCCTGGTGACCATGTGCAATGTGCCTGCACGCTTAATCCCGGTTTCCTGTTGTGTCTAGTCCCTGGCTCTCCTGCTGCTCCACAATAAACCACCTGCAGGGAGAGAGAGAGAGAGAGAGAGAGATGGTTACTTGGGGGGTGCCTTGAGGGACCGGTCTTGTACTTCATCATCGCCACCTGTACTGTATCTCCCTATTATTTCTTCTCACTCACTCACTCACTCACTCACTCTCTCTCACACTCTCTCTCACACTCTCTCACACTCACACTCTCTCTCTCTCTCTCTCTCTCTCCCTCCTTTCTCTTTCTCTCTCTCTCTCCTTTCTCTCTCTCTCTCTCTCTCTCTCTCTCTCTCTCTCTCTCTCTCTCTCTCTCTCTCTCTCTCTCTCTCTCTCTCTCTCTCTCTCTCTCTCTTCTCTCTCTCTCTCTCTCTCTCTCTCTCTCTCATTAACACTATACTACCATTACTAGCACAGCATCACCACAACCAACCAATACTACCACCACCAACATTATAACTACCACCACCATTACCAGTGTCATCACCACAGTGCCTCCTGGTGACACTGTTCTTGAAGCTAACTCTTCCTTGCTACACCACTAGAAAACCACCTGCAGCGAGTGAGATGGTCATTTGGGAGACCTTGAGGCTTCATCAGTACCGGTAACCCTCCCTGCTGTATCTTGTCCCATGTTCTCTGACATATCACCACCACCACGACCTTACCTTACCTTTTGATGTGTTCGCCACTCTTCTAGCGGCACCAAGGAGTGCGACGCCCCTCGTTATGGGTGGTGATTTGGTGCAGTAGACTGAAGCGACAGCTCGCTCCCTTGCGAGGATAGGCTCGTCTGGCACTTATTGCAGTTCGACATCGAGGGCTCTCTTGAAGTTGTCTAACGAGACGTTCCTCATGTCTCTTACTCGCCGTGGGAGTTTGTTGAAGAGACGTGGGCCTCTGTGTGATAACCAGCCCTCTCGCAGAGAGCCCATAGCACCCCTGTTATTCATCCGGTGGATTTCGCATTCCCAGCCTCTCCTATCACTGAATTTCATGACTATCGGAGTATGTAGGTTTGGTACTAAACCCTCTGCGATTTTCCACGTGTATATTATTAGGTAACGTTCTCTTCTACGTTCCAGTGAGTACAGATTCAGTGCTCTTAAACGCTCCCAATAGTGTAGCTGTTTTATCGAACTTACCGGTATATGCGAAGTGAAATTTCTTTGTACACTCTCTAAGTCATTTACTAGATACCTTACACGAATGGTCAGTAAAGTGGCAGATGAATTTTAACATTGACAAATGCAAGGTATTAAAGATAGGGAAGACGAATACTAATGCAAAATATAAACTAGCTAATGCTGAATTAGAAAACTCAGACTGCGAGAAAGATTTGGGTGTGTTTGTTAGCAAAGATTTGAAACCTAGAAAAAAGTGTATAAGCGTACGTAACAAGGCAAACAGGATTCTGGGGTTCATCTCAAGGAGTGTGAGTAACAGAACTACCGATGTTATCTTGAAACTTTACTTGTCATTAGTAAGACCTCATATGGATTATGCTGTCCAATTTTGGCGTCCTTATTACAGAATGGATATAGATTCCTTGGAGAGAGTACAGCGAAGAATGACAAAAATGATTCATAATATTAGAAATCTACCATATGAAGAAAGGTTGAACAAATTAGGCTTACATTCGTTAGAAAGACGCAGAGTTAGAGGGGATATGATAGAAGTGTTCAAGTGGTTCAGTGGGGTAAATAAAGGAGACAAAAAATGTACTGAAGCTCAGTGATAGCGAAAGAACTCGAACAAATGGTTATAAATTAAATAAATTTAGTTTCAGAAAAGATATAGGCAAATATTGGTTTGGTAACAGAGTTGTAGATGGGTGGAATAGGCTACCAAGTGATATAGTGGGATCAAGAACGATAGGGAGCTTTAAGATACAATTAGATAGGCATATGGACGAGATGGGTTGGGTGTGAGGGGGATCTACCAGGTGTGGGCCAATCGGCGCGCAGCAGACCCCGTTATCTTGTGTTAATCTCTGACCGTTTTGGTGGGGTCAGTACTCAAGGTATTAGTGAGTTGGGCCTATAATTGGGCCTTGTAATTGGAGTTGGGTGTGACAGGGATCTGCCTTGTATGGGCCGATCGGCTTTTTGCACACTCCCATTTTCTTATGTTCTTATGTTCATGTAACACTCTCACATTGTTTACGTCTAGGTTAATAATACTCTTGTCCGGGCCGGAAACAAACTCACGACCTTAAGGGGAGATGGGCTTATTTATTTGCTAATATATGTATATTTGTATTATTTTTCTAGTTTCTTCCCTAGACCTCCATCAAACTTAAAAAACAAACATCCATTAGATCCCCCTTCTAGATTAATTTATACATTTTTCGTTCGCCAGGAAAATAATCGACATCTAAATAGCACGAAAGGTCTTAATATTGACAAGGAAATGGGGCGAAACGGCTTAAAATTGACAAACTAATGGGGCAAACATCTTAAAATCTGAAAACTAATGGGGCTAAACATGAGAGAGAAGGGGGGCCAGAAAAACGGCCCATCCCAGGCATCTTACCAACTATGCTATCACCTGATAAAACCTTAACAAACATTATTTATTACTGAATCTTACTGTTTAGATCGATGGTTTAATTCCCGGTCAGGACAACACACATTTCTCTATGTACAAGCTTCCAAACCTGTAATTTTATATATTGCATCTATTCATAAAATAGGTCTATTTCGTGTGTGTGTGTGTGTGTGTGGGTGTGTGTGTGTGTTTTATCAGCCAATTAGAGCCTTATATTGTTGATTAGCCTAATATTGTTCTACTGAAAATGGTACCAATAAGGCTTAAATGTATATAATTAGAATATCTGCAGTATATATTTTGTTCTATGTCTCAACCTTTGGACTGTAGGCTTTTCAGTAGCCTAGCCTGTAACTCTTACAAAGCCCCGAGATTATCGATTGAAGCTTCGAGATGTTGGGTGTTTCACGTGTGTCACACTATAAATGTCTCAGTGCAGCTTCAAGGTGTTGGTTGCTTCCTATATGCCACACTAAATTACGACTCCTTATTTATTCATGTAAGTTGGTTTGGGGAGAGCAGCTATACGGTCGTTCACAACATCTTCAAATATGGTCGGGCATCTTCTATGCTATGAATTTGACGATATAGGGGGTATTTTCTTGACGTCGGTGTAGCCAGGATACTTGTAGAACAGGAGGAACGATCAGATCACCTCAGAAAAAAACCTAGTGTAGTGAATGGTTGTAGTTTCTCTATATTTACTTTATGCGAATGTGTAGTGATAAATAACACTATTCACTTGGCAATATATTGATTTCAAATACACCCTGCTATTAACATTTCTACACATTACAGTTATAAATCTTATTTAACTGAACCTGGTACTCAGGGAGGTAGTCGCTTTTTCTGGACCCCTTCTCCCTCATGTTTAGCATACTAGTTTTGAGATTTTAAGACGTTCGTTCCGTTAGTTTGGCGATTTGGAGACCTTTTGTTTAATTTCTTTGTCAATATTAAGACATTTCGTACCATTTAGATGTCGATTTTTTCCTGCAGAGCGATAGCGAGCCTTCAATTTTGGAAGGAAACGGTCTTCGGCCGGGGGGTCTAGGGAGTACTTTTTAAAGCTTGTTGGAGGTCTAGCGAGGAAACTCAAAAATAAAATAATATATAAATATAGAGACCAAAAAGCAAGCACTACCCATTTAACCATGTTTGGCCCGAGTGGGTCTTTTTAGAACTCCCTTGTCTCACTTCATTAGTTTGGAGATTAGGCCTATAAGACGGTTCACCTTATTCAGGTGTCGATTTTTTTTTCTGGGCGAGTGATAGCGGCCTTCGGCCGGGAAATTTTTCTATTAACAAATGTGCAAATTTAGCTTGAAGGGGGTCTGGATGGGCATTATTTTTAGTTTAAAGGAAGTCTGGGAAGGCGTTTTTGTTAGCCTAGGGGAGCAATTCAAATACATTGCTCGAAAATGGTTAAAGCAAGTAAAATCGTTAATAGTATAAACAAAATATCCTAATAACCCCTAAGACCACGGACCAGATAGTGTTAAGTGAACAGACTATACGGGGATAAAATGAAAGTTGCCGTAATTAGCTTTCCGGCTCTCCCACTGATCATTCCTAAACTGGAGAAAATCGTCTAATGATTGCCAAAATATATATACTGCTAAAACGCGTCTTAATCCTCGAGGGGTTAAGGGGAGATGGGTCGTTTTTCTGGACCCCTTTCTCGTGTTTAGCCCCATTATTTTTTACATTTTAAGACGTTCGGCCCATTAGTGTGGCGATTTTAACACCTTTAACTTCATTTTGTTGTCAATTTTAAGACATCGTACCATTTAAGTGTCGATTTTTTTTCCTGGCGAGCGATAGCGAGCCTGTAATTATAAGAGGAATCGGCCTTCGGCCGGTACATTTTTCTACCGAAAAATGTAAATACAAATATTCTTGAGGGGGTCTAGGGGGCGTTTTCTAAGTTCGAGGGAGGTCTAGCGAGGAAACTAAAAAATATACGAATTAATTAATAAAAAAAAAAAAAAACAGCCACTAGCCCCTTAAGTCATAATTAAACTGAAGAAAATCGTCTAATGATAGCCAAAATACAGTATTAATACGCGTCGTTATCCTCAAGGCCTCAAACCTTCGGCAAAATGGCCACGTTTTAGTTATATTCTGGCTAATATTAACGTTTTTATTCAAATTACGAAGAACACGACAGATTCCTATAAAAAGTGGTATATAGTGGTATAAACCCACGCCATTAAGAGAAGATGGGCTGATTTTTCAGGCCCCCCTTCTCCTTCATGTTTAGCATATTAGTTTTGTAATTTTTAGATGTTCGACCCATTAGTTTGGCGATTTAAAGACCTTACGCCCCATTTCTTTGTCAATGTTAAGACCTTTCGTGCCATTTAGGTGTCGACTTTTTCCTGGCGAGTGATGTATAAACCTCTCGTGATGAAGGCAGAAGGAGTTGATGTTATCAGGTTGATGCCGCAGTATATAATTATGCTCGTGACTATCTATCTATTGTAGAGTTCGCCACGAGCAAGTGGGACCGATGAGCGTGCCGCCCTTCGGTAACGTGCATGTACTGCACAGTACATGTCTTGTACTCGTTCCCATATCCCTTCCAGTCCTAACCAAAATTGTCTGCGAGTTTGACGCCCTGCCTTCTGGACACATGTAGGACCGTTGTGTATAGCTTCAGGTAATTGCACGACTTCTGCCTCTCTTTTGTTCGCATGATCCTCTCAGAGTTCACTGATAGTTACCGGTACTAGGCTCACAGATTACGGTACGGTTCCTCTATATATTTACATGTACTCACCAATTCACCATTCTATGTTGACATAGGCCTAACTCGTTTTTCCTCTTTTATCTGCATAATTTTCTAAACTGCTTGCATGATTCTTACACTTCGTTCGAGTAAGCTAACTACTGTATATGCCATGACCGTCTAAAAGTGTTCTGTTTGCTTTCTATTTTGAATAAGGAGACAGAAGGCAAAGCTGCTTGTAACTACTGTCCCTTCAAATTGAAATAGTGACAGAAAGCTACTATCTTGCCTTCCATTTGTATCCTCATGATCCTCTCGCTTTCTTTTGTTTATTACACTCCCAACTTCCTTAGATACATGTTTATTTATGTTACTTATACTTTATTATCCGCATGACCCTCCCACCTTCCTTAGATACATGTTTATTTATGTTACTTATACTTTATTATCCGCATGACCCTCCCAACTTCCTTAGATACATGTTTATTTATGTTACTTATACTTTATTATCCGCATGACCCTCCCACCTTCCTCAGATAATGTTTAGTTTGGTTACTTATACTTTATTATCCGCATGACCCTCCCACATTCCTCAAATAATGTGTATTTCTGTTACTTATACCGCATGACCCTCCCACCTTCCTCAGATAATGTTTATTTATCTAATTCATACTTTATTATCCGCATGACCCTTCCACCTTCCTCAGATACATATTTGTTTCTATATTTCCCCTCTGTGACTGACCTTATTAATATAGACAATTACATGCCCTCGGGTTAGTCCAACCAGGACAAATTCATATGAAGAATACAGGAAACTATACATGAAATTGCTTTGTTTTGGCCACGTTTTCACATTCAGTTATAAGCATTACCGGTACTGTAAAGCAGAACATATCTGTATAATCAATAATAATTACGACAATAAGAGACACTGTTTTAGGACTGGTTTTGAATAAGTTTTTTTTATTTGCCAGCCTGTCCCTTTGATTTCTGTAAGCCTAAATCACTCCTTGCTCATAAAAAACGGCTATGTCGTATGTTTTTCTTTGTGCTAATAATTCTAGGTACCGGTATGGTTGTTTTGAAATTAGAAAGAAAACATAATACAGTAAATGAAGGTAGCCTAAGCAAACACAAATCTGCAAATATAGCTTGTTACAAGACTGGATGTAAGAGCATGTGCACAAATTGTAATCGGTATTTCGGATAGCTTGATGTTCCTCTCTTGAAACAAAAAATATATAATAAACATCAAAATATAGGCCGCCAAACAAAGGTTGAATTTAACGACAAATTATGGGTTAAGGACTTTTACATTTTTACAAGTTTATATTATTGAGGTAGAACACTGTTTTTAGCCGCAATTCATACTATAGTCCATTTATTTTGTTGTTCAACCAGACGAATTTGCACTTGACTCATTGAACTTCGAACTGATTGACTGATATCACTGTGTCCAATAAATATCTTTCAGTAAAAAAAAAATAAAAAATAAACATGACAATTAAAACACATTACCTGCAGCCAATTAGTTCTTAATTGAGTTTCTAGTTCAATGGGACCAAGTGCAGTCGTCAGGTAAAACAAAATATATTATAGCTATGGTATTCTTCCGCTCAACAGCCTACTCCTGGGGTGTGGAGGTAACACTTATCTGGTCCGACGTCTTGTGGGTTATTAGGATAGTTTATTTAGGCCTAATTAGTATTGAGGATTTTGTTTGATCCAACCATTTCGAGTAATGTATTTTAGTTTGTCGTTTAGGCTAACAACACGCCCTCCCAGACTTTCTTCAAACTAAAAAATGCCCACCCATACCCCCTTCAAGCTAAATGTGTAAACAAATTTAGTGAGAAGGCCGATTGTTTCTAAGTTACAAGTCCGCTAATCGCAAGCCCCCCCAAAAAATAAAAAAATAAAAAATAAATAAAAAATAAATAAACAAATGGACACCTGAATGTGGTGAAGCGTCTTATTATCGCTAAACTAATTTGGGGATGGGGGGGGGGGTATATCTCCAAACTAGTGGAGCGAAACAAGGGAGGTCCAAAAAGACCTCCATCGTAGCAAATATAATTTTGTTTTTTTTTGTTTTTTTTTCAACTATACCCTCTCGGGCATAGGCTGATAGCCTTTACACTCTACCGCTGAACACGGTGAGCCCCGTGAGGTCTTGTTCCAGTCTAGGGAGTGAGACATGCGAAGCACCTATTCACGGCTCGAACCCAACTCCATCTCTGAAGCTGCTTTGCCTCTGTGCTTCACAGTCTCACTCCCCAGGCTCGGACCCTCACTCTCAGAACGCCACCTATTGAGCAATTAACTCACTAGGCATTGCCCCCCTGTAGCATATTTTGAATATGGGAATATTCATACAGTGCTATTTAATCAGGGAACAATGAGGGTAGTTTGTTTTGGCGTTTCGGTGTGCTGTGGTAATGCACTGATACTAGGTACAGCACAAATTCCATCCCAATAATATCTTCCCATTGACATAATGGGATTCGAACTCGGATTACCAGTCCAGTGGCAAGACCACTCTGCCACACCTGTGTGTTATTCACTCACTTGTTCGTCAAGGGGAATCCATGCAATGCGAGCTAAGCTCATTATTATCCCGCCTCCTTAACTGGGAATATATTGCGTGAAATGCATGTTGAGTGTTTATGTATCGTTGGAATGGCTGTGGATGTATGTGTAGTCTGTATTTTAGCCAATTGGCGACATTTGGAAACGAAGGCTTAAGGACGCGTCATACAGAGGTCGACCGCGACCCGTCAGTAACCCGAAGGCAATGACTTGCACTTTTCGCCCGAATTCACCCGAAGTCCCCGAATGAGACTCGTACCCCGACTATGACTAGAAAGCAATTCGAATGCTACCCGAGGGACTCGAATGCGTCTCAAATACGAGTCGATGTTATCCCGTATATTACTCGAAACTAACCAGAAGTTGAACGGAATTGAATCGACCATGAGTCGAAAGCTAATCGACGGTGACCCGAGTAGCCGATACCAACCCGAGTTAAAACCGAATCACACCCGAAGTAACCCGACTTAAAACCGAATGAAAACCGAACCCCACCCGAAGTCAGGAACCCAACCGGAATTAAACCAGAATGTAAGTCGAACGTGACTAGAATAAGTCGCTCCAACTGCCCACAGGAATGCTTCACGTGGTTCCGCCCATCGGCTCGCGTTCGGGTTTGATTCGACTTGGCTTCGACTAGCCTTCGACTTACATTCTAGTCATTTGGATCACGATCGAGTAATCATCGAGTCTAATTAGGAATGTCGGGCATGCATCGAGTCATTTTCTAGTAGTATTCGGGTATCCATCCAGTCATCATCCTGAAATTCGGGTCAGCATCGAGTAACAGTTGACTTTCGAACAAGTTTATGTAGGCATTTTTCACTGAGCATCGAGTCTAATTCGGGTTACGGTCTACATCATCGGGTCTAAGTCCACTTAGGTTCGATCAATGCTGGTATGAATCGGGTTAAAAAAATTTACTCGAAAGTGATCCGAATAGGTCGAATGCGATCAGAATATGGTAGAATGTAAGCCGAATACGACTCTAATGTAAATCGAAGGTGACTCGAGGATTTTGTAACGTTTTTTTTACCCGAACGCACTCGAGGATTTCCCAAAAGTTAACGCATACACTAACTTTTGGCCGACTCACCCGAACATTCGGGCGATGACCAGAGCATGACTAGAACGACTCGAACATACCAGAATCATACCCGATGTCGCCCGATTATCGGGCCGAATACACCCTTCGGGTTACTGTCGGGTCGCGGTCGACCTCTGTATGACGCGGCCTTTAGGGTTAATCTATATGTACCATTCTCACTACGGTACCAGTCTCACCCGAAGGCTTAGGTTGACCAGTACGATACCCATCTCACCTTGTAACCGATCACCAACCCCAGATGGGACGTCACAACTTCGTCCACTTGTGTGTGTGTGTGTACTTACTCTAGTTGTACTTACTCTAGTTGTATTGCGGGAGTGAGCATGCTCGTTATTTCCCGCCTCCTATATGTGTAGGTGTTATATGTATCGTTGGAATGGCTGTGGATGTGTGTGTAGTCTGTATTTTTAGCCAATTGGCGACATCGGAAACGAAGGCTTAGGGTGGATCTGTATGGTACCATTCTCACTATAGACGGTACCGTCTCGCCCGAAGGCTTAGGTAGCCATCAGCTTAGGTGAACCATATGATACCCATCTCGCCTTGTACCATTTTTGCCAACCCCAGATGGGACGTCACAACGTCGTCCACTTATTCCAGGTACCTATTTACAGCTAGGTGAACTGAGGCTAACACATGAAAGGAGACAAGCCCAATTTGTCTCCGCCCGGCCGGGGATTGAACCCCCGACCCCTCGTGTGTGAGACGAGAGCTCTACCTACTAGGGTACGGGCTGTGTGTGTGTGTGTGTGTGTGTGTGTGTGTGTGTGTGTGTGAGAGAGAGAGAGAATAAGAGATAGATTCCCGAGTGTATATCTTTTTATTTTCATTATGCCAGTGATTTTTATTATATTTCTACTTACTCTAAATTTTCTCGAGAGAGAGAGAGAGAGAGAGAGAGAGAGAGAGAGAGAGATTTCTGAGTGCATATATCTTTCTTTTTATTATGCTAGTGATGTTCATTATATTTCTTCTTACTCTTAATTTTCTCAAGTTTCCTCGTGAGTGTTTTGCTTTTACATTTTAGTCACGGCTTTGTAAATTCCTTGTAAGTCACACATTTATAACACGTCTTATTTGAGTCCGTGGCCTTTGTCTGCTGCTTCGCTCTCGCTCTCGCTCTCGCTCTCGCTCTCGCTCTCTCGCTCTCTCGCTCTCGCTCTCTCTCCTCTCTCCTCTCTCTCTCTCTCTCTCTCTCTCTCTCTCTCTCTCTCTCTCTCTCTCTCATATGTCTTTCTACGTAGGTTATTGCTTTATTCCAGTGGGTTTTTTTTTCATTGTTTGTACGTAAATACATTTGCCCTTTTCCTGATTGTCAATATTAATTGCCATTATCGAATCACTCACGGAATTAACAAACTATGCAAAATTTTAAATTGGTATATATGAATAGATGCCAAGTAAATTATCCTTATGAAAACCGAAGGAATGGCATACTTACATAAATAGGGTAATGTTTAAATATGGTAGAATAATAAGTATTTAGAAATATTACATGGTATAAAAATAAGGTTGTAAGCAAATGAAACCCTTGTATTGTTGTAAAGAAAGTTTGTAGTTTGGAAGACGACAGAGCCAGGTTTTTGTGTTGTATAGGCCTGACACCTCGGAATTCACAAAAGAAAGACAAAAAAGAGAAAAAAAGCCTGTCTGCAAGGGATTTCTAGAGGTAGGCCTACCAGTTTATATATTCCGTATTTATTTGCTTTGTTTCTGGTATATACGGTACGTATTAAGTAGGTATGTGGTCGGTATATATACCGTACTGTATATATATATTGTATATAAATGTATATCGAGAGAGAGAGAGACTTTATATTTAGTTTATATTGTACTGTATGTTTTGTTACATTATTTACTGTTGTGATTTATACTTTTGTTTGTACCATCACTACTTGATTATTATCATGCTTTATTGTGTTTCTTTTATCATGAACATTTCATTGTACGAGTTAACATTATCTCATGACATGCATGTATGAAGTAGATAAGCGGCCGATATGTACCACAGTGCAAACCTTACTGCAAGAATATGAAGATAATTGTCGTATTGTTGTTACTGAAGAATAATTTTACTCGCCAGCGAAATTATGTGATAGACAATTAATTTACTGAATACCGTGTGAGATCATTGGTTAACCCATTCAGTACCAGGGACGTTCTTTGTATCATATTCTGACGGCTATTAGACGATTTTATTCAGCTTGGGAAGGATCTCTAGCAATGATAAGGCTTCAAACTATCTCAACCAACCCTTTTAACAACCATAGTTCCTTCCCAAGCTGCATAATATCGTCTAAATACAGCTAGAATAGAATATAACACACGTCGCTGGTACTCAAAGGGTTAAATAATACTGCGTCTGAGAATATCTTAAGACTACCGTATGCTTAGAGTCCAACTAACCGACCAGTTAACCTTAATAATGAATTAAACGACCAACTAACTAACCAACCAACCCAATAACTGGCCAACTAACCAACCATCCACCGAATTACCAAGGAGCTAACCAGTCGACCAACCCACCAATGAGCTCATCAGTCCAGTGAGTGAGTCAGACAAGGTCATGGCTAGAAACCTGTGTCCACGCCTTTACCCCCCCCCCCCCTCTATTTTGTTTTTCTATGTGATTGAGGGAGGCAAAAGGCATAACTGCCTATAGCGAGTGCCTCCCCCATAGTTGAAAGAGTGACGGCCAAAATAAGGGACGTTCGAGCCAAAATGCCTGGACACACAGAGTTTGAAGCAATTTAAGTCATAGGAAGAGGGAAAGACTGATTCTGGGAGAGAGTTCCAGAGCTCAGCTGTTGAGTAGAAGAAAGTTTGAGAGTAACGTTTCACTCTTGGGTTGGAGAGTTGCACAGAGTAGGGGTGGGATTGAGTTGCAAGACGGGTACCACGTGCCCTACGTAAAGGAGGTGGTATGCACTGGGATAGCTCTGAGGAACACTGATTATTATAGTAGTGATAGAATAGCGAGAGAGATGCAACATTGCAGCGGAGAGAGAGAGATTGCAGAGAGTTGGTGAGTGGACGGGAGTTAATGATACGAAAGGCCTTCCTTTCAACTTTGTCTAGGAGAGCGGTGTGAGAGGAACCTCCCCACACATGTGAACAATACTCAATACAAGGGCGCACTATGCCCCTGTACAGAGCAAGAAGCTGTGCAGGGGAAAAGAACCCCCTAAGGCAGTTGAGCACACCCAGCTTCTGGGAGGCTGCCTTAGCAAGACTGGTAATATGGTCCTTCCAAATGAGAGCAGAAGAAAAAGAGACACCAAGAATATTGAGAGAAGATGAAGGGTTGATTTTTGTATTGTTGAAGAATAAGGGATAGTCCGCTGGGAGATCCTGACGGGTAGATAGATGGAGAAATTGGGTTTTGGAAGCATTAAAGTTAACAAGGTTTTTTCTGCCCCAATTGGAAATAGTATTTAGATCAGAATTTAAGAGTTCTATGGCTTCATTACGTTTGTCGTTGAGGGATTGCTGGCTGGGGCGTTCTGAAAAACTAATGGAGTAGTGTAAGGTTGAGTCGTCTGCGTATGAATGGATGGGAATTAAGGTACAGTTAAGGAGATCATTTATAAAAATTAGAAAGAGAATAGGAGATAGGACAGAGCCCTGAGGAACACCGGAGTTTATAGGGTGAGGAAGTGAACAATGGCCGTCCACAACCGCGGCTATGGAACGGCCGGAAAGGAAATTAGAGACAAAGGCACAGGTGGAGGGATAGAAACCGAAGGAGGGTAGTTTAGAAATTAAAGATTTATGCCAGACTCTATCGAAGGCTTTCGATATGTCTAGTGCAATAGAAAAAGTCTCACCGAAGTCCCGAAAGGAGGATGACCAAGAGTTAGTAAGATATGAAAGAAGATCACCAGTAGAGCGACCCTTAAGGAAGCCATACTGGCGATCTGAGAGCAGATTATGAGAAGAGAAATGCTTAAGAAATTTGGAAGCAAGAATAGTTTCAAAAACTTTAGAAAGACAAGAGATAAGAGCAATTGGACGATTGTTGGAGAGTTGAGAGCGGTCACCCTTCTTTGGGACAGGTTGAATGTGAGCAAACTTCCAGCATGAAGGGAAGACGTTAGAGGATAGACAGAGACGAAAGAGTTTGCCTAGGCAGGGAGTCAGCACGGAAGCACAGTTTTTGAGAACAACAAGAGGAACACCGTCCGGACCATACGCCTTATTAGTGTTAAGCCCAGAGAGGGTAGAAAGTACATCTTTAGAAGAGATTAGGATATTAGGCATAAGTAAGAGAGAGGAGGGCGGAGAGGGAGGAATAGCACCGGAATCATCCAAGGTGGAGTTTCTAGCAAAAGTTTGAGCGAAGAGTTTAGCTTTGTCAGAGGAAGAAGTGATGGTTGTGCCATCAGAGTGGGAAAGGGGAGGGAAAGACGAGGAAGAGAAATTGTTGGAGAGGTTTTTGGCTAGATGCCAGAAAGCTGGGGAAGAGCTAGAGTTGGATATATACATATTTATATCTATCTATCTATCTATCTAATATTTACATTTAATTCTAATTGTATCTATATATGTAAAAAGTTACTGTATAACTTTTTATGAAATTTAATGAATTTTTATGAATTTTAATTCAAAAGACCTATATAATAATTTGTGCATGTATAATTAATAGTTGACCGACTTGTGTTGGTGATCAGACATATCTTTATAAATCTTGGGTTATGATATCATCAGTAAGCAGTAGAGTCTTGTCGTGGGAGTTGCCAATACTGAATTATTCATCCACTTTGCTATGATGACTATATTGATTTTAGGCGGTTATCTTGTATGTATTTTCTTATCAACGTTTACCTTATTGAATGATGTAATGTAACCAGATAGGATATTCTATGGCAGTTGGCCTTGAATATTTGTTTTAAATTATGTGAAAAGGGTACTTGCAGTATCCATAACAATATACCTTAATACAGGTATAACGGTACGGTAGTAATAAACCCATTTATAATAAGGATAGACAGGGAAGTTATTGCAATCAATATTCCCAATGAGTTTATATACCTTTCTGTTTACGCTTTCCTTTTATAGTAACCGACTTAGTGTGTGGCTTAGGCAGGTTTACACCAAGATCTATATACAATTATACATAGATCTTGGTTTAAACAAGCCCCTTTATCCACAACTTTGTTCTACAACTCTGACATGGCAGCTTCTGAAATATATTTTTTTTACTAAAATGTTGTCACGTTTGAAAATCTATCTTCAGTATAGTTGTTGGTACCGTACCAGTGCTAAATAGTCTAAAATGTTGCCAAAATATATTTGTGACTTGGTGATAAAAAGTTGCAGAAAAATCGCTCGTGTAAAATCACCCTAACTTGTGGTTGAAGCTACCGGATGTGGATACTAATATCGCAAGTTTTTGTTTGTGGCGGTGTGACAGGTCGGGGTTATGACGGAGTAACACGACCATTTTTCCAGCACTTTATATCGGATATTTTACCTTAGTAGCTTCTTATTATACTTTTATAAGAATAATAATTTTAAATATACTCTACATCCAGTCTAGTTGTCGTTTGCAGTGCTCCGAACTGTATCCAAAACAAACAGTTGCCTTTCAAATGTTACGGTAAATATCTTTGGCACGATTTCTGCCTTCACTACTGGTCTACCTGGAGTCTACCTGCAGTTTGTTTGCTACATCGAACAATAGCAAGGCATAGAGGCTACCGCCCCTCATTATTCTTTGTCAACCGGTTAATCAATGGAGCCGCTATTTTCCCACGAAGAATATATGATCTGACACCGTTTGAATTTCGACATCTAGTGTTTACTCAAAGTAATCCAATGAGGGGCTCATGTTATATATATACCGGTATATATATATATATATATATATATATATATATATATATTTATTTATTTATTTATTTATATATTTATTTTTCACTACAGAAGTTTGTTTGTAAGAGATGAGGACCCTATGCCTCTCGCAACGAGCCTATAGCACCACTATTATCATAGGGGGAGGGGATATCGCATTCCCACCCCCTCCTATTTTCTTGTCAATGTTTATTGGTGTGTCACTAGCCTTCATCGATTATTATTGACATACACGCATTTGATTAGGTACCATTTCCTACTACGTTCCAACGAGTACAGTTTCAGTGCTGGTGATCTAGGCTTCATATCCTAAAGGGGGAATTCATGTGATATATTCTCCCAGCAAGTTTTCTCTGTATTTCTAGTTTAGCGGTCTCTGAATTTAACCTTTGTTTGAATCTAATTACCAATAATAATCAACCATCATCATAGACACCTATACCAGTGCAAATTAGTCTCGAAATATTGCTACACAAAAGTTGCCGATCAAAGTTTAGGCTACTGGAAAAAGTCGTGGTGTACGGTTGGCCAAATAAGTCATGTCTCCGCTGGCATTACGTTTTGTACGCTATGTGCTGTACTAATATACCGGTATGTCAGATGTTGAATAAGATGTGTAAAGATAGAAACATGTTTGTATATCTCACTCAAAACGAGGTTATAATGCTTAGATATTGATGATACCAATTATTGATCGAAATATATTTGGTGCCGCGACATCTCTTATTTGAGCAACTGTACCTGATATGTTTATCGGTGACGTAGCTTCATATCCTGACCAATCCTGACAAACTTCTTCGACCGTTACAGGCCGAGAAAAGGTTGAGTCGCATTTTCTCTACCCTCGTTGCGCCTTTCCTACTTTTATATCATTTATTCGTCCATTCATTCGTTCTCTCGCTCATTGGTTTGCTCATTCTACCTTTCATTCATGCTTTAATTTAATCACTCGGTCTTTTATTCATTCATTGTTTGCTTGTGCCTTTCTTTTCCATTTGTATTCATTGGATATTTTGTCTTGTCAGTCTTTGTTGTGCTCATTCTATTTTTAGTTACCGGTATTCTTTTGTTTTTCTACAATTTCCTAAGAGCCTGTGCTGTGATTATCTGCAAGTGTATATATTCCTTTGTATTGCCATGATCTCCACCTCGTTTTCTTTCTTCATCAATATCCGCTGCGTTGAGTTACGTCTTTCTTACTCTTAAGTGTTTTGTAGCTCCCTGTATCTTTGTTTATTTAGTTATTTGTTGTTCTCCCTTCATTTATTAACTTCTTCCGTCTTCATTCTGTTTAAAGGTGTATTTATTCTTCGTTTCTTTGTTTTCTTCACCTGTCCTTGTTTCTCTCTCCCCCTTCATTAGTTCATTAATTCATGATCCCAGTCTTATAATTTGTTCTTCCTTGCATTGTTCAGTGTTCATTCTGTTTTAAGATGTATTTGTTCTTCGTTTCTTGGTTTGTCTACGTCTGTCCTTGTTTCTCTCTCCTCCTTCATTCATTCGTTATCCCAGTCTATTAATTCGTTCTATCCTGTATTGTTTCCGTCTTCCTTATGTTTAAAGGCGTACCGGTATTTGTTCTTCGTATCCTTGATTTTCTACATCTGTCCTGGTTTCTCTCTCCCCCTTCATTCATTCATTATCTCAGTAATTTAATTCGTTCTTCCCTGTATTGTGTTCGCCTTACTTCCTCTAGTGTCTTCACTTCTCGCTTTCTTGCTTGCTTCCTTCCTTTATCCATTATCTCGACCCTATCTCCCCTTCAGTAATAATTCCTACCTCCTTTATTTACCCTCAGCCCTCATTTCCACCTCCCCCTCTTCTTCCTCTCGGTCATTAGTGGTTAGTATTTGATTATTTATTTATTTTTATTTTTATTTCGGCGTTTTTTTACTTTGTTATCCATCCGTGTATCCTCTATTGCGATTACCTTTTTTCCGTGCTTTGCTTCCTTGTGTTTCCTTGTGTTATTATCATTGTGGTTGTCTTGGATTTGTTTGCATCATCTTGTATCGTGTCCACTCTTTTTCATTTTTTTTTTTTTTTTTTTTTTTTATCGCTTCCTTACTTCATTATCTCCACCCTCCCTTTTCTCTTATAGTAATCCCCACCCCCTTCTTTTCCCATCAGCCCTTATATCCATCTCCCCTTCTTCTTTTAGGTCCTAATTTTGATATATTTTTGTATTATTATTATATATACCGGTATATGTTTTATTTTTATGTTTTATTTCGGCGTTTTTTTTTTTTTTTTTTTTTTTTTTTATTCACCAGTGTCTCCGGCATTGTGTTTAGACTTGGTCTTTGTTTCTTCGTTCTTTGCTTCCTTGTGTTCCATTTGTCATCATCTGTGTTCGTTCCTGTCTTTTTTGTGTTCCGTGGTGTTTGATTGTCTTTGAGCTGTTCTGTATTTTGTTTTGTTTTCACTTGTTTGATTATATCGTAATTTATCGCTTCCTTCCTCCCTTGCTTCCCTCCTCCATATATCTTCACCCTCTCTCCCCTCCTGTTATAATCCCCTTTCTCCTTCATTTTCCCCGGGCTCTCATTGCTATCTCCCCTTCTTCCTATTTTTTTGTTTAATATATATATATATATATATATATATATATATATATATATATATATATATATATATATATATATATATATATATACAGTATATATATATATATATATATATATATATATATATATATATATATATATATATATATATATATATATATATATATATATATATATTACCGGTACTTCTTGTGCTTTATTTAAAACAGTTCATGTGTAATCATTGTCCGTAGTTCGATATGCCTTCTCTGCCGTTTCCAGTCCTCACTTTTTTATATTTATTTACCTTTGTTTTTCTTTTTGGTTGGAGGGGGAGGGGGGTGGGGGTGGCGGTGGGTGTATTCGTGTTTCTATTCTCTGTAGGCTATGTCTATATTTGTCCGGGCAGTTAATTTTATACTCTTCTTACTCATCATATCACTGTTTTTCTTTTATATGTGTCTTCTATGATAGAACAAAATGTGTCTGAAAAATCGGCTAGCTACCAATGGGAATTCAAACCTCGGTCTTTCAGTTAAGAGCCCAGGCGTAACTTTTGCTCCACTCAAGGATCTCAGAAACCCACCGGTAACTAATGGATTAGGTTTCTATTTGTATTCTTATATATGCTTGTTACAAACTTGGAGTTGGTTCGACCACCTCTTAAAGGCCTCGGTGAGAGCTGCTTACCCCGAGTATGTTTGCTGCCGGTTCTTGATGAACCGGTCTATTTATTCAACAGAGTTATTTCTCTCCGCCTCGAAGTATGGTTGATGAGTCACCGTCTTGAGCTGGTTGTCCAAGGCTCTCTTGAAGACTTCCGTTGGCACATCCATCAGGTTTTTCACGTTCGGTGTGCCCACAACACAGGCCTACACTTAGGGGGTGAAATGTTACATCTGGTTACATTCTCTCTCGCTCTCGCTCTCTTTATGCATAGGCTACACATTTGTATCTACTGTATATATAGGCCTATACAGTAGGCTATCTTCTATATATCTTCAATCTTTCTACTTATCTATCAATGTAATATGTCTTTCTATCGACCCTCTTCATACTGTCTTTTATCAGCCTATCTGTGTTTTATTGTTTTGCATACGGTATATCTCCATCCAATGATCCAATCTTGACTCCACTTCCTCGAGTTTAATCTTAGAGTCGATCTGTTATCAATCGAATCGACCTTGCTCACATCCCTTGCAATATTGCCTCTTCTCACACTCCTTCATCACTCCCCACTTCCCCATCACCCTCACTCCCCTAATTAATTTACTCCATTCCCACTCCCTTATGAATCTCTCATCACTCTCTCACTTAATTTACTCCCCTCTCTCAAAAAATAAAAAATATATAAACATATACTGTAGACCAAAAACTAACCACTAGCCTATCCCATTAAGCAAATCTAAGGGAAAGGGATTTGCTTCAAGACGATAATCAGACAGCACAGACCTTTGACTTTATGTTAGCTTATCCAGCACAATAAAAGCCAAGAGAGTCTTGAGTGTGTCGGGGGATAGGTGGGGAGACGTTGTGTTGTGTTAAGGGGAGATGGGTCGTTTTCTGGGCCCTCTTCTTCCTCATGTTTAGCCACGTTAGTTTTCAGATTTTATGACGTTCGGCTCATTAGTTTGGCGATTTTAAGACCTTTCACCCCATTCCTTTGTCAATATTAAGACTTTTTGCGTCATTTAGGTGTAGATTTTTTTCCTGGCGAGCGATAGCGAGCCTGTAATTTAAGAGAAATCGGTTTTTCTTCCGAAAAATGTACAAATATATCTTGAAGGGGATCCTGTTTTTTTTTAAAGTTTGATGGAGGTCTAGGGAGGGAACTAGAAAAATAATAAATATTTGAAAAAAAATCTACCAAAAAGTGAACCATCTCCCCTTAATTTTGGCAATGGTTACGTATGTATAACAATGCTCCCAACGATTTTGTGAATGGATACTTTCGTTTTTATTGTGCTCCTTAACACCTCCCGAGCGGCTAGTTTTGTAACGCTACTACCTGTCAACCAGGCAGATTTACCCTAAACGAGCTTCATTCCATGCTCTTTTTCATGCATAAAGAAGAGCCAGAGCGTAATACAATTATGTATCCGTGAAAGGGCGATAATTGAGCTTTCCAATGATACCTGAACCATTCTTGTACGACCACGGGTTCTCTTGCAACGATGTTGCAACACGAAGGAAAAAAAAACTAAAATACAGTAATTTCCTCAGTTTTTTCCCTGTATCGCGGGACCAGGGAGGTGGAGACATGTGGTGGTGGTGTCAGAGGCGGGACTATGTCCTCGCTGAACGGTCAGAGCCCGCCCGCGCTCCTCCCACCGCTCGGACTCTCTCTCAGAGCCGATTATGTGCTCAACATCGCATGCGACTTAAGTCGGGACCCGCAGGGGTGGCCATGGTTCTCTAACCGACTTAAGTCGGGACCCGCCAAACAAGGGTTAATCTACAGGTATCATATCTTAAGGCTTACCGTATTTCGATTATGTTGCCTCATTGTCAAACTGGTAATGTTACGTTATACCGACTTGCACTTTGTTTCTTCGTTTTCATTATACTTGAGTACCTACTACATTTTTTAGTCTAATTGTAGATTCCATGTTTAATCTATGATTATACTGACTAAATAGAGGACAATGGTATATTATTCTCACATAAATTATTCATCCTTGCCACTCCTTTGCTGTGGCATGTTTATTGGTCCCTGTATTCTGTCTACTCAGACTCACTATATAGGCCTACTAGAGAACCTACAGTATTCCGACTCACTACATAGGCCTACTAGAGAATCTACAGTATTCAGACTCACTACATAGGCCTACTAGAGAATCTACAGTATTCAGACTCACTACATAGGCCTACCGGTACTAGAGAAACTACAGTATTCAGACTCACTATATACCGGTAGGCCTACCAGAGAACCTACAGTATACCGACTCACTATATAGGCCTACCAGAGAACCTACAGTATTCCGACTCACTACATAGGCCTACTAGAGAACCTACAGTATACCGACTCACTATATAGGCCTACCAGAGAACCTACAGTATTCCGACTCACTACATAGGCCTACTAGAGAACCTACAGTATACCGACTCACTATATAGGCCTACCAGAGAACCTACAGTATTCAGACTCACTATATAGGCCTACCAGAGAACCTACAGTATACCGACTCACTATATATGCCTACCAGAGAACCTACAGTATTCCGACTCACTACATAGGCCTACTAGAGAACCTACAGTATACCGACTCACTATACAGTATAGGCCTACCAGAGAACCTACAGTATTCAGACTCACTATATAGGCCTGCCAGAGAACCTACAGTATACCGACTCACTATATAGGCCTACCAGAGAATCTACAGTATACCGGTACCAGAGAACCTACAGTATTCAGACTCACTATATAGGCCTACTAGAGAACCTACAGTATTCCGACTCACTATACAGGGTGTTCCAGTAATGCTTTTCATAAATTATGTGGTGGACTCATCAGACAAAAATAAGAATACATTACTCTATGAACATGAGGTTGAGTATTTATAATAACGGAGTTATTACACGATTTAAGTTTACGATAGATACAATGCCATTCAGTCCAAGGGGTAATGTTGCCATTTAATGTTGCCATTTGGCCTTCGCTATCGCTTGCTAGCCTCAAGATAGTGAGCAGTAGCTATCTGACTTTTCGGTAGAAAAATATGTCCGGCTTCGCCGGATTTGATTTTTCTACCGAAAAATCACCACCCATAACGAGGGGCGTCGCGCTCCTTGGTGCCGCTAGAAGAGCGGCGAACACATCCAAAGGTATCCAAAGGTAAGGTAAGGATTGGATACAAACAAAGTCAGATCGCTGCTGCTCACTATCTAGTACAAAGGAGTATAAAGGAAATCAAGCAACAACAGATCTAGTGACCCTTCTAGGTTGCTTGTCCTCCAAAACACTGAGGATCAAGTGTCCAAACAGTGGTTCAGAGTGGGTAAGGGAACATTGGAAAGGGAATTACTGCCCTGGAACTAATGTCCGTGGCAGGATTAGGAAGTTAGTAGAGGACAGATGGGTTAGTAACTGAGAGGGGGATAAAATAAAGTTATTCATTTACAAACGCAGTCAGTCGCGGGTTTGATGAGAGATATTTGTCTAGGCGGAGTTTAAATGAATCAACGGTGATGCAGTCTATAACGTTTCGGGGAAGCCCATTCCACAAGTTGACAACTCGATTGAAGAAGACATTCTTAGATTCGTGCGAGTTAAAAGATTTACCAATAATTTTGCAACCGTTTCCCCGCGTTAATTAGATTGGTCGATAGTGAAGTACTTACTACAGTTCATATTGTCGATGCCTTTGATGATTTTGAACACTTGAATTAAGTCACCTCTTAATCTACGCTCAGTTAAAGGAAATAGATTTAATTCTCTAAGACGCTCTTCGTATAGTTTGTTCTTTAGGCTAGGTATCATTTTGGTAACTCTACGTTGAACTCGTTCTAGCTTGTTTATATCTTTTTGGTAATAAGGGCACCAGGATTGAACGCAGTATTCCAGAAGAGGGCGGACTAAGGAATTGTCTTGAGGCTAGCAAGCGATAGCGAAGGCCAAATGGATATAATCCACTAAAATGGCAACATTACCCCTTGGACTGAATGGCATTGTATCTATCGTAAACTTAAATCGTGTAATAACTCCGTTATTATAAATAATCAACCTCATGTTCATAGAGTAATGTATTCTTATTTTTGTCTGATGAGTCCACCATATAATTTATGAAAAGCATTACTGGAACACCCTGTATAGGCCTACCAGAGAACCTACAGTATACCGACTCACTATATAGGCCTACCAGAGAACCTACAGTATTCCGACTCACTACATAGGCCTACTAGAGAACCTACAGTATACCGACTCACTATATAGGCCTACCAGAGAACCTACATTATTCAGACTCACTATATAGGCCTACCAGAGAACCTACAGTATACCGACTCACTATATAGGCCTACCAGAGAACCTACAGTATACCGACTCACTATATAGGCCTACCAGAGAACCTACAGTATTCCGACTCACTACATAGGCCTACTAGAGAACCTACAGTATACCGACTCACTATATAGGCCTACCAGAGAACCTACAGTATTCAGACTCACTATATAGGCCTACCAGAGAACCTACAGTATACCGACTCACTATATAGGCCTACCAGAGAACCTACAGTATACCGACTCACTATATAGGCCTACCAAAGAACCTACAGTATACCACTCACTATATAGGCCTACCAGAGAACCTACAGTATTCAGACTCACTATATAGGCCTACCAGAGAACCTACAGTATTCCGACTCACTACATAGGCCTACTAGAGAACCTACAGTATACCGACTCACTATATAGGCCTACCAGAGAACCTGCAGTATTCAGACTCACTATATACAGTAGGCCTACCAGAGAACCTACAGTATACCGACTCACTATATAGGCCTACCAGAGAACCTACAGTATACCGACTCACTATATAGGCCTACTAGAGAACCTACAGTATTCCGACTCACTATATAGGCCTACCAGAGAACCTACAGTATTCAGACTCACTATATAGGCCTACCAGAGAACCTACAGTATACCGACTCACTATATAGGCCTACCAGAGAACCTACAGTATACCGACTCACTATATAGGCCTACCAGATAACCTACAGTATACCGACTCACTATATAGGCTTACTAGAGAACCTACAGTATACCGACTCACTATATAGGCCTACCATAGAACCTACAGTATTCAGACTCCCTATATAGGCCTACCAGAGAACCTACAGTATTCAGACTCACTATATAGGCCTACCAGAGAACCTACAGTATTCAGACTCACTATATAGGCCTACTAGAGAACCTACAGTATACCGACTCACTATATAGGCCTACCAGAGAACCTACAGTATTCAGACTCACTATATAGGCCTACCAGAGAACCTACAGTATACCGACTCACTATATAGGCCTACCAGAGAACCTACAGTACCGTATTCAGACTCACTATATAGGCCTACCAGAGAACCTACAGTATTCAGACTCACTATATAGGCCTACTAGAGAACCTACAGTATACCGACTCACTATATAGGCCTACCAGAGAACCTACAGTATTCAGACTCACTATATAGGCCTAGTACGGTACTTTAGTTAGTTTTATTGTCTCACGCTCAGCAATAACTCTTCTCCTTCTTCCATATACACTAGCCTATCATGAATGTATACCGGTAGTATGTATGTATCGCATTATTTTCCCTTGTGTATTGAGCCATTTACTAGCTATAACCTTTAGGGGAGATGGGTCTTTTTTCTGGTCACCTTTCTTCTTCATGTTTAGCCCCATTTTTAGTTTTGAGATTTTAAGATGTGTGCCCCATTATTGTGTCGATTTTAAGACCTTCGCCCTATTTCGTTGCCAATAGTAAGACCTTTTGTGCCCTTTAGGTGTCAATATTTTCCCTGGCAAGTGATAGCGAGCCTGTAAATGTGAAGGAATTGGCCTTCGGCCGTGACATTTTTCTACCGAAATATGTACAAATTAATCTCGAAGGGGGATCTAATGGATGTTTTTAAGGGGACCGACCGGTTATTTAGGCTTAAAAAGCTCGAAATCCTGAAAATACCATTAGGTGTTTACTCAACAAGAGTCAACATCCCTTCATTAGCCAGTGAAATGTTATTAGTGAAAACCCATTGGATTTTTTTTTCCCAAACTTTTCCTGTAAATCTAAAAACGTTATATAGCTAACTTTGAAATCGACATGCTCAGTAACTACTGATCGTACGAGGATCATCCATATATAAATGGAAAGAGCGTAACATACTCTACAACCTCCCATACGTTTGATCTTTTATTCTGCCTTGTTCCTGCGTAAAATATTGTAAAAAGAAAGAAAAAAAAACGTTCAAAATGTTCACCTAATTACCTTAGACTTTCACATGTTTTTCTCAAAACTGTTTTGTCGCACTTTGGGATCTTATAATAAATGTATTATTGGACCTATAGGAATGGTGTATATACCATTGGAAAGGGAATTAAAAACACATTTTCTATAAAGCTAATTTACTTAAGAAAACAAAAACACTTTCAAAATGTTCACCTAATTACCTTAGACTTTCACATGTTTTTACCAACTTTGTTTGCAGCATGTTGTCACAGTCGTAAAATTCTACAACATAATTTCACCTTAATTCATAATCACCTAAATCCAAAATTACACAAAATACCGGTCTATAAAAGGTTTTATAGAAACTACAGACACACCTTTTGTGAGCTGTTTGATCACATACATCATGTGCTATAGGGATATCTGTAGGAGTTATATGCGTCTTAGTAGTGCTATAGTTTTCAACCATTTTTTACCTAAATTGAAAGAAAAAAGCAAAAAAAAAAAAAAAAAAAAAAAAAATTGTTTTACCTAGTTTTATGGTCACATACACCTGTGCCAAATTGCATTTACATTGAAAGTAAGACCTGGAAGTTAGTAAATAATCGGTCGGTCCCCTTAAGTTTGATGGAGGTCTAGGGAGGAAACTGAAAATTAAATGAATATATAAATAAATGATGGCCACGGGATTGGGCCCACGGAATTGGGCGCATACGGGATTGGGCCCACGGGATAGGTTAGGTTAGGTTAGGTTAGGTTAGGTTAGGTTAGGTAAGGTAAGGTATACCTAACCTAACCTAGGTTAGGTTCCAATCCCGTGGGCCCAATCCCGTCTGGGCCCAATTCCATCTAGAGAGCCCTAGATGTCGAACTGCAAAAAGTGCCAGACGAGCCCATCCTCGCAAGGGAGCAAGCTGTCGCTTCAAACAGTCTACTGCACCAAATCACCACCCATAACGAGGGGCGTCGCGCTCATTGGTGCCGCTAGAAGAGCGGCGAACACATCAAAAGGTATCAAAAGGTAAAGGCCTAATCCCTATGGAACCAAATAAATAGACCCAACAAATAATCACTGTCCCCTTAATTCACTTCCCTGTAGGATATGACTGGAATTTCAAATCTATGTCTTAATTCTGATTGATGTGAGTATTATTATTATTTTTGTTTTCTTTTTCTTTTTTGACCTCCCCTGTTTTGCTCCATTAGTTTGGAGATTTTAAAACGTTTCACCCCAAGATAATTTTATCTTTCAAATAATGTACAAATTTTACTTGAAGTGGGTCTGGGTAGGCTTTTTTAATAGTTTGAAGGAATTCGGGGTATGCGTCATTATAGCCTAGAGGGCAAGCTAAATTACATGTCTTGGACCTTAAAAAGGCATTCGATACAATTGACCCATAAAATTATATTAAATAAACTAAAACATTATGGGATAAGACAAAAATCACATGATTGGTTTAAAAGCTATCTGTCAAACCGCTTTCAATATACAGAAATAGGTGGAGTGAGGTCTGAATATGCATCGGTATCTATGGGTGTTCCACAAGGAACAACTCTAGGTCCACTATTGTTCCTTCTTTACATTAATGATTTAGGCAAATTGCTCAGATATATATTATAAGGTTTGTGCTCTTTGCTGATGACACCAATGTGTTTTATTCGAGTCCCAACCTGGCAACTCTAATTAATGCCATCAATACAAACCTTGTTAACGTCTTTAAATGGTTAGTAGCAAATAAGTTATCTATTAATTTATCCAAAACACATATTATATTATTTTCTGGTAATAAACATTTAGAAATAGAACCTGATAAAGTCTTGGGTAATAAATCAATTGCCAGGTGCCGCTCGACAAAATTTCTTGGTGTTTATGTAGATGAAAAGATAACCTGGACATATCACATTCGGTATGTTCAGGGGAAAATATCTAAAAGATTAGGCATAATTTACAAAGTAAAACATAATTTAAGGAATGAACCCTTGGTGTGTCTGTCTGTATTACAGCCTGATATATCCGTATCTTCAGTACCGTACTGTAACGTGGTATGGGGAGCAGCTACCAAAACCAAACTGCAACCCTTAGTCTTGTTGTAGAAGAAAATTATCAGAGTAATTGTAGGCGCAAAATACTTAGACCACACTAATCCTATGTTTAAAGAAGAAAGTGTATTGAAACTATATGACATGAATTCACAGAATCGAATCCGCTAAATTTGTGTATAATCAATTGGATCAGGATCAAACATTATATTTTAATAAGGTATATAATATTCATAATCATAGCACTAGAGATAGAAACTCACTCAGACCTCCCAAACCACATACAGATGTAACGATACGATTCATTACATATTCTGGATGTCTTATCCGGAATACATTACTTCAGGAAATTAGATCCGCTAATAATGCTTTAATATTCAAAGCAAATGAAAAACCATATAATTAGTCAATATTGGATATATATATTAGTTTTGTTCTACATTAAATATAATACTAACCATTTTAACCAAAATATCATACCAAGTAACTTTTATTTCTGTACTACACTGTATCAGTAAACCTGCTAATGGAATAAAATATCTAATGTGTTTTGTGCTAGGTGTTGTTGCACAATTTTAGATCCATTATGAGCCTGTAAGAAATGTCCACATTTAACAGGCTCAGCCTCGATATATTATATAACTTTGTGTATTATAAATGTATTACTGTTAAGGCTAAATAAACTTCTATTATTAAAAAATTGTTGGATCAAGCAAAATCCTCAATAATAATGAAACAAAGCATCATAATCCAAAAGACGTCGGTGTATATAGTGTTAATAAAACGCTTTAGAAAGTTCCTGAGATACAACCACCAGGACGAGTGATACAGGATACCGGTATCCATAAGGCCTAAATTACTACACCCAAACCAGAGAAGGGACGTCCCCCACCTCATTCCTTCCCCTTTTCCTCTTCACTTACCTCCAGGGTGTTATGGTTTGTAGTTCAGATTTTGTCTTGGTAAGTGATATATTGGCAAAAAAATGCTATTCCTTGTTAATTTTTCCAGTATTCTTCCCTTATTCATGTAAGTCTTCAAACAAAATTGCTCCGGTTTGACACCCTGCTTACCTCCTCTTCCTTTTCCTCCTTCTCTTCCTCTTTCTTTTCCTCCTTCTCTTCCTCTTTCTTTTCCTCCTTCTCTTCCTCTTTCTTTTCCTCATCTTCTTCATTCTTATCCTCCTCTTCCTCACCACAGTGTACGGATCCTGGAGAAGCTTTTAAAAAGAGTTTCCCCATCCCTTGGCCTCCTATTCACTAACTTCCACATATTTACCTTCCTCCCGTCATGATCTTGCTATTATCCAGATTAACCCTTCCAGTATAATGTCGCCATTTTTCTTTTTCTTCTGGCTATCATTAGGTCATTTGTGTTTCAATTTAGGGACGGCCTATGAGAGTGGAGCCATAAGTTGAATAGAGTCGTCTAATGTTAGCCATCTGAGTAAAATGTAGAACATAATCAGGACAAGTCAGCAGAGACTAGGAAACTAGCTGGTTGAAAACTACTCACTTCCAAGACATAATAGTGTTTATATTTATCACCCCTGGAACATATAAGGACTAAGGAGATACTGTTTCAGAGCAGCCAGGGGGGATGGGCAGGGTCGAAAGTTTATTTTAAGATGTGTAATGATAGTACGAGTACAATTGATAGCAGAGGTGGGTAGGTGCAAATATATCACCTAAAATAGTATATAGGAAAGGGTGGTGGTGAGATTTGTAGCAGGAGGAGAGAAGAGAAAGAGTGAAATAGAAATAGGAAAGTGTGAGAAAGTTGATGATGTGTAAGTGGGGTACCTTACCTTGTGATACCTTGTGATGAGTTCGCCACACTTCTAGCGGCACCGAGTAGCGCGCCGCCCCTTTGTAACACTCAACGTTGGAGTGCCACAAACTTCAATTGTCACCGCAACTCCAGCAGCCACCAACGCCCCAACGTCAACTGCCAACAATTCAACGCCTACAGTAGCCATTTCAGCTGATGTTTCCGATACTCAAGATACAAATAGCGACTCTCTTCCCCCTCAAGACAACTTCCGTGTCGTGAGGAACAACGTTTGCCCCAAGACCAGGAAACACATACCGATTACCGAGTGTCAAAACCGTTTCCAGATACTCGCAGACTCAGATGACGAAGAGGAAATAGAAGAAGTCCGGCTCGTGGGAGACTCGATGATACGTGGTCAGCTCACAGAGTTTTGCGCCAGGGCACCTAAGACCAGGAAGCGTTTTTGTATCCCTGGTGGTGGTGTGGATGACGTAGTTGCAGCAGTTGACGAAGTATCAAAGTTGGCCCCTGCTAATACAATGTACGTCATCCACGTTGGATCCAACGATGTACAGCGAACCCGGTCGGAAGATTTGCTTTTAAAGTACCAGCAGCTGATCAAGTCGTTTAAGGAGAAGTCATCAAGGATCATCGTCTCAGGAATCGTCCCCGGCTCGGTGTAGAGAGCCGATTTTACAACATAGCCACCAGCACAAATCGTTGTCTAGCAAACCTCTGCAGCAAGGAGAACGTGGGATTCGTCGACACCTGGGACAATTTCTACTACGATGACTATTTGTTTTTGGACGATGGAGTTCATCTGAACCAGGTGGGAGCAGCGCGTTTTGGGCGTCTTCTCAACGATGCGGTGAAGGATTTTCGGAGAAGAAATCGACTCAGCACAGGACAACCAGGAAGGAGGACCGAAGACAGCGAGGACGGCAATCTACAAAGGAATTAAATACTAATCCGTTAAGAACCGCGAATTTGGATAAAGCTCCACCAACACGACCCAAATTCAAAACCGTCAGGGATAACGACCGAGGACCGAGGACAGCTATGAATGTAAATGTAGATCCGACCAGAACCAAAAATTCGATGAAAGAACGATCTGCGAGTTCTAAAACCGCAACTTTAAAGGTTTTCTATGCAAACGCTCGTAGCATACGCAATAAATTTTCAGATTTAGAGGAACTAGTGTTTACAGAAAATTATGATGTGATTGGCATAACAGAATCTTGGCTCAATACACAAGATAGAGACTTTTTAGCAGAGTATTCACTTCCCGGTTATGTAATGTTTGAGAAAAGCCGAATAAATAAAAATGGAGGTGGCGTTTTATTTTATATCAAAGAAAGTCTTAACCCGACCCTCGTGTCAAAACCTCAAATTGTGAACGTCGACACATCTTTTGTGCTAATAAAGAATAATAAAGGTACAAAAATAATACTTGCGTTAATATACAGACCTCCAGCTCAATCAGTGCAAACTGACCGAGAAATTTACGAACAAATTGCAGATGTAAGTAACTCACAAGATACCGTAATTTTTGGCGACTTTAATTTACCTGTGACCAAGTGGGGCGATACTCTTACTTCACACTCCGGACATGACTTGTATACGAACTTGCAAGAGAGTTCGCTTTATCAATTTGTTCGAATGCCGACCCGTGGTAATAACGTTCTTGACATTGTACTTGCAACAAAAGAAGAATTGATAGAGAATTTGAATGTTGGTGATGAATTCAGTAACAGCGACCATCGTACGATAACTTTCACTTTAAAGTTTACTAGTAACGAACCAAATAGTAGCATCGAAAAAGTCCCTAATTTCAAGAAAGCAAACTTCCATAAACTTAGAGCTATGTTTAAAGAAACTGACTGGAGCTTTTTAATTAACAATAACGACATAAATACATCTTGGAAGTTATTCGAAACCACTTACCTAAAAGCAGTGCAAGACTGCATACCATCGAAAATACGGCGTCCAGGCCATAATAATAAGCCCAAATGGTGGAATAAAGATATTTCAAACTGCCTGCTTGCTAAAAAATTTGCTAATGATAGATTAAAATCCTCACAAAATTACGAAGAACGGGTGAAATTTGTAGAGCTACGACGCAAAGCCAAAAAGTTAATTAAGCAAAGTAAAAAGACCTTAGAGTTACATATTGCGAATCAAAGTAAAACAAACCCGAAAGAATTCTATAGTTATATCAGAAAGAAAAAAGTAGTTACTTCAACTGTTGGACCGTTAGTCGATGAAAAAGGAGAATACACCAAAGACGAAGTACAAATGAGTAATGCCCTCAATACCTTCTTTGCATCAGTTTTTACAACAGAAGACCTCAGTGATATCCCTACACCATTGCCGATTCAGATTGATAATTCAGATGTTCTAAGCAATATCACCGTTACAGAGAGAGAAGTATTGAATTGTTTAGATAAACTCAAGGTAAATAAAACGCCAGGACCTGATACAATCTCGCCTAGAGTTCTAAAGGAAGCTAAGAATGAGCTCTCCAAACCACTGACATTACTATTCAATAAATCCTTGCAGTCTGGAACTATGCCTGATCAGTGGAAGCTAGCCAACGTAACACCGATATTCAAAAAAGGCAGCAAATCCCTACCCAGTAACTATCGTCCAATTAGCTTAACCTCAGTTGTATGTAAAATGCTAGAAACGGTCATACGAGACAGACTCGTAAATCACTTAGAGGAAAATAACATACTTAAAGATACTCAACACGGCTTTCGTAAAAAACGTTCCTGTTTAACAAACCTCTTAGACTTCTTCCACGATATCCTCAACCTCTACGATGAGAGTAAAGCTGTAGATATTATATACCTTGATTTTCAAAAGGCCTTTGACAAAGTTCCCCACAAACGTTTACTGCTAAAACTAAAAGCGCATGGAATACAAGACGGTGTGTTGAAATGGATAGAAAATTGGCTCAGCAACAGAAAGCAAAGGGTAGTCATAAACGGTAAGGCATCTAAATGGACCAATGTAAGTAGCGGGGTACCCCAGGGATCGGTACTAGGACCAATTATCTTTCTAATTTACATCAACGACATAGATGAGGGTCTCACCTGCACAATCTCAAAATTTGCTGACGATACAAAAATTGCAAATAGCGTACTCTCAAAAGAACAAGTTGACGATATGCAACACAATCTAGATAAATTGTCATGTTGGGCCCAAATTTGGCAAATGAGTTTCAATGCGGATAAATGTAAAGTACTACATGTCGGATACCTAAATGAGAAAGCAAACTATTCGATGAATGGCACTCAGCTTAAGAATGTAAACAGAAAAACTGATCTGGGAGTAACAATATCGAGTAACCTAAAACCGAGTCAACAATGTTCAGAAGTTGTTAAGAAGGCAAACAAAATAATTGGCTTTATAGGCAGGTCATTTGAGCATAAATCCAAAGAAGTTATCCTAACCCTTTACAATTCCTTAGTTCGCCCTCTTCTGGAATACTGCGTTCAATCCTGGTGCCCTTATTACCAAAAAGATATAAACAAGCTAGAACGAGTTCAACGTAGAGTTACCAAAATGATACCTAGCCTAAAGAACAAACCATACGAAGAGCGTCTTAGAGAATTAAATCTATTTCCTTTAACCCAGCGCAGATTAAGAGGCGACTTAATTCAAGTGTTCAAAATCATCAAAGGCATCGACAATATGAACTGTAGTAAGTACTTCACTATCGACCAATCTAATTACACGCGGGGAAACGGTTGCAAAATTATTGGTAAATCTTTTAACTCGCACGAATCTAAGAATTTCTTCTTCAATCGAGTTGTCAACTTGTGGAATGGGCTTCCCCGAGACGTTATAGACTGCAGCACCGTTGATTCATTTAAATTCCGCCTAGACAAATATCTCGCATCAAACCCGCGACTGACTGCGTTTGTAAATGAATAACTTTATCCTCCCCTCAGTTACTAACCCATATGTCCCCTACTAACTTCCTAGTCCTGCCACGTTAGTGGCAGGGCAGTAGTTCCCTTTCCAATGTTCCCTTACCCACTCTAAACCACTGTTTGGACACTTGATCCTCAGTGTTTTGGAGGACAAGCAACCTAGAAGGGTCACTAGATCTGTTGTTGCTTGATTTCCTTTGTACTCCTTTGTACTGGGTGGTACGGGGTAAGAATGGGTTAGCAATAAGAGGGAAGAAGTTAGTGGTCAGTGGTACACAAACACACGCAGTTGACTTAATAACCTTTATTTTCCGACCCACAGTGAATTTGGGCAATTATTTGGGCCGACACTTATAAATTTCGAGACAATATTTGTTTGTGGTACAATAGGTCGTTACAATTGGGCACAGAATGTCAATGTATTGGCCATATGCAATATGGGCCTAGTTTACTAATAATAACATCAATACTTTAATACAATAATTAATACAATTGAGCACATTTATCAATATATTACGGTACTAAACAAACCTCAATAACTCTCTCTCTCATCAGATTCCAAGAAATAAACCTCGTTCACATGAAAGCGTGACAACAGAGAGAGAGAGAGAGAGAGAGAGAGAGAGAGAGAGCGTGAAGCTTGGGAGACCTGATATGGAGTAGGTGAGAGAAAAGCCTTTTAAATTGGAAACCGAAAGTGAGTACAAGTGAGAGGGGGATGGTATTGATTTGTAGTACCGGTACTTGTCGAGTGAGAAGGGAGGAGGGGAAATTGTTATAAAATGTAAAATATAGTGAATTTGGGGCGAGAGGGAAGTTAATTGGTAAATGTCACGTATGTAAGCGGAGGGGGGGGGGGGGGGGGGATATACAGTATATGGGAATATAATGACGTACCGGGTGTGTACAGTACATTATGTATACTACATAAAAAGGGAATAGGTATAATTTTACAAAGAAAACACTATTTTTAAAGAAAGGATTGTATATACTGTATATACAGTATATATATATATATATATATATATATATATATATACTGTATATATATTGTGTGTGTGCGCGAAGGGCGGTGCGCTCTTCGGTGCCACTAGCAAGAGTGGCGAACTCCACATAGGTAGGTGTGGGTTAGGCTAAGGGCCAGGAGGGGATGGGGAAGGGGTGGATGTGGTGGAGGGACATTACCACATCTAGGTCGGTAAGGGGGAGTGGAGGGTGGAAAGGGGAGGGAGGCGGAAGTCTAGGGTTGTTGGGTAAATTGTAGCAATACATCAGTGGCCAAGCTTCCACAAGGTGTATCGGGTTCACTGCGGGATAATTGGACCCATCATGCCAATTTTTTATTTCTTTAGATACCGGTATATTTGATATACCGTATTGTAGGCATCCCGATATTTGTTTAACGGTGCTTAAAACTGGCTCTGCGCGCCCCCCCCCCTCTCTCTCTCTCTCTCTCTCTCTCTCTCTCTCTCTCT
>CM064516.1:25747930-25760430 GCA_032716605.1 Paralithodes platypus
TGTATGGCATGCTCTATACTTTGTATTATTCAGATTCCTGGGCTTACATTCTATTAGTACGGTAACTCAAGACCCCCCCCCCCTCTCTCTCTATATATATATATATCTCTCTCTTCCTCCATTTTTTTTTTTTTTTAAGACCTCCGTCTACGTATTGTGATTTTTTTTTTATCCTCCGGCAAATTATGGGGTTGAGTGAGTGAAGGGGTGGGGGGGGGGGGGGGGGGGGGCAGTGAATGAAGGAGGATACATGTTTTTCATAATACGTGTTGCTAGCCCCAAACGCGCGAGCAACTGTGGCTTTCAACCATCCGACACGGGCGGGTGCCCGACCCCGAAAGGGGTTGAAATAGGGGAGCTATCCCCCCCCGCCAAAGGCGGCTTTCTAGGGCCTTTCCTAGGTGATGCTGAGAGGATTGGGTTCTAGTCATTTGGTGATGGGCTGGTCTATCAGAGTGAGAACTGAACGATCTCTGCCATACCCATAGCTTGTTCCTGTTCCTTTAACTTATATATTTTCTAGATCTCAAGTGACGGCGTCTTTTCCGTCGATTGACCTCCCAATCTACCAAGATTGGAAGCCAAAGCGTCACCTTTTTCCCTTGCCCCTCAACTTTCTCTTCATAATTGCTGAGGGGCACAGGGCCCTGGGTGGGGCTTTGGTTTCCCGGGCGTTTCCGCACCCTCCTCAGCTCCCCGCCATGGAGTGGCTTCGGTCACCCAGGCTTTATTGTGGTCGGCAGGGAGGGTTCTGTGGGGGCGCTCGATTATGGCCTTGGAATTGCTCGGGCCCTTGGGGCTGTTCGGCCAGGCAGCTAGGGGAACAACAACAACAACAACAAAAACCATCCGACACATCCCCTTTTATTTATGTGCATCACCCATGTTAAATACAAATAAAGTTTATTTACCTCCTTGTCCACATTACCCTACTTAGAAGATCGTCACCTTTTTGAGATCATGTTTATGTACATTATATATATATATATATATATATATATATTATATATATTATGAAGAAATACCAATTAACACGCCATTATTTTTATATCATTATTTCTACAAACGTTAAGGACGTTTGTAGAAATAATGATATAAAAATAATGGCGTGTTAATTGTAATTTCTTCATAATTTAGGTATAACTAGTAGGATAAGTAAATTTGCAGACGATACCAAAATGGGGAGAACAATTGATTCAGATAGAGATATAGAGTGCCTCCAAAGGGATCTAGATACCTTACACGAATGGTCAGTAAATTGGCAGATGAAGTTTAACATTGACAAATGCAAGGTATTAAAGATAGGGAAGATGCATACAAATGTTAAATATAAACTAGCTAATATGGAATTAGAAAACTCGAATTGTGAGAAAGATCTAGGTGTGTTTGTTAGTAATGATTTGAAGCCTAGACAACAGTGTATAAGCGTTCGAAACAAGGCAAACAGGATTCTCGGGTTCATCTCTAGGAGTGTGAGTAACAGAACTGCTGATGTTATCTTAAAACTTTACTTGTCATTAGTGAGACCCCATATGGATTATGCTGTTCAATTTTGGTGTCCTTATTACAGAATGGACATAGATTCATTGGAGAGAGTACAACGTAGAATGACAAAAATGATCCATACTATTAGAAATCTTCCGTATAAAGAAAGGTTGAAGAAATTAGTCTTACATTCGTTAGAGAGACGCAGAGTTAGAGGGGATATGATAGAGGTGTTCAAGTGGGTTGGTGGGATTAACAAAGGGGACATGACAAATGTACTAAAGCTCAGTGATAGCGAAAGAACTCGTACCAATGGTTTCAAATTAGATAAATTTCGTTTCAGAAAAAGATATAGGCAAATATTGGTTTGGTAACAGAGTTGTAGATGGGTGGAATGGACTACCAAGTGCTATAGTGGGATTAAAAGCGATAGGGAGCTTTAAGATAAAATTGGATAAGCATAATGGACGAGAAGGGTTGGGTGTGAAGGAGGATCAGCAGGGTTGGGCCAATCAGCGCTCTGCAGACTCCCATTTTCTTATGTTCTTATGTTCTTATAATACTATATCTACGTGTTTCAGTACTTCCATTTGACTATCATAGTGAGGTTGGGTTTAGTGTAACACTCAGTACATGTTCCTATATATGTACGCAGAGTGTGTGCTAAACATTTAACCTTCTTGATGGTACAGTGGTAGAGCACTGTCGTCCTGTTTGTGGATCCCGGGTTCGATTCCCGGTAGTTGCGATCATTCATTATTTATTAACCCTATACATCACATTGTGTAAGTGGTTAAATGTTAAGGACGTTTTTAGAAATAATTATATATATACATACAGTATATATTATGTATCAAGGGTTAAATTTATATATCTTCTCCCCTACCCTCCATCCCTCCCTCCCTTCCTCCTCCTTGGCTACATCCTCCTCCTCCTCCACCCCGCTGGCAAAGCCATCAGCTATTTGTTGTGTCACGCCAGGCTTAAACCAGCTTACAGGATTTTATACACTCATTAGTTCATTGGTTAGCCAACTTCAATTTATTATGCAGTGAGTAGATTTAACATGGTCCCAGATAAAAATATGTTTTGGGGCAAATTGTATCGGAGTCGTATTTATTTTACTATTTGCATCATATATTCTTGTACTGCATATGATTATTAAGGATTATGAGCTACACAAATACAGAATACCATCATATTAAACTTTTGAAGATAGCAATTATCGACTTAATAGATTTTTTTGTTTTACTCCAATAAATGTGCCGCTATAGCCCGAGTCACACTAGTAAACGTTATCGAGAATACAAACTACATAACAGAATCCAACCACATGATAGAACGTAAAGACAGTATGAAAGACCTTAGGGTGTTAACGTCTGATAATATGGAATTCAAAGAACATAACCAGGTTAAATTTGCAGCTGCGAAACGGCTAACGGGTTGGATTCTGCGTACATTTAAAACACGCGGTGAATTGCCTATGATAACGCTCTTCAAACCTCTAGTGCTACCGCGGCTTGAATACTGTAACGTATTAACATTCCCATACAAAGCAGGCGAAACAAATTATCTAGAGAGTGTACAAAGGAATTTCACCTCGCATATAAACTCGGTAAAACATCTCCACTACTGGGAGCGTTTAAGATCACTGAAACTGTACTCGTTGAAGCGTAGAAGAGAACGTTACCTAATAATATATACGTGGAAAATCGCAGAGGGTTTAGTACCAAACCTACATACCCCGATAGTCATGAAATTCAGTGATAGGAGAGGCTGGGAATGCGATATCCCCCGGATGCATAACAGGGATGTTATGGGCTCTCTGCGAGAGGGCTGATTATATCACACAGAGGCCCACGTCTCTTCAACAAACTCCCACAGCGTGTAAGAGTCATGAGGGGCGTCTTGTTAGACAACTTCAAGAGAGCCCTCGATGTCGAACTGCAAAAAGTGCCAGACGAGCTCATCTTTGCAGGGGAGCGTGCTGCCCCTTTGAACAGTCTGCTGCACCAAATCACCACCCAGAAAGAAGGGGCGACGCGCTCCTCGGTGCCACTAGGAAAGTGGCGAACTCAACCATGGGTGATAGGTAATATTATCGGAGTCAAATTTATCCTGCTATATTGAAGGGTTTGCTTTATCTATCTATCTATCGCCTGACGCCGTGATCCCCGAAGGGGTGGCCACGAACAAACCGCCCCCATGCACCTCTGTCCCCAGTCAGTCGACGCCCCTCCCCCCAACCAGCACCGCCTTCGTTCATGTAGTTCCTCACTCCATCCTTCCACCTCATATTCGGTCTACCTCTCCCCCTCTGTCCCTCCACCTCGCTCTCGTACACCCTCTTAGTCATTCTCTCGCTTTCCATACGTTCCATATGGCCGAACCATCTCAAGTTGTTCCTTTTCACACTTTCCAGCACATCTACCTCCACACCACACCTCCTTCTTACTTCCTCATTAGTCTGTCTATCCCTCCATGCTTTATACATTCTTGTAAATGCTGCACTATGAATAGTACCGTACACATTTTGTGCTAGAAGAATTGTGATGCAGTCTTAATGGAAGTAAACATTCAAAATTTGTCATGTAATACACTTTTTCTCGATAAATTATTTAGTCCTATATTGTGAGCATGGTTTATCTTTTGTTAATTATGAAAAAACCTTCTATTCAGTAGATATAGCAGGTATGGTGATATCATTACATGAACAAAGAATAACATAAACATGCCGGTGTGAGGTGCTAGAGTGACACCGTGACAGAGTGACAAGTTAAAACAGCCCATATGCCTTATATATAACCAAAATCAGTTAAATTATGACTGTATTTCGATATATTTTACTTAATGTTATTGTATTCGGGTAGGTTGGTTAGGTTAAGTTAGTAAATGCAATAACATTAAGTAAAAATCAACCGAAATAGAATCGTGGTTAGCGCCCCGGGAGTCGTTGCCTTCTATAAGTAGATTCTATACTTTATCCCACCATATATTGTTATTTATAGTTATTTTCTGCATTAGTATTATTGTAAGTAGTGGTAGGTTATGCTTGCTAAAGATATATCAAAATACAGTCGTGATTTAACTGATTTTGGTTATATATAAGGCATATGAGCTGTTTTAACCTATCACTCTGGTCACGATGTCACTCTAGCACCTCACACCGGCATATAAAGCTCTTAAAATGATGAATTTGCAAAGGGTACCGCCGTTGTCCAGTTACACCCAGTTACACAGAAGATAAACACTGACAAATTATTGTGCGTCGTTTAGTTTTCAGATTTTAAGACGTTCGGCCCATTAGTTTGGCGATTTTAATACCTTTCGCCCTATTTCGTTGTCAATATTAAGACCGTTCGTGCTATTTAGGTGTCGATTTTTTCCTGGCAAACAAAATCGACACCTAAATAGCACGAAAGGTCTTAATATTGGCAAAGAAATTGGGTGAAAGGTCTTAAAATTGACAAACTAATAGGGCAAACATAAACAAATTTGAAAACTACTGGGGCTAAACATGAGGGAGAAGGGGATCCAGAAAAATGGCCGATCTCCCCTTAACCCTTCCGGCCCGGGTGTCCTTTTAACAGGACGGCGCGGCAGATGGGCCAGAGCCCAGGTGTCATTAGAAAAGCCCTATGCTTGAAAGCGTGCTTTGAAATTCGCGCGGGCAAAATTTACTTTGCAGGGGCGATCGCAGCGCCACCAAGCCTCAACTACTACCGTTATCAGTTTCTACATGCCCGCCATAGCGAGTTATAGTGCAATCATGAATTCCGACGTGTCCGATTCTGTGCAACCTCCCGCGTGCCCCACTGCTACCCCGCTCGCAACATCGACGCCTGTTCCAACCGAGAAAAAAGCTCAACGAAAGAAAGTGAAGAAAGTGAAACGTTTGTTGAGTACAAGTGCTATACAGCGAGAACTTTTTGCCATTGAGTTGAGCAGTGGCGAAAGCTCGGTGGACAAAGAAAGATTTATTGAAAGTGGAGATGAAGTTGATGATTTCATTGGTTTTGGAAAGGACGACAATGTAGATTTATTTGTGGGGGGAGACAGTAGTGATGATCCTGATGTGGAAGTGGTTCAGGAAGGTGCTATTGAACTTCCAAGTGTGCTAGAGCCTAGGCCTACCCCTTTGCCATGTTTGGTAGGTCAGTCTAAGCCTAGCCCTATGCCTAGCCCTAGCCCAGGACCTTCCTCTTTGCCTTCCCGTACGCCCTTGAAAGTGTGCAAATATTTCTATAAACAATCTTTGGTGAAAAGTGCAGCTAAAAAAGCACGCAGGGCAGCAGCAGAAAAGGCTAGGGAAGCGGAAGACAGTGATAGTGACGCCGACCCTGGTCTAGTAACCACCCGCATTCCTTTGTCCCGACGCCTTGACCCGGGACCCCGCGTGGGTCACCCACAGTCCTCGGCTTCATCTCTCCCTCAGGATGACCAAAGGGCCTCTACAAGTGGTATTAGTGGTGTGCCACAGCCCTCAACACACCGCAGAGCATTATTTGATGCGGAGAAGCCCTCGGCTCGCCACAAAAGGAGCCCAACTCCCGAGGCTGAGGCTCCCATTGTTGAACCTCCCGCGCCCCACGCCGCCGACGCCTGGTCACTTCTTCACCAGAATTGTCTCCTGAAGAGGATGCTGACGACCCCAACATTGCCCCAGATGACCTGACGTCACCTGAGGAGGAGGAGGAGGAGGAAGAGGAAGAGGAAGTCCTGACAAGCCTAGTTAGAGGGCGAGGTCGTCGACGTGGTCAGCCTGCCGACGCCGATGCCCCTGGGCCTGGGCGTGGGCGTGGGCGTGCAGGGCGTCCGCATGGGCGTCCGCGTGGCCAAGGGAGTGTGCCAGGGCGTCCAGGGCGTGTGCCTGCTGCAGCTGCACGTGCTCGATCATCCGACCTGTTTGTGTGGACAGATGGGGCGGATTTTGAGCCAGATTGTCCTGCCTTTGATGAGGTACAGGTTGGTTCCGAGGTGTCACCAGCATATCCCTGTAGCCCAGATGCTACCCCAGTGAACTTTTCTGTGGCTTTTTTGACAATGAAGTCATGGAATACCTCGTCGAAGAGACAAATAACCACCATGCTATCTGTGCCAACTTTCTTGGGAGGAAGACCAGTGCCAAGATGGTGGCATGGAGAGATGTCACTGTGGCAGAAGTATATGTGTTCTTGGTACTCACAATGCTGATGACACATATAAAGAAGCACGTTCTGGCCGATTACTGGATCACTGGCGACCTCATAACGACTCCAGCATTTGGCAAGTACATGTCCAGGGACAGGTACTTCGACATCCTCTCCTAGGGGTGTCTCTGGTGATAGCTGTCCCCCTGGTATCTGAAAGGGGTGTGGTTCCCCTGTAATAGGGGTGTCTCTGGTGATAGCTGTCCCCCTGGTATCTGAAAGGGGTGTTTCCGGGTAGATGGGACTCGATAGCCTTGGCGGGCAACCTATCTAGGGGAAAAAAAAACTACACAAATTACCGATGGGCGACACGCTAATCGGTGCCACTTACAGGTGGCGATTTTTATAACAGATAACAGATATCTCCACCTGTCAAACAACATTGCACTCCACACGCCCGACCCATTATGGAAGATCAGGAAGGTGTATGACATGATGCGTCATCGCTTTTCCACCTACCTGATTCCGTTCCAGAAGATGTGCCTGGATGAGTCTCTGGTCCTGTTCCGTGGAAGGCTGCATTTCAGGCAGTATATCCCGTCCAAGAGACACCGCTTCGACATCAAGCTCTTCGTCCTCTGCGACTGCAAGACGGGATATGTGCTGGACTTTATGGTCTACAGCTGCCGTGGTGGCGAAATTGAGACTGACCCGCTCATTGGTTTTGGCGGCGCTGTAGTAAAGAAGATGATGGAGAGGTATTTCTATAAAAAACACATCCTCTACACCGATAACTATTACACGTCGCCTATCCTGGCCAAGTACCTCCATGAACGCAAGACCAGAACTGTCGGCACAGTCAAGGCCATGAGGAAGGGCATGCCATCATACCAAATGAAGACCAAGAAGACTGACATCTTCCATAAGAAGAGTGGCCTCATCCTCTCCATCCACTGGGATGACCAGTGAAAGGTCAACCTCCTCACCACAAGCCACAAGGCCGAGATGGTCGCCACAGGGAAGGTGGACCGAAGAACCAAAAACCCCGTCGTGAAACCAGCTGCTGTCCTGGATTACAACCTAAATATGCGCCTCGTCGACAAGTCCGACATGCAGATGGGCTTCATCGACTGCCTGCGAACATCTTGCAGGTGGTACAAGAAATTTATCCTGCATACGGTAGATATGTCGGTCCTCAATGCCTACAACATCTACCATCTGAGGACTCAAGGAGCCACGAAGTAAGCCTGCGGAAGTTCCACAAGCAGGTGATACTTGAGCTTCTGGCTAAACATACGGGTACACCAGGGAGGCCACTACAAGGACCAGGCATGCTGGACAGAACGGGGTGTGCTGAATTTTTCAGGAAGCACCAGCTCAACGCCCTTCCTTTCAAAGCACCAGGTAGTAAAGTCAGGAATCAGAAGAGGTGCTATGTGTGCAGCCACACAACTAGAAGACCACGCAAAGCCACAAAAACCACTTGGGAATGCCTCGAGTGTCGAGTGGGACTGTGTGCTGGCACCTCCTTCAACGACTTCCACACTCTAGTAAACTTTTTAAGTGAAAGTGACAACAGTGAAAGTGACACTCAAATGTAGGCTAAGAATAATAATATAACTAAGTATAAGTGAAAAGGACACACATAAGTAATAATAAGTGCCTTCATAACAATATGAACAAGTGAAAGTGACACTAAAATATATATTTCTAACAATAAATAAGTGAAAATTACACTATCAATAAGCCTAGTCCAGTGAAAGTGACACTATAATAATAATAAAACTAAGTATAAGTGAAAGTGACACACATAAGTAATAATAAGTGCCTTCATAACAATATGAACAAGTGAAAGTGACACTATATATATTATTAGCTTACCTAACAATACATAAGTGAAAATGACACTATCAATTACCATAGTCCAGTATAAATAATAATAACTACTATAATAATAACAATAAAACTAAGTATAAGTGACAGAGACACAAATAACTTCATAAAAATCACTTTATTGAATGAAAATAACATAATAACTATAATAAATGTCATAATAAACAATAAAACACTATAAAATCGCTTCCCGGCATAATTGCGGGTGGAGCGACGAGTGCAACTGGGCGTCATAGCCGGGGCCGCGGTTGAGTGTTCGGACGCGCCGAGGTAAATACGCGGCAAAAGTTACCTCTACTTCCATCGCCATAACTCCGGAACCAGTTGAGCTAGAGAGCTCTACTCAATGTCATTCTACGCGGCAAGGTAGGGCGCACATTTTGACATATCTTTGATTAATGTAGGTAGTATATTAAGCGAGATTAGCCTTAGTTTACTTTTGTTGTTTTTCAGCCAGATCGCCCGGGTACGACCTCCGTCCTTATGTAAGGCAGCCCGGGCCGGAAGGGTTAAGGACCTTTCTTTATCTTTTGTCCTTGACAAATAACCAATGCTGAAATTAATGAGAAGACATGGCTTATATTTATGTATTTTCAGGTCCTCTGATTTTCCTGTATACTAGACAGATGCTAATGTTGACATTCTTGATCGAGGACATGACTTTTAATTGTTACTCTGTTCAAATCATGATCACTCCACCACTCCAATTATGGGGGACCCGCTTGCTTGACCTTGACCTAGTGTTGAGGTGGTGGGTAAAGAGGGTTGCAGAGAGGGGGAGGATAGAGGGGGCATTGCAGGTTCGGGGTTGTCTAGCGATGATAAAAAAGGTGACCATGACAATTACTCAAGACTATTGTAATCCTGACCAACCCACCACTACTTTAATAGGTCCTATGTGTGCGTGGGACCTAGCATGACCTTGACCTAGTGTTGAGGTGGGGGGGGGGGGGGGGGGGGAGTGTGCAGTGCAGGTTTGGAGTGTCTGGCAGCCGCAGTGCCCCACCCATTTACAGGGAGAATCCATTATATTTTAAGGTATCGACATATTGCCTATTTTGTAAATTGTAAAGCCACATTATACATTTATACTAATTAGGGCAGACTTGCCCATTCGTATTCAGTGGTCCTATTAATACGTGAAATTGATAGTAAATACTATATTAGTATATACTATATTATATTAGTATAGAGTTCGATTAATATATTTCGTATCAACATGTGCAATAGTTACAGTACATTTTGACACCAAATTTTACACTTTAAAGTCAACTAAATTTATATTTATTTGATTTACTGGATATCGCATACTAATTAGTTTATCACGTACAGTCATGATGCATAAATGACGACGTAACCATTTGAATCAGTATCGAACGCAAACAATACACTGCAACTGGTGTAACTTTATTATATGCTGAGAACTGTAGACACATAGACACTTGAATTATGAATCTAAATCTACTTATATTTGTATTTAATTTAATCGATACCGTGTACGTACGAATAGCCTGTAGCATCCACACTGTAATTAATCAATGGTATGACAAGGGTAATTTAAAGTGTCCATAATACCTGTAGTCTACCAAAATAAAGGTATGTATGCAGTACTTAACCCATATAATTCAAGGCATCTGGTCTGTTTGAGCCCGAGAACTTTCAGTCTTCTACTGTACTTCTCACTTCTCAGCTTTTTCTTGCTCTGTCCAATTACTCTTCTTTCCTATTTTACTCCAGCCATCTGGTCTGGTCTGGTCGGTGTCCTATTTTACTCTAGCCATCTAGTCTGGTCTGGTAGGTTAATGACGATCAATATAACCAATACCTATATACCCTTGTCATATCCATTGTATTTTTCACAGTGCACCGTATTACCATATAAACATTTGTATATTACTTATTTTCAATCATTACTTATCAAAATCATATACCAAGACTTCAGATACCTCCGAACGATTTATACACAGGTTATTCACTAGGCTATTTAATCCAATTGTGTTTTGGTTTTGGTTTTTTCACTCCATTATGTTGATGGTTATAAGACGCTTCATCCCATTCAGGGTGTCGATTCTCTTCTGAATGGCGATAGTGAGCCTGCAAAGTTCAGGAAACCGGTTTTCACCGGGACACATTTCTACTGTAAAATAGATACCGGTACCATAAATTGAACTTGAAAGGGGTCTTGGGTCGGGTTTTATTAGCTTGAATGGGGACTGGGGAAGCGTTTATCTATTTATTTATTATTATTATTATTATTATTATTATTATTATTATTATTATTGTTTAGGGGGCAGACTAATATACATTTCTTGAAAATGGCAAAAACAATAAAAACCGTCGATGATGATGATAATAATACTAATACTAATAATAATAATACCAATAATAAATTCCCAAACAGAAGCTATATCATAGTCCACGTCGTCTGCTGTGCTTAGTTATTTATGCCATAGGTACACTAGGATGCCATAGTATCTAGCCCACTCATAACAACTCCTGGACCCAGTATGTTTTCCTTCATGCTATTATATCTATCTGGATATATTATTGGATTTAACTACCTGTTCAATAAATAGTATATATATTTTTGTAATTGATTTATTAGATAATATACTCATAAATTGGTTTCCAGATATATACTTCCATAGTTAGAAATAGGTGAAGGCTCTCTGCGAGAGGGCTGGTTATCACACAGAGGCCCACGTCTCTTCAACATACTCCCACGGCGAGTAAGAGACATGAGGGACATCTCGTTAGACAACTTCAAGAGAGCCCTAGATGTCGAACTGCAAAAAGTGCCAGACGAGCCCATCCTCGCAAGGGAGCGAGCTGTCGCTTCAAACAGTCTACTGCACCAAATCACCACCCATAACGAAGGGCGTCGCGCTCCTTGGTGCCGCTAGAAGAGTGGCGAACACATCAAAAGGTATCAAAAGGTAAGGAATACTTATGCCTAGGTTAGAGACTATGGCATGTTGGTGTTAGCGTCGCAGGTGGTGGTGGTGTTAGTGTTAGCGTCGCAGGTGGTGTTGGTGTTAGCGTCGCATGTGGTGGTGGTGTTGGTGTTAGCGTCGCAGCTGGTGGTGGTGTTGGTGTTAGCGTCGCAGGTGGTGTTGGTGTTAGCGTCGTAGGTGGTGGTGGTGTTGGTGTTAGCGTCGCAGGTGGTGGTGGTGTTGGTGTTAGCGTCGCAGGTGGTGGTGGTGTTGGTGTTAGCGTCGCAGGTGGTGGTGGTGTTGGTGTTAGCGTCGTAGGTGGTGTTGGTGTTAGCGTCGCAGGTGGTGGTGGTGTTGGTGTTAGCGTCGCAGGTGGTGGTGGTGTTCGTGTTAGCGGCGTAGGTGGTGGTGGTGTTGGTGTTAGCGTCGCAGGTGGTGGTGGTGTTGGTGTTAGCGTCGCAGGTGGTGGTGGTGTTGGTGCTAGCGGTGTAGGTGGTGGTGGTGTTGGTGTTAGCGTCGCAGGTGGTGGTGGTGTTGGTGTTAGCATCGCAGGTGGTGGTGGTGTTGGTGTTAGCGTCGCAGGTGGTGGTGGTGTTGGTGTTAGCGTCGCAGGTGGTGGTGGTGTTGGTGTTAGCGTCGCAGGTGGTGGTGGTGTTGGTGTTAGTGTCGCAGGTGGTGGTGGTGTTGGTGTTAGCGTCGCAGGTGGTGGTGGTGTTGGTATTAGCGTCGCAGGTGGTGGTGGTGTTGGTGGTAGCGTCGCAGGTGGTGGTGGTGTTCGTGTTAGCGGCGTAGGTGGTCGTAGTGTAAATATAACTGAAGGAATTAACTGAGATCTTACAAAAGCTATGGTGGCAGGTGAAAATATTGACGGTCCTTTCTCTGATAAGTCATAACCACCATCATCACTACCACCACCAGTATCACCTTTTATAATCACCAATAACATTATCACTATCACCACCATCATCATCAACACAACCAGCATTAACACCATCATTAGTATCTTAAATATTAAACCGAATGTAATCAGTATACATGTGCGTATATACTGTGTGTGTGT
>CM064516.1:25762930-25772930 GCA_032716605.1 Paralithodes platypus
CTCTCTCTCTCTCTCTCTCTCTCTCTCCCTCCCTTCAAATTGATTATGTAGGCTACCGTAATAGATTCGGTACAAACAAAAGTTTTCCCGGCCAAAGGCCTGATTCCGTTAAATTGCAGGGTCGCTTTAGCTAGCCCAAGCAATAATCGTCACCTGAATGAGGTAAAGTGTCATAGGCTATATTCGCCAAACTAATGAGATTCAACGTCATAAAATATTACACTAACAGAGTGAAACAGGAAGAGTCCCAGGACTCCCGCCTCCCAGCAGTAGAGTTAACCCTCTCACATCCTGACGCGATTTTTGAGCCTATTAGGGATACTTTAAAGCCTTTGTTACCGTCAGGGGTATCTATAAACCTTTAGTTTGTTTACTTCAACCTCTGCAGTTGTCTTTGAGTTAGCTGTGGGCAGAAAAATAATTTTGGAGAGGTAATTATAACAGTGAGAGTAATCTATTTCTTATTGCTAATCTGGCAACCTCTGCGTCCTATGGTCGTGAGAGGGTTAAGGGGGATCACCTGCTTTTTGTATCTCCTTTTCTCCCTATCTCTGGCTTGTATCCATTCGGCACCATTTAGCCTACTGTTTTAAGACATTTATCCCCATCCAGATGTCGATTTATTCCTGGCGAGCCAGCATTATATGGAGAAATCCGGCTTCGCCGGAGACGTTTTTCTATCGAAAAATTAAAAAATTTAGCCTGCTGACAAAAATATTACAACAAAAAATATGCTGGCTCGCTACCGCTCGCCAGAAAAAAAATCAACTGGATGGGGATAAACATCTTAAAACAGTAGGCTGAATGGGCCGAATGAATACAACCCAGAGAGAGAGGGATATAGAGAAAAAACTCCAAGGTGGGCCCCTTTAAGGTGTAGTGTGTAAGTGATAGGAGTTGTGTGAAGTTGTTTATGGTTAGTAATGTGACTGGTACACATAGTCACCATCATAGTGAAATGTATCAATTATAAAGTATTGACGGTGAGAGGTTATTGGATCACGGGAGCAGAGAGACTTTCAAATTAAGTCCTCTGTATTTAGTCATTATTATTTAACATTAATTAAGGGTTGAAGTTATGCTCCATAGTTTATATTATGCCCCTGGAAGGGATTAAATAGCAGAGACATTAAATGAAAGCATAATTTCTAGATTTATTAGCTACAGTTTATTATTTGGATTTTGTTTTTATTCTGTTTAGTTTTGTCCGCCTATATAAGCAACTCTACGGACCTAACTAGCCTAGTCTCGTTTTCTAACTCTGGGTTTGCTGTTAATACTGTATTTTCAAAATTACCATACAGTAGATGAACATCCTTGGATAAATCAGTTGAGGAATTACTTTGCCACATTAAATGTATTACCGGTATGCAGTTTGTGTCCTACAATTGTGTAATGGAGTAAATACTTGAGTAGTTTACTTCATGGAATATTTACAAAACACACACACTCTCTCTCTCTTTCTTTCTTTTGGTGTTTGTAATCGGAAATTTACCGAAGACAGCTTGGAGAGATATACTGTTAAAGTTTGCCTTGCCTTTAACCAGAGTAAAGAAAGGAAGGTAAAACATTTGTATACTGTTTAAGTTTGCCTCTCCTTTAACCAGAGTAAAGAAAGGAAGGTAAAACATATGGGTGTGAGACTTTTATAGGAAGCTTAACACGTAAAGGTCCATTGGTACCGGTATCATATTTAATTCTTAATTTATTTTTATACATCGATTTGGTACAATATGATGAGCATATAGCTAAAGAACAGGCACTTTACATATATATATATTTATATCTATCTATCTATATGCCCAATCACCATTTTGGGGGTAGCCGACTCAAGACAGAGCAAGAACAGGGAAAACACAAAAACAACATAAAACAACAAATATATATTTATCCCAGTAAAATTATGTTAATCACTTTTTTGTTAATAATGTTTCTGTCCCAAATTAAGTCAAATATATTCTCCGACTAGCCAAAAACTTTTTCATCAATAACAAATGTTCTGAACTTTCAAACTCTAGCTCTTCCCAAGCTTTCTGACATCTAGCTAAAAACTTCTCCAACAATTTTACTTCCTCATCTTTTCCTCCTCTTTTCAACTCTTGATGGCAGCACTGTCACATCTTCCTCTGACAAAGCTAATCTCTTTGCTCAAACTTTCGCTAAAAACTCCACCTTGGATGAATTCTGTGCTATTCCTCCCTCTCCACCTCTCGCTTACTTATTCCTAAGATCATAATCTCTTCTAAGGATGTACTTACTGCCCTCTCTGGGCTTAATACTAAGAAGGCATACGGACCGGATGGTGTTCCTCCTGTTGTACTAAAAAACTGTTCTTCCGTGCTGACTCCCTGCCTATGCAAATTATTTCGTCTCTGCCTTTCCTCTAACGTCTTTCCTTCTTGCTGGAAGTTTACTCTCATTCAACCTGTCCCAAAGAAGGGTGATCACTCTCAACCCTCCAACTATCGTCCAATTGCTCTCATTTCTTGCATCTCTAAAGTTTTTGAAACTATTTTTAACTCAACATTTCTTAACCCCTTGAGTACCAGAGCGACGCACGTTATGCGTTGCCTATGTATGTAACGCTGAACCCCAGTGACGCAAAGGTTGCGTTTGCCTTAATTACTCTTGTCCTATGGCACCCAGAGGGTTCAGATTTGTATTGGAACTACTTTAGGATCCCACGGAACAATACCGATGGTGGGCAACCCTCCAAGTCCAGCCGCATGCCTGCGGGCGCACGCGGGAGTGATCCCCCATGTTAATTGTGACTCCACCGCCCGCTAGGACCCCTAAATGACCTAGATGAGCAATTTTGTTTTCTTCATTACTAACCCATCACATGTGTTTTCAGAAAAGATAAAAAATAAAAATGACGAGGGCGTCCAATTTTTACATAGGGGACTATAAGAGCTTTAGATTGGTACTTCACAATTGAAAATCGGTCAATCAGTTTTCAAGTTATGTTCAAATTAGTGGCTAAGTCAGTACTAAACAAATCTATCTTGTCCTACAAAACCCCATGTATCATAATTGTTTAGCATTCCATCAACTCACAGGCGGAGTTTCTTTTATTTAGCCGAGTACGTTTTTATTATTGTATCTAATTATGAAATTAAGCAATTAAGTGATTAGGTAATTTTGTTTCTATTTTGTTCGACTTGGACGAGATGCTGTTCCCGAAAGGGGAGTGGTAAAAAAAATAATGATCGGACATTTTATAGAACTTTTCAAAATCTTTCGGTTGGTAGATCAATGATTCTCGTACGACCAATAGTTTTGGATCTCGAAGGTCAATAACTTACTTTTCCATAAACAGCTCCCAAAGTTGGGTGAATAGGAGCGTGACTCATGACCGTTCTTATCATTACCTCATACTTGACTGGGGCTGGTGTACACACATAGCTCTTTCTATCTCAGTGGGATTACTAGATGGTGCAATTTAAAAAGAGCGATGGATTACCCACATTTTTTTTTAGATAACCTCAATTTGTATATATTTATAAGCGGATTTCAGCTAAAATACTTCAGGGCCGTGAAGAGAGATGTTGGATGGTGATTTTTCAATATATTCTATATTTTATTTATTTCACCACAACACCAAACACCTCCTACCTACCTAAGGTCACCTAAGGTTGTGTTCGCCACTCTCCTAGCAGCACCGAGGAGCGCGTCGCCCCTCGTTGTGGGTTGTGTTTTGGTGCAGCAGACTGTTTGAAGAGACAGCACTCTCCCTTGCGAAGATGGGCTCGTCTGGCACTTTTTGCAGTTCGACATCGAGGGCTCTCTTGAAATGAATGGAAGCATATCATTATGTGATCCATTAATATTTAACCAGGTTTACCTCCCACTCCTATTCTTTCCAACTCTCCAATCCAAGAATTAGTAAATCTTTCTTCTACTCAATTAGTGAACTCTGGAACTCTCTTCCACAAGCAATCTTTCCTTCATCCTATGACTTAAACTGCTTTAAACTTTGTGTGTCCAGGCATTTTGACCGCAACATTCCTTGAATTTGGCTCTTTGTCACTCTTTTGACTCTGGGGGGAGACACTTGTTATTGGCAACCTGTCTTTTGTCTCCTTCATACAAATAAAAATAAAATATAAGCTAAGATTCCACTTTTTATATCAAAATTGAGGAAATATATATTATTATTTCGTTTTTTATAATTAGAGAATTAAGGAGAGAGAGAGAGAGAGTGTGAGAGTGAGTGAGTGAGTGAGAGTGAGTACAAAGGAAAACAAGCAACAACAGGTCAACACACAGAGGCCCACGTCTCTTCAACAAACTCCCACGGCGAGTAAGAGACATGAGGGACATCTCGTTAGACAACTTCAAGAGAACCCTAGATGTCGAACTGCAAAAAGTGCCAGACGAGCCCATCCTCGCAAGGGAGCGAGCTGTCGCTTCAAACAGTCTACTGCACCAAATCACCACCCATAACGAGGGGCGTCGCGCTCCTTGGTGCCGCTAGAAGAGCGGCGAACACATCCAAAGGTATCCAAAGGTAAGGCTACCCCTCGAGGTTACTTGCCCTCCCGAACACTGTTGTTCCAAGTGTTGCAACAGTATTTCAAAGATAATGTGGGAAAGATGTGAGAAGGAAGTGCTGCCCTGGGGCTTAGTCCATGGCAGGGAAAATAATATTAAGATCTATTAGGTTATTGAACGAACGCTACTAAAGAAAATATTTATTCAATTACAAATGCAGTCAACTTTGGGTTCAGGGCAAGGTGCTTGTCTAGGCGAACTTTGAAGGATTCAACGGTGTTGCAGTCTAAGACATCTCGGGGAAGCCCATTCCATAAGTTGACGACTCGATTGAAGAAGAACTTCTTGGATTCGTTAAGAGTTGAATGATTTACCAATGATTTTGAAGCCATTTCCTTGCGTATAGTTTGATCGGTCAATCGTTAAATATTTACTACACAGAGAGAGAGAGAGAGAGAGAGAGAGAGAGAGAGAGAGAGAGAGAGAGAGAGAGAGAGAGAGAGAGATAGAGAGAGAGAGAGAGAGAGAGAAGAGAGAGAGAGAGAGAGAGGAGAGAGAGAGAGAGAGAGAGAGAGAGAGAGAGAGAGAGAGAGAGAGAGGGAGAGAGAGAGAGAGAGAGAGAGAGAGAGAGAGAGAGAGAGAGAGAGAATATGTAGCAGGGAAAGAGTGGCAATAGAGAAATAATAAACAAGGATCTTTTTTATAGAATGGAGGGAGGGGGAGATAGTGATAGGGGGTAGTTATTGAGAGAGAGAGAGAGAGATTGATTGATTGATTGATTGATTGATTGATTGATTGATTGATTGATTGTTTGATTTTCAGCAATAAAAAGTGAATGATAAGTCCGGTAGTGGTACATGAAATGCACTCTTCCCTCAAAGAGTGTAGATTACTACATTTTATGCACACCAACAATTTACTTAGAACTGTGACCTTGGCCTTTGTAGTAAGTTATTACGATGAACATTATTATCCCTGATTATTACGAAATTTACTGCACATGTCTTTGAAAACTACGAGTAAGGCAAATGTGGAACTGATTAAATTAATGTACAGTAGAACATGTGGTACAGGTGTGTGCGCGTGTGTGTTAGAAGTTGGTGCTTGGGGCAGTATTTTTCCTTCTATTTTCTTACATTTTATTTCAAATGTGTTTGCAAAAGTTTGATGATACAGATAATTCCTTCTTTATATGTACTACAACGAGTTATAAAGAGTTTGACTTAAAATAAAATCAAATATCCACACAAAATTCAGCTCCATATTTATGGACCTGATTACTATTCTTTCTGTTTTGTCTAGACTCTCATTTTAATATACTTGTAATGACCATAGACGTGGAATTGATTGTTTATTTAAATATATATTTTTGAAAGGATGAATTTAATATTGAATTATGACAAACACTACTGCCGAAGTGGCAGGTAAATAACACTGGCGTGATCATCGGAATAAGAAAAGAAAAACCTCCCCTCACACTGCCTGGCCAAATTAGCCATTATCGTCCGGTAACATTTACATCTCACATCACCAACATTTTTGAAAGAGTGTTACGAGGAAAAATCTCTAAATACCTGAATATGGAAGAAAATGGGCTTCACAACACAGGACAACACAGGTTTAGAGCAGGAAGATCATGTCTCTTGCAGCTTCTAGAATAGTATGACAAAGTCCGAGATGCCCTGAAAGAAAACAAAATGTAGATGTCATATACACAGATTTTGACAAAGCATTTGATAAGTGTGATCATGGAATTATAGTAGCCTACATATACTGAGAGAAACAGTGATCACTGCAGAGGAGGGGAGAATGATTCACAACTTTCTCATTGACAGAAGACAAGTAGTAAACCAGGCAGTTTCGGAAGGTTTGGATGTTAAAAGCTCTGTTCCAAAGGGTACAGTGTTACCCGGTTTACTCCTCCTCATGGCTTATTCTATTTAGTGATAGACTTTTTTTTTTTTTTTTTTATAGACCTCCGTCTACGTATTGTGAAAAACCTGTTATCCTCCGGTAAATTACGGGAGTGAGTGAGTGAAGTGAGAGACAGTGAATTGTATGATGGATAGGCCTACATGTTTTTCATAATACGTGTTGCTAGCCCCAAACGCGCGAGCAACTGTGGCTTTCAACCATCCGACACATCTCCTTTTATTTGTGTACATCAAACATGTTTAATACAAATAAACTGTAGATGCTAATGTACAGTAAAGCTGTGTCTCATCATCCACAGATAACAAAATTAAGTGCGAATAACCACAAGAAAAGACAAAGAAACGTTGCAAGCTGACATGAACACAGTATTGCAGTGGACCAAAGATAATAACATGCAATTAAATGAGGAGAAATGTCAGCTGATAAGATAAGAAGGGTGTGCCTGGAAGTGTAAAAATAAGAGAGGAAACGAAGAAATAAATGCAAACACAAGCTACATAACAGAGTCACTTCTGCCAATCCCACGAAAAACAGATGCTAAACGTCTTGGTGAAATAATGCCAGAAAGCATGTCCTTCAAAGAACGTAATTATGCCAAGTGAGTAGCGGCTAGGAAACTGGCAGGTTAGATACCTACCTAAGATCACCTAAGGTAGAGTTCGCCACTCTTCTAATGTTACCGAGGAGCGCGCCGGCCCTCATTCTGGGTGGTAATTTGGTGCAGCAGACTGTTCGAAAGGGCAGCACGCCCCCCAAAGAAGATGGGCTCGTCTGGCACCTTTTGCAGTTCGACATCGAGGGCTCTATTGAAGTTGTCTAACGAGATGCCCCTCGTGTCTCTTACTCGCCATGGGAGTTTGTTGAAGAGACGCAGTCCTTTATGTGATAACCAACCCTCTCACAGAGAACCCATAGCACCCTGGTTATTCATCCGAGGGATATCGCATTCCCAGCTTCTCCTATCACTGAATTCCATGACTATCGGGGTATGTAGGTTTGGTACTAAACCCTCTGCGATTTTACTACGCACTCAAAGACACGAGAAGAACGGCCAATGATAACGCTTTTCATCATTTGGTGGTCCCATGACTGGAGTATTGCAGTGTGTTAACATCGACACACAAAGCAGGAGAAATATACAAAATAGAGAGTGTTCACATCCCACATCAGCTCGGTAAAACATTTTTACAACTGGGATCGACTGAAGGCTCTTAACCTCTATTCACTGGAGCGGAGTAAAGATAGATATTTTACTATTAACACAGGGAAAGTCTAGTGCCAAACCTGCACACTAAAGTATTATGGAAGTGGAGGGACAACGTGGGATAGGAAATGTAATATCCCACCCCCCAAAGTGTAGGGGAGCTCTGGGCACACCAAGGGGACGCCTGGCTGACCTCTCAAAGTTGACATAGGGAGTGTGACAGTCAAAGGTTTGTGTAGAAATACAACCTCCTATTTATAGGCGACTGTGGTAGAAGACATTGTAGTTTCCCCCCTCCCCCCTCTTTCTCTATCTATCTGTCTGTCTGTCTGTCTATCGATTTGTCTATCTATCAATCTGTCTGTCTATCCTATCATTCTATCTATCTATCTTTGATAAAAAGTTGCCGGATTAAGTGCTCACGTTATTCAACCTTAAGAAATAAGAGAATAAAAACCCGTCCCTGTCCTAAATAGGGGAAGACTGGCTATGTGTGAAATGTAGAGCAAGGTAACTCTATCCACCACTCCACCGTTTTGACCGTAATATGGTTAGGCTTACCCTGCACATTCCACCTGCGTCACACGTTTTCACACACTCTCAATACACACACACACACACACACACATATATATATATATATATATATATATATAAAAAGGAAGCAATTGCAGGGTTATATAATTGGAACATGTTATAAGCTCTAATGACAACAGTCAACAGTACAAACTAAATTTATCTTAAATTAGGTAAATTGAAATCCCCCAACCACAGGATGTTAGGGGATGGGGCCCTCAACTTTTCTATTGCAGTTTTGATCTTATCAAGCTAGGTTTTGAACTAATGAAGTGAGGCATCTGAGGGTCTGTATGTAAGGATAACTGCCAGGTTTAGGCTTTCTATTATTAGTTATTACCCCCAGTATCAAGTACTTTTCAACAACACACAAATCAACCCTTCATCTCATGTCACCTTAGTCCTCGTCCTTCACCTCCTCGTTTCCTTCTTCCACCCACATCTTCCCTCCTCCTTTTCATCCTCCCATGTTCCTTTCTTCCCCCCCCCCCCCTTTCCTCCAGTTTCTTCCTTTGTCCTCCGTAATCTTCGTTATTCCTTTCTTTTACTTCATCATCATCTTTTTCTTTTTTTATTTCCTCTTCCGTCTTTTAGCCTATTTATCATCTTCATAATTATTCTCTCCTTCTTTCCTTTCCTTTTTCTTTCTTCTTAATCTGTCTTAAAATCCCTAGCCCAAGATTGTCAAGTCAGCAAGGCAATTCGAATAATGAGAGGCTTAACAATCACAAAATCAATAGCGACAGTGGGTGTGTGATTTTCTTTTTTGATTTACGTGTCTTTTAGCATCAACTTCTTTAATGTTTCAATTACTTCCACTACTAAAGTTCATCTTCCCTTTTTGCCTCCGTTGCGAACCAATGCTAAGCTTATTACCGCTCTTCTTATCATTGAAGAATACTTCTTGTTGGACTCTTATCAACCTAAAGAGTTGTCAGGGGTTGAGAAAGAGAGTGGAAGGAAAAGGGTTTGAAGCGGCTGGGTTACTGCCGTTCGACAGAAACTAAGGGTGATCTGCTACGCAGGTTTCTTCACTTTCCTCATATTATTTTTGTTTTTAGCTTCTTATTTTTATTCCTACGTTATCAGGTCAGCAAGGGAGGTCGAATAATGATTTCCTTATCCGTCTTCTAGCCGTAACTTTTTCCTTTCTTTCGACCTATTATACTTCATCTGCTGTTATTGTGGTTCTCATAAATATTTTTTGTATTAGTTTTATTATTATTATTAATATCATTACTCTTAGTTTTTGTTGTGATTAATATAATTACCAGTAGTAATAAGCCTGGAACAAGTGGAGTGTTTTAGATATCTAGGAGGAGTGATAAGCAGGTACACAGGCGTGGGAATAGAGGTAAGACAGAGTGTGTGAGGTAAGGATTTTTTTTGGAGCAATGGGAAGTATGTGGAAGATGAGAAATCATGTAATGAAAGCTAAGAATGCAATGTATCAAGAGATAGTTGTACCAGCAGTGATGTATGAGGCTGAAACATGGAGTCTGAATGTACATGTGAAAAGAAAGTTGGATGTGATGTAGATGAGGTGCTTGAGGATGAGGAGTACTGTATATGTGGAGTGACGTGTAGAGACAGAATGAGGAATGAAGAGGTACGTAGGAGAGTGTGACAACAGGAATACATACCGGCCTGAGTGGAAATAAGGGTACTATGCTGGTATGGACATCTTGAACGAATGGGTGATGCAAGTCTTACACAGAGAATATAAGAGTCAGAAACAAGGGGAAATAGATTGATAGGAAGACCTGGGAAGCGATGGAGAGATGGTGTAAA
>CM064516.1:25775430-25780639 GCA_032716605.1 Paralithodes platypus
GTGTTTGTTAGTGTGATTCAATGATTGAAGTAGTATGAACACTATTTGGAGCAGCAGAGAGAGTGAGGTTGGGAGTGGGTGAGGTACCGTACAAAGCTGCCTATTTGTGTGAGCCTACTTCCTTTTGTGATCAGTCAGTTGTGAACACCAGGCTCCCCCTTACCTTACCTTTTGATACCTTTTGATGTGTTCGCCGCTCTTCTAGCGGCACCAAGGAGCGCGACGCCCCTCGTTATGGGTGGTGATCTGGTGCAGTAGACTGTTTGAAGCGACAGCTCGCTCCCTTGCGAGGAGGGGCTCGTCTGGCACTTTTTGCAGTTCGACATCTAGGGCTCTCTTGAAGTTGTCCAACGAGATGTCCCTCATGTCTCTTACTCGCCGTGGGAGTTTGTTGAAGAGACGTGGGCCTCTGTGTGATAACCAGCCCTCTCGCAGAGAGCCCATAGCACCCCTGTTATTCATCCGGGGGATTTCGCATTCCCAGCCTCTCCTATCACTGAATTTCATGACCATCGGAGTATGTAGGTTTGGTACTAAACCCTCTGCGATTTTCCACGTGTATATTATTAGGTAACGTTCTCTTCTACGTTCCAGTGAGTACAGATTCAGTGCTCTTAAACGCTCCCAATAGTGTAGATGTTTTATCGAACTTATATGCGAAGTGAAATTTCTTTGTACACTCTCTATGTCATTTATTTCACCTGCTTTGTATGGGGATGTTAATACGCTACAGTATTCAAGCCGCGGTAGCACTAGAGATTTGAAGAGCGTTATCATAGGCAATTCCCCGCGTGTTTTAAAAGTACGCAGAATCCAACCCGTTAGAAGTTTCGCAGCCGCCACTTTGACCTGGTTATGTACTTTGAAACCCATATTTTCAGACATTAATACCCCAAGGTCTTTCACACTGTCTTTCCGTTCTATTATGTGGTTAGATTCTGTTAAGTAATTTGTAATTTCTTTAACACCATTATTATCTCTGTACCGTATTAATTGGAATTTTTCCTTATTGAATTGCACGTTGTTTTCCCTGGTCCACTGGAACACTACATTCATGTCTTCCTGCAGTCGGCCCGTGTCCTCTTGTGTGTTTACTATCTTGCTTAATTTTGTGTCATCAGCAAAAGACGACACCGTACTGTGTCTGGTGTTGGTATCTATGTCGCAAATTAGTATGAGGAACAGAAGGGGCGCTAGCACTGTTCCTTGGGGCACTGAGCTTTTGACATCCGAAGGCTCAGATGTGACTTGGTTTACTGCTACTGATTGTTTTCGGTTTACGAGGAAATTGTATATCCACCGTCCGATTTTCCCAGTTATACCTTTTGCTTTCAGTTTGTGGGCTATTATACCATGGTCACATTTATCAAATGCCTTAGCAAAATCGGTGTAAATGACATCCACGTTTTTCTTTTCTTCTAGCGCTTTAAGAATTTTGTCATAGTGTTCCAAAAGTTGTGAGAGACATGATCTTCCCGCTCTGAACCCATGTTGACCGGTGTTCATTTGTCTCCATGAATGTTGAAATTTTGCTTCGCAGGACTCGCTCGAAAACTTTAATGATGTGAGAGGTTAGAGCTACCGGGCAGTAGTTTTTTGGTAGTGCTTTACTCCCTCCTTTATGCAGTGGGGCAATTATTGCGTTTTTCAAGCTATCTGGTATGTCACCAGTGTCTAGACTCCTTCTCCACATTATAGCCAGGGGTTTTGAGAGGTTTTCCTTACATTTCTTCATTAGGATCGAATTCCATGAGTCCGGGCCTGGTGCCGAGTGGGATGGCATGTTGGAAATGGCTTCTTCTATGTCTTTTGGACCGAATTCAATATCCAGCATCTGAGGGGTTTCCGTGGGGGAGGTTTCCATGAAAAATATATTTTGGTCTCTGATGACTTTTGTTTCATCAGGCTCACTGAATGCCAATTCATACTGCCTGCTTAAGAGTTCGCTCATTTCCTTTTTGTCCCCTGTGAAAGAGCCGTCCCCTTTGCTCAGTGGGCCGATGTTTGATGTTGTTTTAGCCTTTTGTTTGGCGTATGAAAAGAAGTATTTGGAATTTTCCTTTATACCTGCAATAGCTTTCCTCTCCTCTTCCATATGTTGTAGTTCATTTAGCCTTTGTTCAATTTCCACAATTTCTCTATCTATTTCGACCTTTTGCCTATCCTGTAGATTTTGTTGTGTGCGTCTTTGTGTGAGTAATTTTCTTCTTCTGTACAGCCTCCTCCTTTCCCGATCTTGTTTGCTTCTTCGTTTTGTTTGTCTTGCAGGTATATGGTGGCTACAGATTTGGGTCATGGTTTCTGTTATTAAAACTAGACATTCTGCTGGTGTCAGGTTATCCATTAAATCTTCCCAGTCTATTTCTTCCATTTCTTGATTTACCTCTTCCCACCTAATGTTTTTGTTATTGAAGTTAAATTTACTGAAGGGGCCGGTTTTTGTTCTCGATTCTGAGGTTGTCTGTACACTTTCTAAGGTTGTTTTGATCTCAATTAATTTATGATCTGAGTATGTTGTGTCCGATATGTTAATGCTGTGTACTAGAGAGTCGTTGTTAGTGAAGACCAGGTCTAAGATATTGTTTTCCCGTGTGGGTTCAGCAATAGGTTGGGTAAGACTAAAAAAATCACAAAGTTCAAAAAGCTCTCTCGTATTAGTATTTGCTTCTCCGGTGTTATTTGCCACTAACTGGTTTTCTAGTTGTCTCCATTTAATGTTTGGTAGGTTAAAGTCTCCTAGCCATATAATATTTGGTGTTGGGTTCCCCAGGGTTTCCACTTCTGATTTTATTTTGTTGAGCTGGGTTTTGAATTCTTCTCGGGATGAGTCTGGAGGCCTGTATGTAACAATAACTGCTAAATTTAGGGATTCTATTTTAACTCCAAGTATTTCCACCACTTCATTACTGTTACCTTTGGATACCTTTGGATGTGTTCGCCGCTCTTCTAGCTGCACCAAGGAGCGCGACGCCCCTCGTTATGGGTGGATACCTTACCTTTGGATACCTTTGGATGTGTTCGCCGCTCCTCTAGCGGCACCAAGGAGCGCGACGCCCCTCGTTATGGGTGGTGATTGTTATTTAGGAATTCAGTACATATCAGTGAGTCATGTATGTACAAGGCTACACCTCCATGTGATCTATGCGTTCTGTCCGCCCTATGTAGGTTGTAACCAGGAATCCATACCTCACTATCTTCCTGATCTTTAATGTGAGTTTCTGTGAGAGCCGCAAATATAGCGTTTCCTTCTTCTAGAAGGCCCCTAATAAATGGTACCGGTACTTTGTTCGTGGTTCTATTTTTTAGGCCTTGGATATTTGCAAACAAGATTGGGGAGGGATTGTTTGGAGTACTATGTGTACCTAATAGTCTTCGGGATGTATTGTGTATTGGCCACTCTTGGGAGGCCAGGAGGTGCTCGAGGTGTTCTATATGCTCTTCCATCTCCCTCAGTCTCTTCATCTTCATCTGCCCTTTCCCTCCTTGCCTTTTTCCTCTGTCTCGTCCTCGCATAGCTAGAGAATTTTTTGGGCTACCATTCGTGTTAGGTCTAGCATATCTCCAAGTCCCTTTAATATGAAAAGCTGGGCATTTCATATTGTAGCAGGTCTTGTTCTCAAGTGATGTCTTGCAAAGGGATGGGTGGTGGTATTTGCAGGTTTCACCAAATCTACATTTTCCATGTCTGGTTATGTTGTTGCAAATTTTGGGATGAGCAAATCTACATGAATTCCCATTATATTCGCCCTTTTGACCAAAGTAGCACCTTCTTTCCAGATAATATCTGCACACTGGTGTAGACAACCCCAGTAGGTGTGGCTGGGGCTGCAAGGGGATATGTGGTGAGCTAAGTGTGGTTGTGGGTGATAGTGGGTTTGGTGTATGGGTGGGTGAGGCCTGCAGGGGGGTGGAGTTACGGGTCGGTTGTAGGTGGGCAGGTGGCAGTGGTGAGGGGGGAGGCGATGTGGAAGGGGAGCCTGATATGGGGGCTTGTTGCATCCTACGTTCATCCTGCAAATGTATTTGATCAACAGCAGTAGGGTGGTCAATGGCCATAGATGGGAATAATGTGGGTGTTTTCTGGGTCTGGGGAGGTGTGGGAAGGTGTGCGGCAGGGTTTGTGGATTTGTAGGGTGCGAAAGGTTGTTGTTCGGCAGGCGATGTGCGTTGATGTGCAGGAGGCAATGCGGGCATTTTCATGGGAAGGTGTGCGTGTGTGGGTTGTGATATTAGTATGGGCCCTGAGGCCCCAATAGTTCCCCAGTTTCTGTGAAAAGTAGCTATGTCTTGGCTATATTTCAGTCTATCTTGTATTTCTGTATTTTCTACAGTCTGTATGACTTGCCATGTGATATCGAAACAAATATCGCAGAAATGGAGGTTCTTCCCTCTTGTATTGTACGCCTCATTTATTGGTGTCAGTCCTATGCAAACCCAGTGGTATGGTTGCTTGCATATCTGACATGATGTGCCTTTATCCACGTGTATATTCATGTCACACCTCGTACACGTCTTTCTTTTAGACTTTTTTTTTTTTTTTTTTCTCCACCCGCCCTTACATGGGGGAGAGAGAGAGAGAGGGGGGGGGGGGCGTGGAGGACAAGGAGGTGTTTGTTACGCGGTTTGTGGTGAGTGTGGGGGGGGGGGGGGGGGTTGAGTGCCACTCGTTTACACTCGTTATGTTTAAACTTTAAATAACTTTAAGTAACACTTTCAATAATTATCTTATGAAACAGAATTCTCACTGCCCTAACCACTTTTCCCGTTTTTTGTCGGCTGTTTAGCGGAATATACGGCACTCTAGGAAACACAGCAGTACAATACAACAGTCTATTCATATATAATATACAGGTACCGGTACTGTATATATTACGGTACCATCCACACCACGTTTTCTCTGTATGGTTTAACCCTTTTAGTACGGAATATCTTGATGTATTCTTCAATTACGGCATATCATGACATATTCTTCAATTTCAGTACCGGTATATAATGACGTATTCTTCAATTACGGAATATCCTGACGTATTCTTCAATTACGGCATATCGTGACGTATTTTTCAATTACGGAATATCATGACGTATTCTTCAATTACGGCATATCGTGACGTATTTTTCAATTACGGAATATCATTACGTATTCTTCAATTACGGCATATCGTGACGTATTTTTCAATTTCGGAATATCCTGACGTATTCTTTAATTATG
>CM064516.1:25780739-25790739 GCA_032716605.1 Paralithodes platypus
ACTATTCAACAAGTTTTCCACAACGACCCAGCATGCAATCACTCCAAATTTCTCGTGATAAGCCTATCTTCTGATCTATCAACTATTTCCGATTGGGGCAGAGTATCTTGTTACCCTCAATTCTTCCAAAACCCAATTTATCCATTTCTCTACCTGTCAAGAATGCTCTCTCTCTCTCTCTCTCTCTCTCTCTCTCTCTCTCTCTCTCTCTCTCTCTCTCTCTCTCTCTTCTCTCCATCCTCTTTTCTCTCCATCCTCTCTCTTCTTTGTTCTCTCTCTTCTCTCCACCCTCTCTCTTCTCTCCTTCCTCTCTCTTCTCTCTCTTTTATATATATATATATATATATATAAAGGAGGGAGAGATAAAAAGACGAGAGGGGAAGCGAAGCGAGAGTTGGAAATTTGATTAGACAACATAGGAGGAGACAGATGAGATGAGGAGAGAGAGAGAGGGAGAGAGGGAGGGAGGGCAACGATTCTATTAAATGGGAGAGAAGAAAACCATGCATAAAAGGAAACCTAAAAATAATTTTAGTATGAAGTATAAGAGAAAGGGAAGGAAATTACTGAAACTGGGTAAGGGGAATCTGGCCCGAATTCAACTAGAGAGGGAGACGGTCGCTGGTGGCCAATGGTTTTATAATCCGATTTATGATGTTAAGTCTGTGGAGTAGCCTGCCGCATGTCTGTTAGGAGACTGTCAACGGTACAGTCAATATCAATAGTTAACCCACAACCTTGCTCAAGTTGCTCACTCATAAACTGTGTCATACCGGGTGAAGTCTATCTATCTATTGCCGGACGCTGTGATCCCAAAGGGGTGGCCACGAACGAAACGCCCCCATGCACCTCTGTCCCCAGTCAGTCGACGCCCCTCCTCCCATCCAGTACCGCCTTCACTCCATCCTTCCACCTCTCATTCGGTCTACCTCTCCCTCTCTGTCATTCCTCCTCGCTGTCGTACACCCTGTTAGTCATTCTCTCGCTTCCCATACGTTCCATATGGCCGAACCATCTCAAGGTGTTCCTTTTCACACTTTCCAGCACATCTACATCCACACCACACCTCTCTCATATTTCTTCATTCGCTTGTCTATCCCTCCATGTAACTCCGCACGCATTTCTCAAGCACCGGTAACTCATTTCCACCCCTCTCACTCTTGGTCTGAGTCTCTCCACCAACGTCCATGCTTAGTTCCCATAAGTCATCACGGCGAATTGTACCTTACCACCATACCACCATTTTAATAACAGCAAAAACTTAACACACCGCAACCACCAACAACAACAACAACTTGCTCACCACCACCACCACCAACATTACACCCAGCCCCCAAACTCCCCCACTTAATTTGTCCAACGAGCCGATATATTTGGACTATCGAATGCAGGTTCGGTTCATCCCCCCATATCGGCCTGGCGTGGGATCATCATATTTTATTACTCACCTGCACCGAACTTTCCCCGCGTTAAAAACAAAATACGTGGCGCTTTAATTAACACGCGTAGTTGCGGAAATTCGTGCAATAATGTTGGTGCATCGTTAACTGAACCAATCCAGCCATGGTAGTCCCTCCCCCTTCCCCCCCCCCCTTTATCTCTCTCTCTCTATATATATAAATAGATATAGATATAGATATACTGAATTATGTGGTGCCAGTATATAATTGTGTATATCTTTATTTAATTTGTGTTTCTTTTCTCCTCCAGGTATGTTGAGAGAGATCTGAGTTCGATATAGTACGGTAAGACTCCAGTTCAGGCTGTAGGCCCCAATATACAAGAAGTAAATTGCAGCCTAACCAGGTTTAGTGCGAGACTCATGATAAGTCTCATTTATGTGGTGTGCTTGGCCACGGGTAGACTTTGCTCTCAGGTCCGATCCTCTTGTTGGTGACTCACAACTATTGCTTTACAATTGATTTCCGTGGTAGTCCGTCCTCATCCTAGTACAAGCATCCTAGTTAGGATTATTTGTTATTGTGGTATATATTACTCTCTCTCTCTCTCTCTCTCTCTCTCTCTCTCTCTCTCTCTCTCCTCTCTCTCCTCTCTCTCTCTCTCTCTCTCTCTCTTTTCTCTCTCTCTCTCTCTCTCTCTCTCTCTCTCTCTCTCTCTCTCTCTCTCTCTCTCTCTCTCTCTCTCTCTCTCTCTCTCTCTCTCTCTCTCTCTCTCTCTCTCTCTCATCGTACCATCGTACGATAACTTTAACTTTAAACTTTACTAGTAACGAACCAAATTTTGTTATTGTGGTATATATTACTCTCTCTCTCTCTCTCTCTCTCTCTCTCTCTCTCTCTCTCTCTCTTTCTCTCTCTCTCTCTCATCGTACCATCGTACGATAACTTTACGATAGCATCGAAAAAGTCCCTAATTTCAAGAAAGCAAACTTTCATAAACTTAGAGCTATGTTTAAAGAAACTGACTGGAGCTTTTTAATTAACAATAACGACATAAATACATCTTGGAAGTTATTCGAACCCACTTACCTAAAAGCAGTGCAAGACTGCATACCATCGAAAATACGGCGTCCAGGCCATAATAATAACCCCAAATGGTGGAATAAAGATATTTCAAATTGCCTGCTTGCTAAAAAAATTTGCTAATGATGGATTAAAATCCTCACAAAATGACGAAGAACGGGTGAAATTTGTAGAGCTACGACGCAAAGCCAAAAAGTTAATTAAGCAAAGTAAAAAGACCCTTGAGTTACATATTGCGAATCAAAGTAAAACAAACCCGAAAGAATTCTATAGTTATATCAGAAAGAAAAAAGTAGTTACTTCAACTGTTGGACCGTTAGTCGATGAAAATGGAGAATACACCAAAGACGAAGTACAAATGAGTAATGCCCTCAATACCTTCTTTGCATCAGTTTTTACAACAGAATAGATCAGTGATATCCATACACCATCGCCGATTCAGATTGATAATTCAGATATCACCGTTACAGAGAGAGAAGTATTGAATTGTTTAGATAAACTAAAGGTAAATAAAACGCCTGGACCTGATACAATCTCGCCTAGAGTTCTAAAGGAAGCTAAGGATGAGCTCTCCAAACCACTGACATTACTATTCAATAAATCCTTGCAGTCTGGAACTATGCCTGATCAGTGGAAGATAGCCAACGTAACACGATATTAAAAAAAGGCAGCAAATCCCTACCCAGTAACTATCGTCCAATTAGCTTAACCTCAGTTGTATGTAAAATGCTAGAAACGGTCATAAGAGACAGACTCGTAAATCACTTAGAGGAAAATAACATACTTAAAGATACTCAACACGGCTTTCGTAAAAAAATGTTCCTGTTTAACAAACCTCTTAGACTTCTTCCACGATATCCTCAACCTCTACGATGAGAGTAAAGCTGTAGATATTATATACCTTGATTTTCAAAAGGCCTTTGACAAAGTTCCCCACAAACGTTTACTACTAAAACTAAAAGCGCATGGAATACAAGACGGTGTGTTGAAATGGATAGAAAATTGGACTCAGCGACAGAAAGCAAAGAGTAGTCATAAACGTTAAGGCATCTAAATGGACCAATGTAAGTAGCGGGGTACCCCAGGGATCGGTACTAGGACCAATTCTCTTTCTAATTTACATCAACGACATAGATGAGGGTCTCACCTGTACAATCTCAAAATTTGCTGACGATACAAAAATTGCAAATAGCGTACTCTCAAAAGAACAAGTTAACGATATGCAACACAATCTAGATAAATTGTCACATTGGGCCCAAATTTGGCAAATGAGTTTCAATGCGGATAAATGTAAGTACTACATATCGGATACCTAAATGAGAAAGCAAACTATTCGATGAATGGCACTCAGCTTAAGAAGGTAAACAGAGAAACCGATCTGGGAGTAACAATATCGAGTAACCTAAAACCGAGTCAACAATTTTCAGAAGCTGTTAAGAAGGCAAACAAAATAATTGGCTTTATAGGCAGGTCATTTGAGCATAAATCCAAAGACGTTATCCTAACCCTTTACAATTCCTTAGTCCGCCCTCTTCTGGAATACTGCGTTCAATGCTCTGGTGCCCTTATTACCAAAAAGACATAAACAAGCTAGAACGAGTTCAACGTAGAGTTACCAAAATGATACCTAGCCTAAAGAACAAACCATACGAAGAGCGTCTTAGAGAATTAAATCTATTTCCTTTAACCCAGCGCAGATTAAGAGGTGACTTAATTCAAGTGTTCAAGTACTTCCCTATCGACCAATCAAATTACACGCGGGGAAACGGTTGCAAAATTATTGGTAAATCTTTTAACTCACACGAATCTAAGAATTTCTTCTTCAATCGAGTTGTCAACTTGTGGAATGGGCTTCCCCGAGACGTTATAGACTGCAGCACCGTTGATTCATTTAAACTCCGCTTAGACAAATATCTCGCATCAAACCCGCGACTGACTGCATTTGTAAATGAATAACTTTATTTTATCCTCCCCTCAGTTACTAACCCATATGTCCCCTACTAACTTCGTAGTCCTACCACGGACATTAGTTCCAGGGCAGTAGTTCCCTTTCCAATGTTCCCTTACCCACTCTAAACCACTGTTTGGTCACTTGATCCTCAGTGTTTTGGAGGACAAGCAGCCTAGAAGGGTCACTAGATCTGTTGTTGCTTGATTTCCTTTGTACTCTTTTGTACTCTCTCTTTCTCCTCTCTCTCCTCTCTCCTCTCTCTCTCTCTCTCTCTCTCGCTCTCGCTCTCGCTCTCTCTCTCTCTCTCTCTCTCGCTCTCGCTCTCTCTGTCGTCGTCGTCGTCGTCGTCTTTATATACAATAACACATCAATATTCTCCTTTGTTTTGCAACCACCACCATTGTCATCATACCCTACTCACCCAGCAGTATAAGGTGATATGTACCGGTATCGTATCATCTTATGTTGGAATTATATTAATACAAGCTCACTTCCCTAGAATATCTGAATTTTATTTTGTATTCATTGATGTTTTTATGTCGTATACAAATTGAATATCTATGTAAAACTACTAAGAAAAAAACATCTTTTTAATATAGTGTAACAAGACTAGTAGTATATGGATGAAGGCGCTGCTGGTTGGGAGGAAGGGCGTCGACTGACTGGGGACAAAGGTGCATGGGGGCGGTTCGTTCGTGGCCACTCCTTCGGGGATCACTGCGTCAGGCAATAGATAGATAGATAGAAAGACTAGTAGGCTAAAGTTTGTATTTGATGTTGGCCAAGATTATGCTCCCCTTCCAGCCGACATTCTCATTCCCCAGGAACAAATAGGAATGGTCCCTTGAGAGGCCTTTAAAGGGAGGTGGGGGTTGGGGGGTCACAGCATAACCTTTACTGGCAATTGTTCTCGGCATTTCTTGTCTGGCAGCTTCTAATTAGAAGCAGTCACACGAATGCTTTTTTCGGCCACTTTTGATCAGCAGCTTCGCTTCTGATAACATTTAGAGTATCGTTTTTTATCGGAAACTTTACTGATATCAGTTTGTGACACTTTTATTTAGCTGAACTTAATTACATTTCTTAAACATCTTTAATTCAAAAGCTTCCAAGCTAGAATTGCCGAGATAAAACACCTGGAAAAACATTCCTGTGACTCGTCCTTAAGGCTTCCTAAGAGCTCAGCCTCTGTCAGTAAATTACCTTTAGTGTAGTTGCCGATACTCTTGTAAAGAGAACACCAATTGTTGCCAAATTAAAGTTGCCGACTGAGACTTGTATGACTGTACCTGTAGCCTCCCTGTATGAACCACACTTTTAACTCTCTCCTCTCTTATGTTCTTAGTCATAAACACACTATTTACATACGGTACAGTATTTAATTTTCTCTCGGAGGTCAATTTTTTTATATTTCCCCCATTGTATTATTACCTTACTACTTCTGATTTACTACCATTGTTCCTCTTTTCATATTTCCTTCGTATTCCAGGCATCTGTTTGTCACTTCATGCCCATTCCTGTGACTACCAGAATAGCTGAATTTTTTAATGTCATTCCTATTTGCGCTTCTCATTGTTTTATTGTCTTACTGCTCGTGTTGTTTGTCTTGCACCATTACACCACTCTTACTTATTGGTTTCATACCCTCTGTCCTTGTTTTCCATTGCATACTTTTTCCAATTCCTTTCTTCATAGTCCCATTAGATTCATGTTTCCCATTTGCTACTATCACCTGCTATATCTTCCATTTTCCATTACTTCCCTCCCACATTTCCATCCATCTCTCTTACTTGCATATTCTTACTTTACCTACTTCCCACAATTTCATCTATTGTTCTTGCATTTTCTTACCTCCCAGGCTCCCACCCATCATTTCATGTATTTCTATTGCACATTCTTACCTCCCTCCCACCATTCAATCTATCTCTCTTGTGTAATATTACCTCGCTCACATCATCCATCCCTGTCTAATTATGTGGCAATAAAAACTGTTAATTCTCCACCCCCATGCTCCCTGTTACCTAGTGCCGCTGCCCTCATCCATCACCGACCTATCTCCTTTGCTGGCACTCTTACTTATCTTTTAACAGGAGGCTCAAACCATCCTCAAAACAGTAGTAATAATAAAAATAATAATAATACTAATATTAATAATAATAATAATAATAATAATGATAATTAATATATTAATAATAATATCTATGTACTCTTTCGTCTCTGTCTTTCCTTCTTACTGGTAGTTTGCTCTTTTTCAAGCTGTCCTAAAGAAAGGTGAACACTTCCAACCCTTCAATTATCGTCCAATTGCTCTTACTTCTTACATATACGGCCATCGCTCACTTCCTCAACCTATCAACTCGGTGTTCCTCAGGGTTCTGTCCTGTCTCCAATTTTATTTCTAATATTCATTAATGATCTATTTATTGTAGTACAATCGGGGGTATTAAGTGTTGTCATAGATTTCAGTGGTTTTCGCTCAACAAGTGTTATTGGTATCTTTATAGTTACTGGGAAAAGTGCTTATCCCTCAAAATATCAGTCAGTGTCCGAAACTTTGTGAAATATCTGACAACACTTATTAACCTCGACTGTACCTCTAGTCCTATCCACTCATATGCTAATGACTCTACCTTGCACTATTCAACTAGTTTTTAACATCAACCCAGCATGCAAGTACCGGTACTCCAAAACAAATGTGACAAGGCCATAGAACACCTATCTTCTGATCTATCAATTTCTTTAAATCCCTGGTGCTACCGCGGCTAGAATACTGTAACGTATTAACATCCCCATACAAATTAGGTGAAATTAATGACTTATAAAGTGTACAAAGGAACTTCACTCACATATAAACTCAGTAAAACAGTTACACTATTGGGATCGCTTAAAATCAATCAAACTGTATTCGTTGGAACGTAGAAGGGAACGATACTTAATAATATATACGTGGAAAATCGCAGAGGGTTTTGTACCAAATCTACATGCACCAATAACAATGAAATTAAATGATAGGAGAGGCTGGGAATGCGAGATCCCCAAGATGATAAATCGGGGGGCTATGGGTTCTCTGCGAGAGGGCTGGTTATCACATAGAGGAGCACGTCTCTTCAACAAACTCCCGCGGCGAGTGAGAGACATGAGAGGTGTCTCGTTAGACAGCTTCAAGAGAGCTCTCGATGTCGAACTACAAAAAGTGCCAGACGAGCCCATCTTCACAAGGGTGCGCTCCACCTCTTCGAATAGTCTGCTGCACCAATTCTCAAACAACAACGAAGGGCGGTGCGCTCTTCGGTGCCACTAGCAAGAGTGGCGAACTCCACATAGGTGAACATAGGTAGGGGGCAGAGAAAATCTTTTTACTTTCAACGCCTCCAAGACCCAATTTCTCCCTCTATCTCTCCATCACAATCTTCCACAAGACTATCAACTATTCTTCAACAATACACAACTCAACCCTTCATCTTCTCTCAATATTATAGGTGTATCTTTTTCATCCGATCTTTCTTGGAAAGATCATATTACCACTCTTGCTAAAACAACTTCCCAAAAGTTAGGTGTGCTCAACCATCTGTTTGGGTTCTTCACCCCCGCACAGCTTCTTGCTCTGTATCGGGGCACAGTGCGCCCCTGTATTGAGTATTGTTCACATGTGTGGGGAGGCTCCACCCAACCGCACTTCTCGAAAGAGTAGAATCTAATGCATTTCGCCTTATAAACTAGTTCCCTACAATCTCTTTCTACACACCGCAGTGTTGCACCTCTTTCACTCTTGTATCGCTATTACAACAATAAATGTTCTTCAGAGGTCTCTCAGTGCATACCTCGTCACTTGCGGCGTGTGCTAGGCACCCGCCTTTCAACGCAGTCCCTCTCCTATTCTGTCCAGCTCTCCAACCCAAGAATTGGCCAATTTTCTGTCTTTCTTCTACTCAACAAGTGAACTCTAGAACTCTCTCCCTCAATTACTCTTTCCTCCATCCTATAACTTAAACTACAACAAAACGTGGTGTGTCCAGGCATTTTGACGCAAACGTCCCTTGAATTTGGCTCTGTCACTTTTTTTGCTTTGGGGGAGACACTCGTACAGGCAACTTGCCTTTTTTTCCTCCATACACATAGAAATAAACAAATATATATATATATATATATATATATATATATATATATTATATATATATATATATATATATATATATATATATATATATATATATATATATATATATTATAAGTTATATGTGGATGCCCTCTCCACCCTCCCTCTGCGGTCGGTTAGAACGTGACGAGAGAGCACAACCGGGGGCTCACAGAACAGGAGACCTGTAATGCATAGTCAGATAGATAGATAGTGTGATAGATAGATACTGAACAGATAGATATATATATACCGGGTACTGTAGATTGATATAAAAGAAAATAATGTGAGATAATATAATGAATAGATTGACGGGCAGAGGAAAACATATATAAATAAATCAGTAGATATAGAAGAATGCAGTTATGTTGTAGTAGTAGAAGACTATAAATAACACAAAGATAAGGGGTAACAAAACATATAGATGAAGATGGGTGGAGGTTAACATGGTTTAGACGGAAGTAGCCACTATATACAGTAGTATACATTCTTCACAAATATGATAGAAGCAGAGTGATAACAGAAGAATTAAATTATTATAAAATTACATTAATCATAATATACTTCAGACGGTTAATTGATTCCCACAACAACGTATTTCCCGTTAATTAGCATAAACGACTGTTTCTACATTATTATTGCTAAGCTTTCATAATTGATGTTATATTTGGCTATGATTATGATCTTCGTTATTGCTGAGTAATCAAGATGGGAATTTACCGTCAGCTGAAAAAATACGATTGCTATGATATTTTCTTACGTCTTAAATTATCAGGGAATCAGTAGCCAAGGAAGGTAGCATGTACGCCTAATTAAAATGAACACAGTATAGGAAGGTAAGAAATAATCATGATCAACATATGTAGAGAGAGAGAGAGAGAGACAGACGAATGGATAATACAAGGCGTGGCCCTATTCTGATGAGGCTCGGTAACTTCGGTAAGGCAGGGAAATGGCGGGTTAGGGAGTGGTGCAGAATAGACAAACCGAGGAAAGGGAAGGGCAGTTAAGGTCATCACTCCTATACTAATGTCTGGGTAGGGTTGGGCGAGGTAGGTCAAAACAGCCACACTCCTAAACGGCCATAGTATTAGGCCTAAGCACTATAGGTTTACTTTTGTTAGATTTTGTTTGGTCCTGCTCGGTTTGTTTTTCTCTTCTTTGTTTGCTTTGCCTTGCTTTGCTTTGGTTAGGTTTTTAGTTTGGTCTGGTTTGGTTTGGTTTACTTTGGTTTACTTTGGTTAGGTTAGGTTTTGGTTAGTTATTAGTTTGTTTGTGGTCAGCATGGAAGTAAAGAAGTCCTTGCATGACAGTGTGGTAATCCCGACATTGACTTACGGGAGCGAAGCATGGACGTTGTTGGAGAGAGACAAACCAAGAGTGAGAGGGGTGGAAATTAGTTCCTTAAGAAGTGTGTGCGGAGTTACATGG
>CM064516.1:25795739-26032633 GCA_032716605.1 Paralithodes platypus
CCTTGGTGCCGCTAGAAGAGCGGCGAACACATCCAAAGGTATCCAAAGGTAATAGTAGTAGTAGTACCTTTAGTTAGGTAGTTAGTTAGTACGTGAACAGAGGCATTGGGTTTGAAGAGATTGCCTATCTATCTCGTCCTGCCCAGAATCGATCCTAGGACATTTCAACTGTGAAACAATTGCTCTAACTACAGCGCAACAGGATACCCATGTCTATGTCATATATATACAGTATATGTACGGAAGCCTCCACTCTCCCTCTGTGGTCGGTCTGAACGTGAGCCGCATGTAAACACGTGCACGCGCGCGCACGCGCGTGTGTGGTGTGTGTGTATGTGTGTGTGTGCCGTGTATGTGATGTGTGGTGTATGTAGTGTTTGTGTGTGGTGTGTGTGTGTGATGTGGTCTGTGTGTGTGGTTTGTGTATGTGTGGTGTGGTTTGTTTGTGTGGTGTGGTTTGTTTGTTTGTGTGGTGTGTGTGTGTGTGATGTGGTATGTGTGTGTGTGTTGTGGTTTGTTTGTGTGTGTGTGGTGTGGTTTGTTTGTGTGTGTGTGGTGTGGTTTGTTTGTGTGTGTGTGCACTGTGTGGTGTGGTTTGTGTGTGTGGTGTGGTGTGTGTGTGGTGTGGTTTGTGTGTGTGGTGTGGTTTGTGGGTGTGCGGTGTGGTGTGGTTTGTGTGTGTGTGGGTGTGGTGTGTGTGTGTGGGTGTGTGTGTGTGTGTGTGTGTGTGTGTGTGTGTGTGTGTGTGTGTGTGTAATAATAATAATAATAATAATAATAAACGGTTTATTAAAGAATGGCAGCCTCATGAGCTGAAAATACACATTTTACAATTTAGTGGATGAACATGAGATGTACAGATATGAGGATGGTAAGCTCAGTTTACAAACAAAATAAATAAATACAATAATGATGCATGTGCAGAACACAAATTATCATATCATGGGCGGCGGCGGCGGCGGCGGCGGCGGCGGCGGCGGCGGCGGCGGCGGCGGCGGCGGCGGCGGCGGCGGCGGCGACGACGACGTGCCCGTGCCCGTAAGGTATTCCCCATACGCCATACTGCTATGTCTGGATCCTCCACTCCCTCCCTCAGTGGTCGGCTTGAATGTGTGTAATAATAATAATAATAATAAAACAAATTACGGTTTAATTTAAAAAATGGCAGCACGATGAGCTGAAAATATCCATTTTACAAACTAGTGGATGAACATGAAACAATAATTATGATGTATTGTATATTAATATTAGTATGAAAATGGTAAGCTAAGCTTACAATATTTGCGTACAACATAAATTAACAGAAATATATCAAAGACACTGAATGCAAAAGCAAGGTACCGGTACCATCTATCTATCTATCTATCTATCTATTGCCGGATGCCGTGATCCCCGAAGGGATGGCCTCTTGGGTTTCGTTGCAATAGCTCTTGTTAGTGTTGGAGATGGTGATTGCCTGTTTGTCATCTGCGGTGTAGGGCTGGTCTCCATAGAAGATGGTTTGTGTGGCAGACTGTCCTATTTACTTCTCTGGATACTGGTATTGCTATTGATTCAATTATGGGCAATGTTTGTGGTGTTGCAGGCGCTCTCCATTGGGATGCGGCTATAACAATACTTATATATGAGTATATTGTTATGGACACTATTATTATCCTTTTCATACCTTCTTTAAGCCTATAAGTTTGGGCAATGTATATTGCTAAACCTTACCTCAGTGAAGCCCTCCCTGTCAGTAGCATGACACTTATCAACTACAATATATTCTGGCTAACAAAAGACGATTTTACTCAGCTTTGGAAGGCCCTCTATTAATCAAAGGGGAAAATGTGTATCCCAAGTAACCTGCAGACTCTCACAATACCTTCCTAAAATGATTAAAATCGACTGAGGATAGCCAGAATATACAGCAGAAACACGTCATCGTGTGATAAAGTACCGTAGTTAATGAAAAAATAAGTAGGAATATGCTAGGCCTACTGTTTATTAAACGTGCACTGTAAACAAATCAAAGGTTTATAATTATAGGGTATGAAAATAGTATATTAAATTATTGGGTATATTGATGGTTACCGGTATTTACTTTTCTATCCTTGTATAAGATGGCTTTATTACCACCAGTGTACCTTTAAATGGGTAGATAACTATGGATACTGTAATTGCCCTTTTCTTACTCAATATTTTGTACAGTGTGGGTAATGTGAAGGTCTGTAACTGAACTCTCATTTACCAGTACTAACTAATCACGTCAATGAATCTTGCTGCACGAATCTAAACAACGAATAGCTTCAAAAATTGTCAAATATAATTTTGTCAACTAATTTTGCCATTTAATTGTCATCGAATCATCATTGATTCTTCTAAACGGATCTTGTCAGATAATCTTGCCATATCAGAATAGTCGACGAATGTTGTCAGCGAATCTTTCCCTGGACTCTCATTTTTTGTTTTGTTTCCAACAAATTGTTTCGTCGAATCGTGTTATCGCTTTCTAATATTATCATGGAATCTTGTCAGGAACCGAAACCGCTTCCTCCTCCTCCCAATAATTCCCCTCCTTGAGATCGTAGTAAAGCCGGTATCACACGAGCGCCATTTTCCATTACATGTTTTAACATTGGCAGCTTCTGAAGCACCGGTACTATACTTTTATAAACATTCTGTTATGGTATCTATTACAATTTAACTCCAGTCTCCAAATGTTGCCAAAATAAAGTTGCATATTAAACGTTGACGATAGAAGCGTTCACGTGATACGGTACCCCTTTACCATGATCCAGACCAACAAAATATAGCCTATACGGTACACGACCACTCTTATATCCTCACCAGGATCACAATCCTATTGTTACCTATTGTAGGGTTCGCCACTCTGCTAGTGGTAATAAGGAGCAGGCCGGGCCCGCCCCTTGTCTGGGTGGTGATTTGGTTCAGCCAAGGTCTCTAGATCTTGTGTTTATCTGGCACTTTTTGGAGTTCGACATCGAGGGCTCTCTTGAAGTTGTCTAACGAGACGTGTGTGTGTGTGTGTGTGTGTGTTTGTTTGCTTGTGTGTGTGTGTGTTTGTTTGCTTTGTGTGTGTGTGTGTGTGTGTGTGTGTGTGTGTGTGTGTGTGTGTGTGTGTGTGTGTGTGTGTGTGTGTGTGTGTGTGTGTGTGTGTGTGTGTGTGTGTGTGTGTGTGTGTGTGTGTGTGTGTGTGTGTTTGCTTGTGTGTGTGTGTGTGTGTGAACTAGTCAAATGATTACGGTATTCTCAATAACAATGTAAACGATTAAATATCCTTCCCAAGCCACCCTTAAACCCTTTGTTTTAACTAATTTAGCCCCACTTTTGTAAAGATTAATGAAACTCATACGTACCGGTATTATATTTCTACATAAAGCAATCTACAGTTTAACCTTTCTTTTAGCCCTGGTTCTGAGAGTTGGTTATTCAGGAGTAAGTGCGGTGCTTTGGTGCAAGATAAGGCTATACTGTCAGAGTAAGGTTGTAAATGTTATGACCTTTACCCCGCACGGTTACAGGGAAAATGTTATCTAGTTATTTTGTTTTAGCTATACTCGTGATTTTCTGAATCTTGGAAACACACCTACATCCTACGAAGTTAAATTTGATGTATGTACGGTACCATAATGATGATAATAATGTATGTATTTATGTATATATGTATGTAGACTAGCCCCTCAGGTCTGAAGACTTTAAAGTGAACAGTGCTCTGGTCAACCTGCTAAGTTTGACACTATCAAGTCTAGTCTAAAGACAGACTCGTTCAGTTTCATACCAACACCGGTGCAAAATAGCGTGATATTAAGGCTCAATACTCACCCTCTAGGTCAACTAGAACAACAGCAGCCGAGACTCACCTCTACCCTTTCCTTTGGATGTGGTACGATCCGCGCTAATTGAGATAGTTTTGACCCCATTTTTTCCTAAAGATCTTTCCTAAATTGAATAAAATCATCCCCATTGTTTCCTAAAGATCTTTCCTAAATTGCATAAAATCATCTAATGATAAGTAGAATAAAGTGTAAACATGCGTTCTCAAATACTGAAATGGTTAAGCAATAATAGTTTGTAGCAACCTGAAGTCAGTGAACTGTTGAAAATGCCTTCCTTGCCGCTGACCTCCTTTCAACTAGCCAGGTCATGAACATATCGTAAATTTAGAATCAACACCAACACTTTCCCGGCAACTCTGATGTAGATACCCTATAGTAACAAAGATCGGCCAACCTTTCACCCCTTTTAGGTGTCGATATTTTTTGTCTGGAATAGCAATTGTGGGCCTGCAATATACGAGAAACCGGTCTTTGACTGGGACACTTCTTTACCGAAAACATTTATATATATAGCTTGAAGGATATTTGGGGATTTTTTTAAGATTGAAGGGCGTCTGGGGAGGATTATTTAAAGTCCAGGGGGGAAACACAAATAACCTTCCCTCGAAAATGACAAAATACCAATAACTTTCAATAATATATATATATATATATATATATATATATATATATATATATATATATATATATATATATATATATATATATATATATATACCGGTATATATATATATATATATAATAAATAATATCAAAACACTGTGTTGACCGAGTCACACGAACCATTTATCCAGCATTTTTGTTCTGTCAACTTTGGTTTGGAAGCTTCCCAATTCAAGTTTTGTATGATTTCCACCAGAGTCCAGCGTACCGGTAGTACTTTAACCCTTTCTGTACCGGTGACGTCTTTATATTATATTTGGCTATATTTTGACGATTTTGTGCACCCTAAGAAGAATTTGTGGTAGTAAAAATTGTTAATTAGGATGTTTCGAAGCCTGTCAATTGCTGGAGGCTCTTCTTAAACTGAATAAAATCGGCTATGAGTATCCAGTATAAAATTAAAAAGATGGAACTGGTACCGTACTGAACGGATTAACCCTGATTTCAACAAACTCTAATAATCTATATACAGTCTAGTGGCCGATACCAGAGATCTTATGGTAAGAGAGAGCGGCCAGCTTTGTATTTGTACGCCATTTTGGTGCCGTAATTATTAAACAACGAAGATATCTTTTATATTTTAACATGTAAAATTTATATCTAAACACCAATAATACATACTGTATCAGAATTGCTGGTTTTTTATTACAGGAAATGCAAATATTGTATGTGCAAAGAGAGGCAGTGGCACCGAAATGGCGGAGGTTGGCCGATCCCCGTTACTAAAGGGTCTGTAGCCAACACCAATGTAATGATAGTTACAAAATGTTGCTAGGATAACGTTGGCGAACAATAGTTGCCATATAATACGATGTTGTGAATCCGCCTTTAAATTAACATCCCGTGGAACGAACATTAGCGCTTTCTTGAACCTGAATGGTGGTAGCTTCCGATTGGCCTCATTCTTGGTCCTTTATCTTTCAGGATGTTAGAGTGGAGAGAGAGAGAGAGAGAGAGAGAGAGAGAGAGAGAGAGAGAGAGAGAGAGAGAGAGAGAGAGAGAGAGAGAGAGAGAGAGAGAGAGAGAGAGAGAGAGAGAGAGAGGAGAAGAGAGAGAGAGAGAGAGAGAGAGAGAGAGAGAGAGAGAGAGAGAGAGAGAGAGAGAGAGAGAGAGAGAGCGAGAGAGAGAGAGAGAGAGAGAGAGAGAGAGAGAGCAAAATTGTGCAAATTGAACAAAGACTAAGAATCTCATATGAATTACAACAAATAGAAGAGGAGAGCATAGTCATTGCAGGTACATAGGAAAATTCCACCTACCGGTACTTCTTTTGATACGTCAACAAAAGACTAAAACCACATCAAACATCGGCCCACGAAGTAAAGATGATGGGTCATTCACAGGGGACAAAAAGGAAATGAGCGAACTCTTACGTCTGCAGTATGAAACAGCCTTCAGTGAACCTGACGAAACAAAAGCCATCAGAGACCAAAATTAATTTTTCGTGAATAACACTCCCACGGAAACCCCCCAGATTCTGGATATTGATTTCGGGCCAAAAGACATGGCAGAAGCCATCGCCAACATGCCATCCCACTCGGCACCGGGCCCAGACTCGTGAAATTCGATCCTAATAAAGAAATGTAGGGAAAACCTCTCAAAACCCTTGGCTATAATGTGGAGAAGGCGTCTAGACACTGGAGAAATACAGGATAGTTTGAAAAACGCAATAATTGACCCTTTGCATAAAGGAGGGAGTAAAGCACTACCAAAAAACTATCTCCCGGTAGCTCTGACTTACCACATCATTAACATTTTCGAGCAAGTCCTGCGAGGCAAAATTTCAACATTTATGGAGAAAAAAAATGAACTACACAACACCAGTCAATTTGGGTTCAGAGCAGGGAGATCATGTCTCTCACAACTGTTGGAACATTACGACAAAATTATTAGATCCCTAGAAAAGAAAAACGTGGATGTCATTTACACTAATTTTGCTAAGGCAGTTGATATATGTAATCATGGTATTATCGCACACAAACTTACAGCAAAAGGGATAACAGGTAAAATTGGAAGGTGGATATACAACTTCCTCGTGAACCGAAAACAATCAGTTTCAGTAAATCAAGTCACATGATCTGAACCTTCGGATGTCAAAAGCTCAGTTCCCCGTGCTAGCACCCCTTCTTTTCCTCATTCTAATTATTGACATAGATGCCAACACAAGACATAGTACAGTATCCTCCTTTGCTGATGACACAAAACTAAGTATGATAGTAAACACACAGGAAGACACGGGCCAGTTGCAGGATGACATAAATAACGAGTTCCAGGGGATCAAGGAAAATAACATGCAGTTTAATGAAGACAAATCCCAATTAATACGATACGGAGACGATAATATCATTAAAGCGAACACAAATTACATTACAGAATCCAACCACATAATAGAACGTAAAGGCAGTGTGAAAGATCTTGGGGTGATACTATCTGAAAATATGGGATTCAAGGAACATAACCAGGTCAAAGTTACAGCTGCGAAACGACTAACAGGTTGGATTATATGTGCATTCAAAACTCGCTTTTCAAATTCCTGGTGCTACCGCGGCTAGAATACTGTAACATATTAACATCCGCATACACAGCAGGTGAAATTAATGACTTAGAGAGTGTACAAAGGAATTTCACCTCACATATAAACTCGGTAAAATAATTACACTATTGGGAGCGTTTCAAGATTACTAAAGCTGTATTCGTTGGAGTGTAGAAGGGAATATTACTTTTTTTTCTAATAATATACACATGGAAAATCGCAGAGGGTTTTGTACTGAATCTACATACCCAGATAGTAATGAAGTTCAGTGATTATAGAGGCTGGGAATACGATATCCCCAAAGAAGAAAAATCGAGGTGCTATGGGCGCGTTGCGAGAGGGCTGGTCATTACATAGAGGACCACGTCTCTTCAAGAAACTCCCACGGCGAGTAAGTGACATGAGGGGGGTCTCGTTAGACAACTTCAAGAGAACCCCCGATGTCAAACTGCAAAAAGTGTCAGATGAGCTCATCTTCGCAGGGGAGCGCTCCGCCCCTTGGAACAGTCTGTTGCACCAATTTTCAAACAACAACGAAGGGCGGTGTGCTGCTCAGTGCCATTAGTAGAGTGGCGAACTCCACATAGGTGAACATAGGTAGGTACGTGATAGGTATCGGTATACAATATATATAGATGAGCACAGTCATAGGAAAAACACAGAGGAGTGTATACGTAATTGTGTTGGTATGTTGCCCTCATGATAACACATACGCGTACGTGTGTATTGTTATCAGTGGGTTGTGTGAGTGTGCCAAGACTGTGATTGTTATCATGTATGACTGCACCCTCTCAATCATACTCAGGCAGAATGTATGTGAAGGACAACAGTTATTTCTTTACAACCAAGATAGGCACGTGATCGTACAGTCGTGAGCCTTAACCCTTTTTTGTATTCGATGACACATTTCCTCATACTATTCTGGCTATCTGCAGACGTTTATTTGGCTTAGGAAGGATATCTAGGAACCTAAGGGGTCAAAATTTACTCAATTATGCCTCTGACTCCCACAGATCCTTCCTAAACTGATTAGAATTGTCTAATGATAGTCAAAATAAACTGCTAAAACGCGTCACAATCCACAAGGGGTCACGCACTCGGTTGAACAAAAACTAAATATTATACTGGTAATTCTGTATTATGTCCCAGGTGTTTCACAACTTGGCTATATACTGTAGGTTCAAAGATTTAAATAAAGTAACCTTATTTATGCTGACGACTGTACAGTTACGGTAAAGAGATTATACTTCCCCGTGGTTTCTCCTGGATATCTGCACCAGTGTTACCGGTAGTATATAAAGGCCAAATATTCACGATACATATATTTTGTAGTGAAGGTGGTTGAAAAGAAAGTTTGTAAGAAACAATATTAATAATCTTATTCTGTTCTGCTTACCTTGGGGGGTGACCTGCTTTTTTATCTACTCTTCTCTCTTTTTTTTTTTTTGGCTTGCATCCATTTGGCCCCATTCAGCCTACTGTTTTAAGACGTTTATCCCCATCCAGTTTTCGATTTTTTCCTGGCGAGCGAAAGCGAGTCAGTATTGTATGGAGAAATCGAAATTTTTCTGTCGAAAAATTACAAAATTAGCCTGCTGTCAAAAACATTTACAGAATTATGCTGACTTGCTACCGCTCGCCAGGAAAAAATCGACACCTGAATGGGGATATTTTTTTTAAACATTTGGCTGAATGGGGCCGAATGGATACAAACCAGAGAGAGAGAGAGAGAGAGAGAGAGAGAGAGAGAGAGAGAGAGAGAGAGAGAGAGAGAGAGAGAGAGAGAGAGAGAGAGAGAGAGAGAGAGAGAGAGAGAGAGAGAGAGAGAGAGAGAGAGAGAGAGAGAGAGAGAGAGAGAGAGAGAGAGAGATGAAGAGAGAGAGAGAGAGAGAGAGAGAGAGAGAGAGAGAGAGAGAGAGAGAGAGAGAGGTGAAGAGAGAGAGAGAGAGAGAGAGAGAGAGAGAGAGAGAGAGAGAGAGAGAGAGAGAGAGAGAGAGAGAGAGAGAGAGAGAAGAGAGAGAGAGAGAGAGAGAGAGAGAGAGAGAGAGAGAGAGAGAGAGAGAGAGAGAGACCAAAAAAACAAGGTGGGTCCCCTTTAGAGAAACCACAAGGGTGTATTGCAACTCTTTACCACTCTGGACTGTTGGCCTCATGAATTTGTACCCACTATGTCATTTTATGTATGGAAAGTAATTACTTACTTGAGTTTACTTGAGTTGTTTCGGCCTCCTCAGCGGCCTCGGCGAGAGTTGCTCCCCCCGAGTATGTTTGCTGCCAGTGTTTGATACAGCAGGCTATTCGAGAGGGCAGCTCTCTTTCCCCCCCCCCCCCCCCCGCGAAGTATGGCTGATTAAGCACCGACTTGAGATGGTTGTCCAAGGCTTTTTTGAATACTTCCGTTGGCACGTCCATCAGGTTTCTCACGTTCTCTGGCATTTTGTTGAAGAGGCTCGGTCCCCTGTTTGTCAACCAGGAGTCCCTCAGTGTGCCCAGAGCTCCCCTAGACTCGGATACCATAGTCTCTAGCCCACTCATTAATAATGGTGGACCCCCTATGTTTTTCTTTATGCATTTATAACTATCTGGATTTATATTTGGATAGAACTTGCTTTTCAATAAATAGTATAATTATGTAGTATTGTAGTTGGTTCATAGACAATTATATTTATTTATTATTTATTCGTGTCCAGAATACTGTAGATATATGTGTAAGTCACGATTTTTCAAGAGTGGGCTAGAGACTATGGTATCTGAGTGTACCCCATAGTAGGATTTAATTACGAGTTAAATTTGTTGTGGAAAAGTTAATTGATATGATAAACTAAAGGTTTTGTAACAATTAACCTTGTAAGTCAGTCATACTGTTTTTACTCCCAAACATAAACCTCAGAGTTGGGACAAATTCATGTGACTAGGTATACTGCACATGTATACTAATTTTCAGAACTGAGTTGTATTTAAGAATCTTGCTTACGGGCTTAGTCATGTATTATCACGACCTTCTAAAAGAGGAATTTTACTAACATATTTACAGTACTGGTACCTGCGCAATTTAATCTACGCTTTGATATACCGGTAGTCATAAAGTTAATTAACTGCTAATTTTACTGGTCATTTACGATTTCAGAAATTACTGTGCATTCAAATGAAATATGCAGATAAGAATAAATAATATTTAATAATGTTGATAAACAAGATAATGTTATCTGATACTGAGTATTTATGATATACATAAATATACATAAATCTATTCCGGTACAGTAAATAGATTGACAGATAAACACACATATTTCCGACACGTATATAGGGTCGACTGTAAGATATACTGTAGATGGATGTATAGAATAATGTAGGAAATATGAGACATAAAATAGTGAGTATGGTGGGTAAATAGTTAGTTAGTTACATATATAGAGATACATTGATATATACAGTAGATGGAAACCAAAGATAGTGTGTATGGTGGGTAAATAGATAGTTACATATATAGATATACATTGCTATATACAGTAGATGGAAACCAAAGATAGTGTGTATGGTGGGTAAATAGATAGTTACATATATAGAGATACATTGATATATACAGTAGATGGAAACCAAAGATAGTGTGTATGGTGGGTAAATAGATAGTTACATATATAGAGATACATTGATATATACAGTAGATGGAAACCAAAGATAGTGTGTATGGTGGGTAAATAGATAGTTACATATATAGAGATACATTGATATATACAGTAGATGGAAACCAAAGATAGTGTGTATGGTGGGTAAATAGATAGTTACATATATAGATATACATTGATATATACAGTAGATGGAAACCAAAGATAGTGTGTATGGTGGGTAAATAGATAGTTACATATATAGAGATATATTGATATATATTTTATTTTTTATTTTTTTTTAAGAGACAATGAACGGAGGAAGGAAAAACACAGATAAAACAAAAAGGTCCATGTGCCTAAAGGCATCCTCCATTCATAAAATGTTTGTAACAACTGGATTTAAACATTTGTAGATTGTAAGTTTGTGGAAAGCAATTCGAGGGAAGTGAATTCCAAAGAGTAGTAGTTCTAGGGATAAATGAATTTTGATAAGCAGAAGTTCTGCATTGTGGAGGAGAAAGTGTAAATTCATGGGCGCTCTCAGCTGCCCTAGTTTTACGGGGAAAGATGTGGAGAGGCGGCACAATTGAAGCAAGTTCCTCGGAACAATTGCTGTGAAAATATCTGTAGAATAATGCAAGGGATGCAATGTTTCTTCGTATGGATAATGTAGGAAGGTCCTGTGTGATTGCAGGGTTATTGATTAATCTAATAGCTTTATTTTGAATTTTGTCCAACTGCCTCAATGCAACCACTCCACTTCCACTCCACAGAGGTGAACAGTAATCCATCTGAGAACGTACATGACTTTTATATATTACGGCCAACTGCTCGTCAGTGAAGAATTCTCGAACTCTGTACAGGAGTCCCAGTTTTTTAGAGGCATTCTTAGCAATGCTTCTAACATAATGTGTCCAGCTCAAGTTAGTAGTTAATGTTACACCGAGAATGTCAATACTATGGGAAGTGGGAATATTTACATAATTAAAAAATATATGGGAGTCAGTGAGATTCTGTCGGTTAGAAAATTGAATGTACTTGGTTTTCTGTGCATTAAAGGAAACTAGATTCTTTTGTCCCCATTCTTCAATTCTAGAAAGGTCCTGGTTCAGAGAAATTGCAGTGCTTATTTTTGAATTTATAAGATCGGGTTGGGTGAAAGAATTGGTAAATGTGAAGGAACTGTGGAGTGTTGAGTCATCTGCGTAGGAATGTATTGGATTATGAGTGGTAGATATGAGATCATTGATATGAATGAGGAACAGAATTGGGGCCAAAACTGATCCCCAGCATTTATTGAGTGAAATTGAGAATAAAGGCCATCTACCATTACACGTATTTTTCTGTTATGAAGATAAGAAGAAATTAGTGGAACTAATGATGCAAGGCCGTAGTGTGACATCTTCGACAATAAGGATTGATGCCAGACTCTATCAAATGCCTTTGATATATCCAGTGTTATTGTATGTGTTTCACCATGTTGGTCTGTAGCTTGGTTGATTTGATGCGTAAGAAGGCAAAGAATGTCTGCAGTTGATCGACATCGTCTAAAACCATATTGCCTATCACTGATTAATTTATTATTCTCAAGATGCTTAATTATGTGATTATTTAATATAATTTCAAAGACTTTACCAAGAGTGGAAGTTATAGCTATTGGTCTGTAGTTTGATGGATCTGAAGAGGCACCTTTTTTAGGAACTGGATGGATGTTTGCTTCTTTCCAGGGTACTGGGAAGCATGAGGTATGACTACATAGACGGAAAAATTTTGCCAATACAGGAGCGAGCACCAAGGAGCAATTGGAGGAATTTCATCTGGACCAGGAGCCTTATCTACGGAGAGATTCTGCAAAATAGTTTTGACATGTCTGGTGTGGATCTTAAGTGAGGGAATTTCAGGCGAATTAAAATTAAGTACAGGGACATCTTGATTTATTTCATCTAAGGTTGAGTTGGTGGAGAAAATATCCACAAGAAGGTTAGCTTTACCTCGTGGGTCACTTACAAGATTGCCAGTCGGAGATTTTAATGGTGGAATGGATGAAGCAGTTGTGAAGTTGGATTTGAATGAGTTAAGAGTAGACCAAAATATTTTGTTATCATTTGGATTATTTAGAAGTTTATCTTCCTGCTTGTGGAGAAAGTTTGATTTAGTTAGGTTTAATACAGTTTTGGCATGATTTCTGATGTTTCTAAAGTAATTAAAGGCTTCATGTGTTTTTGATCTTGTGTATGCATTGTAGGCTATTGCTTTTTGTTCAGTTACTCTAGCACAATTATGGTCAAACCATTTAGGTGAATTAGATCTTTTAATGTACTTTTGATGAGGAATAAAAGTTTCCATTCCAATTTTTACAAAATCTTGTATGTGGCTCAAGGTGGAGTGTGCATCATTAGAAAAGAAAGAGGTCCAGGGAATATCAATAAAGAAACCTTGAAGACCCTCCCAGTCTGCCCTATCGTAATGCCATTTAGTCACCAAAACAGGTTCAGAGTGGGAAGGTGTGGTAGGTGATAGACAGGTGGCCTGTATCAGACAGTGATCAGAAGATCCAATATACAGTAGATGGAAACCAAAGATAGTGTGTATGGTGGGTAAATAGATAGTTACATATATAGATACATTGATATATACAGTAGATGGAAACCAAAGATAGTGTGTATGGTGGGTAAATAGATAGTTACATATATAGAGATACATTGATATATACAGTAGATGGAAACCAAAGATAGTGTGTATGGTGGGTAAATAGATAGTTACATATATAGAGATACATTGATATACAGTAGATGGAAACCAAGATAGTGTGTATGGTGGGTAAATAGATAGTTACATATATAGATATACATTGATATATACAGTAGATGGAAACCAAAGATAGTGTGTATGGTGGGTAAATAGATAGTTACATATATAGAGATACATTGATATATACAGTAGATGGAAACCAAAGATAGTGTGTATGGTGGGTAAATAGATAGTTACATATATAGATATACATTGATATATACAGTAGATGGAAACCAAAGATAGTGTGTATGGTGGGTAAATAGATAGTTACATATATAGAGATACATTGATATACAGTAGATGGAAACCAAAGATAGTGTATATGGTGGGTAAATAGATAGTTTACATATATAGATATACATTGATATATACAGTAGATGGAAACCAAAGATAGTGTGTATGGTGGGTAAATAGATAGTTACATATATAGATATACATTGATATATACAGTAGATGGAAACCAAAGATAGTGTGTATGGTGGGTAAATAGATAGTTACATATATAGAGATACATTGATATATACAGTAGATGGAAACCAAAGATAGTGTGTATGGTGGGTAAATAGATAGTTATATATATAGAGATACATTGATATAATTATACAGTAGATGGAAACCAAAGATAGATTGAAAGATTTACCGATTTCTGCTACGTATAGGATCGAGTGTAAAATTAAGTTGGATTTAGGCTAATGTAGGACATATATTACGTATAGGAGTGCGAAGATGATCATATTTCCGCTACGTAGTACCGGTAAGTATTTAAGCTGCTGCAATGTAGTATAAAGAGGGATACCGGTACCCGGTATATATAGGCTAAAGTAAGAAACCATATCTACAGTAGTGGATAATGGTATACCGTAGATATTATATCATTTATAAAACAACATATATATATATAATATATATATATATATATATATATATATATATATATATATATATATATATATATATATATACGGTATCTATATATATATATATATATATATATATATATATATATATATATATATATATATATATATATACCGGTATTTATGCAGTATATGTATATTTTACGATGCTGTTGTAGAGGAAGCATTTAACTTTCAGTACGTTGACACCTTGATTTATTTTGATTGAACAATAAACTGGCCTGGAACAGCTATGTGAGAATAGGCAGTAAACTTGGGTTTGTATATTTTTTTTATGGAATAACAACAAAATAATAAAATAGAGGAAAATAAAAAATAGGAAAAGTGGGGATTGGGCCTGAGCATATAGAATAGAATAGGAAAAGCTATGGGACACACACACACACACACACACACACACACACACACACACACACACACACACACACACACACACACACACACACACACACACACACAGCCCGTAGCCTAGTAGGTAGAGCTCTCGTCTCACACACGAGGGGTCGGGGGTTCAATCCCCGGCCGGGCGGAGACAAATTGGGCTTGTCTCCTTTCATGTGTTAGCCTCAGTTCACCTAGCTGTAAATAGGTACCTGGAATAAGTGGACGACGTTGTGACATCCCATCTGGGGTTGGCAAAAATGGTACAAGGCGAGATGGGTATCATGTGGTTCACCTAAGCTGATGGCTACCTAAGCCTTCGGGCGAGACGGTACCGTCTATAGTGAGAATGGTACCATACAGATCCACCCTAAGCCTTCGTTTCCGATGTCGCCAATTGGCTAAAAATACAGACTACACACACATCCACAGCCATTCCAACGATACATATAACACCTACACATATAGGAGGCGGGAAATAACGAGCATGCTCACTCCCGCAATACAACTAGAGTAAGTACAACTAGAGTAAGTACACACACACACACACACACACACACACACACACACACACACACACACACACACACACACACACACTCTTTCTATCTATCTATCTCCACCTTCAGTTAACTTTACCATCCTTCCCGTAATCTTTTCTTCCTCCCTCCTTCCCGTTATTCACTCTCTTGCTTCCTCTTCCTACGTACTCTACTTCCCTCCTTTCTTTATTCACTCTAGTGCTTCTCCTCTTTATTTATATGTCCTCTATGCCTTGCCTTTATCCTCTCTTCCTTCCTCCTTCCCGTTATTCACTCTGTTTTTCCTCTTCCCCTTTATTCTTTCCTCCATCCTGCTTGTCCTCGCATCCTCTTTCTTTTCCGCTATTCACTACAGTATATTGTTGGTCTCCTCTCTATCCTTTCCTTCTTCCCGTGTAACTTCTACTCCTCTCTACTTCCCGTTATTCACTATATTGCTTCCTCTTCCTCTTCCTCTGTATTGTTTCTTTCTTTCTGCTCCTCCACCTCCTCTTCTGTCCTTCCCGTTATTCAATATTTCTTGCTCTTCCTTTTTATTCTATATCATCTCACCGTAACAATTTGTTTTCGTATTGTCAGCCCCTTCTTTAATATATTCGGTTGCTTCAAGGATACTACGTCATGTATATTTGATTGTTTGCTCCTGCCTTTAAATTCGGCCTTGCCTTATTCCTATAGTCAATCCTTTTGTTGCATCAGTCACGCTATAGGCTAGTCTATATTTAGGATTGTAAACGATACTCCTCGTTAATATTTATGGTTATTACTATTTGGTTTCCTTTTATAATTACTGTACTGCAACTTGCAATGTAAGCCTCATACCCTGGGGAACGTTGTTGTTCAAGGCAACGTATAGACTGAACAGGGTGTCCCAAATTCAGGATATGAATATGTTGATCATTCTGTAACACAAATTCTAGATCTCGACCGTTAAAGAGATATTGAAGGTTTTAAGTAGTGTCCTCCCCGCACTACTGTCGTAGACTCTTCCATGTTAGATGATTTCCAATAAGTCCAATGTAAGGTAGAATGTCGCTAATCATTTTGTAACGTAGCCTACATTATAATATTGTGATTATAACATGGTAACATGAACACCAGAGTGGAAAGAAGGGTTCTATGCTGGTATGAACATGTTGAACAAATGGGTGATGAAAGGCTTACAAAGAGAATATATGATTCAGAAACAAGGGGAAATAGATTGAGAAGAAGACCTCGGAGGAGATGGAGAGATGGTGTGAAAAAAGTGTTTGAAGATAGAGAGATAACTGAAGAACAGGCAAGAGAAGTGTTGACTAATAGGAATGAGTGGAGAATGCTTGTGAATAGATAGATGAGTGTCTGTCTGTCTGTGCCTGTCTGTCTGTCTATCTCTCTCTATATATATATAGGTATACTCATAGACTACAGTAGATCTGGACAGGACACGAAAATGGAACTTTGCAGTAAGGGACCCAACATCGGAGAACGAACCCCCAAGTTTAAACCTCGAAACCGCGAAAATATCAAATTTTCATGGTTTCGAGGTTCGAACTTGGGGGTTCGTTTTCCGATTTTGGGTCCCTTACTGCAAAGTTCCATCCATTTTCGTATCAAGTCCAGATCTACTGTAGTCTATGGTAAAGCAGATTGAAAAAAAAAAAAATCTTACTTTTCCCCTTATTCTGTTGGTCTCTTTCCTCAAGATAATCGAGTATTATACAGCCATGTTTTGTTAGTTTTGGGTTATATTGTGAAGTGCCGTAAAAAAAAAAAGGGTTAATGTTGCAATATTTTTGTCATGGAGGTGTTTACTGTGTCATAAAATGGTGAAATATGTGTGGGATATACACGGTGGTAGCCAGGGTTAACCCCTACTGTACCATAGGGTACTAGCATAAATGTACCCCCAGTCCCAAGCAATGTGGCCAAAATGGCTTCAGAGGCAAGATATAACAACCTCCCACCTCAAAAAATAGAGGAATAATGCCTCTCCCAGCCTGTGGGGGCTTGGATGTAAGCTTAGTAGTGTTGCCAAAGTCTTAGAGCAGTGCGCAAACGTCGTGGCACCAGGTACTGCCTGATACTGGCAGTTACAAGGATTATATATTACTGACGGCCGGCAGCCGTCGCTGGGACTGGGAAGTGATTTATCTACTGGCGGCTCTCTGCCGTTGCTGGTATTGGACGGGTTAAGGGACTGGCAGGGATACTGTTGACACGCACTGAGGCACACACTAACACAGTTAGCGTGTCACCACAATGTACCCCAGGTGCAAATAATTGTAGGCTACTGTACAGTAGGTACCGGTACTTCAAAAAAAAAAAAACTTTGACAAATGGCAACCCCATCTAAAGTCATACATAGGCTACACTTGTGAACAGACAACACACAAACCCCGTTATTATGACTGACATTTTTTTGTCTTCACCACTATCATGAATACCTAAAAAATATCAAATTTTTTCTGGTTTAATTATCACAACTTTCGCGTTAGTAGGATTGAACTGTGCTTTCGTCTGGGGGAAGGCATGGCCGCAGCCTCTATGCCCTGACATTAGCATTAAATCACGATTTTATTTCAATGTAGTCCTATTTGAAATAATGTTATGGTAAAAACTATCCCAACTAACATAACCAAACCTAATTCAAAACATAAAGTAAACATACATCGAAATAAACTTGTGATTGGGAGTGATTATAGAAGTATAGCAGCTGCAGGCCATGAGCTCCCTTCATCTGCATGCTTACATCGAATTTCATTACTAATGACTTGTGATTGATTTGTGTTCATGTTCTACTTGTTCTTATTAGATTTCTTTCTTGAATTTCTAGCCATAAAACCATACAAAGCATTTCCAGTATGAAATAACAATGGAAACACCAAGTGAAACCATTTTTACTTTGCTCCTCAACTTTCTCTTCATAATTGCTGAGGGGCACAGGGCCCTGGTGGGGATTTGGTTTCCCGGGCATTTCTGCACCCTCCTCAGCTCCCCGCCATGGAGTGGCTTCGGTCACCCAGGCTTTATTGTGGTAGGCAGGGAGGGTTCTGTGGGGGCGTTCGGTTATGGCCTTGGCCTTGCTCGGGGCCTTGGGGCTGTTCGGCCAGGCAGCTTGGGGAACAACAACAACATTCTCCCTATGCTGTATTCTGCACCTACACCTTCATGGGTGACGTCACTTTTGTACAAGACTTACACATTTCGGCGCGCTACCAAAAATTCAAGTAGGCCTCTCTGGTGGGTTTACTTGCTTGTGTGTATCAAGGTCTATATACTTTGGTCTTGACACCCATACAGCAATATGGTTCCAGTATAATCTCGCATGGAATAACACAATGTTTGGTGGCTGTATTCCTTGGGTCATATGTCTCATTACCCAACACCCTTTTCTATATTTCCTTTTATGATTGTTAATCTTTATTTTCTTATGTTCTGTCTATCATCCTTTTATTTTATTATTTATTCCTACTTATTATATTTGCTCCTTTCTATCTCCCATCATTATCATACTTTGCTCTCCCCCGTCCAAGCCTTTCATAAGGCGACGTGACCGGGTGATAGGAGTGTGATGGAGTGAGATTGTCTTTTGATTCCATTATAAGTACTAGTTTATAGGTCAAGTGGAGGGTGGAGGTATGTAGAGAGGGGGGAGGAGGAAGAATAGAAGAAGAGGAAAGAGGTGGCTGAAAGAGGTGAAGGAGAAGGAAGATGGAGGAGGAAGAAGAAGTACCGTAGATGAAGAGAAGGTAAAATAATTAAAATGAGTTGCATCATGAGCATCAGCAGGGTGAGGATGAAGGAAGGAAGATAGGAAAGGAAGAGTGGGACGAAGGTGGCAATGTATAGAAAACAAAAGTTAGTCGAGCGACTAATTTAGGTTAGTTCAGCCCTATTTGGAAGTCATAATTAATCCAGCGGACTAGTTTAATTAGTCCAGACTCCAGCCTGATTTCCACACCGGCATAAGTTTGCAAACAAATAGTTACCGCACCCTTAACCTCTGTAACTAAAAAGGGCAAGAACAAATGGGTTGTAAATTTCCACACCAATTCCCTGACTGGCTCTTCCCAACTTGTAGAATTAATTGCTCAATAACGCTCTTCCTTTTATTAATTATTAGAGGTTGGAGTCGGGATTTCTGGCCTACCTATGCTGAACAGGGTATAGTTAGTTAGTTGACTAATTACAGACTATTTTCTTGACTAATTTTACAGCAGCTGGAGTAACTTCTTGACTAATTTCACTAATGCTTGACTATTTATAGTGAATTTAGACGTAGGGCTAGACTTTTGACATTAATGACGAGTTCGCCACAGTTCTAGTGATACCGGGGAGCGCTCCGACCCTCATTGTGGGTTGGGATTTGGTGCAGCAGACTGTTTGAAGGGGCAGCACGCTCCCCTGCGAAGATTTGCTCGTCTGGCACTCTTTGCAATTCGACATCGAAGGCTCTCTTGACTAGGTTTAGGTCTAACTTTTAAAATCGCTGTATTAACTAATGTTTTTCAGTACGGTACGGTACGTAACCTGGTGATGGAGTAAGATTGTGTTTTTTGTGTCTGTTGTAAGTACCGGTAGTAATATATAGGTCAATTGGAAGGTTTGGAGTTGAAGAAGAGGAGGAGGAGGAAATTGAGAGGAAGAGTGGAGGAAGAGTAAGGAGGGTGAAAGGAAGAGGGAGGATGTTAAGGAAGTATAATAAAGAGGAATAAAAAGGAAGAGGAGGTGCAGCAATTGGGAGAGGAGGAAGGGCAGAAGGAAGAGATCGTAACGAAGGAGGCTAGGTAACCGAGTGATAGGAGTGTGATAGTGTGAGATTATGACTGAATCCATTATTGGTACTAGATTAGATGGTGGAAGAAGGTCAAAGGAGAAAAATAGAGGAAGAGTAGGATAAGTAGATGAAGAAACCGAATAAAAGATATTAACAGCAACAGCAAGGGGAATAAGAAAGTAACGAAGAAAGGAAAGAGGAGGAGAGTAGAGGAAGGAAGGAAGGTGTTATGGAGGTGAGGGATTGTGCCATATGGGGTGGAAGGAGGAGGAAAAAAACAAGTGACGTAATAATAGGATAGGAGAAAAAATATACCTATGTGGAGGCAAAGAGGAGGCGTGATGTAATAGGTGAATAAAATATAGCGAGGAAGGAAGAACGAAGACCATATGTGTAGAGAAGATATGGAGTACTTGTACCGTAGTAAATATATATCATTAGGGTAGCGGTATTTTTGGGGTAGCAATGTTGAAATTGGTAATATGATTTAGAGCCAATAACGAATTCAGTTACCTTACCTTTGGAACATTTTGGAGTCCTCGCCACGTATCTAGTAGCACCGACAAGCGCCGCGCACCCCGTTTTTGGTTGTAATTTGATGCAGCAGACTTCGAAGGGGGCGGAACATTCTAAAGATAGGCTTATCTGACTCCTTTTGAAGTTCGACATCGAGGGCTCTCTTGAAGTTGTTTAAAGAGACGACCCTCATGTCCCTTACTCGCAGTGGAAGTTTTTTGAAGAGAGGTGGTCCTCCATGTGATAACTAAATCTCTCGCAATGAACCCATAGGACATAGATTTTTCATCGGGGAAATATTGCATTCCCAGCCTCTCCTCTCTTATCACTATCGGGGGGTGTCGACTTGGTACTAAACCCTCCGCGATTTTACATGTCTATATTATTAAGTATCGTTCCCTTCTATCATTTAGAAAGTTTCAAAAGCTACTTGCTTCTCACTACTACAGTATTTGAAAGAGATAGAGAGAGATTTATTCGTTGTTATGGATAAGAAAATATATGAAGATTCAAATGAATTATAGAGAGCCTAATACGGTACACTAACATTGGAGAAGATATTATAAAAATGAAATTAGTAGTGTACAAGTACCAGTATAGGTAGTTATTTATTATGTTTTGCTGTATATAAAACATCAAATTCAAATTAATAACATTGTCTTGGGCTACTACAACAACAACAAATAAATACATCTTATACAAGGATAGAAAGATAAATCACCACTATACCCAATGATTTGATAACTTTTTCATACCCATTTATACTATCGATGTTTTACATTGTATCAAAGGGTCAACGTGTTGCAGAATATGTTAGGAGAGGTCAGGTAATGTGGTCTTGTTAATGGTTAAGAAAACAATGGCTTGGTTGGCTAGACAGGCGGCTTACTGAAGTGAGTGTTTGAGGAGCAATGCGTGGCGATCATGGGGCGGCATGCTGAGGCTGCTGGGTTTGTGTGTATCTTCATTATTATTATTATGAATTATGTCTTTATGTGCGAGAGAGAGAGAGAGAGAGAGAGAGAGAGAGAGAGAAGAGAGAGAGAGAGAGAGAGAGAGGAGAGAGAGAGAGAGAGATTAGAGAGAGAGAGGCGAGAGAGAGAGAGAGAGAGAGAGAGAGAGAGAGAGAGAGAGAGAGAGAGAGAGAGAGAGAGAGAGAGAGAGAGAGAGAGAGAGAGAGAGAGAGAGAGAGAGCATATGATTGGATATGATTGTTTTATTGAGAGAAGTACAAATGTTACACCAGTACCGGTATCATAATTACATCATCTCAAAAAGGCGAAGGTGCATACGCACCTATTTCATGAGGCCTACATGTACACCATAAGGGGGAGTGAGGGGAAGAGGGGATGGGGGTGGGGCTGGGGCTGGGGGTAGGAGAACAGAGAGGAGAGTCACACACGGGCAGATTGAGATGGAGAGATAGATAGATGGATAGATAGATAGATAGATAGATAGATATCAGGACATACATATTGTTTCCTAAATTGTGGTGATAAGACTCTAGCAGCAATGACCACCACTCCTGTTAAGCCAATACAGCCAACCATCCCCCCCGTTACATTAGTGAAGATTTGTGGTTGTCTGCTGAGTGTCCACATATTCAAAGTATATATTATACCGGTATACTCTATGTATACTAAGAGTGTATATACTTTGCACATACTTGGTCCAGATCCGATCGGTCCTCTTGTACTTGTTTGTTTGGCTGCCAGAGCTGTGTTGTTGTTGTTGTTTGAGAGGGAGATATACTGACAGATAAAAGCCTGCTATTACTGTCGTCTCTCACTTACACGTTTTGCCTTGCCTAGGATTTATGATAATAGGTGTGTGTGTGTGTGTGTGTGTGTGTGTGTGTGTGTGTGTGTGTGTGTGTGTGTGTGTGTGTTACTCAGTTACTTGTTCGTCAAGGGGAATCCACGCAATGCGAGCTAAGCTCATTATTATCGCGCCTCCTTAACTGGGAATGTATTGCGTGAAATGTATGTTAAGTGTTTTATGTACTGTTGGAATGGCTGTGGATGTGTGTGTAGTCTGTATTTTACCCAATTGGCGACATCGGAAACGAAGGCTTAGGGTGGCTCTGTATGGTACCATTCTCACTATAGACGGTACCGTCTCGCCCGAAGGCTTAGGTAGCCATCAGCTTAGGTGAACCATATGATACCCATCTCGCCTTGTACCATTTTTGCCAACCCCAGATGGGACGTCACAACGTCGTCCACTTATTCCAGGTACCTATTTACAGCTAGGTGAACTGAGGCTAGCACATGAAAGGAGACAAGCCCAATTTGTCTCCGCCCGGCCGGGGATTGAACCCCCGACCCCTCGTGTGTGAGACGAGAGCTCTACCTACTAGGCTACGGGCTGTGTGTACTCACCTCACCTCACCCACCTAATTGTAGTATACAGGATTTGAGCCTAAGCTCGTGTTGTCCTGTCTCTCTCTCTACATTTATCCAATTTTGCTTTAAAAGTTTGGATATTTCTTGCTCCCACCACCTCCCCATCCAACTTATTCCAACACTCAATGCTTCTATACGGGAAGCTGAACTTTCTTACGTCAGACTTACATATAACTTTCCTCAACTTACAATCATGACCCCTGGTTCTTCCCTCGTCCCTCACCACAAAATCTCCCTTGTCGATCTTCTCAAAACCTTTCACACACTTAAACATCATGATCATGTCACCTCTCTCTCTCCTCTCCCTCAGCGTTGGCAGCTTTAGCCTCTCCAATCTCTCCTCATAAGGCAGGTCTCTAAGGCTAGCTATCATCTTAGTGGCAACTCTCTGAACTCTTTCCAGTTTTTGATTATGTTTTATAAGGTGTGGAGACCACACCACTGCTGCATACTCCAGTCTTGGTCGTATTATTGTCCCTATTATTTTTGCTAACATCTCTTCATCTAAATAATTCAGAGCTATTCTCATGTTAGTCAACACTGCATAGGTTTCACCAGTTATTTTATTTATATGCTGTTCAGGTGACAAGCTGTCTGCCACAACTACCCCTAGGTCTTTTGCTTTCACAGCTTTACTAATTATTTCATCTCCTATTTTATATCCCCAAGAAGGTCTATATTTACTTTTTCCCATCTCAAGAATCTGACACTTACTCGTGTTGAATTCCATTTTCCAAGTTTGACTCCACTCATATAACTTATCTAGGTCTCTCTGTAATTCTTCACAACTACTCCTACTTGTAATATGCTTCATTAATTTTGCATCATCAGCAAACATAGATATATATGAGCCTATTCCCATTTGAAGGTCGTTGATGAAAACCAAAAACATGATTGGGGCCAACACCGATCCCTGAGGCACTCCGCTTTTTACCCTTTTCCACGAGGAGAACTTTCCTTTTATTACTGTTCACATTTCCCTCCCAATTAAATAGTTTTCCATCCACTTTAATAATACTCCCTCAACCCGCCCCACAGTCCTGAGCTTCCACAACAATCTCTTATGAGGCACCTTATCAAATGCCTTCTTGAAATCTAAGTAAATACAATCTACCCACCCCTCCCTCCCTTGTACAATGTCAATTACCCTATCATAGTAACTCAACAAATTTGTGGTACACGAATGACCTTTTCTGAACCCGAACTGCTTGCTTGAAATTATTTCCCTCTCCTCCAACATACCCACCCATCTTTTTCTAATAATCTTTTCACAAAGCTTGCATATAACACTCGTTAAGGATACCGTCGATAATTTAGCGGGTCTTCTTTATTTCCACTTTTATATATTGGAGTTATATTTGCTTGTTTCCATTCTAAGGGAAGTTCCCCCTTGTTTAATGAGTGTTGAACAATATTAAAAATAGGTCTCACTAGTTGTTCAGAACATTCTCTTAATACCCATCCAGCAATGTTATCTGGGCCCATAGATTTTCTCACGTCCAATTCTTCCAACAATGCTTTTAGTTCATCCTTGTTGACTTCTATCGACTCTAATCCCTGTATCTCGTTCAATTCCACCACAGGTTCTACATAGTCATCCTCCTCCACAAACACGGATGTTAATGTATCATTCATAATGTGTGTGTGTGTGTGTGTGCGTGTGCGCGCGCGCGCAGAGCAAAACAACATGTCCTTTAATAATAACAAATTTGAACACATGAACTACAGTGCAGACCGAAATATGAATATCCACACATACACAGCAGATGACGGCTCTTGCATTGATACTAATGATTATGTAAAAGATCTTGGTATTACACTCAGTCGAGATGGTACATTTGGAATGCATATAACCAATGTGGCAAAGAATGCTCGTAACCAAGCTGGATGGATCCTACGAACCTTCCGAACACGTGACATGATCCCCATGCTGACGCTCTACAAGTCACTGGTCATTCCACTGTTGGAATATTGCTGTCAGCTATGGAGCCCATGGAAGGTGGGAGAGAAGCAATTACTCGAAGCAGTTCAACGCTCATTCACCAATAAAATCTCTGCCGTCCAACACCTAGACTACTGGGGGAGGTTGGAAACTCTCAATCTTTTCTCATTAGAAAGACGCAGGGACAGATATGCCATCTTATATGTCTACAAAATATTGATTGGCATCACAACCAACAACCTTAATATAGGTTTTCACATCCATCAACGACTGGGCCGTCTCTGCCACATACAGCGGGTACACCCCAGAGCAGCCACCAGAGTTAAGACGCTCAAGGAGAACGCCTTTGCGACACGAGGACCTCTTCTCTTTAACGCCCTACCCAGATATCTGCGTGACTCAACTGAACCAAGTCTCGAGAAATTTAAAAATCAACTGGACAAATTTCTCTGGACACTACCTGATCAACCCAAACTGCCCCACTACCACCTCCGCGCCGCTAGCAACAGCATCATGGACCAGCTGGCGCAGAGACGGGCAGATGGAATGTACTAGTGGTGGCGCATCAGCGTGACCACGGGCGGACAACACTGCCTGCAACTACTACCTACAGAGGGGGTGTGTGTGTGTGTGTGTGTGTGTGTGTGTGTGTGTGTGTGTGTGTGTGTGTAATAATAATAATAATAATAAACGGTTTATTAAAGAATGGCAGCCTCATGAGCTGAAAATACACATTTTACAATTTAGTGGATGAACATGAGATGTACAGATATGAGGATGGTAAGCTTAGTTTACAAACAAAATAAATAAATACAATAATGATGCATGTGCAGAATACAAATTATCATAAAATAACCATGATAGTAAGTGATATACAGTACATATACACATTTATTTACTTACTCATATACAGAACATACGTATATACACGTACGTGCGCACATACATATACATACATATATAGGAACATAAGAACATGCAGTAAGTGTGCACAAACGCTCACGTATGCACACAAACATACATACATACAGAAACTGTTTTGGTAAGGTCAGGTAAAGAGGGTGCGGGTACTACAATGGGAGGTTAATCCTCGGTAGTGTGTGTGTGTGTGTGTGTGTGTGTGTGTGTGTGTGTGTGTGTGTGCGCGTGCGTGCGTGCGTGCGTGCGTGCGTGCAGAGCAAAACAACATGTCCTTTAATAATAACAAATTTGAACACATGAACTACAGTGCAGACCGAAATATGAATATCCACACATACACAGCAGATGACGGCTCTTGCATTGATACTAATGATTATGTAAAAGAACTTGGTATTACACTCAGTTGAGATGGTACATTTGGAATGCATATAACCAATGTGGCAAAGAATGCTCGTAACCAAGCTGGATGGATCCTACGAACCTTCCGAACACGTGACATGATCCCCATGCTGACGCTCTACAAGTCACTGGTCATTCCACTGTTGGAATATTGCTGTCAGCTATGGAGCCCATGGAAGGTGGGAGAGAAGCAATTACTCGAAGCAGTTCAACGCTCATTCACCAATAAAATCTCTGCCGTCCAACACCTAGACTACTGGGGGAGGTTGGAAACTCTCAATCTTTTCTCATTAGAAAGACGCAGGGACAGATATGCCATCTTATATGTCTACAAAATATTGATTGGCATCACAACCAACAACCTTAATATAGGTTTTCACATCCATCAACGACTGGGCCGTCTCTGCCACATACAGCGGGTACACCCCAGAGCAGCCACCAGAGTTAAGACGCTCAAGGAGAACGCCTTTGCGACACGAGGACCTCTTCTCTTTAACGCCCTACCCAGATATCTGCGTGACTCAACTGAACCAAGTCTCGAGAAATTTAAAAATCAACTGGACAAATTTCTCTGGACACTACCTGATCAACCCAAACTGCCCCACTACCACCTCCGCGCCGCTAGTAACAGCATCATGGACCAGCTGGCGCAGAGACGGGCAGATGGAATGTACTAGTGGTGGCGCATCAGCGTGACCACGGGCGGACAACACTGCCTGCAACTACTACCTACAGGTGTGTGTGTGTGTGTGTGTGTGTGTGTGTGTGTGTGTGTGTGTGTGTGTGTGTGCACGCACGCACACGACTGCATGCACTGACGGGCTGTTATTTTTTGTCTCCATTACATCTTTACCAACAACTGTTTCCATATGTTCAATATACTGGAAAATCGCAGAGGGTTTAGTACCAAACCTACAGTACATACTCCGATAGTCATGAAATTCAGTGATAGGAGAGGCTGGGAATGCGAAATCCCCCGGATGAATAACAGGGGTGCTATGGGCTCTCTGGGAGAGGGCTGGTTATCACACAGAGGCCCACGTCTCTTCAACAAACTCCCACGGCGAGTAAGAGACATGAGGGACATCTCGTTAGACAACTTCAAGAGAGCCCTAGATGTCGAACTGCAAAAAGTGCCAGACGAGCCCATCCTCGCAAGGGAACGAGCTGTCGCTTCAAACAGTATACTGCACCAAATCACCACCCATAACGAGGGGCGTCGCGCTCCTTGGTGCCGCTAGAAGAGCGGCGAACACATCCAAACGTATCCAAAGGTAATATCATTATACCAATACTACAGGTGGTAGTATTATAACTGTCATATGCAGCTAAAGCGTTAATACTTGCTAAACTAAATACATTATAAGTAGTATAAGTACCCGTATATTTGTGTATTACTGTTAGCACAATCACATAAATAACCTGTCTCCTCTGAACACCATGGCACCTAAATACCCGTCGAAAATTGCAATTAATTTATCGGCAATATGTACCACCATTCTACTACACAATCGCCTTAATGAGTGCTATGTATGTGTGTATTATGTAGGCCTACATCAGTAGATTTTGTTTCTACTTTCAACTCAGCTCGTATATTATATTACCCCTTAGGATATAGTAACTCACTCCTACTCTCTCTCTCACACTCACTCACTCACTCACTCACTCACTCACTCACTCACTCACTCACTCACTCACTCACTCACTCACTCTCTCTCTCTCACTCTCTCACACTCACTCACTCACTCTCTCTCTCTCTCTCTCTCTCTCTCTCTCTCTCTAAATTTATGCAAGGAACTGCCTGCCGGGGTTGATTTACGTAGGACGCCAACGTACCTTTATAGGAACGACCTTGCTACAGGACACAGAGAGCGAGCAAAAGCGGGAAGGAACGGAATGGAAGAGCGGGTTAAATTAAATTAAATAAAAGAAAGAGAGAGAGAGTGAGTGAGTGAGTGAGTGAGTGAGAGAGTGTGTGTGTGTGTGTGCGCGCATGTGCGCGTGCGCGTGCGCGCTAATTGACCACTTGCGAGTTTCAGGCTATAAGGAAGTTGGAGCTGTAGACGTCGATATTTAGCAGAATAACCATCTATAATACGGTTTTAGTAATGTTATAAATAAATAAAACCAAATTCAACATATTATTTATCCATCCGAAACCTACATAATTACTGTATTTGTGGTTAATATCGATGTTTACAGGCCGAGCTTCCTTATAGCCGGAAACTCCCAAGTAGTCAATTGAAAGAGTGGTTAGAATCAAGAACTAAAGGAAGAAATGGAAGGGAAGGGCTTGTTACATAAAATTATATATATATATATATATTATATACAGGGTGATTCAGAATTGCATGTATTAAATTGGAGGACGATCTCCTTGGATAATTTTAAACAACACTATATCTATGATAAAATGTCAAATTATACATAGTTTGGCTGTTACAGTACATTTACGATGTTGTATTAATGAGGGTGGAAAATGAAGGGAAACCCGCGTAGATTTCGAAGATATTTTCCACACGTCTTGAGTACAGTGTGTTGCAGGCTTTGAACATTTGCTTTAGCCTGTAGCTATCTGTGAATAAATGTGTATAAAACTCTATGGGGATTTCCCTTCACCTTCCACCCTCATTAATACAACGTCGTAAATGTACTGTAACAGCCAAACTATGTATAATTCGACATTTTACCACAGATACATTGATGTTTAAAATTACCCAAAGAGGCCGTCCTCCAATTTAATGCATGCAATTCTGAATCACCCTGTATATATATATATATATATATATATATATATATATATATATATATATATATATACCGGTATATACTGTATATATATATATGGGGGTGGGTTAATAGCAAGAACAAGAACACCAAAGAAGGAAAGAGGAAGGTAAATTATGTTAGAGATGAAGGTTGGGTAGAAAGTACTGTAAGAGTTTATTGGGTTGAAGAAGTTCAAGGGGAAGGAAAAGTTTATTTACATTTACCCGCCTTTACTCACTTAATATTGGGTTAAATATGAAGAGGGTGCGATGGAGCTAGGATCTATATTCTTAAGGGGGGTAGTGCTTGTTTTTTTGGTCTATATATATATATTTATTTATTTGTGAGTTTCCTCGCTAGAAATACAGTAAAATACAGTAACACAAAACACCCTCTAAACCCCCTTTAAAAAAATGTTTTTAAATTTTTCGGTAGAAAAATGTCCTGGCCGAAGGCCGATTCCTTCTAAAATTACAGGCTCGCTATCGCTCGCCAGGAAAATGTCGATACCTAAATGGCACGAAAAGTCTTAATATTGACAACAAAATGAGTGGAAAGGTATATATCAAAATCGCCAAAGTAACGGAACAAACGTATTAATATCTCAAGACTAATATGCTAAACATGAGGGAGAAGGGGGTCCATAAAAAGCTACTACCGTATCTCCCCCTTAAACAAACCACGCCATTGGCCATTGCCGTATTACTAGATCGTCAGTATGGTACACTATACTTGGTTTCATTTCATCTGGCGGTAAATTGAATCCCTTTACAACTGATTTCTCGATAACTAACGGAAACATAAGAAACCAATATATCTCTGCTTCATATTTAGACCAAGTTTATATAATTAGCACCACATTTCACTACAACATCCTCAAAATAACGGAGAAAACTTGATGAGAACTTAGCAATCTACCGTCAGTTGAAAAGAAACCGTATAGTTATTGTAAATGCAATAATTACGGGAACATTATTACAATACTATAATTACAGTTACTGGTATAACAGCAGTCGTGCCATATTGACTGGCTGGGGTAAATTTGTCTATTGGTAGCCAGAATAAAGTGAAAAAGCGTCCTCGAATACTGAGTGCGTTAATCTAGATTGTATAAGCATCCAGGCCACAATTGCCGAGAAAAGATACCCAAAACAAAACGACACATAAAATCTAGCATCGCCTCTTTGGTAGTGGGACAAGGAAGGAAGTAAAGGGAAGAGGGTGTTAAAACTGAGGTAGAGGGGGAGTGAGTTAAAAAGAGCCCCCCCCCCCCCTATATGTGGGTGCTCATGTTGTTTTGGTTTATTGTATGACAGAAAGAGAGTGAGAGTGAGTGAGTGAGTGAGTGAGTGAGTGAGTGAGTGAGTGAGTTAAGGCAGCCAGACCAACACTATGTTCTGCAGCTTTCGAACGCTAACTTTATCCAGGCATTGGCAGGCAACTTTTTGGATGTGCGGTACTATACCATATTTTTACTTCATAAAACTTTGATTCAGAAACTGACAGATACTGTATATTAATCACAGTATGTTAGTTCATCAAGAAGCCTTCTTTTGAGAGGTATTTCTCTCAGAAGGCTCAAACATCGTTGTATCCAGCTTGTTTATGAATTTCGTTTTTTGAGGCTAAACAAAATTATATTTGATCAGTGATACCATGGACGAATGCCCGAATTAAATCGCACATGTGACAATTTCTTTTAGTTAGTGGGCAAAGGGGGTACGGTAACCCAAAGAGGAGATAGTGGTTAAGAATATGAGGGAGGGGAAGAGAGTTAAAAGGAGCCCCGGCGTAATTGAGTGGCCCTGTTGTTTTGGTATAGCAAGGGAAGGCTCCTGTGCGTGCGTGCGTGTGCGTCTGCGTCTGCGCTCTAGTTGTACTTACTCTAGTTGTATTGCGGGAGTGAGCATGCTCGTTATTTCCCGCCTCCTATATGTGTAGGTGTTATATGTATCGTTGGAATGGCTGTGGATGTGTGTGTAGTCTGTATTTTTAGCCAATTGGCGACATCGGAAACGAAGGCTTAGGGTGGATCTGTATGGTACCATTCTCACTATAGACGGTACCGTCTCGCCCGAAGGCTTAGGTAGCCATCAGCTTAGGTGAACCATATGATACCCATCTCGCCTTGTACCATTTTTGCCAACCCCAGATGGGACGTCACAACGTCGTCCACTTATTCCAGGTACCTATTTACAGTTAGGTGAACTGAGGCTAACACATGAAAGGAGACAAGCCCAATTTGTCTCCGCCCGGCCGGGAATTGAACCCACGGCCCCTCGTGTGTGAGACGAGAGCTCTACCACTAGGCTACGGGCTGTGTGTGTATTTACCTATTTGTATTTACCTATTTGTAGTTTACAGGAATTGAGCAGCGCTCCTGTTGTCCTGTCTTAGTTACTTTACAATCAATCCATTTTACTTAGACAAGTATCGTAATGGATATTCCCAGTTCCCAGTATTTTGGACTAACATATCATAACTTATGTTGCCCTATTTCCATATTTACTTTTATCCAACCTAGTTTTGAACATGTTAATGTTCCTCGCTCTCACCACCTCCTCATGTTGTTTTGAATACAACACAGTTTTGAATTGCTTGATTTCCTTTGTACTCCTCCAAGTTGTTCCAAGTCTCTATACTCCTATATGGGAAGCTGAATTTCTTTGTGTCCTTACGACATCTGCCCTTCCTCAGCTTAAACTCGTGCCCTCTTGTCCTTCACATTATCCCTCACGAATAGATCTTCCCTATCTACTCGTTCCAAACTTTTTACTCCCTTGAACATCGTTATTGTGTGTGTGTGTGTGTGTGTGTGTGTGTGTGTGTGTGTGTGTGTGTGTGTGTGTGTGTGTGTGTGTGTGTGTGTGTGTGTGTGTGTGTGTGTGTGTGTGTGTGTGTGTGTGTGTGTGTGTGTGTGTGTGTGTGTATCTCTGGATATTTGTAGGTTTACAGGTACATGAGGTTTGGGGCGACAGTTAATCGGTACACACCTCTTTAAAATACGTTAAAATGGAGTGTTTTCGGTTAGGTTAGGTTAGGTTAGGTTAGGTTAGTGTAATTTAGGTTTAAAAATCGAAAAATATACTCGTAAGCATGCACAAATTGATATGTACCGATAAACGCCAACCGCTCGTGTGTGTGTGTGTGTGTGTGTGTGTGTATATATCTCTCTCTCTCTCTCTCTCTCTCTCTCTCTCTCTCTCTCTCTCTCTCTACCCCGTGCTACCGCCAGACGCTGCAGACGCTCTGTCAACGCTCTCACGATATCGATCATAATTTGAGTATTAACTACTCATCCTCTTCATTCTTGTGCATGAAAGGTGGTTAAGAGCACGTTTAACCATCCTGTAGCTTAGTAAGTAACACTGCACGATATTTCGCTGTGTATTGACTGATAAACTTTGTGTTTATCACAAGACTCCTGCTCGGACAGGGCGCCACTAGCGCCATCTATTGTTTTGTTTTGCTTTGTAAACAAACGCTCTCTTATTACTATTTTATATAAAATCGTAGCCCCTAATTTTACCCATTACCTACTGTAGTAAGTATCTATTTAACTGCCTTGTATGTAAGTAAAGCTTTGCATATTAATTTGCTAATAAACAATATTGTTTACTAACTAACCGCCTACAGGGACTAACGCCGACACCATTTTGTAAACAAACCTTTTTTTGGGGATTATACATATTAAATTCCAGCAAATTTTGTACCAAATTTAAGTGCATTCATTTATCTTTTCCCCCTAGATATATTCTTGACTTTTTCTCCTCAGACTGATTTTACTTTAAGCTAAGGGTGGTATTTGTACAAACTAACCTAGCCTAACCCAACCTGCCAAGCTTTTAACCTAACCCAAACCTAGCCTAGCCTATAGCCAGCCAATCTGTTTTATTATTAACTCTTGTAGATATTGTATTTAGTATCCTACTGTAGCTATATATATCTGTAATTTTAGTTGTTGCTTGCACGATCTTGTAATAACCTTTGACTGATACACTTTTTTATCTAAAAAGAGTAGGCTACTGCTTTACTAGGCTACAGTGACACCAGGGTCATCTGTTGACACAGTATATTAACCCCTTGTGTGCAGTCACACTTTATTTTTATATAATCTCTATTTGGTGAATTGTATATTTAGTTACATATTCTGTTATACATATATTTGTTTAAGGTTAGGTTATCACACCTGGTAGCCTATTTTTGCGAATTTCAATTTTATTATATTCGGTTAGGCTATTCAACGCTGGTAGCCTATTATTGCGTATTTCAATTTAAAAAAAAAACTTTTGGTTAGGCTATCGCCCCTGGAAGCCTAATTCTGCGTATCTCAACATTTTTGTTTTCGGTTAGGCTATCACCCCTGATAACCTATTTCTGCGTATTTCAGCATATTTGTTTTCGGTTGAAGTGATTGAAGTGTTTTTAAAGTGAGTGAAGTGTTGTAAAGTGAGTGAATTGTTTTTTAAGTGAGTGAAGTGATCTGAAGAAAGTGACTGTCACCATGCCTCGCGCTTGTGCGAACTGCGCCGGTAGGTTTGGTGAGTCCATGTTTGCTACTATCGATCTTCAAGTCTGCCGGCTCTGCCAGCAACGAGAGAATTTTACAGTGAAATTAGATGAAGCCTACAACAAGATCAACGTCCTCACCATGAAGCTGGAATCACTCCAAGAGTTTGTAACACTCAACGTTGGAGTGCCACAAACTTCAATTGTCACCGCAACTCCAGCAGCCACCAACGCCCCAACGTCAACTGTCAACAATTCAACGCCTACAGTAGCCATTTCAGCTGATGTTTCTGATACTCAAGATACAAATAGCGACTCTCTTCCCCCTCAAGACAACTTCCGTGTCGTGAGGAACAACGTTTGCCCCAAGACCAGGAAACACATACCGATTACCGAGTGTCAAAACCGTTTCCAGATACTCGCAGACTCAGATGACGAAGAGGAAATAGAAGAAGTCCGGCTCGTGGGAGACTCGATGATACGTGGTCAGCTCACAGAGTTTTGCGCCAGGGCACCTAAGACCAGGAAGCGTTTTTGTATCCCTGGTGGTGGTGTGGATGACGTAGTTGCAGCAGTTGACGAAGTATCAAAGCTGGCCCCTGCTAATACAATGTACGTCATCCACGTTGGATCCAACGATGTACAGCGAACCCGGTCGGAAGATTTGCTTTTAAAGTATCAGCAGCTGATCAAGTCGTTTAAGGAGAAGTCATCAAGGATCATCGTCTCAGGAATCGTCCCCCGGCTCGGTGTAGAGAGCCGATTTTACAACATAGCCACCAGCACAAATCGTTGTCTAGCAAACCTCTGCAGGAAGGAGAACGTGGGATTCGTCGACACCTGGGACAATTTCTACTACGATGACTATTTGTTTTCGGACGATGGAGTTCATCTGAACCAGGTGGGAGCAGCGCGTTTTGGGCGTCTTCTCAACGATGCGGTGAAGGATTTTTGGAGAAGAAATCGACTCAGCACAGGACAACCAGGAAGGAGGACCGAAGACAGCGAGGACGGCAATCTACAAAGGAATTAAATACTAATCCGTCAAGAACCGCGAATTTGGATAAAGCTCCACCAACACGACCCAAATTCAAAACCGTCAGGGATAACGACCGAGGACTGAGGACAGCCATGAATGTAAATGTAGATCCGACCAGAACCAAAAATTCGATGAAAGAACGATCTGCGAGTTCTAAAACCGCAACTTTAAAGGTTTTCTATGCAAACGCTCGTAGCATACGCAATAAATTTTCAGATTTAGAGGAACTAGTGTTTACAGAAAATTATGATGTGATTGGCATAACAGAATCTTGGCTCAATACACAAGATAGAGACTTTTTAGCAGAGTATTCACTTCCCGGTTATGTAATGTTTGAGAACAGCCGAATAAATAAAAATGGAGGTGGCGTTTTATTTTATATCAAAGAAAGTCTTAACCCGACCCTCGTGTCAAAACCTCAAATTGTGAACGTCGACACATCTTTTGTGCTAATAAAGAATAATAAAGGTACAAAAATAATACTTGCGTTAATATACAGACCTCCAGCTCAATCAGTGCAAACTGACCGAGAAATTTACGAACAAATTGCAGATGTAAGTAACTCACAAGATACCGTAATTTTTGGCGAATTTAATTTACCTGTGACCAAGTGGGGCGATACTCTTACTTCACACTCCGGACATGACTTGTATACGAACTTGCAAGAGAGTTCGCTTTATCAATTTGTTCGAATGCCGACCCGTGGTAATAACGTTCTTGACATTGTACTTGCAACAAAAGAAGAATTGATAGAGAATTTGAATGTTGGTGATGAATTCAGTAACAGCGACCATCGTACGATAACTTTCACTTTAAAGTTTACTAGTAACGAACCAAATAGTAGCATCGAAAAAGTCCCTAATTTCAAGAAAGCAAACTTCCATAAACTTAGAGCGATGTTTAAAGAAACTGACTGGAGCTTTTTAATTAACAATAACGACATAAATACATCTTGGAAGTTATTCGAAACCACTTACCTAAAAGCAGTGCAAGACTGCATACCATCGAAAATACGGCGTCCAGGCCATAATAATAAGCCCAAATGGTGGAATAAAGATATTTCAAACTGCCTGCTTGCTAAAAAATGTGCTAATGATAGATTAAAATCCTCACAAAATGACGAAGAACGGCTGAAATTTGTAGAGCTACGACGCAAAGCCAAAAAGTTAATTAAGCAAAGTAAAAAGACCTTAGAGTTACATATTGCGAATCAAAGTAAAACAAACCCGAAAGAATTCTATAGTTATATCAGAAAGAAAAAAGTAGTTACTTCAACTGTTGGACCGTTAGTCGATGAAAAGGAGAATACACCAAAGACGAAGTACAAATGAGTAATGCCCTCAATACCTTCTTTGCATCAGTTTTTACAACAGAAGACCTCAGTGATATCCCTACACCATCGCCGATTCAGATTGATAATTCAGATGTTCTAAGCAATATCACTGTTACAGAGAGAGAAGTATTGAATTGTTTAGATAAACTCAAGGTAAATAAAACGCCAGGACCTGATACAATCTCGCCTAGAGTTCTAAAGGAAGCTAAGAATGAGCTCTCCAAACCACTGACATTACTATTCAATAAATCCTTGCAGTCTGGAACTATGCCTGATCAGTGGAAGCTAGCCAACGTAACACCGATATTCAAAAAAGGCAGCAAATCCCTACCCAGTAACTATCGTCCAATTAGCTTAACCTCAGTTGTATGTAAAATGCTAGAAACGGTCATACGAGACAGACTCGTAAATCACTTAGAGGAAAATAACATACTTAAAGATACTCAACACGGCTTTCGTAAAAAACGTTCCTGTTTAACAAACCTCTTAGACTTCTTCCACGATATCCTCAACCTCTACGATGAGAGTAAAGCTGTAGATATTATATACCTTGATTTTCAAAAGGCCTTTGACAAAGTTCCCCACAAACGTTTACTGCTAAAACTAAAAGCGCATGGAATACAAGACGGTGTGTTGAAATGGATAGAAAATTGGCTCAGCAACAGAAAGCAAAGGGTAGTCATAAACGGTAAGGCATCTAAATGGACCAATGTAAGTAGCGGGGTACCCCAGGGATCGGTACTAGGACCAATTCTCTTTCTAATTTACATCAACGACATAGATGAGGGTCTCACCTGTACAATCTCAAAATTTGCTGACGATACAAAAATTGCCAATAGCGTACTCTCAAAAGAACAAGTTGACGATATGCAACACAATCTAGATAAATTGTCATGTTGGGCCCAAATTTGGCAAATGAGTTTCAATGCGGATAAATGTAAAGTACTACATGTCGGATACCTAAATGAGAAAGCAAACTATTCGATGAATGGCACTCAGCTTAAGAATGTAAACAGAGAAACTGATCTGGGAGTAACAATATCGAGTAACCTAAAACCGAGTCAACAATGTTCAGAAGTTGTTAAGAAGGCAAACAAAATAATTGGCTTTATAGGCAGGTCATTTGAGCATAAATCCAAAGAAGTTATCCTAACCCTTTACAATTCCTTAGTCCGCCCTCTTCTGGAATACTGCGTTCAATCCTGGTGCCCTTATTACCAAAAAGATATAAACAAGCTAGAACGAGTTCAACGTAGAGTTACCAAAATGATACCTAGCCTAAAGAACAAACCATACGAAGAGCGTCTTAGAGAATTAAATCTATTTCCTTTAACCCAGCGCAGATTAAGAGGCGACTTAATTCAAGTGTTCAAAATCATCAAAGGCATCGACAATATGAACTAGTAAGTACTTCACTATCGACCAATCTAATTACACGCGGGGAAACGGTTGCAAAATTATTGGTAAATCTTTTAACTCGCACGAATCTAAGAATTTCTTCTTCAATCGAGTTGTCAACTTGTGGAATGGGCTTCCCCGAGACGTTATAGACTGCAGCACCGTTGATTCATTTAAATTCCGCTAGACAAATATCTCGCATCAAACCCGCGACTGACTGCGTTTGTAAATGAATAACTTTATCCTCCCCTCAGTTACTAACCCATATGTCGCCTACTAACTTCCTAGTCCTGCCACGTTAGTGGCAGGGCAGTAGTTCCCTTTCCAATGTTCCCTTACCCACTCTAAACCACTGTTTGGACACTTGATCCTCAGTGTTTTGGAGGACAAGCAACCTAGAAGGGTCGCTAGACCTGTTGTTGCTTGATTTCCTTTGTACTCCTTTGTACTCTCTCTCTCTCTCTCTTTCTTTTTCGGATTTTCGGAGAAGAAATCGACTCAGCACAGGACAACCAGGAAGGAGGACCGAAGACAGCGAGGGCGGCAACCTGCGAAGGAATTAAATGCTAATCTGTCAAGAACCGCGAATTTGGATAAAGCTCCACCAACACGACCCAAATTCAAAACCGCCAGGGATAACGACCGAGGACCGATGTCAGCCATGAATGTAAATGTAGATCCGATCAGAACCAAAAATTTGATTAAAGAACGTTCTGCGAGTTCTAAAACCGCAACTTTAAAGGTTTTCTATGCAAACGCTCGTAGCATACGCAATAAATTTTCAGATTTAGAGGAACTAGTGTTTACTGAAAATTATGATGTGATTGGTATTACAGAATCTTGGCTCAATACAGTAGATAGAGACTTTTTAGCAGAGTATTCACTTCCCGGTTATGTAATGTTTGAGAAAAGCAGAATAAATAAAAATGGAGGTGGCGTTTTATTTTATATCAAAGAAAGTCTTAACCCGACCCTCTTGTCAAAACCTCAAATTGTGAACGTCGACACATCTTTTGTGCTAATAAAGAATAATAAAGGTACAAAAATAATACTTGCATTAATATACAGACCTCCAGCTCAATCAGTGCAAACTGACCGAGAAATTTATGAACAAATTGCAGATGTAAGTAACTCACAAGATACCGTATTTTTTGGCGACTTTAATTTACCTGTGACCAAGTGGGGCGATACTCTTACTTCACACTCCGGACATGACTTGTATACGAACTTGCAAGAGAGTTCGCTTTATCAATTTGTTCGAACACCGACCCGTGGTAATAACGTTCTTGACATTGTACTTGCAACAAAAGAAGAATTAATAGAGAATTTGAATGTTGGTGATGAATTCAGTAACAGCGACCATCGTACGATAACTTTCACTTTAAACTTTACTAGTAACGAACCAGATAGTAGCATCGAAAAAGTCCCTAATTTCAAGAAAGCAAACTTTCATAAACTTAGAGCTATGTTTAAAGAAACTGACTGGAGCTTTTTAATTAACAATAACGACATAAATACATCTTGGAAGTTATTCGAAACCACTTACCTAAAAGCAGTGCAAGACTGCATACCATCGAAAATACGGCATCCAGGCCATAATAATAAGCCCAAATGGTGGAATAAAGATATTTCAAACTGCCTGCTGCTAAAAATTTTGCTAATGATAGATTAAAATCCTCACAAAATGACGAAGAACGGGTGAAATTTGTAGAGCTACGACGCAAAGCCAAAAAGTTAATTAAGCAAAGTAAAAAGACCCTAGAGTTACATATTGCGAATCAAAGTAAAACAAACCCGAAAGAATTCTATAGTTATATCAGAAAGAAAAAAGTAGTTACTTCAACTGTTGGACCGTTAGTCGATGAAAATGGAGAATACACCAAAGACGAAGTACAAATGAGTAATGCCCTCAATACCTTCTTTGCATCAGTTTTTACAACAGAAGACCTCAGTGATATCCCTACACCATCGCCGATTCAGATTGATAATTCAGATGTTCTAAGCAATATCACCGTTACAGAGAGAGAAGTATTGAATTGTTTAGATAAACTCAAGGTAAATAAAACGCCTGGACCTGATACAATCTCGCCTAGAGTTCTAAAGGAAGCTAAGAATGAGCTCTCCAAACCACTGACATTACTATTCAATAAATCCTTGCAGTCTGGAACTATGCCTGATCAGTGGAAGATAGCCAACGTAACACCGATATTCAAAAAAGGCAGCAAATCCCTACCCAGTAACTATCGTCCAATTAGCTTAACCTCAGTTGTATGTAAATGCTAGAAACGGTCATAAGAGACAGACTCGTAAATCACTTAGAGGAAAATAACATACTTAAAGATACTCAACACGGCTTTCGTAAAAAACGTTCCTGTTTAACAAACCTCTTGGACTTCTTCCACGATATCCTCAACCTCTACGATGAGAGTAAAGCTGTAGATATTATATACCTTGATTTTCAAAAGGCCTTTGACAAAGTTCCCCACAAACGTTTACTGCTAAAACTAAAAGCGCATGGAATAGAAGACGGTGTTGAAATGGATAGAAAATTGGCTCAGCGACAGCAAGCAAAGAGTAGTCATAAACGGTAAGGCATCTAAATGGACCAATGTAAGTAGCGGGGTACCCCAGGGATCGGTACTAGGACCAATTCTCTTTCTAATTTATATCAACGACATAGATGAGGGTCTCACCTGTACAATCTCAAAATTTGCTGACGATACAAAAATTGCAAATAGCGTACTCTCAAAAGATCAAGTTGACGATATGCAACACAATCTAGATAAATTGTCACATTGGGCCCAAATTTGGCAAATGAGTTTCAATGCGGAATAAATGTAAAGTACTACATATCGGATACCTAAATGAGAAAGCAAACTATTCGATGAATGGCACTCAGCTTAAGAATGTAAACAGAGAAACCGATCTGGGAGTAACAATATCGAGTAACCTAAAACCGAGTCAACAATGTTTCAGAAGTTGTTAAGAAGGCAAACAAAATAATTGGCTTTATAGGCAGATCATTTGAGTATAAATCCAAAGACGTAATCCTAACCCTTTACAATTCCTTAGTCCGCCCTCTTCTGGAATACTGCGTTCAATGCTGGTGCCCTTATTACCAAAAAGACATAAACAAGCTAGAACGAGTTCAACGTAGAGTTACCAAAATGATACCTAGCCTAAAGAACAAACCATACGAAGAGCGTCTTAGAGAATTAAATCTATTTCCTTTAACCCAGCGCAGATTAAGAGGTGACTTAATTCAAGTGTTCAAAATCATCAAAGGCATCGACAATATGAACTGTAGTAAGTACTTTCACTATCGACCAATCTAATTACACACGGGGAAACACGGTTGCAAAATTATTGGTAAATCTTTTAACTCACACGAATCTAAGAATTTCTTCTTCAATCGAGTTGTCAACTTGTGGAATGGGCTTCCCCGAGACGTTATAGACTGCAGCACCGTTGATTCATTTAAATTCCGCCTAGACAAATATCTCGCATCAAACCCGCGTCTGACTGTGTTTGTAAATGAATAACTTTATTTTATCCTCCCCTCAGTTACTAACCCATATGTCCCCTACTAACTTCCTAGTCCTGCCACGTTAGTGGCAGGGCAGTAGTTCCCTTTCCAATGTTCCCTTACCCACTCTAAACCACTGTTTGGACACTTGATCCTCAGTGTTTTGGAGGACAAGCAGCCTAGAAGGGTCACTAGACCTGTTGTTGCTTGATTTCTTTTGTACTCCTTTGTACTCTCTCTCTCTCTCTCTCTCTCTGTTTCTGTTGTGTATATATAGTAAGATAGTATTGGTAATAGTGTATCTCTATATTAATATTTGTTTCCCTTTTTCCAGGTATGTTGAGCCATCTGTGCCGAGTTTGACAGTACGGTATGGTAAGATAGCAAATCGGGTTCCTGGGTCTCTAGAGTCTAGACCTTATTAGTGCAGCCGACGACCATTAAAGGGCTCATTTTTATTTGCTCATTTATGTATATTTGTATTATTTTATTAGTTTCCTCCCTACACCTACATCAAACTTAAAAACACCCGCCCAAGACCCTCTTTCAAGATAAATGTGTACATTTTTCGATAGAAAAAAATTCCGGCCGAAGGCCGATTTCTCTTAAATTACATCGCTGGCCAGGAAAATATCGACACCTAAATGATACAAAGTCTTCATATTGACAAAGAAATGGGGTGAAAGGTCTGAAAGCCTGAAGACCAATTGGGGCAAAACGTGAGGAAGAAGGGGGCCCATAAAAACCAACCCATCTCCCCTTAAGGTGAGTCTCAGGATAGATACGTCTGGTTAATGTGGTGTCCTTGGTAACCCTAAGTATATCTTGACTTAATAATAATAGGAGAGTAGAAAAGTAGGAAGTAGAAAGTAGGAAAGTGTTATAGGTAGCACCAGCGAACTTGACAATACTCATGACCCCTTAACTTCTTATAACTCGAAATGAATGAAAGCAATCGGGCTGACGTTTCTATCATTTGGGAAAAGTCCACCGGAAAATAGGTGTGGATACAGCCAGTTTGCTCTAGGCCCTTTTGAGTTACAGAGAGGTCAGGGATCAAGATTATTGTCAAGTTTGTTGGTGCTACCTATAGTGCTATCGTCCGTTTTTTTGTCCAGCTGATGCTGATTACTATGCTATTACTGTGATTTTGTAGCGAAATATGGAGTTAATTAGGAAAACTTGGCAATACTATGACACACAACACATAGGAATATTACTATTGTGTAGCGAAATATGTAGTTAATTAGGAAAACGTGACAATAATATGACGCACAAACATATACAGAGGCCCACGGCGAGTAAGAGACATGAGGGACGTCACGTTAGACAACTTCAAGAGAGCCCTCGATGTCGAACTGCAAAAAGTGGCAGACGAGCCCATCCTCGCGAGGGAGCGAGCTGTCGCTTCAAACAGTCTACTACACCAAAATCACCACCCATAACGAGGGGTGCCGCTAGAAGAGTGGCGAACACATCAAAAGTATCAAATGTAAGTAAGTATCATAGGAGTATTATATTGTTTTTCCAGTAAGGATCAATAAATCAGATCACAAAGGAATCAATTTACCATCAGCTGGAAACAAATAGACTATAGTGTGGAAGGCTCTTGGGGCTCAGGTGAGATAGGTACACTTGGCTTATACAGGTTCGATACATCCATTGGCGGCTCATAACCAGTGTTTTCCTATTGCTTCTCATGGTAGGCCGCAACGAGAGAGTGAGAGTAAGTGAGTGTTAATTATAGGGGTTGATCAAACGAGCCCGGAGATATTGAGATGAAGGAGAGTGAGTGAGTGAGTGAGTGAGCGAGTGTTAATTATGCGGGTTGATTAAACGAGCCCAGATAGATAGAGATGAAGGAGCGAAGGTAAGAAGGTACATACTTCGATAGTCATGAAATTCAGTGATAGGAGAGGCTGGGAATGCGATATCCCCCGGATGAATAACAGGGGTGCTATGGGCACTCTGCGAGAGAGAGGGCTGGTTATCACACAGAGGCCCACGTCTCTTCAACAAACTCCCAAGGCAAGTAAGAGACATGAGGAACGTCTCGTTAGACAACTTCAAGAGAGCCCTCGATGTCGAACTGCAAAAAGTGCCAGACGAGCCCATCTTCGCAAGGGAGCGAGTTGTTGCTTCAAACAGTCTGCTGCACCAAATCACCACCCATAACGAGGGGCGGCGCGCTCCTCGGTGCCGCTAGAAGAGTGGCGAACACATCAAAAGGTATCAAAAGGTAAGGTTCACTTTTTGGTCGATTTTTTCATTTATTAATGATTTTTCTAGTTTCCTCCCTAGACTTTTATCAAACTTTAAGAACATCCATTAGATCCCCCTTCTAAATTAATTTGTACATTGTTCGCTAGAAAAATGTCCCAAATGGGCCAAACGTCATAGTATCTGAAAACAAATGTGGCTAAACATGAGGGAGAAGGGGTACCAGAAAACCGTCCTATCCTCCCTTATGAATACAAACAATAGTCTGTTCGATGGAGAGCGGTCCTTGTGTGCAGGAAAGGCTTACTATTCATGTTCGTGAACTAGATAATGAGGGCAGATAAGAAAGTGAAGGTAGGCTTGGCAATTACTAAACAAAAGATGACCAATTGCTACTCTCAGTAAAAAATTACATCAATTGCTACAGTCAGACAAAAACGGCATCAATTTCTACACTCAGTGAACATACAACAATTGCTACATTCTCACTTAAAAAGGACATCAATTGTTACTATCAATAAACAATTACATCAATTGTTACACTCTCATTGAAAAAGGACATCAATTGCTTCTTTTAGTTAACTATGACATCAATTGCTACTCAGTAAAAATGACATCAATTGCTACACTCTCAGTTAAAAATGCTACGCTCTCGGTAAAACATGACATCAATTACTACACTTTTTCATAAATTGCTACTTTCAGTAAAATAATGGCATCAATGCTACACTCAGTAAAAATTATATCAATTGATACACTCAGTAATAAAATAACATCAATTGTTACACTGTCAGTAATTATAGGTTAATTGGGATCAAGTCTCTTCCCCGTGGATGGTTCGATAGTTTTAATTTAAGTAATAGAGGGTCGATAACAGCTAGCAGAATTTAGCTGTAGACTCACGACTCAATTGTGATTTAATGTACTGTACCGGTATAGTTATTTTGTATTATATAGTGTTTTACATCCATTGGGAAAAAAAGCAGGTTCTGACTTGGTATCCAAAATGACAAACATAATAGAAACGTATATTGTGAGTGTGCGAGAGTGAGTGACAATGATTAAGTGTTTGAGTGAGTGAGAGTTAATTAGAAGGGTTGATCAAACGAGCCAGGATAGATGGAGACGGAAGAGCGAGGGTAAAAAGGAGATAGTGAGATAGTGCATATGATAAGTATTAACCAGAGAAACACAAGACATACTAACAGTTTTACCTATAATACGAATAAATAAATATAAACCAAAGTAAGGAGACAAAAATAGATTTGAATTTTAACATCAATGGATTAAAAACTAAAATCAAACTAGGTTTAACCTTTAATAGGGATGATTAAGTTTAGATCAAAGGATGGAGGAACAGTTTTTATCTTTCTCAGGGGGTATCCTTGTTGTCCAAGGGTTTTATTAACACATACTTACCGTAACATTAAACTTTAAGGAAAATTTCGCCACGCTTCTAGCGGCACCGAGGAGCGCGCTGCCCCTCATTCCAGGTTGTAATTTAGCATAACAGACTGTTGGAATGGGCGGCACGCTCCCCTGCAAAGAAAGGAATCAGCTGGCACTTTTTGCAGTTCGACATAGAGGGCTTACTTGAAGTTGTACCTTCATGTCTCTTACTCGCCGTGGGGGTTGGTGTAAATGACGTGTTCCTCTGTTTGATCAAAGCCCACTATAGACCTTGTGTGTGATAACCTGGCCTTTCGCAGCGGGTGGGTGAGTGAGTGAGTGGGACGGACGGACCATGTGATCCTTGCCTTATCGGGAGGTCCCCGGCTTCAGACCCTCCATAAATGGTACCAAGTCAGAGTGGGGAGCAGTCAAAAGTGGTGTCCCCCAGGGATCGGTATTAGGTCCCCTGTTGTTTCTTATATACATAAATGACCTAGATTTAGGTATAACTAGTAGGATAAGTAAATTCGCAGACGATACTAAAATGGGGAGATCAATTGATTCAGATAGCGATATAGAGTGCCTCCAAAGGGATCTAGATACCTTACATGAATGGTCAGTAAATTGGCAGATGAAGTTTAACATTGACAAATGCAAGGTATTAAAGATAGGGAAGATGCAAACAAATGTTAAATATAAACTAGCTAATTTAGAATTAGAAAATTCAGACTGCGAGAAAGATCTAGGTGTGTTTGTTAGCAATGATTTGAAACCTAGAAAACAGTGTATAGGCGTTCGTAATAAGGCAAACAGGATTCTCGGGTTCATCTCTAGGAGTGTGAGTAACAGAACTGCTGATGTTATCTTAAAACTTTACTTGTCATTAGTGAGACCCCATATGGATTATGCTGTCCAATTTTGGTATCCTTATTACAGAATGGACATAGATTCATTGGAGAGAGTACAGCGTAGAATGACAAAAATGATCCATAATATTAGAAATCTTCCGTATGAAGAAGGGTTGAAGAAATTAGGTTTACATTCGTTAGAGAGACGCAGAGTTAGAGGGGATATGATAGAGGTGTTCAAGTGGGTTAGTGGGATTAACAAAGGGGACATGACAAATGTACTAAAGCTCAGTGATAGCGAAAGAACTCGTACCAATGGTTTCAAATTAGATAAATTTCGTTTCAGAAAAGATATAGGCAAATATTGGTTTGGTAACAGAGTTGTAGATGGGTGGAATGGACTACCAAGTGCTATAGTGGGATCTAATACTGTAGGGAGCTTTAAGATAAAATTGGATAAGCATATGGACGAGAAGGGTTGGGTGTGAAGGGGGATCAGCCGGGTTGGGCCAATCAGCGCTCTGCAGACCCCCATAATCCTGCGTTAATCTCTAACCGTTTTGGTAAGATGATCCTCAGGGTATTAGAGTGTTGAGCCTATAATTGGGCTTTGTAATTGATTTGGGGTTGTGTGGGACAGGGATCTGCCTTGCTTAGGCCAATCGGCTTTCTGCAGACTCCCATTTTCTTATGTTCTTATGTTCTTATAAACAGGGATTCACACGAACACATTTTCCGATAACTAGTCTCGGCATCTCAAATCTGAAATCTTTTATATTCGAAGTTTTACCAGAATGTATCCAATTGCACTAATCTGCTGCTAGTCTAGTTGCCAATAACTATGCAAAATATCCCCGAAGAAGTGCCGTCAAAATGTTGGTGATCGAAAGTTGGTGATAAAACCTGTGTGTGATTCCGCTATAATATTGTTTACTTGTCTCTACTCTGGTACTACGCCGTTACTATGATACTACACCGCCCGACACCTCCACCACCTGTATTATATCTCACCTACTGTACACCTAACACACCATATTCACTCAATACTGTCACACTCACAACATCTAGCTCACTTTCACAGCTTCATTACCTCCGTCGCGAAGTTCGTGGAATGTACCGGGTATATGGACGCTTGGTTCACTCTTGTTCTTGTTTTACCAGATAAGAAAGAGTTTGCAGGTATTTTTGTCTATAGGGGTTTCTGGAATTGAGTTACATGAGGTGGTGGTAACAAAGGCTTTTGGGGGAATTCGTTGGTTTGCAACTCTGATTTATTTTTTGATTATATAAAATAATGCATTAACAAACAGAACAAAGTTTAAATGTAAAGGAGTGGTAATGACTTCAGAACATGTTTTTCTTTCTATGAAACGTATTACCATTTTTTTAATATGGACAAGACTTCTGAACGTGACTTCACGTGGACTAACTGACGCATTTTGTGCCAACGAAGTGTATAAGGGAAACCTTCAAAATACAATTACCAGATCGTTTCAATTAGACGAATCAATTCAATGTGAAATAGCTTCGAAAATAGAGTGACACCATTAGTGTCTGTATACCAGTATTATAGAAACAATCATATTAACAGACACACGACTCTTATGGACATTTATTGCCATATTTATACTATATGTTACTATCAATGCTGCTTTATGTGTATGTTATTAGGGATAATTAAACAACGTTGTAGGTGACTCATTAGTGATAGGAATATAAGAGTAACTTTCAGACTACCAAAAGACACCATAGCTATGAACCTGCTATGATTGGTACTGTAAAGACTACCATGTTAATCCTCTCACTATCCTGTGGACTCGAGGGTTGCCGTTTAGCATTCAGAAATAAAGTTCTCTCAATCTCATAATTACCTCTACAAAATTAGTTTTCTGCCCACAGTTCACTCCAAGACAACTGCAGAGGTTGAAATAGCTAAACTAAACGTTTCTAAACACCTATAATGGTCACAAAGGCTTTTAAGTATCCCAGAAAGGGCGGAAATCGCATCCTGTGCGTGAAAGAGTTAAAGTTAGGCTACACATAGGGTTTGAAGACAGAACGAAGATGTGGCCTCACACTATTTTTTAGCTACGCAAGAACGAGGGATAGAAAAAAGGCCAGAGCCATACTAAATATGGAGGAACAGAGCAGAACAACTAGAAGCACACATACATCAACTGGAGTACCTGATGTACCACCAACGAGGAGTAATAGGGTACCGCCACCACCACAGAGTACCATTTATTCGGGGCCTGCTAGAAGAAGGAAACGTTATGTTTGCGGTTCTCATAGAAACTCACATTACAGATCAGGAAGATAGTGAAGTATGGATTCCTGGTTATAACCTACGTAGGGCGTAGGGCGGACAAAACGCATAGATCACATGGAGGTGTAGCCTTGTACATTCACGACTAACTGATATGTACTGAATTCCTAAATAATAGTAATGAAGTGGTGGAAATACTTGGAGTTAACATAGAATCCATAAATTTAGCAGTTATTGCCACATACAGGCCTCTGGACTCATCCCTAGAAAAATTCGAAACCCAGCTCATTAAAATATAATCAGAAGTGGAAGCCCTGGGGAACCCGACACCAAAATTATTATGTGGTTAGGAGACTTTAACGTACGGTACCAAACATTAAATGGAGACAACTAGAAAACCAAGTAGTGGCGAATAACACCAGAGAAGCAAATACTAGAGTGCTTTTTTTACTGTGACTTTTTTAGTCTTACCTAGCATATTGCCGAACTTTTGGAACATTATGACAACATTCTTGCAGCGCAAGAAGAAAAGAAAAACGTGGATGTGCTAAGGCATTTGATAAATGTGACCATCGTATAATAGCCCACAAACTAAAAGCAAAAGGTATAACTGGGAAAATCGAACGGTGGATATACAATTTCCTCGTAAACCGGAACCAAGTCACATCGGAGCCTTCGGATGTCAAAAGCTCAGTTCCCCAAGGAATAGTGCTAGCGCCCCTTCCTTTCCTTATTCTAATTTACGACATAGATGCCAACACAAGACACAGTACAGTGTCTTCTTTTGCTGATGACACAAATCTAAGCAAGATGACAAATGTAGTGTTCCAGTGGACCAGGGAAAACAACATGCAATTCAATGAAGACAAATTCCAATTAACCCTTTCTGTACCGGCGACGTCTTTTTAATTTTATTTTGGCTACTACTAGACGATTTTATTCAGTTTCTTAAGGGCCTCCAAAATTTAACTGGCTTTGAACGATCTCGCTTAACCCTTTTTACCACCACAGATCCTTCTTAAACTGCACAAATTCGTCTAAATATAGCTAGAGTAAAATTTAAAAGACGTTGCGGTACAGAAGTGGTTAATACGATACGGATACCCTCCACATTCTGGATATTGATTTCGGTCCAAAAGACATAGAAGAGGCCATTTCCAACATGCCATCTCACTCGGCACCAGGCCCGGACTCTTGGAATTCGATCCTTATGAAGAAATGCAAGGAAAACCTCTCAAAACCCCTGGTTATAATGTGGAAGAGTCTAGACAATGGTGAAATACCAGATAGCTTGAAAAACGCAATAATTGCCCCTCTGCCTAAAGGAGGGAGTAAAGCACTACCAAACAATACTGCCAGGTAGCTCTAACTTCCCACATCATTAAAGTTTTCGAGTGAGTCGTGCGAAGCAAAATCTCAGCATTCATGGAGGCAAATGAACTACACGACACTGGTCAACATGGGTTCAGAGCAGGAAGATCATGTCTCACAACTTTTGGAACATTATGACATTCTTAAATCGCTAGAAGTAAAGAAAAACGTGGATGTCATTTACACCAATTTTGCTAAGGCATTTGATAAATGTGACCATGGTATAATAGCCCACAAACTTAAAGCAAAAGGTATAACAGGGAAAATCGGACGGTGGATATACAACTTCCTCTTAAACCGGAAACAATCAGTAGCAATAAACCAAGTCACATCTGAGCCTTCAAATGTCAAAAGCTCAGTTCCCCAAGGAACAGTGCTAGCGCCCCTTCTCCTCATTCCAATTCATGACATAGATACCAACACAAGACACAGTACAGTGTCTTCTTTTGCTGATGACACAAAACTAAGCATGATAGTAAACACACAGGAGGACACGGGCCGGCTGCAGGAAGATATAAATGTAGTGTTCCAGTGGACCAGAGAAAACAACATACAGTTCAATGAAGAAAAGTTCCGATTAATACGATACGGAGATGATAATGTCGTTAAAGAGAATACAAATTACATAACCGAATCCAACCACATAATAGAACGTAAAGGCAGTGTTCGATCCCTATAGTGTAATGAAGTCAGGCGTGAAGAGGTTATGGGAATAATTACAAACCGTGTATTCCAAGTGGTGACGAGTGTTTGTGGGAGTGGTTGCATAATGATGTATGTGGCTGTGATTTAGTAAGCTGCAGTGGAGGCTTATATATATATATATATATATATATATATATATATATATGTGTGTGTGTTATAAAAATCGCCACCTGTAAGTGGCACCGATTAGCGTGTCGCCCATCGGTAATTTGTGTAGGGTTTTTCCCCTAGATAGGTTGCCCGCCAAGGCTATCGAGTCCCATCCACCCGTGTATCGTGTTGTGTATCGTACGGCCATATTGGGGACACTGCACTGTAAAGTATCAAAGGTATATAAACAGATATATTGATAGTGATTTACACTTCTATTCGTTTATCTGGTGGTTTTATTACGGTACTTCCAATATACCGTTATATAGGAATATTGTTATGGACACTTAAATTATCATTTTCAGAGATTCTATAAACCTTTAATTTTTGACAGTGCTGCTGTGATTTAGTATACCCGGGACTTCAGTGAAGGCTTTTATTTCATAGTGCCATATTGGAGATACTTGGAGACACGGTATTATTGAGTGTATGGTATTTGCTAGCGAGTTTATTATCATGACAATAGGGGATAGTTATGGCGATATTCATGGTGGTTATGAAGACTCAGGATTGGTGATCAGATAACTATTGTCTTTATATCGGTTGCATAAAATAAACCTAAGTAGTAGTAAGGCACCGTTTCCAAGCGAGATTCACCATTAGTGTTATTAACCGTTTGTTTTTGGTCGTAATACCGTGTGTGTGTGAGAGAGAGAGAGAGTAAGTATGAATGAATGTATGATTATGTGTTTGTGGGTGTGTGAGAGAGAGAGTGAGTGTTTGTGTGTGTGAGAGAGTGAGAATAAGTGAGAGCATGCCTAGTCAATCAGATAGACAGCAGAGTTACCATGTGCACCATCTGTTCCCAACTGGTAAAGTGTGTGTGTGTGTGTGTGGGGTGGGTGGGGGTAAGCTTGACGGGACAGGTGGTACAGACAGATACAACTTTAAACATACCAATGTTAACAACCTTTGTTTTCTGTTCAACTTGTGTGAACATTTCACCTGTTCAATCTCAGAAATGGTTACTCCTAATCCTTCGTCAACTGATATTTACGTTTGTGTTCTTAAACAGCGCCATTAATGAACAAAATCAATTTAAAATTACGCTACCTTTAGAAATGGTAGTACTAAGCTGTGTACTCTCTGTAAACAACATTCAATCCCACAATATTTGTTCGGTATAAGGCACTGCGAAGGGTAAGAATGGTTTTAAGAATACAAGCGTTATTTCAACCACCTAACCCATTGCTTAAAATAATTGTATGTTCAATTGCAACAGCATTTAAAAAATATATAAATGTGTTTTTGAAGTAGTACATATAATTCCAAACAAACACAAACGTGTGTGTGTGTGTGTGTGTGTGTGTGTGTGTGTGTGTGCGCGCGCGCGCGCGCGCACTATGGGGCATCATGTCGCGTGGTTGTGTTGGCCGCCTGCCTGCCGCCGTACTACACACTATTTATATTCATTGACGACTTTAGGGCGCCTGTCACCTCCCCTATCCCCCCCAGTTACTTTGGTCTCACCCGCTATTGTTGTTCCTCCTTACACCACCGTTTGTGTCGCCCTTCTACTCCTTTGCCTGCTCCTTAATGCCATTTTCTGTAGTGTCCTATTCCCGTTTTCTATCGTTTTGACTGCATCCCATTCTGACTTAAGTATTAAATTTTTTTTTTTCACCAATCAATTTCACTTCTAAACTCAATTAATGAAATCAACAAATACATGTGGCACTCCAAGGACTCGAACCTAGGATACTCGCACCGAAATTCCTACCATTTATGCTGTTTCTTTGTTTCCTACAAATTATCCATGACCTAATCCATCCTAACAACCCACTAATAGGTGAAGGTATAATAATAATTGAAGGTATAATAATAGGTGAAGGTATAATAATAGGTGAAGGTATAATAATAGGTGAAAGTATAATAATAGGTTAAGGTATAATAATAGGTAAAGGTATAATAATAGGTGAAGGTATAATAATAGGTGTAGGTATAATAATAGGTGAAGGTATAATAATAGGTGAAGGTATAATATTAGGTGAAAGTATAATAATAGGTGAAGGCATACTAATAGGTGAAGGTATAATAATAGGTGAAAGTATAATAATAGGTGAAGGTATAATAATAGGTGAAGGTATAATAATAGGTGAAAGTATAATAATAGGTGAAGGTATACTAATAGGTGAAGGTATAATAATAGGTGAAGGTATAATAATAGGTGAAAGTATAATAATAGGTGAAGGTATAATAATAGGTGAAAGTATAATAATAGGTGAAGGTATAATAATAGGTGAAGGTATACTAATAGGTGAAAGTATACTAATAGGTGGAAGTATAATAATAGGTGAAGGTAGCCTATAATAATAGGTGAAAGTATAATAATAGGTGAAGGTATACTAATAGGTGAAAGTATAATAATAGGTGAAAGTATAATAATAGGTGAAGGTAGCCTATAATAATAGGTGAAGGTATAATAATAGGTGAAAGTATAATAATAGGTGAAGGTATACTAATAGGTGAAAGTATAATAATAGGTGAAAGTATAATAATAGGTGAAAGTATAATAATAGGTGAAGGTAGCCTATAATAATAGGTGAAGGTATAATAATAGGTGAAAGTATAATAATAGGTGAAGGTATAATAATAGGTGAAAGTATAATAATAGGTGAAAGTATAATAATAGGTGAAGGTATACTAATAGGTGAAGGTATAATAGGTGAAAGTATAATAATAGGTGAAAGTATAATAATAGGTGAAGGTAGCCTATAATAATAGGTGAAGGTATAATAATAGGTGAAAGTATAATAATAGGTGAAGGTATACTAATAGGTGAAAGTATAATAATAGGTGAAAGTATAATAATAGGTGAAGGTATACTAATAGGTGAAAGTATAATAATAGGTGAAAGTATAATAATAGGTGAAAGTATAATAATAGGTGAAGGTAGCCTATAATAATAGGTGAAGGTATAATAATAGGTGAAAGTATAATAATAGGTGAAGGCATAATAATAGGTGAAGGTATAATAATAGGTGAAGGTATAATAATAGGTGAAAGTATAATAATAGGTGAAAGTATAATAATAGGTGAAGGTATAATAATAGGTGAAGGTAGCCTATAATAATAGGTGAAGGTATAATAATAGGTGAAAGTATAATAATAGGTGAAGGTATACTAATAGGTGAAAGTATAATAATAGGTGAAAGTATAATAATAGGTGAAAGTATAATAGGTGAGGTATACTAATAGGTGAAAGTATAATAATAGGTGAAAGTATACTAATAGGTGAAAGTATAATAATAGGTGAAAGTATAATAATAGGTGAAGTAAATAATAGGTGAAGTAGCCTATATAATAAGGTATAATAGGTGAAAGTATAATAATAGGTGAAGGTATAATAATAGGTGAAGGCATAATAATAGGTGAAGGTAATTAATATATAATGAAAGTATAATAATAGGTATACTAGGTGAAAGTATAATAATAGGTGAAAGTATCTAATAGGTGAAAGTATAATAATAGGTGAAAGTATAATAATAGGTGAAGGTAGCCTATAATAATAGGTGAAGGTATAATAATAGGTGAAAGTATAATAATAGGTGAAAGTATAATAATAGGTGAAGGTATAATAATAGGTGAAGGCATAATAATAGGTGAAGGTATAATAATAGGTGAAAGTATAATAATAGGTGAAAGTATAATAATAGGTGAAGGTATAATAATAGGTGAAGGCATAATAATAGGTGAAGGTATAATAATAAATATAGTAGTATAATAGAAGATTGAATATTAGGAATGGGTATAATGATTTGAAAACACAATAATGGGGGTGGGGAGGGAGATAATAGGTGATTTAATAGGATAAGTCTCATATTAATTGCCCTATTACTTATCATTGTTTCTTATTATTTTCGTCTCTCCCTCACCTATTATATATTTCCTCCTGTTATTTTACCTCCTCCCTTGAATTGTCTTCCCTCCCATTATTCTCCCTCCCCATTTGTCGTCTCTCCCCTGTCGGCCGTAATTCCCAATCCACCCCCCAGCCACCCTGCTCTCTCTCTAATTCTCCTAGCTCGCTTAGTTTACTTCCCCAGTGTTCCTCTGTCTTGAGAGTCGAGTGTTCTTGTTCAGTTGCCTCTTCATTTTTGTTTGATCCAACCATGCAGTTCTTCCAAGGGGTTGTTCTCTTTTTATCTATTGTGTTCGCCTTTGTTTGGTAAACATAAAGCAAACCGAATATTCTGTCCGCAACTGGGCGCCGTACTAAAATGCGCTATTATTATCTAAAGCAGCGGAGTTGGAGTGTCTGTCACCGTCAACCTCGTTTGTTGGAAAGATAACTGTTAAATGCTGATGAACGGATTTTAATTATATTTTTGACTAACTACCTTCATTTTGTACCCACATTGAAATACCTTTTTAATGAGATAAAGTTATACGAAGACATTTTGTTGTTACTTTTGTTCTGCAGCTTTAATACGACAACGTTTGAAGACAAATGTTCACTGGTATTAGCAACTAGACTGGAGGTAGGTAGATTCTTTTGGTTGAAATAATTCTTATGTAAGTATAATTTAGAAGCTGTCAGATTAGAGTTGTGGGAAACATACACTGGTGTAAATCCACCTTTAGGTACTGGTAATATCCTGTGACTCCGGCTCCCCTGCGCCAACCTGAAATGAGCCAGCTGGAGCATCAGCTGGTCGATGAAATACGTCTGGCTGGGTCCGTAGAGTTCCAGTCGTATATATTTTGAGATAGTGAAACTCGAACATCTCTCATATACACATACCGTATGTCGATAAAGCTGACTCTACTCCACTTGTCTGTCACGTATAATTCACTAGCATTTCACTTATACTCTAGTTATATGCCACACATCTACTCCAATTTCATATTACTAGTATTTCACTTATATCCCAATTATTGTGTTTCACTTCACTACTTACTTTTCACATCAATTTAACTTGTATTTCATTTGTATTTTTCCTCTCCTACTTCACTAGTACCGGTATTTCCCTGCATTCCAATAGTGCGACCATTCCACTACCCCGCCTTTCATCTCCACTCACACACACACACACACTCTCTCTCCCTCCCAAGCCTGTGCAACTATCGACTTTTCTTTCCACCGATCTCCATTTTCTACAGTTGACCTTTCCCTTACGATTTCCCGTTTTCATTGACTCCATTCTCTCTTATCGACTTCTAATGATCTTTTTCCCGTATTTACTTTTCATTATTACATCTTCATTATTTATTATACCTTACCTTCATTCTATCTTCATTTTTTCTAGTGATCCTTTCCTGTTGTTTCGTTTTTCCTCTATTCTCTATCTCCCTTTCCATTTTCAATGACCATTTAACCGAATTTCCTCTTCCTTATTCCATTACATCGCCATTGTTTTGGTTGGATGGCCGTGGACACTACTATCTACGTAACCAATTGAATCAGTATCGAACATAAACGAGACAATACAATGTTTTATTATATCCCAACTGCTTCAAAGTACGAAAGGTACCATTTTAGCTTTAAAGGTTCAAATATTTAACAATATAGATATTATATATATAGATATTTATTGAAATAGGTACGGGTATAACCATATTATTGCTCACGACTGTACTTCTATATTTCCAATTCCCTTATTTTCTATATTTATTTTCATTTTAACAAACTCCATTGTTTTCCTTCTTATCTTTATTTCCACTTTCTTATGAGTCTATTGTTTTTTCTTCCTATTCCCATTTTTTGTGTACGGTATTTACAATTACCATTACTGTGAGTTTTGTCTTTCTTTCTGCACATCCATTCGTGTTAGTACCTCCAGCGGCTGTCTCGTAACTTCCTGTAGTTCTCATTTCCATTTGTGTTGTTATCTCCTGTTACTTTCTTTATTTTTTGCTTTACTCCCTTTGTTTTGCTTACATATTTAACTTAACTTCACTCTAAGAAATTATGGGTATGAAAAGGGTATTTAAAGTATCCATACTGTTCTACATGTTTAAAGGTATATTGGTGGTAATAAGCCCATTGTATACCAGGTAGAAAGGTAAATCACCGCCAACAGTACAATGATAATCCACATGCACCCCCACACACTAATTATGCACACAACGAAAGGTGACGCGCTCATCGGCCCGCTATCTAGAGCTCTGGTGAGCTCTACAGTGGATAGGAAGTTAGAATATACCCAATGATTAAATATACCTTTTTCATAGCCTTTTTATGACCTTGTTATTTTTATAATGTAGTTCTTGTGATGTTTTGCCAGTATTTAATTTTAGTTAATGTTGTTTCTACTTGCTTTTATCGAAACATGAAACAAAATATTATAAAAACAAATAAAAATAAGGGAGTGTGATGCTATTGATATACCGGTACAGTATATTTATGTTATGCCCGATTCTTCAACATCTGTATCCCCAAGACAAATCGCATCAGTGGTGATGATATCAGACGAGAATGGACAAGCTGCTCATCAACCATCATGGTCTTCAAAGCTAGCCACTGACACCACAGATCCTTGATCTTCTCCCCAGGCTCCCAGCTGTCCTGACCTGCTACGTCACAAAGCCCCGCCTAGACTCCACCCCCAAGCTCCCCTGGGCACCATATCCCGTTTTTACCTGCTCCCAGATTTCTAAGGGCATACCTTTACCTTTGGATGTGTTCGCCGCTCTTCTAGCGGCACCAAGGAGCGCGACGCCCCTCGTTATAGAAGACACCACAACAACAGAGACCAGGAATTCCTTTTTGCCCCAGTACAGACCACCAGTCCAGCAGGAGGAAGGGAAAGCGGATACAAGCTCTGAACGAAACACCAGTCGTCAACTCATCTAGCTCATCTTAATCAAGTTGTATTCCACTTGAGGCACCAAGCCATATTCTGCTTGGCAAAACAAGTCGTAATTCCGCTTGTTCAGACAAGTTGTATTCTGCTTGTTAACCGGACAAGTCTTATTCCGCTTGTCCCCCCAACACACTTGTGTTGTATTCCGCTTAAGGCGCTGAGTCGTACCATACTCTGCTTGGTAAATTGAGTTATATTCCGTTCACTTCAGTAGTGTGCCACCTGAACGTGAGAAGAGAGAAAACTCAGCTCGACTACGACAAGATACCTGGCCCTCCCCACACCCTTGCGAATATTCAGAAACCATGGTTAAACAATAACAGTTTTAAACAGAGTTTCCCATAAGTATTATTGTTCCCTGTTTCAGGGTCTCTATTAACGTAAATAATTAATCACAATACACACGCTATCCCCTTGTTACTTTGCTACTTCTAGGTTAAGTAGACAACTCCGCCAATGCGACTAAGTTATAACTATATTTAAGAACACCACTAGTTATACTGCCAATGCTTCCCTAACTCCCCCACACAACGCGTAATTCTGTATCTATCACAGGTTCTATTATTATAGGTTTGACTCCTGTAAGGAGATAAAGAAAACCTAATATTTAGTAGTGGCCCCGTAATCATTGACGAACATGCCTATTACATAAGGCATCCTCTTCAAACACTAATCCGCCGTAGTTTGAATCTACCGCGCAGAGCATTTAAAAACTGAGGAGCCTTCATCATGAGCGCACGCGACCTCACTCATGGCTTCAGTCATTATGAATTGGGTTCTCACTACGAAAAAACTTCGTAAAAAATAAAAACAAAAAGAAAATAAGAATAACTATCCAATAAGCTTTCCATCATATCGTGGATGTACTTGTGTGGATTTCTGACCAGACGCTGAATCAGGCGTCATTCCTCCTTCACTGACATATCAAGTAAACCAAAATCCTTAATACATCAACGAATGGGAAGGGGACGGTCGGGAGGGCCCCAGTCGTCAATGATTACGGGGCCACTACTAAATATTAGGTTTTCTTTATCTCCTTACAGGAGTCAAACCTATAATTTATTAGTGGCCCCTCCATCATTGACGAACATGCCTGATATCTAAGACTGGAGGGGGACATTCGTAATCATATCATAACTCTAGAAAAGCAGATAATAAAAACAACCACATAGTATTCTTACTTTTGAAAAATGTATTTAATACGGCGTAGGCCGGAAATATACAAGAAAAAGGGGTTCAGGCAGGTGCGTGCTTCAAAGAAGCCTGCCTGACAAAAATAGGTAACCCTGAAGATTCTGAACACAGATCTGTAGTTACAAAAGGCACCCCACACAACGCGTGGTGACAAAAACTATAAGTTATAAGTTTATATGTGCACATCATAAACCCCAAAATACATGTGGAGATCAATTGCTAATGAACTCCATTGAACTAATGTTACATTGCTTTCGCAGCTAAAACTACTATAACAACACCGTTGTCTTGTACTAAACTTTGTACTAGCACAAATTCTCGCAGAGAAATTTTCATATCACATTTCAACCTTAAATTATATCACAGCTCTCATACTCCGGCGGGGTCTAGGGTGTCCTATGTCAACTGACTGCACCCCCCCCCCCCCCTTCCTTGAAAATAAACATAAGTGACTGCAGGGCCACCTAGACCCTCTGCCTTAAAGCTATACATGGTAAGGAAGGTTTGTCTAGAGCAACTGACAAGTATCTAGAGAGAAACGTATGATTAGACGCCCACAACTGTGTGGACGCAATATCTTCAACTGAAAAGTTTTTCAGGAAACGTAAAGAGGCCGCCCACTTGCGTAAATCGTGGGCCCTACCCACAACGCCGGGATTACTCTCTTTAATGACTTCTACCAGAAGAGAGGCTAATCGCCGTTTAAGTAAGCGTTTACCCGTACTCGCTACCCATAAAGCACCTTGGGGGTTATGAGGAGCTATTCTTAAATATTTGGTTAGAGCTTGCACTGGACATAAATTATGATGCACCTTTCCCCTTTTTAACGCCGGCACCGTGAATTCAGAAAACACGTGTGCACTATGCTCATTCTTGGCTACAAACGCCGGGGAGGGTGCAATGGAAATTGAATCATTAAGTCTACCAAACCTAAGACAATTAGGTGTGTTGCTCATCGCCGCCAGCTCAGACACTCTGTTTCCGGTGGCCAAAGCCAAAAGGAAAACTGCCTTCTTTAAGATTAAAGCAAAGTCTGCAGTATTTTGATACAGACGAGAATGAAGTAAAGACAAAGCTTTGTCCAGAGACCAAGTAGGCATGAGCTGACGGGGAGGTGGGCGGAGTTTAAAACACGCTCTCATAAATCCTGTTTCCTCCGCCACCGGTATGGATAGACCTGTAAGGTCGAAAAAGGGCACTCTAATCGCAGTTAAGTGATTCTTCAAAGTAACCACAGATAAACGTTTCTGCTCAAACAGATAGTTCAAGTAATTAAAAACCAATGCCACTGAGGGTACAGTTTGTTCCGTACTAACAATCCAAGAAGTAAAAGCTTTCCAATGAGATTGATATTGTCGCTTAGTAGACTGAGTATATTGATTGAGCAATTTATTGGTCACATCCCTACCGTATGGTGCTAGCCACTTGGCCTCCTGAATGTCCATAATGCAAAAGTCAGCGAGGTCTCTAGGTTGCCAATCGTGTCTAAGTGGAAGTACCCGACCGGGAGCGATACCGGGTCCGGGCACCACATTATTAACTGCTGGCACCACACCTGCGCTGGCCACAGGGGCGCGATTAGCGAGACTAAGCCTCGATAAACTCGTAGTTTGTTCACTACGTGGCACATTAGTGACGCATCTGGCGGCGGAAACAGATAGATGGAGCTCCATCTGTTCCAGTCTGTCACTAGGGCGTCTGGCCCCCCTGCCGGCGTTATCGTCCGGCGGGTGAGGTATAGAGGGAGCTTGTGAGTCTCCTCGGACGCAAAAAGATCCACTTGTGGATGGGAGAGCTCCGCAATCATTAGGTCGAAAATGGGTTGCTTGAGCTCCCATTCTACTGTCGTGCTCTGTCTCCGGGACAGAGCGTCTGCCCAGACGTTCGCTACGCCTGGGAGATAAGATGCGTGAAGATAAATATCTAGACTGGTGGCTAGAACAAAAATCTCTTCCGACACGAGTAGCAACTTCCTTGACCTCGTTGACCCTTGTTTCTGAATACAGTGAACTGCATTCAGATTGTCCATTCTGAAGGCCACTGACTTGCCCCGTAACGCCGGGCCGTGAGCCTGAAGGAAATACAAGGGGACTAGTAACTCTTTGACATTTATGTGAGAGATTTCTAAGTGGACCAAAGTCCCTGACCCTGGTGCCCCTGATTTGACTGAAATCCCCACCCTATGGTGCCTGACGCATCCGTGTCTACCCATACCGTTGGAGGAGGAGAGGTCCATGACATGATTGAGTGCAATGTTTCCCTCTTCGCCCAGACCGCTAGTAAGGTGTGGATTAATTTTTGGTATGGGCCATAATTTTCCCGCCGGTAAGAGTGGGAAATATTTGTTGCCTTCCAATATTAATCGTTTTACTTTCAACCGGCCCAACTTGACAGTTAGCTGAATCCAGTTGAGAGAGCCGACCAGAGACTCCCAGACTCTTCGTGTCGTAGTCAGACTGTGAAGAAACCTGAACAGTTTCCTGCGAAACCTGTTGCGATTGTCCACACTCTGACTCAGAGTGAGAGCGGCGGTGTCCCAGACCAGCCCTATCCACTGAATTACTCTTGAGGGAACAAGGTTTGACTTTACCAGATTTACCTTGAAGCCTAGAGTTTTGACATGATTTAAAATGATATTGACATGTTTTATGCATAATTGTTGTGTCTCTGCCACCACCAGCCAGTCGTCTAGATACCACAACACTCTGATTCCCTGTTTTAACAATGGCATCAGGGCTTGCCGGACTAGTTTCGTGAATAATCGAGGTGCTAGGTTCAAACCGAACGGCATCCTCTGAAAAACAAAATTTTGGTGCCTGATCCTCAAGGCCAGAAACCTTTGAAATCTTTTGTTGACCGACACGTGCCAATAGGCGTCTGTCAGGTCTAGGGAACACATCCAGCCACCCGGCGGAAGTGTTAGCCTGATTTGATGAACTGTTAACATTCTGAAAGACTCGTTGTAAATGTGAAGATTCAGATACGACAGGTCTACGACCGGCCTCATCTGAACACTGTCCCGTTTGGGAACCAAACAGTTTTGACGTGAATACAGGGTAATCTGGGGTACCGGGATGATGACATTCTTGGCAATCATCTCCTGGACCAGCAACTCCACCTCTAATGAAACACAATTTGCCGTTGTCGGCTGACGTAAGCGAGGTCGCCGGAGCCACTGCCAAGTGATGCCTTTGCGTGCCACCATCCGTGCCCAGGTTTTTAACGGCCATGCTTGGTGACACGTTCGGAACGACCCAGTTAGCAGACAAGGGTTCGCCGGCTGTACTTCCCTCGGTTCCTCCGGCTCTAAGGTAGGCACTGGGAGTGAGAAAGACTTTAGTTTTTTGATGGTGGGTTTGGTGGTGTTGGACGCTTCGCCGGCTGGCTGGTGTGGGCCGAAGACTGGCCCTGCCCCGGCTTATACTGGCCGCGTCCCCTCTGTCCTGAAAACCCTCTCTGTCTATGCCTGAACTGACCCAGGGGGGATTGGGAGGACTTAGGCGGAAGAAACGGCTTAGAACCCCCTGGCTGAGCTTTAGTAGGAGGCTTAGGTTTGGGGAAGTTAAATGCGGGTTTCTTAGCCTGTGCGGGACTGTGCTTCACGGCCTGTGCCATGTTAAACACTGTTCGCCATACATCAGGGGACATTAAAGAAGGTGTAAGTACTGGGGACATTACCACCTGGTTAGCAATGCGATCAGGCAGCTTGCGAACTAATGACATCCTAAGATCCTGTCGTGCTCGCACCGCCTCAAGTAAGGCTGTGCGTATGTCACCTAAGGATTGAATTGACGACTGAAGAATCAGACGCCGGGATAATTCAACTGATCTTCGAGCATCCGCGTCTGCGATTGCCTGAGTAGACCTGAGTAAAGACTTAGCCACCTGTTGAGAAACTATGTACTGTGAAAACAGGCGGAAAGCTTTTCCCCTTAGCCTAAATTCTCTGTCTAGGTGAGAAGGGGTAGGGGTAATGAATGGTTCCTTTAGTTCACAAAGATTAATCTTAGGGGCAGCTAAAAAAGAAAATAAAGCTGACGGAACTCCGCCGGCAGAACCTACCGGCATTGAGAACCATGAATGTGTATCCTGAGGGATCTGGTGGGAAGATTTAGAAGTGAAAGTGGTTGCAAAGTTTTGAGCCTCTACCTCCCAATCCACCCAAGGTCCTGGTCCCAACTGTCCCACCTTCAACACTGGATTAGCTGTCTCGTCTGTGACGGTCTGTAAATCTAGTTCAGGAGTAATAGCCGACAGAGCCTTAATATCATTAAACCCATCCAGCTTAGACCAGTCTGAAAAAAGTTTTGAAGCTGAGGCAGGGGGTAAAGCAGGCTTAGATGCATAAACAAAATAATCCTGATGATAATAACTAGGTATAGCCTTGATATTTACGTCCAAAACATTACCCAAGGCATCCAATGCCCTTAATTTCTTAGACTTATTTCCCTGGATAAACCACTCACGTGGTACCGGGAGTTCCCCTGACAAGGTAGGCTGGGCAAGCTCTGGCTTAGAGGGGTTCAAAGGACCCATGACTCGTCTGGCCCATAAAGCAGGGGCATAGCTACCTTTCTAAGAGGCGCTTTGTCTAGAGGGGGTGGATTAACATCCGTAATGACCCTGACATTTGACGTAGTGAATGCCGCCGTAGCTGGCTTAGAGCTCCCTGCCGGTGACAGAGTAGGAGGGTTAGGAATCTTAGATAAATCGATTGACGTTATCAGAGGCCGTACCGCAGAACCTGTCAAGGGAGCCCCCAAGTCCATTGTGGGGTTTTCTCGTTGTTGATTAAAGAATTTTGATAGAGCATGAGTAAGTAACCCATCAATTTCTTGTGCTGTAACAAACTGGTTAGGTGCAGAACTTTCAGGTGAATTAGTATTATCATGGGCGGCGTCCAGGCCTGAGCCTGACCCTTGTCCTTCCCTATCTGAAATTAATGACACTTCATCTTGTTCCTCCCGATCCTCCTGAGAAGACCCCGCCGAGGCAGGGGCACCTTGTTTCCAAGATAAATCAGGGATAGAGGATGGGGTCGCCGCGTCCCTGTGGACATCGGCTACTGTGTGACTCGTATGAGTCGGACGTGGATGGTCAGACCCTGGCTGAGCAAACCGCCAAACACCGAGGCTCTGGCCTACGCTCTCTTGAGAGTCTGAAACATTCTCAATTATTGAATATCCTGAACTTTCCATTTCTAGGGTTAAAATATCAATAGGTAAATCTTGTTTAGGGACAGGCGCTTCACTATACTCTGAGGCTGTAACAGAAACATTGTCAGGTGTAGAGGTACGATGAGATGCACTAGACTTAGTAGAATGTCGAGAGGACTTCTTATGGGAATCCTTTTTGGAGGATTTGTGGCTACGGTGTGACCGCGAACTAGACCTAGGTTTGGAAGAATCACCACCATGGCCCCTGGGGGAAGCTTCAGTCTTGCACTTCTTACTAGCCGGGGAAGAGGCCCGACTTGAAGACCGTTGTCTGAGGGGTGACCTTGACCTCGATCTCGCCTGCGACGAGGAGGTGGCTGCCGGGGGAGTAGGCTCTCTCGGGCGTTTAAACGTATCCACAGACGATACAGAACCCTGGCTAGTCTCTGTCGGCTTAAAACCCCTTACTCTAGAGGTACGTTTAGGGGGAGGGTGCTCTGACAGCAACTTATCCCAAAGTGGGACGTTGTCACATTGAAGTGACTTACGTGCGACAATGGTAGTGTAGGCCGACATTTGTTGTCTGACCTCTCTCAACGCTACCGCCGCGGTCTTGTCATTGTCACACAGGACTTTATTGGCTAATTGGGAGCAAAATGAACAATTAAGTGTAACCCAGAGACCCCTTGAACGGTCTAGACATCTAACACACCTTATGCAAAGGGTATGTGCAAAAATTGGGATACCCGCGCAAGTAGGGGTAATGCACAGGGCAAAAACTGGGGTCACATTAGCCATGACAGAGACTGGTGTGAGGAACTACCGCCGGGTCTGTATTGGTCCGCCGGAGCTCAGCTCTGGAAAAATAAAGAAAAATTTCCAGGAATTAATGCTCATAAGGTTAACCCAAGTGTTCGCATACAAGTGTTAATAACCCGCCGGGTAACGGGATGCAAAGACACAGCTAACACATCTCGCCACGCGGCTGGGTGTAAAGAGGCTAAACAAATCTTCTTAGCTAAAGAACATGAAGAATACCCTCTGATATAATGGTCCAGTATGGCACTTATAGTCTGTAGGAGGTGGTGACTGTCTCAAGATTCAATTTTGTAACAAAGCCCCCCCTCATAAAGACGCCGGCCCTTGAAATATTTTAGTAGAATAGCCCAGGGCAGGAATATACGAGATCTGATTTTTTAACGAATTGTCCCAAACGATCGTCGTAAAAATAGAAGGCGGCGATACTGAAAGTATCACCCAATTAAGGTTAATCGAAATTGAATTTGTTTATAAATTCCTTAGTTCCTTTACTTAGGGGCACCCGCCGGGTGTGGAAATCGATTTGGTTAAACCTCACTGATCCTTCAATTGCCGTAAGAGTAAAGGCAGCGATACACAGAGTATCACTCAAATGGATTGGTTAACTATAAGAGACCTAAGTCGTCTTATCCCACCCTGCTCAGGTGCACCCGCCGGGTGAGAAGTCTAAAAGTTAACCCCACAAGTTCCTGACCCCACTTCTTTGTAAAAGATCGCCGGGGAGGAACGCCTAAACAACAGCTAGGTTTTCCCCGTGGTTGTCGTAAACCAGGTAGAAAAACCTATAAAAAACGAGTGTTCTCAAGAACGTCGTTTCTTTATATATAACTAAATATATATGTAAGGATGGGTACAGCCATCCCGCCGGGAATTTTAAAGGAGGCCTGAAACCAGGCACCCACAGAGACGCAGTCCTGGAGAGCCACAGACACCTCCCCTCGCCGGGGAACCAGCCAGTGTTAAAAACCACGTGTGGCCCAACACTGCTCATCGGTCAGGATTTTTCATGGTGAAACCGAGAAAAACCCGCCGGAAGGCAAACCCCACCCTGAACAGACACCATCTGAACAATACGACACGAGGAGAGACACGCACGACTAACCAAGGTCACAACATAATCCGTGGAATTAGCCAATACACAACTAAACCAGGAAACAATATAGTCCGAGGAATTAGCCAATACACAACTAAAACCCGGATACACATGACACAGTAGGGCATATTTATAAAATAAATAATAACACTAGACATGTGGCAAAGCTACGAGCGGCTGGCTAGGCCTAGGTAGACGGCATGAAAATAGTTGAAATATAAACACACACTGGAATATCACAACAGGAACCACCGCCAACACACCACCGAAGCGATAACTTCCCACCCCGGGAAGCCTGACACGGACCCAGAAAAAAACTTCACTAAGTGAAGAAAAATACGCTGGGAACGTCAGCAAACACACAGCTTACCTCATCAGAAGGATAAAAGGCAGCAATAATTAACGCGTAATGAAAGCCGCCTGCATCACCAACTAACCCAACTGTGAAAAGTTCACGTGTCCACAACAGGACCACGAGGGTACATCCGAAATAGATGCCCCATACATACGACCCAAAATACATTGCACTGCGGGCAACCAGCCCAGGACACTCCTGCTACGCCTATCCTAACCTTACTCGATACATCCCAGAGTAAACAAATGAGAAAAAACTCACTAGGGACGCCACGAATGCGGAACCAGCGGAGCCTGAAAGGTACGTCCGGACAGGCTGAGCGCAGAGCAAAGAAGGAGGAATGACGCCTGATTCAGCGTCTGGTCAGAAATCCACACAAGTACATCCACGATATGATGGAAAGCTTATTGGATAGTTATTCTTATTTTCTTTTTGTTTTTATTTTTTACGAAGTTTTTTCGTAGTGAGAACCCAATTCATAATGACTGAAGCCATGAGTGAGGTCGCGTGCGCTCATGATGAAGGCTCCTCAGTTTTTAAATGCTCTGCGCGGTAGATTCAAACTACGGCGGATTAGTGTTTGAAGAGGATGCCTTATGTAATAGGCATGTTCGTCAATGATGGAGGGGCCACTAATAAATAACTGCCTATATATACAGTATATACTGTATATATGCAGTGCCGGTACCGGTATGTCTTTAACTATTCTTTGCCAGTCACGTCCCAATGTTGCCAAACTGTATAGCTTATGTAAATATATCTTATATACCCTACACATGTATCCTGTTCTAATTTTGGTTCTAGTAATATATGGACCTACTGCACTACATAAAATGGTTAATCGAGTATTGTAAGGAACGTACAGAATAGCCAGATACTCTGCATATGAATACAGGGTGTTCAGAAAACATGTGTACACAATTAAATGGGTGATAGGGAACACGGAATTAAACATTTTGTACTCCATGGAGGTATGTCCATAAATGCTTCCTTGCGGTGCTACAGGGTAGACAGTTTCAACGTAATTTCCCTAAATTTGTACCCTAACTTCTCTGTGAGTAATCCGTTTACATACAAACATGGTAATTTAATGTACACAACAGTATGAACATTACTTTATTAATGTCAGTACACTGCAAAAACAAAAGAACATTAAATTGAAGAGAAGATTAACAATCATTAATCATCAGTCAGAACTGTTTACTGAACGAAGATGTCTTATGTCATACTGTTGTGTACATTAAATTACCATATTTGTATGTAAACGGATTACTCACAGAGAAGTTAGGGTACAAATTTAGGGAAATTACGTTGAAACTGTCTACCCTGTAGCACCGCAAGGAAGCATTTATGGACATACCTCCATGGAGTACAAAATGTTTAATTCTGTGTTCCCTATCACCCATTTCATTTTGTACACATGTTTTCTGAACACCCTGTATATCTTTACCGGTATATAATGTCATCGCTGTTTTCTTCTTATAATTTATAGTTTTGAAGAAGAAAACAAAACTTGCAAACAGAAGAAAGGGAAAGGGAAGGGGGGCGATATTAATTATGCAAAGTTTGAGCAAAGTATGTTAAAAGTTCATTAAAAAGATGATGTAGCCAGCCGGGGGAGAAGAAAGTAAGGAGGAGAGAGGAAGGAAGGGAGGATAGAGAAGGTATGGAGGAGGAAGGGAGGAAAGAGAAGGGATGGAGGAGGAAGGGAGGAAAGAGAAGGGATGGACGAGGGAGGAGGGAGGGAGGACAGAGACGGAACGAAAGAGAAGGAAGGAATGAGAAGGACAAAAAAAGGAAGGGATGATGGAAAAGAGGAAGACAAGAGAGGGACGGAAGGAAAGAGGGAGCAAGGAAAGACGATGATGATGAATTGAGAGAGAGGAGGAGAGAAAAAGGAACAATGGAAGAAAACAGAAAACCAGTAAATAGGGAGTAACATGGAGACGCTGCTGGTAGTGAGTCAGAGAGGAGGGTCACGTCCGTCGCGGTCCGGGATTTTTCGACTATCCCGCGGGATACTGGTGATTAAACTTTTAAAGAATCACACACAAAAACAAACGTAGTGTCGCGGTCCTGTGAAGTGCAAAATCGAACCGATTGATAAAATATCTGGAGAGATATACGCGTTTTGGAGAAAAAATCCGTTAACTCCTACAGCAGTGCCACGGCGCTGGTCTAGGACAGGCCTAGGGCAGGCCCATAGGGCGGGTGGAAAGAAGAAGGGAAAGAAAAAACTGTTACGTCCCAAAGCAAAGTGTTAGGTATATAGTCCTATGAAATCAAACAGGGCTATGGGAAAATAGGAAGCCTAAGTTAAAAGTGATAGTGAACATCGTATATCACGTAAATAAACTAGGAAAGTATAATACAGAGAATTAAAGTCAGGGGAACTTTTAACTTTTAGCTTGGGAACAGGACGTATGCTGTAAACAAAATACCCTCGGTGACCGCAAAGACCATAAACACATATAGTAGAGTCATTTTCAGAGCTTCCGTGACCGTGTTTAGGATACCAAAGTTTCTCAGTGAATTTAACAAGGGCAACTGATACTAAAAAAAATAAGCCCCCATACACCTCACCAAAATGACGGGAAAGTTGTTATTTTAGACGTTTTTCAAAATGGCCGCCGCCGTCATCTTAAAAAATTGATAAAGTTCTATTTCTTGAAGTGAATGGCCAAAAATTCCAATTTTGGTGTCTATTCCCACTAATTTAGGTGTCAGAAGATCAATGGCATGGCACAATTAAAAAATAATTAATAAATAATTACCAAATAATTAAGTAAATAAGAAAATAATTCAGAAAATCAATGGGATGGCATAATTCATGATTTAGAGTCCCATTAACCTCAACATCTAAGACAAATATGATGTTAAATCCACTGAGAAACTTTGGTATCCTAAATTAATAAAACATGAGACCTACTGCATTAAGATGCACTATCACTGCAGGACAAATATGATGCACAACTGTCAGAATCACTTCCGCTGTCATCATGCTGCTCTCCATTTGTGGATGACTTGGAGTTTTTAGAAGATCCAGGAATGATGGAAGTGCAGGTTGGGTATAGCGTACTGGGAGGCATAAGACATTTACAAGGTGCCATCCATGGCCAATTGGTGATGGATGATTCTGAAGCTGGAAATTCTTCTGCAGATATGTGAGGTAATTGGTGCGCTCTAAGTGTGGTCGTAGACTGTCAGAATCAGGTACCAGTCTGATGATCTTCTTTTTCTTGAGTACTGACCACTTTGCTGCTCTCACCTCTGCTAGGGTCTTGTGTTTGGTGTCACAATAGATGTACCGGATAACAAATTTCTGTAAGTCATCGATGATTTCCTGTGTGACTGGGATGATTGTGCCACAACTTTTAAGGAGGTTGCGAGCTTCTGATGATTTTTCTACACGGTCAACAATAGTTTTCTTGCCTATTCCATAAAAGCCGGAGTTATGGTCGCATCCGGTAAGAACATAAAGTGGGATCAAAGACTCCGCCATTGCCTCACTACACAAACACCGAGCATTTATCAGCTGAGATTTGCGTTTCAAGCACAAGAGTCCTGATATTTGCCGAGCCACATAGGCTGCCTGAATGTAGTTATCAGTATCTTCAGTGTCTATGACAACTGCTTCTGTATACCCTTCTGACCGCAGCTTACCATAAAGAGTGAACAGAGCTGTGTCTGCTTCTGCATGGGCATATGTGAGATTCTGCAAAACTTCATCTGTGGTGAGATTCCTTGCTGGTTTGCCAACAACACAGTGTATGAGCTGAATAGTGGTTGTAGATGCCTTTCTTTTGAAAGCAGCCTTGATAAATGCTTGAAGGCGAACTTTATTCTCTGGCTTACCAAGAAGAGCATGAAAGTCTCTATTAGAAGGAAATTTGTCCTCTGACTTCATAAACACATTGCAAATGGACTGATTTTTTTGACGGTGTTGTCGTTCACTATCTTTGATGGAGAAGTCTTGCTCGTATGAGTCATTAACCAAGATAACACATTCTGCATTCGAATGTCTATTCAGGAACTGTGTCCAGATGTTGTTCATCCGTTATCCTTTGTCTGATGGGTGGTTCACTACGCTTGACTGTTTTGTATGGTTCAATTCTTTGCATCTGGCTCCCAAGTTCGTTGAGGCTATCAGAGAGGTACAAAGGCAAGGTGCTATTTGCAACTGGTCTATCATCATCTAGGGTAGGTAGATTTAGCTTAGGTAGGTCTGGCTGAACAAACATGACATTTGTACGATGTGATTGGCCACTTCCAGTCAAAGTGTCACTTTTGAAGTCATCGTTGTCGACTATACATATTGCCGGTGTTCCTTCAGAAAGTTCAAAAGGACACTCAGTTGAATGCTTCAGGTCAGTAACTGCCCAGAAATCTCTAAGCAAAAGCACATCATTGTAACTGATTCCCAGGCCATCCTTATGTAATATGTCTACCATTTCTCTGCTCTTTGTCATACCATGTAGCAGTACACCGAGGTTTGTCTCAAATGCAGTACGTCTTCCAGTGATGTAGCTGGTCAAAATAGATGCAATTGATCTGACTTGGGGCTTGTCATCGACTTCAGACTTTGTGGGGTGCTTTAACCAAGTGATGAGCTTCAAGAGGAGATCATTCAGGTCTTCATATTCTTCTAGCTCATGTAAGTATGGAGGCCAAGGAACAGTTTTTGTTTTGATGATCTGATCTCTGAGTCGCCCAGCTACATTCTTCACCAGCTGATCGTCACTTACACCTAGAGAGGATATTGCAGCCTCAAGATATGAACCTGCAGCTCTTGCATCATATACCAGTTCACTCACATTCTTCTGACCTCGTTCATGAAATGCTATGTCATCTCCAAATTCCTTGATCAGAATTTCCTTCACGAAACTGGACTTTGCTGTGGAATAGTAACCATAATTTGAAGTAATGCCTTTGTAATCCTTTACAAGACCTTGCAGTGTACGGATTTCATGATCTTCAAAGATAACTTGACGGACATGATGAAAGAAGATATTTTGGGCCTCTCGAAGATTAACATGTTGCAGATGCTCTGTTTTTTCATCAGGAAAAGACTCCTTCAGAGGGTTGCTGACATAATTGCGCCAACATTCACGATGATAACGAATTTCCAATCCAAACGCCGTTCGACTGTCTGGGATAGATGCAAGTAGGGTATTCAATCTTTCTCTTATAGGCTCATCTGACAGACAAACTGTATGCAACTTGAACCGGTTCCATGCGTCTGCTGTTGACAGCAGCAAAAGTTTGGACTTGCCAGGATTATTTCCTGGGAGTTGTTGACTTGAAGTTGATGCTTGAACTTCTTCCTGTTCAGATTTCCGTTTACGATTCTGTGCTTGCTGAATATAGCGATTACTACTGATCTGGGTGTAACATTTACTATGCATGTACAGGCCTTTAGGCCCCTTGTCCCACTCCACTGCTGCATAGGCATGCTGAAATTTATCAAGTTCCTTCCACTGAAAACACTTGCTCCTTAGATTCTCCCACTTTGTATCAGATGTCTTGTCCGTACTATCATCAGCTATACAGGGATGTTGACATAATATGCATTTTAATCCAGGTCCTGGGTCAGGCACATCACTAACTTCTCTACGTTCCATGCTTATGATTCTTCACGCCAAATTCGATGCAACAAACCTGAAAAAGAAGGAATTGATCAGTCAACATTCTTGGTTTACATTTTAAATTATATATTATATTATTTGAGTAAGTTTCGGAGGATCCGTGACCGTGTTTAGGATACCAAAGTTTCTCAGTGGATTTAACAACATCATATTTGTCTTAGATGTTGAGGTTAATGCGACTCTAAATCATGAATTATGCCATCCCATTGATTTTCTTAATTATTTTCTTATTTTCTTAATTATTTGGTAATTAGTTATTAATTATTTTTTAATTATGCCATCCCATTGGTTTTCTGACACCAAAATTAGTGGGAATAGACACCAAAATTGGAATTTTTGGCCATTCACTTCAAGAAATAGAACTTTATCAATTTTTTAAGATGACGGCGGTGGCCATTTTGAAAAAGTCTAAAATAACAACTTTCCCATCATTTTGGTGAGGTGTATGGGGGCTTATTTTTTTTAGCATCAGTTGCCCTTGTTAAATTCACTGAGAAACTTTGGTATCCTAAACACGGTCACGGAAGCTCTGAAAATGACTACTAATATCCCCTCGCTCTCCTGGACACGTCCCCTCCCCTCCCCCTATACGATTTTACCAAAAGCGAAACTTAACCTCGACAGGAAAGGGTACCGACAAAACAAAAATCGTAAATAATAGCAAACAGAGAAAAACAATATATAAATAAACAAATTAAATCAGTGCAGATTATTTCTCGACCATATCGCAGGTTAGTAGTGACGTTATTGGAGAGAAAGATCTCCCACGCAACCAAATGTGGTGAAAATTCGAACCTGAGCAGTGTTAAATCAAGTTGATAGGTAAAATATGAAAATTAAAATAGATACTATATATAGTTAGCATGGAAAGTTCGTTATTTTCCTAGAGTGCCGTATATTCCGCTAAACAGTCGACCAAAACCGGGAAAAGTGGTTAGGGCAGTGAGAATTCTGTTTCATAAGATAATTATTGAAAGTGTTACTTAAAGTTACTTAAAGTTTAAACATAACGAGTGTAAACGGGTGGCACCCCCCCCCCCCCCCCCTCCCACACACACACACACACACACACACACAAACCGCGTAACAAACACCTCCTTGTCCTCCAAGCCCCCCCCCCCCTCTCTCTCTCTCTCTCTCTCTCTCTCTCTCTCTCTCTCTCTCTCTCTCTCTCTCTCTCTCTCCCCCCATGTAAGGGCGGGTGGAAAAACAAACAAAAATGTTTACCAGAGACAAATGTACGAGTTGTAAGATGAATATACACATGCATAAAGGCACCGCATGTCGGATATGCAAGCAACCATACCACTGGATTTGCATAGGATTGACACCAATAAATGAGGCGTACAATACAAGAGGGAAGAACCTCCATTTCTGCGATAGTTGTTTCGATATCACATGGCAAGTCATACAGACTGTAGAAAATACAGAAGTACAAGATAGACTGAAATATAGCCAAGACATAGCTACCTTTCACAGAAAATGGGGACCTATTGGGGCCTCAGGGCCCATACAAATATCACAACCCACACACGCACACCTTCCCATGATAATGCCCACATTGCCTCCTGCACATCAACACACATCGCCTGCCGAACAACAACCTTTCGCACCCTACATATCCACAAACCCTGCCGCACATCTCCCCAGCCCCAGAAAACACCCACATTAATCCCATCTATGGCCATTGACCACCCTACTGCTGTTGATCAAATACAATTGCAGGATGAACGTAGGATGCAACAAGCCCCCATATCAGGCTCCCCTTCCACATCGTCTCCCCCCTCACCACTGCCACCTGCCCACCTACAACCGACCCGTAACTCCACCCCCCTGCAGGCCTCACCCACCCATACACCAAGCCCACTATCACCCACAACCACACTTAGCTCACCACATAACCCCTTGCAGCCCCAGCCACACCTACTGGGGTTCTCTACACCAGTGTGCAGATATTATCTGGAAAGAAGGTGCTACTTTGGTCAAAAGGGCGAATATAATGGGAATTCATGTAGATTTGCTCATCCCAAAATTTGCAACATAACCAGTCATGGAAAATGTAGATTTGGTGAAACCTGCAAATACCACCACCCATCCCTTTGCAAGACATCACTTGAGAACAAGACCTGCTACAATATGAAATGCCCAGCTTTTCATATTAAAGGGACTTGGAGATATGCTAGACCTAACACGAATGGTAGCCCAAAAAACTCTCTAGCTATGCGAGGACGAGACAGAGGAAAAAGGCAAGGAGGGAAAGGGCAGATGAAGATGAAGAGACTGAGGGAGATGGAAGAGAACATAGAACACCTCGAGCACCTCCTGGCCTCCCAAGAGTGGCCAATACATCGCGAAGACTATTAGGTACACATAGTACTCCAAACAATCCCTCCCCCAATCTTGTTTGCAAATATCCAAGGCCTAAAAAATAGAACCACGAACAAAGTACCATTTATTAGGGGCCTGCTAGAAGAAGGAAACGCTATATTTGCGGCTCTCACAGAAACTCACATTAAAGATCAGGAAGATAGTGAGGTATGGATTCCTGGTTACAACCTACATAGGGCGGACAGAACGCATAGATCACAGTACATACATGATACTGAATTCCTAAATAACAGTAATGAAGTGGTGGAAATCTATCTATCTATCTATTGCCTGACGCCGTGATCCCCGAAGGGGTCGCCCCCATGCACCTCTGTCCCCAGTCAGTCGACGCCCCTCCCCCCAACAGCACATGTGTACGTCTCCCTGAGTCATTCTCTCGCTTTCCATACGTTCATATAATCTCGAGTTTCTGTGAGAGCCGCAAATATAACAGGCCCCTAATAAATGGTGGTGGAAATACTTGGAGTTAAAATAGAATCCCTAAATTTAGCAGTTATTGTTACATACAGGCCTCCAGACTCATCCCGAGAAGAATTCAAAACCCAGCTCAACAAAATAAAATCAGAAGTGGAAACCCTGGGGAACCCAACACCAAATATTATATGGCTAGGAGACTTTAACCTACCAAACATTAAATGGAGACAACTATAAAACCAGTTAGTGGCAAATACTAATACGAGAGAGCTTTTTGAACTTTGTGATTTTTTTAGTCTTACCCAACATATTGCTGAACCCACACGGGAAAACAATATCTTAGACCTGGTCTTCACTAACAACGACTCTCTAGTACACAGCATTAACATATCGGACACAACATACTCGGATAAAACAAATTGAGATCAAAACAACCTTAGAAAGTGTACAGACAACCTCAGAATCGAGAACAAAAACCGGGCCCTTCAGTAAATTTAACTTCTATAACAAAAACATTAGGTGGGAAGAGGTAAATCAAGAATGGAGGAAATAGACTGGGAAGATTTAATGGATAACCTGACACCAGCAGAATGTCTAGTCTTAATAACAGAAACCATGACCCAAATCTGTAGCCACCATATACCTGCAAGACAAACAAAACGAAGAAGCAAACAAGATCGGGAAAGGAGGAGGCTGTACAGAAGAAGAAAATTACTCACACAAAGACGCACACATCAAAATCTACAGGATAGGTAAAAGGTCGAAATAGATAGAGAAATTGTGGAAATTGAACAAAGGCTAAGAATATCATATGAACTACAACATATGGAAGAGGAGAGGAAAGCTATTGCAGGTATAAAGGAAAATTCCAAATATTTCTTTTCATACGCCAAACAAAAGGCTAAAACAACATCAAACATCGGCCCACTGAGCAAAGGGGACGGCTCTTTCACAGGGGACAAAAAGGAAATGAGCGAACTCTTAAGCAGGCAGTATGAAATGGCATTCAGTGAGCCTGATGAAACAAAAGTCATCAGAGACCAAAATATATTTTTCATGGAAACCTCCCCCACGGAAACCCCTCAGATGCTGGATATTGATTTCGGTCCAAAAGACATAGAAGAGGCCATTTCCAACATGCCATCCCACTCGGCACCAGGCCCGGACTCATGGAATTCGATCCTAATGAAAAAATGTAAGGAAAACCTCTCAAAACCCCTGGCTATAATGTGGAGAAGGAGTCTAGACACTGGTGACATACCAGATAGCTTGAAAAACGCAATAATTGCCCCACTGCATAAAGGAGGGAGTAAAGCACTACCAAAAAACTACCGCCCGGTAGCTCTAACCTCTCACATCATTAAAGTTTTCGAGCGAGTCCTGCGAAGCAAAATTTCAACATTCATGGAGACAAATGAACTACACAACACCGGTCAACATGGGTTCAGAGCGGGAAGATCATGTCTCTCACAACTTTTGGAACACTATGACAAAATTCTTAAAGCGCTAGAAGAAAAGAAAAACGTGGATGTCATTTACACCGATTTTGCTAAGGCATTTGATAAATGTGACCATGGTATAATAGCCCACAAACTGAAAGCAAAAGGTATAACTGGGAAAATCGGACGGTGGATATACAATTTCCTCGTAAACCGAAAACAATCGGTAGCAGTAAACCAAGTCACTTCTGAGCCTTCGGATGTCAAAAGCTCAGTGCCCCAAGGAACAGTGCTAGCGCCCCTTCTGTTCCTCATACTAATTTGCGACATAGATACCAACACCAGACACAGTACGGTGTCGTCTTTTGCTGATGACACAAAATTAAGCAAGATAGTAAACACACAAGAGGACACGGGTCGACTGCAGGAAGAAATGAATGTAGTGTTCCAGTGGACCAGGGAAAACAACATGCAATTCAATGAGGAAAAATTCCAATTAATACGGTACGGAGATAATAATGGTGTTAAAGAAATTACAAATTACTTAACAGAATCTAACCACATAATAGAATGGAAAGACAGTGTGAAAGACCTTGGGGTATTAATGTCTGAAAATATGGGTTTCAAAGTACATAACCAGGTCAAAGTGGCGGCTGCGAAACGTCTTAACGGGTTGGATTCTGCGTACTTTTAAAACACGCGGTGAATTGCCTATGATAACGCTCTTCAAATCTCTAGTGCTACCGCGGCTTGAATACTGTAGCGTATTAACATCCCCATACAAAGCAGGTGAAATAAATTACGTAGAGAGTGTACAAAGAAATTTTACTTCGCATATAAGTTCGATAAAACATCTACACTATTGGGAGCGTTTAAGAGCACTGAATCTGTACTCACTGGAACGTAGAAGAGAACGTTACCTAATAATATACACGTGGAAAATCGCAGAGGGTTTAGTACCAAACCTACATACTCCGATAGTCATGAAATTCAGTGATAGGAGAGGCTGGGAATGCGAAATCCCCCGGATGAATAACAGGGGTGCTATGGGCTCTCTGCGAGAGGGCTGGTTATCACACAGAAGCCCACGTCTCTTCAACAAACTCCCACGGCGAGTAAGAGACATGAGGGACATCTCGTTAGACAACTTCAAGAGAGCCCTAGATGTCGAACTGCAAAAAGTACCAGACGAGCCCATCCTCGCAAGGGAGCGAGCTGTCGCTTCAAACAGTCTACTGCACCAAATCACCACCCATAACGAGGGGCGTCGCGCTCCTTGGTGCCGCTAGAAGAGCGGCGAACACATCCAAAGGTATCCAAAGGTAATATAATGCGAGGAAGAAGAGAGTGAAGCCGGTATCACACGAGCACTTTACCATCATCTCTTTTCTTTAAGGGGAGCTATTAGGTTTTTATGAACCCTCTTCTCCCTCATGTTTATCACCATTAGTTTTGATAAAATAAGACGTTCGTTCCACTAGTTTGACGATTTTAAGACCTTTCATCCCATTTCTTTGTCAATATTAAGACCTTTCGTGCCATTTAGGTACCGGTATCGAATTTTTCCTGGCGAATCGGCCATCAGCCTCCGGCCTGGACATTTTGTTTTACCGAAAAAATTACACATTTATCTTGAAAGGGGGTCTTGGGGGTGTTTTTTTTTTTTTTTTTTTTTTTTAAAGCTTTATGGATAGGCTACCTAGCGAGGAAACCAAAAAATAAATGATTGAATAAATAGATAGACCAAAAAAGAACATAACGTCTCCTTAACACTGGTATGGAAGCTCACTTTTGATGAATGTTGTCACCTAAATTGATCTATCCTTAATTTAACTTCACTAGATCAGCTGCAACGACGTAAATTCTGCCTCATACCTGTCTGAGCCATTGCGCCAAGCGGCCAAGGAAGTAATAACAAGAAGACGTATAAACAAAGTGGTTCCTGTACTGGAGGTTTTGGAGACAGCTTGGGTTGACTGCCTGGGGCTGCTGATGTAAACAAACCAATTTTGCAGTTCGGGTGAAGAAGGAAACTGGCAGCTCATCCCTACTTCTCTTCTCTACTGGCGTGAGCTCTTCCTTAATCTTAGCTCTTCCTTAATCTAAGCATTTTTCTCTTCGGATGTACCCCACCTTCCACTGCCTGTATGTTTGTGAGTAAGGGGTGGGTGATTTTAGTGGGAGGTGGTGGGATTTGGGAATGATGACGAAGCAGGGAGGAGTGAAAAAGGGGATAAAGGGGAAGAGAGGGGTGAGCAGGGACTCTGCACAAGCAGGTAGGTCTAGGAGGAGGGCTGGTATCGTAACAAGGGGGGAAGAAAGAGGAGGGGAGGAAGCTGAGGAAGGAAATGGGATAGAGACCGATGAAGAGCAAGAAGCAGAGGTGCTAGATGATGATAGTATGATACAATGCGAGAAATGTGAATGTTGGGTGGAAGCGACGAAGATGGATGCCGAAGGCAAAAGAAGGGATAGTATTGAGAAAAAGGGAATGCTGTGCAGGATGTGCCTATTAAAATTACAGTGGAAGTTTTGAAGGAAAGACTGGAAGGGGTAATGAATAGGTTCAGAGATCAGGTAGTAGTAACAGAGAGGTTATTAAAGGTGTGGGAGAGTAGCAAGGATAAGAACCGAGGGGATAACAACATAGAAGCAGATCAAGACACAGGAAATGAAGGATCTGAAAATGGGGAGGGAAGCGGAGAGGAGACCACAGAGAGTCAGAGAGCAGAATATGTAACAAAAGATGTGGAAGTAGGAACCAGAGTGAGAGAGGAAATAAGCACAGAGATATATGAAAGTGAGAGAGAGGACATAAGTGAGGGGAGGATTGGGGAGCAAATAAGAAGAATAGATGAGGCATGCGAGAAAGACAAAAAACAGCAAAGATGGCAGGTGACGAGAAAGGGAAGGGTCGTGAAGGAGACGCAGGAAAGTGAAAGGGGCGAAAACATGGGAGAATGGTCGAATGCATTTCTGGGAAGCCAAATAACGAGTCAAAGGTCACTAAAGAACAGGGAAAAGAAGGAAGGGGTAAATGAGCAGAACGGTGGGGATGGAGTTGGAAAAGAAAGAGAGGAGGGAGAGCTGAGCTTGACAGATATGGACGAAGAGGGAAGTGAAATAGACTGCATAGAAGAGCGGAGAAGGGATAAACAAAGAGAGAGGACGGTAGAAAGGGAGGGAAGTAAAAGTAGGAGGGAAGAGGTACATAGAGTACAGGTAAACACAAGACCCAGGGGTAAGAGGGGGGATGGGGAGAGAAGGAGCAGTGGGAGAACACAAGTAGAGCCCGAAAAAGGGAAGGGTAGGGAGGCGGAAACAAGGGAGAGGACAGTAGAAACGAGTGCGGTGAGGGGGACAAATAAAATAGGAGGAAGCGGGAATAATCAGAGGGAAAGAAGGCTGAAGAAAACAGTGATATGTGGAGATAGCACCTTCAGGAATATGGGAAGGATTTTAGATAACTCGGAAAGGGAAGTAGTTAGCCTAAGAAGGGCAGGAATATGGGAGGTAATGAAGCAGGCAAGAAACATAAATTTTGAGGGGGGGGAAGGAACCTTAGTAATACAGGGAGGGGGAAATGGGCTGGAGATGCAAGGAGTGAGGGGAACAATGGCAGAGATTGAAGAAGGATTAAGGGAAATAAGGAAGAAAGAAAAGAGAGTGAACATAGTAATGGTGGGAATCCTGAGGAGGCCCAAAGAGAGCTGGAGTTATGAGAAGGTAAGGATTGCGACAAATGATGAGATTAAGGAGTTTACAAAGTGCATGAACTCTGTGCTAAAGGAAAAGGGGATTAAAGGATTTAGTTTCCTAGATTTGGACAGAGGTGGATTCTGGGAGTTTTGAAGAAGATGGGTGGCACCTAAAAAGGGAGGAGGAAAGACATATAGCAGAGAGGATAGAGGAGATTGTTAGACGAGAAGAGAGGTGGTCGGCACGGGAGAAGAACAAAGTAGATTGACTATCAACGAATAAGGGAGAGGAAAGGGAGGAGGAAGTAGGGGCAGAGGGAGGAGAAGGGATGGAAAATGAAGGAGCAGGAGATTCAATACAGGGGGGAAAGGGTAGAGGAAAAAAGAGGGAGATAGGGGGGGATAGTCTTGGAAGAAAGGAGATTATAGACAGTAGTGCGAAGAATAGGGAAAAAAATGGGAGTGGAGGAGAAGTAAAGGAAACAAATAAGGAGCCAGGGGGAGTAGAAGAGGAAAGGAAGGGGGGGAGACAGGAATGTAGGAGGAAGAAGAAAAAGAAACAAGAATTCCATGGAGAGGATAAGGGGGAAATAATAATTGGGTGTGTGAATGTTAATGGATGGAGGCCGGGAATGATGGAGGAAATAGAGAGAGAAGCAGAGGAAGGAAGGTTGAATATTTGTGGAATAGTAGAAACAAAATTGAAGGGGAAGATAGAATGGGGAGGGGAGAAGTATGAAGTAATAGGGAAAGGAAGAGAGAAAACACAGAAAAAGGGTGGAGGAGTCGCAGTGGTGGTAGAAAAAGAAAAATGGGAAGTTGAACAGGTGAACTTGGGGGAAGGGGAAGACCAGGAGGACATACTAGTAGTGAGGGTGGAAGGGAAAGGGGAAATGAAAAGAGCTAATTTTATGCTGATTATATGCTATATGACGGTAGAGGGAGGGCTGAGAGAGAGGGAGGAAAATTGGAGAAAATACGAAGTAATATGGGCTGTGATGAGAGGAAACGAAGATGAAATCATAATAATGGGGGATATGAATGCTCACACAGGAATCTTAGGGGAACAAATCAATAGGAATGGGAAGTTATTGATAGACCTATGTGAGGATGAGCAGTTAGAAAATTTGAATATGGTAGAGGCGGAGGGGAAAGTAACATGGAGAGGAAGAGAAGGGAGGAGGTCAGCTATTGATTATATATTAGTGAACAGGAAAGCAGGAGAGAGAGTGATAGAAATGGTAGTAGATGAAGAAAGAAACTTTGAAATAAACAGTGACCATAACCTGCTGAAACTAAGATACAGCATAAAGTCTCACAAGGAGAAGATAGAGAAGTGTAGAGAGGCTAGTAAGCCAGAAAGATGGAAAATGAAGGAGGCGGAGTGGGGGAGGTTTAGGGAGGAAATAGGGAATATGGATATAGATGAAGTAGGGGGAGGGAGTGCAATGCAAATTGATAAGAGGATAGAGAGGGAAATAAATAAGGTAGCAGAGAGAGTGTTAGAGAGGGAGGAAAGGTAGAGGAATGAAAGGATGGTGGAATACAGACATTAAGGAGGCGAGGAAGAAGAGGAAAGAGAGGAATAGGATTAGGAAAGAGTTGGAGAAGGGGAAAAAGAGAGGGGAAAATATAAGTGAGGAGGAAATTCGAATAGCAAGGGAAGAATACGAGAGGGAAAGGAAAAACACAAAAAACTTAATAAGAGGAGCAATAGAGAAGCATGAACAGAAAGAAATTGACAGGATAAAAGAGAAGGGGGACAAAGGAAAAGCTGAGTGGTATAGATGGCTAAAAAGAGAAAAAAGGAGGGAAAAGGTAGTAGTGGAGCTGAATGTAGGTGGGGAAAAAGTTAGGGATGTAAATAAAATTGGAGAGGAAATAAAAAGATACTGGGAGGAAGTGGGAGGGGTAAATGACCAAATAAGAGTAGGGCAATGGAATATTGAACTAAATGAGGAAGAAATAGATGAAAATATGAATGAGATGGTGAGTGAGGAGGAGATTAGGAGGAGTGTGAAGAAGCTGAAGAGAAACAAAGCGGCAGGACCGGATGGGATAACAGCAGAGATGTATATTGAAGGAGGGGAGATGATAGTTAGGATGTTGAAGAAGCTATTTGATAAAATATGGGAGGAGGAAGAAATACCAGCAAGATGGAAAGAAGAAAGGGTCACATTGATTTACAAAGGAGGAGCAAAAAATGTGCACGAAATGGGGAGTTATAGACCAATAACGGTAATAAACATAATAAATAAGATATTTTATGGGATACTAAAGGAGAGGGTAGGAGAGTATGTAGAAGAAAGGATCCTACTTAGTGAAGAGCAAAATGGGTTTAGGAAGGGGAGAAGAGGAACAGACAATATATTTATATTAGATGAGATTATAGAGAAAAAGGCAAAGCAAGGGAAATGTGTGTTTATAGTGTGTTTGGATGTGGAGAAGGCATATGATAAGATTAGTAGGGGAGTTGCAGAAGCAGTGATGGAGAAACTAGGAGTGAGTAGGAAGATAAGGAACATGATAATGAATATGTATGAAGGGGCGGAGACAGAGATTGTGTGGAAAAATATTGCAGTGAAAGGAATCAGGAGAAGGAAAGGGTTAAGGCAGGGATGTAACCTGTCACCATTAATTTTTGCAATGTGCATGGAGGAGTTGGTGAGGAGAATTAAGAGTAAGGGTCAAGGAGTGAAAATAGGGCAGTATAGGCTAGCAATTCTGACGTTTGCTGATGATGTTGTGTTGACAGCAGAGACAGAGGAAGATATGGGGGAAATGTTACAGGAGGCGGAAAGGTTTGGCAGAGACCTAGAAATGAAGTTCAGTGTAGAGAAAAGCAGTATGATAGTAGTAAATGGACCAGAGGCAGTAGAAATGAGGATAGGAGGGGAAAGAATAGAAACAAGGGAGGAAGTGAAGTATTTAGGGGTATGGATAGGGAGGGAAGGGCGACAAAGGACAATGAATGAGAAAATCATGAAGGTGGAGCAGTGTAGTGGGAAACTGTGGAATGTGACAAAAACCAGAGTAAATAAATATAAAATAGTAAGAGAGGTGTGGAAGGACTTTGAAGTGCCGAGAATAATGTACGGGATGGATGTGAGAGGGAGTACAGGGGGAGAAATAAATATACTGGAGACGGGACAAAATAAAATAGGAAGAATGGGGTTAGGAGCAAGAAGGTGGACAGCAAATGAAGCAGTGAGAGGGGAGATGGGATGGAGTACGTTTGAGGAGAGAGTGGCGAAGGCAAAGTTGAGGTACAAGAGTAGGTTGGAGGAGATGGAGGATCATAGGTGGCCAAGGAGAGTGAATGAATGGGGGGAGGGGAAGAGTAGATGGGCAAAAGAGTGTAAGAGAAAACTGAAAAAATAGGAGTGAAACAAAGAAGGGTGGGAGAGGAGTGGAGAGATGTAGGGAGTAATACAGGACTAGGTCAGGGAAGGAGACTAGAGAAAGAGATAGGAACGAGAGTGAAGGAAGTAGGAAGACAGGAATGGAAGAGAAATATGGAGAAGAAAAGTACACTGATAAGATATAGAAGCAAGGGGAGACCGAGAAAAGAGGAGTTCTATGACGGAAGTTGGGGAGCTGAACTACTGTTTAAGGCTAGGGCAGGAGCATTAGAGACAAATAGGAGAACATGGAGGTGGAATGGGGGGGTGAAAGAGTGTCTACAGTGTGAGGTGGGAGGGAGGAGAGTGGAGGAGACAATAGAACATATAGTGACAGAGTGCCAGGGGTATGCAGAGGAGAGAGAGGGGTTGGAAAATTAGTTGAAACGGGTGGTAGGGGAGAGGGAATGGGAAGAGCAGAATGAGGAGGAGGATGAGGGTGTAAAATTTGTGTTAGGTCTCGAGACAGAAGAGGGGGTAGATGGGGAAATGGGGAAAAGAATGAAGGTAGTGAAAAGATTCCTGGAACAGGTGTGGCAGAAGAGAAAACGGAATAGGATAGAATAGGGTGAGGGGGGAGAAGGGGACCAGAGCGGGGGAGGAAGAAAAAATGAGATTAAATAGTAGAGAGGGGAAAAGATAAATTAAGATAAGGAGAGAACAAGATATTGGGGGGTGGAGGAGGGGGTAAAATAAGGAGAGGAGAGTTCTGCTTAAGCTATATACTTCAATTCTTTGTCTTTAACTATCCTTTCTACGACTACATAATTTCTAAACTAATTCTTAAATCTAGCTCTAGCTGTTTCTGGAGAAGTCACCGGTGCATAGGTGAGCTGGCTTTGAGAGGGGACAGCAACTCCACAAAAAGAAGAAGAAGAAGAAGAAGTCTAGTTTCCGATACCAGTGCAAAAGATCCCCAAAATGTTGCCGGAATTATATTGAACATTGATGATAAAAGCTCTCGTGTGTTAAACCTTTAAGGGGAGATGGGCCTTTTTTTTAGACCCCCTTTTCCCTCATGTTTAGCCCCATTAGTTTTCAGATTTTAAGAAGTTTGGCCCATTAGTTTGGCGATTTGAACACCTTTCACCCCATTTCGTTGTCAATTTTAAGACCTTTCGTGCCATTTAGGTGTCGGTTTTTTACCTGGCGAGCGATAGTGAGCCTGTAATTTTAAAAGGAACTAGCCTTTGCCGGAACATTTTCTACCGAAAAATGTACAACTTTATCTTGAAGGTTTTTTTAGTTTATTTTTGTTTTATCAACGCTGCGTAAGCAGAGTGGTATTGCCCCCCGTATAGTGGTACATGCCGGCCAAAATGTCTGTCTGTCTGTCTGTCCGATAACTCCTCCGAGACCGTTCGACGGATTTTCACCAAACTTCACACGAACATTCGGTGCGTGAATGCAACAGTGATTATTTTTTTTTTCTATTTGTGCAATAGTTATGATTTTAGGTCCAAAATATGGTTTTGCCCCGCCCCCCCTCTCCCCCCCCCCCTCAGGACCCCCACCCCCTACCCTGTACCTATTCCCAAGCAATGCCATCGTTAAGGGGGCGAAAAAAAACTCGCCCGCATTTGTTAGGTTAAGTTAGTTTAGTTAACATTAGAAGGTGACAATTGTAGTGATGATGATAGTAGTAGTGATGATGGTAATATTAATGATGATGGTAGTAGTAGTGATGATGGTGACAATTGTAGTGATGATGATAGTAGTAGTAATAATGGTGGTAATAATAGTGATGATGGTAACTCTTCACAGAGTTGGGTATGCCGTTTTGATTTTGGGCGAAACGGCACGTCTACTCTATCAACTTTGTGTAAGCAGAGTGGTATCGCCCCCCGTATAGTGGTACATGCCGGCCGAAATGTCTGTCTGTCACTACAATGGTGACAATTGTAGTGATGATGATAGTAGTAGTAATAATGGTGGTAATAATAGTGATGATGGTAACTCTTCACAGAGTTGGGTATGCCGTTTTGATTTTGGGCGAAACGGCACGTCTACTCTATCAACTTTGTGTAAGCAGAGTGGTATCGCCCCCCGTATAGTGGTACATGCCGGCCGAAATGTCTGTCTGTCGGTCCGTCTGTCCGATAACTCCTAGACCATTCAATGCATTTTCACCAAACTTCACACGAACCTTCAGTGCGTGAATGCGACAGAAATAACAAAAAAAAAATTGAATTTGTGCAATAGTTATGATTTTAGGTCCAAAATATGGTTTTGTCCCCCCCCTCCCCCCCCTCAGGACCCCAACCCCCCACCCTGTACCTATTCCCAAGCAATGATGATGGCGTTCTGTGTTGTACACACTTACACAGAACGCCATCATTCAGGGGCGAAAAAAACTCGCCCGCATTTGTTAGGTTAAGTTAGTTAAGTTGACATTAGAAGGTGAGAATTGTAGTGATGATGATAGTAGTAGTGATGATGGTGGTAATATTAGTGATGATGGTAGTAGTAGTGATGATGGTGACAATTGTAGTGAGGATGATAGTAATAGTGATGATGATAACCCTTCGCAGTGTTGGGTATGCCGTTTTGATTTTGGGCGAAACGGCACGTCTACTTTATCAACTCTGCATAAGCAGAGTGGTATCGCCCCCCGTATAGTGGTACATGCCGGCCGAAATGTCTGTCTGTCTGTCCGATAACTCCTCCTAGACCGTTCGACGGATTTCACCAAACTTCACACGAACATTCGGTGCGTGAATGTGACGGTAATTAAAAACATTTGTTTTGAATTTGTGCAATAGTTATGATTTTAGGTCCAAAATATGGTCCCCCCCCCCCCCCCCCCCTTCAGGACCCCCCACCGCCCACCCTTTACATATTCCCAAGCAATGATGATGGCATTCTGTGTGTGTGGGGCACACTCGCACAGAACGCCATGGTTCAGGGGGCGAAAAAAAACTTGCCCGCATTTGTTAGGTTAAGTTAGTTTATTTGACATTAGGTGACAATTGTAGTGATGATGATAGTAGTAGCCTAGTGATGATGGTAGTAGTAGTGATGATGGTGACAATTGTAGTGATGATAGTAGTAGTAGTAATAATGGTGGTAATATTAGAGTTGGGTATGCCGTTTTGATTTTGGGCGAAACGGCACGTCTACTTTATTTTTATTTTGTTAAGCTTGATGGAGGTCTAGCGAGGAAACTAAACATAATAAATGAATATATAAGTAAATAGACCAAAACAAAAAATAGCCCCCTTAAGGGGGAAAACAGAGTAAACGGAACATAAGAATAAGTGAGAGGACATTATTTTAATAAATGGGAGATAATAACAAAAGGAAGAAGAGGCCACAAAGAGAAAAGAAAACGAAACAGAATAAGAGGAAAAAGGGAGTAAGCAGAAGGAAGACCAAACTAAATCAAATATATAACTTAAATTGAAAAAAAAGCTAAAAGAAATAAAAGATAAAGTAGAAGAAGTTGCAAGTGTTCCGCGAGAGTTTATGAAATGGAAAATGAGAGCAAGAATAAGAAAAAAAAACGAAAAGACAGTACAAGAAATATAAAATTGAAGCAAGACGAGAGTAAACAAAATATATTGAGGGGAAGGAAGGGAAGGCTGAATTAAAAATTGGGAGTAGAAAGAGAAGAAACAAATAACAAATTAAAAGAGTAAAAGGAAGAAACTATTAACATGGAAAATATTTGTATTAAAGTTTTCATGCAGTAGCCTAATCCGTATCTCGTGGGAAAACTAATAGGCTTGCCATTGGCAATTTCAGCCACTAACTCAACCTCAACTCAGCAAAAAAAAAAAAAAAAAAGGTTATTCTTTCCAAGCAATTCATCCGTATAAACTATGCATTAGCTCAGAGTGTCAAATGAAAGCCAAGTTCATTATTTTTGGTCTTTAACCCTTGTCTAGTGGGGGGTTTTGGGCTTATTTGGGCATATTCATGCCCTCCTGAATGATAAATCAAGTATCTGCATGAAAATAAATGTATTCAGCAAAAAACTAGGTGCTAAAAGCTTCAAAATGAGACCAGAACGAGCTACGTAGCACTCGTGGTTCTCATACAGTGGTACCAGTAACATGGGAGTTTAGCGTATAGCGGTATATTTTTCCCAGCTATGCTCACTACTGGCTACACTGCCGGCCTCTCGAGAACACAGGGAGGGTGAGTTAGTGGGCGGCGGTAAGCCCTGGGTGTCGGCCGTGTGGCCTGCTGCGCTCCCGGCCATTTGCACTCGATTTTAACCCTTTAGCCCCTTATTGGCGGCGCTCGACTTAAGTCGTGCACCAATTTGCAGCAAGTTAGGAGCATTATTAAGGCTTTTTAAGGGTTAAAATCGAGTGCAAATGGCCGGGAGCACAGCGGGCCAGACAGCCGACTCCCAGGGCTTACCGCCGCCCATTAACTCATGTTCCTTGTGTTCTCGAGAGGAAGAAAGGGGACCAGAAAAACGGCCCATGAAGTTACCATAAGTTTACCCTGACAGTCATGGTGTGTGTTTATTATAGCTCCGGGATTAGTACTGTGTGTTTGAGGTTGTAGTCACGTGTCCAGTTAATGGCAGATTTCCACTCCAGGGATTTTTTTTTCTTGTCCCCTTTCTACCTCATGTATAGTCCCATTAGTTTTGATATTTTAAGACGTTTGCCCCATTAGCTTGACTATATTATGACCTCTCGCTCCATTTCTGTCCATTTTAAGACTTCGTGCCATCTAGGTGTTGATTTATTCCGGGCGAGCGATAGCGAGTCTGTAATTTAGGAGGAAACGGCCTTTGGCCGGGAAATTTTTCTACCGAAAAATATACAAATTTTGCTCGAAAGGGGGTATTGGGGGTAGGGTACTTTTATAAGCTTGATGGAGGTCTAGTGAACAAACTAAAAACCTCCCCTTAATGTTCCTCCCCATATGTTTCACACAATTATCATCAAGGTTTTCTGTCAACTATTGATTAAAAACTGTTTATGTATCATCATCCACTCCACCTTGTTCACTCTTGCCATCCCTGCTGCTTCAGGGATTGATGCTAACATACATCCAATGTTAATGGAATACAGTTGTTTTGATCCGCGTGATTACAGACCAATTGCGATCACATCTACTCTGAGCAAGGAGTTAGAAATAAATCCTCAACATTAACAAGCAACAGTTCAAATCCAATTGTTTACACATTTCTCGTGAACATAGAAAACCATTAGGTGCGTGGAATAAATATTTATTCATACATTTTATACTTACAATAAGTGGACTTGCGGTATTGACAACGAAAGACAAAACAGATGTCCTTGAGAAGAATGTTATTGGAGTGAGGCTGAAGAAACAAAGGCATGGAGCGAAGAGAGAAATGGGAGGTAGAAGAGGGGGAGATATAAAGAGTATTCTCCCCACGCCTTGATCATCATGTGTGTGTGTGTGTGTGGGGGGGGGGGGGGGGGGGGGGGGATAATAATAATTATTAACGGTTTATTCACAAAAGCAGCCCAAAGGCTGAACATATACAAGGAAGTTGATACATAGTTAAAATTAAAATTAAAATTGACACAAGAGCTAACAGGCTAATTTACAATGAAAAATATGTATATAATTTATTGATTGTTTAAGACCTTAATTATTGAAGGAATGGCGCTGTTCTTGTAGCGGTCAGTCCGTGGTGCTCTTACGGGGACAATACGGTTGAAGTGGCGAACAGCGCGTAGAGGAGGAGGGGCGTCGGGCGGTAGTAGGTGCCGGTGTCTGGGGTTGTTTAGTAGTTTGCTGGAGAACTGCTGAAGGTGTTGTTCGTAGAGGTTAGATATGGCGAGTACGTTAATTAGGTTACATGCATCTTGGTAAGTGGTGGCCCCTAACATTATTCTGAGTGCTCTCTTCTGAAATTTTTCTAATTTATTTATTTGGGTTAAGTTGAGAGAGGATGACCAAACGGGTGAAGCATAGCAGAGTTTGGGTAATATAAAAGATTTGTATAAAAGTAGCATGTCATCTCTGGGAACCCCTAATTGTTTCAGGGTGCGTAACATGTGTAGCCGATAAGAAGAAGCACTAGCTATGGTGTTAACATGTTTATCCCAGAGTAGTTTTTGCTGAAGGAAAACACCAAGTAATTTAGTGGACTGAACTATCTCGAGGGTGTGATTGCCAAGCTTGAGGGTGGGTGGAGGGATGGGTTTAGAAGCAACATTGAAGTTCATGACAAGTGTTTTGTTTAGGTTAATAGTGACATCATTATCTTGTGTCCAGGTCAGTAGGGCATCTAGGTTGGCTTGGAGAATGCTGTGTGTGTGTGTGTGTGTGTGACTTGAAGCTAAACAAGAACCGGAAAATGTGTATTAAATACTAAGTTGTGAAGCTACTAGTTTTTAATATAATGGCTAATATCAAATGCATAGCCTATACAACATATAGAAATTATAGTTAGGATACTGACCAGAAGTTATATATTCTTAGTCTCTTTAGCTTATCCGTATGAGCGTGTGGTCCGTATATGACCTGGGAAAATTAAACTAGAACAGATACACGGGCTTACTCCCCTTTATGAGGGTGGCCATACACAAAACGCCCCCAAGCGGACCCGTCTTCCATGAGGACAACTCGTGCCAGTTTATTCACGGACTTACAGGATTGACCACTCAACTGAGTGGTGGAAGAAAAACAATATAGTGGTGGAAGAGGAACAATATCGGGTAGATGGGACTCGTCAGCCTTGGTCGGCAACTCATCTAGGGGAGACAACCTTATAAAAATCTGGGTGGATGGGACTCGTCAGCCTTGGTCGGCAACCTGTCTAGGGGAATAAACCGTATACAAATTACCGAAGGGCGACACGTTCATCGGTGCCACTTGCTTGTGGCGAACTCTACAATAGATACAATAGATAGAATAAGGTAGTGGAAGAGGGACAGTAAGGGGTAGGGAAAGGAAAGGGGAATCAGGTTGCGTTGGAAGATAATTGTGTTTAGATGACAAAGGCCAAAGGTTTTATGAGCAAGGGAGAGAGAGAGAGAGAGAGAGTATGCGCGAGGTATATACTGTATAGTTGTGTGTGAGAGGTCTGAAGTAAGGTCTAGTGATAAACAAAATCTTTGATGTTTATTGTTATTGAAGATTAAGTCCACCCATCTGTACTGCACTGTAAAGATAGAAAGGTATAACAAAAGTATACAAGACAGTTGAGTATATTAAGGGGAGATGGGTCGGTTTTCTGGTCCCCCTTCTCCCTCATGTTTAGCCCCATTAGTTTTCAGATTTTAAGATGTTCGTTCCATTTGTTTGGCAATTTTCAGACCTTTCATCCCATTTCTTTGTCAATATTAAGACCTTTCGTGCCGTTTTGGTGTCGATTTTTTCCTGGTGAGGGATAGCGAGCCTGTAGATTATGGAGAAACCGGCCGTTTTTCTTGAAAGGGGGTGTAGGGGGTGTCTCTTGAAGTTTGATGGAGGTCTAGGGACGATACTAGAAAAATAATAAATATATGAAAAAATCGACCAAAAAGTTAACCATCCCCCCTTAATGGTGATATACCTGTATATCGTCAGATTAAAAAGGTATTTTATTGCCAATATACCTAATTAATATGGGTATAATTATTATAGACACGTTATGTATCCTTTTCATACCCATATTGCTGAGAGTCTACCCATACCTACTACTGGTATATTGCCGGACGCCTTACTCCACTTAATGAGGGTGGCCATATAAAGAAGGCCCCCAAGTGGACCTATTCCCTGTAAGAGGGACAACCCATGCCAGTTTACTGAATGACTTGCAGGAACAACCACTCAATTTAGAAGCCATCCGACCCCGAGGCCCTCTATGAATCTATTTTAGCACTACTGTATATTTTCTACAATGGTGTTCGGCTAGTCCATCCACTAACCTGCTTCACCCTTATTTAAGCAGTACGGATTTGTATCAGGTTTACTCCCCTAGACAGGTTGCCGACCAAGGCTGACTCTATTATACTGTATATATATATATATATATATATTATATATTGAGTATATATCACAAATACACGTGAGCCACTAAATGTTTCTAATCTCTGCCGTGGTGTAGTTGATTAAAGCGTCGGCTATCGTCCTGACGGTCGGCGGTTCGAACCCCACTGAGAGATTAGAAACATTATACAGTATATAGTCCCATCCACCTGGATTTTTATAAGGTTGTCAACTTTACCTACCCACACCTACTACTGGTATATTGTTTACCCTTTCAGTACTTTGACTTCTTCCTTTTGTTCTGGTTATGATTAGATTATATACGCACATTTAGAGTGTATATTTGTTTACATTATACTTATAATGCCAAGTTCAATTTAAATTAATGTATTATTATATTCTCTGACCTGTGTAAATCTATAATTTCAAGGACTATGACAAATATTTGATAACTGTTTCCTAAATAGTAATTATGATCTTGTTTTGGTTTGTACAAATATAAATACAAATATATGTACCAGTACTTGTTTTTTTCTCGTGGATGAACAGTAGTCCTGTACAGTAGGGTTGTTTAATTCAAGAGCTGCGATCCATATTTATTACTGGTTCCTTCATAGCAAATTAGCAATGTATTATCTCGTTTTGGTTGATACAAATTCAAATGAGTATTGCACATTATGCCATTGCCTCATGATTAAACAGTAGGGTATGATGGTGTGTTATTACGGTATGTATTACAATATTATGGGTATACATTATTATGGTTGTATTACAGTAGCATGTTATACAAGTTTATTGGTGTGTTTTTTATTACGGTACAGGGGTATCGGTTTGTATTATATGGGTACCGTCAAATGGGGTAATTTTGGACACCTAGGGCAATTGAGCACAGTTCATTAATACCTCAGTGATAATTGTTCAGGAGATCTGTTTTATAGCAAAATTATGGCTTATTGGGTTGCCATAATTTTACTAAAGACAGAAATCCTGAATAAGTATAATTGAGGTTTTAATGAACTGTCCTCAATTGTCCTAGGTGTCCACAATTACCGCATTTGACGGTATGCATTACAGCAACGTGTATGCAAGTTTGTTAATGTTGTGGTGTTAATTACAGGTACAACAACGAGATGTACCTGGGATCGACGCCGCGTACCTGGCCATGGACACGGATGAAGGCATGGAGGTGGTCTGGAATGAGGTGCGTCCACAAGTCTTAATTAAAGGGGGGTTGACTTGCTTTTTTCTCTCCTTTTCTCTCTTTCTCTGGCTTGTATCCATTCGGCCCCATTCAGCCTACTGTTTTAAGACGTTTATCCCCATCCAGGTGTCGATTTCTTCCTGGCGAGCGATAGCGAGCCAGCATTGTATGATGAAATCCGGCTTCGCTGGAGAAATTTTTCTATCGAAAAATTTACAAATTTAACCTGCTGTTAAATTTTTCCTTAAAAAATATGCTGGTGAGTGGTACAACACCTGGATGGGGATAAACGTCTTAGAACAGTAGGCTGAATGGGGCCGAATGGATACAACCCAGAGAGAGAGAGAGAGAGAGAAAAAAATAAATAAAATAAAATGAGGTGGGCCCCCTTAATGTTATATAACAGCCTTTACCTCACTTCATTTGTCTCACTCTTATTTTGTCACCTTCAATATTCTATCTCATCGTCACTACACTGTAAAATATAGATAGGTATAAATTTATGTGATAATTGAGTTTATTGATATACCTTTCTATCCTTATATTTAACTGGTACCAGTACTGTACATTACTGCCGAAGTACAGCTACTGACAAATGTTCGTGAGCTCTCGCGATTTCCTTTGTGCAAATATATCCATTTAGATTGATGTTCAGATCATAGCTATATACGGTATATATATATATATATATATATATATATATATATATATATATATATATATATATATATATATATACTGTAGGCCCTATATATATACTGTATATATATATATGTATATATTATATATAAACGGTATATATAAATTATATATTCATATGTATTTAACCCTTGTCTAGCGGGGGTGGACTTAAGTCGGGCTAGAGAACCAAGGACAATATGGCGGGGCCCGACTTAAGTCTGTGTGCAATTTTTGAGCAATAATGGCTCTGAGAGAAATAATGGCTCTGAGAGAGAGACGAGCGGGTGGAGGAGCGTAGGTCGGCTCATGACTGCTCAGCACGGGTCCCGCGCGACTACTGACGTTTACTCCACACACATCCACCCTCCCTCCCTCGCTACACAGGGAATTATGTAAGGAAATTACCGTATTTTAGGGATTTTGCACTCGTCTTGCACGATCGTTGCAAGAGAACGCGTGTTCGTAGAAGGATGGTTCTGGTGTCATTGGAAAGCTCAATTTACGCCCTTTCAGGGATACATAATTGTATTACGCTCTGGCTCTTGTTTATGCATGAAAAAGAGCACGGAAACAAGGTCGTTTAGGGTAAAACCACCCGCTTGGCGGGTAGTAGAAGTTACTGACGGGCCCGCTCGTAAGGCGTTAATAATATATAGCTGTTTTGATCTGAACATCAATTTATTATGAATATACTGTATTTGTATAGGCCTACAGAAAATCGCAAAAGCTTACGAACATTGTCAGTAGCTGTACATAATTGATAAGGTTTGTTTTATTATCGACTCTCTATACCCTTTTCATACCCATTATTTTTTAGTGTAGGCTAAGACTAGGCAGGGTCATTCAAAGCAGTTTTTATACTTTTCAGGATGCATTCGCCAGATAAAAATAAGAACATTTTATTAAATTATTCTCGGGGTGAACCTTCATATTTTAAAAGCTGTTGTGCATTTTAAAGATATTGACAGATAAACAAAATGAAGTCTAGGGAGTGCAAACGAAAATATTATTTACATGCACGGTACATGCGCTATTACTATTAATGCTAATCAAGATATTCATACATTCGATACCTTTATAAATTAGTAATAGCACTAAAGTAATGAGGGCTAACCTCGAGGGTCATACGGCAAAATGGTCTTACTTTCGTGTTACGCGTAAATTTTTTAAGAATAATTACAAAGGCGGCAGTACTTGTGGAGAATGAGCAGAGCGAGTTTTTTTTACCTGAGTGTTGGGTTGAAACAGGGGTGTGTGATGTCCCCGTTTACTGTATATATGGATGGAGTCATGAAAGAAATACAGTACAGTACTAGAAAGAGCAGTGGATGTTGGTGTATCGCTGAAAAGGGAGGGAAATGAGTGGAAGCTGCCTATACTGCTGTTTGCGGATGATACAGTTCTGATGAGCAATAATGAATGGGAGTTGCAGGGTCTGGTAAATGAGTTTGGAACAGTGTGCGAAAAACGGAATTTGAAGGTAAATGCGGGGAAGAGCAAGGTTATGGTCTTCGAAAGGGTTGAAGTCACAGAGTGTGAGGTGAAGTTGAACGGTCAGGCTATGGAGATCGTCAGCTCTTTTAAGTATCTGGGCAGTGTGTTGAGTGAAGATGGGACTATGGATGAAGAAGTGCGGGAGAGGGTGCAACAGGGGAAGAGGGTTGTAGGAATGTTGAAAGCAGTAACAAGAAATAGAGTGGTCAGTATGGAAGTGAAGAAGTCCTTGCATGACAGTGTGGTAATCCCGACACTAATTTACGGAAGCGAAGCATGGACGTTTGGGAAGAGACTCAGACCAAGAGTGAGAGTGGTGGAAATGAGTTACTTGAGAAGTGCGTGTGGAGTTACATGGAGGGATAGACAGACGAATGAGGAAGTAAGAAGGAGGTGTGGTGTGGAGGTAGATGTGCTGGAAAGTGTGAAAAGGAACAACTTGAGATGGTTCGGCCATATAGAACGTATGGGAAGCGAGAGAATGACTAAGAGGGTGTACGAGAGCGAGGTGGAAGGACAGAGAGGGAGAGGTAGACCGAAGGAGAGGTGGAAGGATGGAGTGAGGAAGTATATGAATGAAGGCGGTGCTGGTTGGGAGGAGGGGTGTCGACTGACTGGGGACAGAGGTGCATGGGGGCGGTTCGTTCGTGGCCACCCCTTCGGGGATCACGGCGTCAGGCAATAGATAGATAGACCTTTGCAGCTTTGCTTCATGATGCAATACCGAGACGCTGGATGAGTTACTTGGTTTCCTCTATGTGTAGGAATTTTGGAATCGGAAGTATCTGGATATGTGGTACCGGTACTAAGCAAATTATAGTACCGGTACTAAAAATAATTTTATCAAACACCAAATTGTAAATTAACAACAACAATAATAACCTAATCGGGGTTGAAATAGGGGAGCTATCCCCCCCCCCCCAAAGGCGGCTTTCTAGGGCCTTTCCTAGCTGATGCTAAGAGGATTGGGTTCTAGTCATGTGGTGATGGGCTGGTCTATCAGAGTGAGAGCTGAGCGATCTCTGCCATACCCATAGCTTACTCTGACTGTTCCTTTTACTTATATATTTTCTAGATCTCAAGTGACGGCGTCTCTTCTGAGGATTGACCTCCCAATCTGCCAACCTAGAGGTTGGCAGATTGGAAGCCAAAGCGTCACATTTTTTCCTTTGCCCCTCAACTTTCTCTTCATAATTGTTGAGGGGCACAAGGCCCTGGGTGGGGCTTTGGGTTCCCTGGCATTTCCGCACTCTCCTCAGCTCCCCGCCTTGGAGTGGCTTCGGTCACCCAGGCTTTATTGTGGTAGGCAGGGAGGGTTCTGTGGGGGCTCTCGGTTATGGCTTTGGCCTTGCTCGGTGCCTTGGGGCTGTTCGGCCAGGCAGCCTGGGGAACCGCAACAACAACAACAACCTAATAATATTCCTGTTAATACATTCATAAGTAGATATTGACATTCTATATTCACTTCCAAGGCTCATTTGTCTATCTGTCGATAACTTGAAATGTGTAATAACTCCTAAAATATGAAGACTCACCTCGAGAGTCTTTTAGTCTTATGTTTTTGTTTTTGTCTGACTAATACGTCCTGCAAATTATAAAAAAACAAAATCTTATAATTACCTGTATACCGTATACCACAATTAAATGGTCATTGAGGGTACATATAGGTGCAGCTCATCCGCCCTGCTAAAGCAGTGTGCGCGGTACACCTAGGAAAAGGTAACTCTGAAAGTAAACTTTTCCCTCACAAGAGGTTGACGGATGGGCCAACGACCTACCTCTGTGGAAACAGCTACACCAAAAAATATCATAGGACACCTCAAAGTCGGACAGATTCTCTGTTTATGAAGGCCTGGTGGACCGGAACTGCTTTATGATAATATGAGTCGTGTAAAGGCATTATATTTGTGACTCTTGTCTGGCAATTGATAAATATATAGAACCTTAGGGAAACGGACCTCCTGAATATTGATTTTGCTTTTAAACAATATGAACCACCTCGGGTGGATGAGACTCGTTAGCCTTGGTAGGCAACTCATCTAGGGGAGACAACCTTATACAAATCCGGGTGGATGGGACTCGTCAGCCTTGGTTGGCAACCTGTCTAGGGGAGTGAACCTGATACAAATCCGTACTGCTTACCTAAGGGTAAGGCAGGTTAGTGGATGGATTAGCCGAACATCACTGTAGAAAAATAGTGCTAACAAGATACACAGAGGGCCTCGGAGTCGGACGGATCCTAAATCGAGTGGTCAATCCTGTAAGTCCTTCACTAAACTGGCTCGGGTTGTCCCTCTCACAGGGAATAGGTCCGCTTGGGGGCATTCTGTGTATGGCCACCCTCGTAAGGGGAGTAAGGCGTCCGGCAATAGATAGATAGATAGAACCTTGATTAATTTCAAACTATTTCAAAATTTCATATTCAATTCCATTATATTTCAGCTAATGCCTATTCCATTCATCAAAATATTTTTAATTTCGAAATAAAATTATATGAATATATATAACGGTATACAGTATATAATATATACCATATACTGTATATATACTGTATATATATATATATATATATATATATATATATATATATATATATATATATATATATATATACTGTATATATATATATATTATATATATATAAAATGTAAATGTTGTATGTACTGGATATGTAACTGATTTAACATCTTTCACAGAAATCCATAATTATTCCATGTTTAAAGAAAGACTGAGTACTGTATACAAAAATGCATAAATGTGTAGATAATACAGTTTCAGTTAATGTATATGAAGTTATTGTGTTAAACACTTGTGGTGTGGTCGGTAGCGCACTTTATTGACAATCAAGAGGACCTGGGTTCGTGCCCGAGCAAGTGGTGCTTGGGGGGAGTCTCTTCACATCCGAAGGGACCGAAGCCTCTGTTCACCTAGCAGTAAATAGGAACCTGGCCATTTGTAACGATCCATGTGGGGGTAAAGCGTCTCTCACATCGGCGCTTATTAGAAGAACTAGCCTATAATGATTAACATTATAGATTATTGTACAGTAGTTAGATAACTTTTATGTCACCTCTATTAAGAAGTTGCAGTGCCAGACTATGATTGCCGGAAAATGTGTTCACGTAACCATCCTTTACTTGGAAGATCTACCCATATTGCCACCATATTTCCTTTTTTTGTTTCGTTTAATTTTAAAATATCACGTTTCAAGGATTTTAATGCTGGAAACATTTGAGATAGTTTATTCCTAACTTTATGCTGACTCCATGGAGTAGCAATAGAGGTACTGTATATTATATACCTATAATGTACAATTAGACCATTGTCTGTGTATTGATGGTAACCTTTTTCTCCTTTTCTTGCATTGATTCGGATATATAGTTTCAGGTCAGTGTATTATTATTGTTGTTTTTAGATGTTGTTGAATGTTGTATGTTAGCTATGAGTAAAGTTCTGATGCAGCTACTGAAGGTAAGTTTACAGTAAGGTTTAGAACTTTAGCTTTAGCAAGGCAAAACTCATAAGTACAGTGTTATAGATGTCAGCGACTCTTGAGAAAAATACTGCCCACTTATATGGCAATAGTTTCAGCTGGTGCGACCTTAATTATTAAAACCTTTGTTAAGTATTTATAAATGAATTCCTGCAAGACGAGGCTTTGAAATCTCCCTACCAGAAATTCTTGGAGTTGCCGCGCCAGACACGTTGTTTTGTACAGTAAGCGACCTGGGCCCTTTAAATGGCGATATCCCGCAGTTCTTCACCCTCCCTCTCCATCAATCATTCTTAATTATAAGCTATATGTCGTACTTTCTATATCTGACACATTACCCCCACAACTACCATACTATATAAGCACTTAGTGTAGCCATCTAGTATATAGTAAAAACATGCAGAATCGTAAGAAATCGTGATAAACTTTGCATAGCCTAGGTGTTGAGTATTGTTTATGTCGACAGACGTAGCTCGGGCGCTACTTCGGAAGCGTCCACCAGAGGTCTCCGGTGAATTCCGGGTAGGTAGAATTCGTTCACAAAAGCCAATCAGCTGGAATTGTTGACATTCAGGCGGGCCGTAAGTTTCTCCGAGTCGCTGTAACCGAGTATAGTAAAACAACAAATGTTTTTGTTAATTCATGCAAATTGCAGGTATTTCATCATGTTTCCAGCGAACAGTATACTTCAAATACAGTATGTTATTTTTGTATGGTTTTAATGTTAAATGCATAGTTTATGATAAGTGCATCATAGTATTGTGTCCATGCAATATGCATGGTTGGAAATTTCATTACTAGCATGCAAGTAGCTGTAAAGTTAGTTTTAATGTACGGTAATGCAACCCCTGATGTAGAGATACGGTACTTTCTTCACTGGGTGATGTCATTTAGCAAACTGTAATAATGAAGACCTACACTACAGGCACTGTACACAACCTACAACACACCTCTGCAACTTTTTTTGTTTTTCTATGTGAATGAGGGAGACAAAAGGCAGAACTGCCTGTAGCGAGTGCCTCTCCCAAAGTTGAAAGAGTGACAGGGCCAAAATCAAGGGACGTTCAAGCCAAAATGCCTGGTCACACGAGAGTTTGAAGCAATTTAAGTCATAGGAAGAGGGAAAGACTGATTCTGGGAGAGAGTTCCAGAGATCAGCTGTTGAATAGAAGAAAGACAGAATAATGTTTCTCTCTTGGGTTGGAGAGTTGCACAGAGTAGGGGTGGGATTGTGTTGCAAGATGGTTGCTACATGCTCTACGAAGAGGGGGTGGTACAATATGCATCCTGGCTATAAAGTGGGCCAGGTATCTTTCCATAACAATCATCTCCGGGTTCATTGACTTGCTTTGGTTATCATATTGTGCAGTACCATAACTTTTGGCTCACTTCAATATGGCGTCCCTGTTGGCCTAGAGTGTGTGGACGCTCGACTCATTCATACCCAGGGCCTTGCCGATGGCGGAGTTCAATTCTCCTTTCTCTTGATGATCTCCAGAGAGATTGCAGAATATTTCTAATGGACCCTTAAGGGCTCGAACAGACTTACCAAAAAAGTAAATGCTAAGACTAACCAATGTGTTCCAAAAATAAAATCTATGTGTTCTTATAGAACAACCAAAGAGAAACTGACTAGACAAATGATGAAATAAAGAGATGAAGCGTTTTGTGATATAGCTGTTATTGTTAGTAAAGGCACTCAGCCAACCAGCTAGCAATAGTACAGGATCTTATAGGATATTAAGTAAAGATATATTCAGTATTAAGTGGGAGTTCTTCGGGATAATGTTTTAAAGGGAAATCATTGATAACGCCCAGGTAATTGAGATAATGGGGTTTACCTGAGCAGCTTTCATGGGTTTAGCATTTGAAGAGTTGGTTAGACCTAGCTGAAGGAATAGTTAGAGAAGGGCTTCAGCCCATACCCATGAAATACTCTTTTTGTTATAAGGAAATAAACAGTATTTATTAGATATTCACCTCGTCGACTGCATGCTTTTGATTGCGCGTAAATATCTAGCCAACTAGTTTTCAACTAGTTTTAAGGAGGTCATTGATTGAATAATAGTTTGTAATCTTGTTAAATTGACCCGAAGGACATAGCGTTCTAATATTGTAAAGGTGACGTAAATACCTGTTGATTTAGTAACTGTGTTCTGATATTGTAAAGGTGACATAAATACCTGTTGATTTAGTAATTGTGTACAATATTGCAAAGGGGATTTAACCCTCAACCGACGGTGACCGTCATATGACGGGAGAGAGAATATTGGCCACCCCTGCGGTGCCCTTCATATGACGGGTGCCATTTTGAGGACGTTATGAGCTCTGAGAGAGAGTCTGTGCGTTGGGAGGACGATAGCTTCGCTTCGACCGCTCGGCAACACCGCTGGGCCATCTCTGACATATAGTATGCCTCTTCCTTACCGCCGTACCTCGCGAGACAAGGAAAAAACTGCAGAAATTACCTTATTTTAGGGTATTTTCACCTCTGGTTACACGATCGCTGCAAGATAACCCGTGGTCGTACAAGGATGATTCAGGTGTCATTGGAAAGCTCTATTATCGCCCTTTCACGGATATATAATTGTATTACGCTCTGGCTCTTTTTTATGCATGAAAAAGAGCATGAAATGAAGCTCGTTTTCGGTAAATATACCCGCCCAGCAGCATGGTCATATCAACAAGCATGCCCGCTTTTAAGGAGTTAAGAACGCGGAACTAATAATTGTTTATTAGTACGGTCATGGGGATGTAAATATCTAGGATTTATTATTCGTGTTTAATATGATTAAGGTGATTTGATCCCATGTAAAGGAATAAGTGTTTCTGATATTGTCATGGTGAGGTGAGAACATATGGTTAAAATCCTTGGTCCTAATATTGTTAACCCTCTCCGACATATGACGCAATTTTGAGCCTATTAGGGATACTTTAAAGCCTTTATTACCATCAGGGGTATTTACAAACCTTTAGTTTAGTTACTTCAACCTCTGCAGTTGTCTTTGAGTTAGATGTGGGCAGAAAACTAATTTTGGAGAGGTAATTATAAGAGTGAGAGAACTCTATTTCTTATTGCTAATCTGGCAACCTCTGCGTCATATGAGTCTGAAGGGGTTAAGGTGATTAACCAAAACGGTGACCGTCCTCGATAGAGGTTTTTCTGGTGCACTGCGACCATCCTCAATAGATCCAGAGCATAAAAAAAAAAAAATAGAAAACACCCCAGCACCTACCTACCTAAGGTACCTAAGGTTATGTTCGCCACTCTCCTTGCAGCACCGAGGAGCACGTCGCCCCTTGTTGTGGGTTGTGTTTTGGTGCAGCAGACTGTTTGAAGAGACAGCACGCTCCCTTGCGAAGATGGGCTCGTCTGGCACTTTTTGCAGTTCGACATCGAGGGCTCTCTTGAAGTTGTCTAAAGAGACGCCCCTCATGTCTTACTCGCCGTGGGAGTTTGTTGAAGAGACGTGGGCCTCTGTGTGATAACCAGCCCCTTCGCAGAGAGCCCATAGCACCCCTGTTATTCATCCGGGGGATATTGCATTCCCAGCCTCTCCTATCACTGAATTTCATGACTATCGGAGTATGTAGGTTTGGTATTAAACCCTCTGCGATTTTCCACGTGTACCGGTATATTATTAGGTAACGTTCTCTTCTACGTTCCAGTGGCACTCAAAACAAAGCAATTCCCCTCTATTACTTGGTACCATACAGTATGTGCCCCCCCCCCCCCTTTCCCCTTCTTTCCCCCCCTCCTCAATTATTAGCCATTTTTCCTCCTATTCCCTCTTTTATCGGGTAGATTTTGGCGCAAAATTCCCCCTCCCGGTCTCTTTTACATGGGTAAGGCAGCTAGAGATCCTAGCAACACAGAGACTTCTACTTAGACTCATCAGTCATCAGTATCGATCGAGAGCTTGTAGCGGGAACATACACGCCCACCCCTGCTCTCGCAATAATACCCCCCAAATACTATTCCCAAGCGGGTGCCCAACCCCAAAAGGAGTTGAAATAGGGGAGCTATCCCCCCGCCAAAGGCGGCATTCTAGGACCTTTCCTAGCTAATGCTGAGAGGATTGGGTTCTAGTCATGTGGTGATGGGCTGGTCTACTTGACGGTTTCTTTTACTTATATATTTTATATATCTCAAGTGATGGCGTCTCTTCCGTGGATTGACCTCCCTACTGCCATCCTAGAGGCTGGCAGATTGGGAGCCAAAGCGTCACATTTTTCCTTTGCCCCTCAACTTTCTCTCCATAATTGCTGAGGAGCTTTGGGGCTTTGATTTTCCGGGCGTTTCCGCACCCTCCTCAGCTCCCCGTCTTGGAGTGGCTTTGGTCACCTGGGCTTTATTAGTGGTAAGCTGGGAGGGTTTTGTGGGGCTGCTCGGTTATGGCCTTGGCCTTGCTAGGGACCTTGGGGCTGCTCGGCCAGACAGCCTGGGGAACAGCAACAACAACAACCATAACAATACTATTCCCACTTCTTTTATTGCTTTTAAATGTTCATATTAAAAGCAAAATATGCGCATATGGATAAGTAATAATTATATACTGTATATGTTACATATGACGATTTTCGTCAGAATAGAACAAAATATCTTCGCTTGGCGGGAGGGTTTGAACTACCATGGCTTCGCAGTTTATGAGTTAAAGGACATATTGAGGGATAGTTATAATATAGTTTTGTCAACCATTGTGAAGATAGTGATGTGCCTTGGGCTCAAAGTCGAAGTGAGTCAAGACTCTGAATAGCGATTGTCCAAATAGGTAGTAATGGGAATATAACAATTACGAAGTGCAAACTATAGTGGGCCGTCGTAGGTATTCAAATAATAGTTTGAACTCATTTTGACCCGAACAGATAATCAATTGCTATGGGGGGTACGGCTACCTGGGAGTATGTTAAATAAAAACGCAAACTTTTAAACAACTGTCGAATTATTCCCACCATAGTAGAACATTATATTTAAGTTTAAGTACAACACATTTTTTTTTCCAAGCTTTCCAGATTCATTATATTTGCTTGATATCCAAAAATAATTTATTGCATTGTGAAAGTCTGTTTTCTAATTTAATGGTGTTTTCAGGTGCGGTTTAGTGAAAGGCGGAACTTCCGTGAAAAAGAAGAAAAGATTCGGTTAGTGTTTGACAACCTGACCCAGCTGGACCATCCCAACATTGTCAAATTGCACAAGTACTGGATTGATAACAAAAACGACAAGCCTAGAGTAAGTCCACAAACTTTATTTCAGTGTTACCATTATGATCTATTAAAAAGAGAACATTTCAAAGATCAGGATGTATTTATGTTTATTTTGAAACCTTATTCTGTATAAGCCTTTTGTCACCAGTTGCCTTGCTGCATGATCATGTGCAGCCATTAGGAAAAAATGCAAAAGAAAAAAAGTAAAGAAGGATTGATTTAAGGGGGATCGGTGTAATTATTTGCTTAGTTATTCATGTTTTCATATTGTTTATAATTTCCTCCCTAAACCTTAAACAAACACCCCTAAGACCGCCCCCCCCCCCCTAGATAAATTTGTAAATTTTTGGTAGAAAAATGTTCTGCTGGCCTTCCTCTTAACTTACAGGCTCAGCGATATAATTTCCTCCCTAAACCTTAAACAAACACCCCTAAGCCCCCCCCCCCCCCCCCCCAGATAAATTTGTACATTTTTGGTAGAAAAATGTTCTGCTGGCCTTCCTCTTAACTTATAGGCTCGCTATCGCTCGCCAGGAAAAACATTGACACCTAAATGGCACGAAAGGTCTAATTCTAAATACTGTATTTACAATGAAATAGGGCATAAGGTCTAAAATTTGCCAAACTAATGGGCTGAACATCTTAAAATCTGAAAACTAATGGGTCTAAACATGAGGGAGAAAGGGGGCCAACAAAATTTACCATATCCCCTTAAGTAGGGTGACAACATGTACTAGAGAATGGAAAATCATAGAAGAACTTTCGATACAATATAATTATATTACTGTACTTGGAACTCAAGTGAAGAATCTGGAGATAGCATCATAAGGAAGACAGAAATAGAGATGAGACATTGCATACAATGGAAATATTGACAAAATTACTGGGTGCCCTAAAGGATACATTAACCCTTGTCTATCGGGGCCCGACTTAAGTCTGTGTGCAATTATGGCGCAATATTGGCTCTGAGAGAGAGACGAGCGACGGGAGGAGCCTGGGTTACCTCATGACCGCTCGCCACGGCCGCCGTGGACCGACTGAGATGTACTCCACTTACATCCACCCTCACTCCCTCGCTACATACGTAATTATATAAAGAAATTACCGTATTTTAGCGATTTTGCCCTTCGGTTGCACGATCGTTGCAAGACAACCAGTGATCGTAGAAGAATGGTTCGGGTGTCATTGGAAAGCTCAATTTACGCCCTTTCAGGGATACATACTTGTATTACGCTCTGGGTCTTGTTTATGCATGAAAAAGAGCACGGAAACAACCCCATTTATGGTAAAAAAAAACGCTGGGCGGCACAGTGAAATATACTCCACCACTCGCTCTTAACCCTTCCTCCCCGGGCTGTCTTACCCAATGACGGTCGCCCCTACCCGGGCGATATGGCTGAAAAACGTCTAGGCCTAGGCTACCGTATTTATGTTTATTTTCACTGCTAGAACTTTCCCACTCATCTATAATCGTAGTGCGGTTTTCAATCTGTATTTTGGCATTGAGTAGAGCTCTGTAAGTCAACTGGTTCAGTTGTGATGACGATTTCAGTGGAGCCAATATTGCAGAGATGTTGCCAATATGGGGGCTTTTTAGACACTAATTTCGTCATGACGTCAGAACAATAACATTGAGGAGTCTTCTCCTTCTTGTTTTCGGAGGTGCGGTGACGAACGCTTGGGTTTGTTGACATACGTCGTACGCACGGCATTCGGACCAAGCTTAATTAGGCTATTAAGCTCATGCCTTAGATAAGGCATACCGGGTAGCGGCCCTTCTTTCGTGCTGTCCTTACCTAAGGCAGACCGGGTAGGAAGGGTTAAGGTGTTAAATGTAAAACAGTTTCTCTACATGCTTAAATAGAGAGAAATATAGTTGATATACAGTAGTTGAGTACCTGTGTTAAGGATGGTATTATAGGCATTAGTTTTAAAAACTATGCTAAGGAATAGGGAAAAAAGGTTTTGTAAATAAAATGTTGGAGAACTTGTAATGTTGGACCTTGAACTGTTCTACAGTACAGTACTATATATTATATAACTTCATTATGTATGATGTGATCCTGGGTGTCTCCTATTCAATGTTGGAAATATTAGCTTGTAAGTTGATTAGGTTAGCTCAGCCTAGTTTAGGCTAATTGAGTTGCACTAATTTTATCTACCAGTTGATAATGTAACAATTACACATCAACCTTATTTCCTGGTAGTTTACTTACAATAACTGACATACACCATGCAACAAAAGTGTCCACTGGATGTGCATGTGAAGAACAGAGCTTCAATAAACCCCGGAAGGCGCAAAAGCTAAAGTTGGCAATCTACGTTCCCCCACATTCAACAGCAAGGAAGATAGCTAGAGAAGAGAATGAGAGTGATTAACCCAGGACCCCTCAGTACAGTACTTCGCTATCTTCGCCTTCCATGGAATGGACTGGTGGAAGGAGCCACTGCTCTTTCGGCCATTCACGGGCCAGAACCCTTGACTCAGACAGACAGAGGCACGATACTTGGTATTTGCCCAGGATGTATGGAGGGGATTGTGCTCTCATGCGGGTTCGGCAATATGCTGAGTAAGACTAAAAAAAGTCGCAGAGTTTAGATAGCGCTCCCGTATTTGCTTCTCCGATGTTGTTCGCCACTACAGTACATGGTTTTCTAGTTGCCTCCACTTAATATTTGGTAGGTTAAAATCTCCTAACCACATAATATTCATTGTTGGGTTACCCAGGCCTCCCACTTCTGTTTTTATCTTGTTGACCTGGGTTTTGAATTCTTCTAAGGATGAGTCAGGAGATCATGTCTGTATGTGACAATAGCTGCTAAATTAATGGAATCTATTTTAACTCCAAGTATTTCCACCACTGCATTGCTGTTATTTATAAATTGTTAGTTAGAATTAGTCGTATATGTACAAAGCTAGACCTCTATACGTTCTATGCGTTCATTCCGCCCTATGTAGGTTATAACCAGGAATCCATACTTCACTATCTTCATGGTCCTCAATGTGAGTTTCTGTGAGACCCGTAATATAGCGTTTCCTTCTTCTAAATGGTGTTTTGTTCGTGGTTCTATTTTTGTTTACCTTGGATATTTGTAAACAGGAGTACTGTACTGTACTATGTGTACCTAATAGTTTTCAAGACGTTTTTTATATATATACAGTACAGTAAACTTCCATTAATCCGAAGGGCAGCGGACCGGCCCTCGTTCGGATTAGTGGATTTTTCGGATTATCGGACTTTACCCCTATGAACCTGTGTATTAATGGCCATTGGCCTGACGAAAACATTGAGGCATTAGGCCACCCAAATGACACACACACATATCATATGTTCATAAAATCACTTCAAAAGTTTACCATTGTCATTGTAGCCTATTACCTACTTCAAAACATTCAGATTAATGGTCAAAGGAATCTGCTGATATAAACGTAAACACCATATGTCCGCATCGTCTACTAGCGAGTTTGTCTTGCTCTTGAAGATCAGATCAGATGTGGTTCGGGAAGTAATGCCTTAACAACGGCACTTCCCTGAGAGGTTCTTGTAATTTTCCTTTTGTGACGTGCTCTGTTATATTATATTGTATTGAAAGCACCCTTGTCTTGTTGTCTTGAAAGCACCCTTGGGACGCTCCGATCACTGAACTATAAATAGTAGCGTATCGGAACGTCCAAAGGTGCGTTTTCAAGCTCAAGACTGAATGCGCTTGCAGAAAATGCGGTGCAAGCCAGTAGCGCATTGGAGCGTCCCAAGAATGCGTTCAAGAGCAAAACAAACTCTCTAGCAGACGATGTGGTGTTTACGTTTATATCAGTAGCTTCCTTTGACCATTAATCTGAATGTTTTGAAGTAGGTAATAGGCTACAATGACAATGGTAAACTTTTAAAGTGAATTCATGAACATATGATATGTGTGTGCTCCATTATGTGTCATTTGAGTGGACTAATGCCTCAAAAAGGGGACTTTGGGACTTCTTGAAATTCGGACCATCGGGTGAATTCAGATTTGGCCTCAAATTGAAAAATTCGGACTATTGGGAGATTCGAATCATCGGTCGTCGGATTAAAGGACTTTTACTGTATTAGCCTAACCAGACCACTGAGCTCTACAAAAGAACTCTCATAGGGCTGGCCCGAAGGATTCGATCAAGAAATATAACTAAACGAGTCAAGATAGATAGGGAAGGGCAGTAGGGGAACAAATCGAGGAAGGTGAAGACACGCAGACATTTCTCGCCACATCACCAGTTCAGCCGGACCACATGAGCTCCACATCAGAGCTCTTATAGGGCAGGGCCGAAGGATGAGGCAAGAACTGCTGCACTGCAACACCAACCAAGAAGTGATCAGGCCGAAGAATGAGAGATCAGGTCGAAGGTAGAAAAAATCACATCGAGAAGCAAAAAATGCATTACCGAAGGGAATCAAGTCAGGTCAGGAGTCTGCTACCTAGCCAGGCCAGGGAGACATGAGATATAGGTTGCCCGAGGACAACCGAATGGGACAGAATAAGAATAGAAGGGGAAAAACATAGAATGAGGAATGAAAAACTACTCAAAATTAGTGAAGCTGAGGACGAAAGCTCGAGGGGAGATAGGAAGGGAAATTACCACAACCATCCTCCGTCAAGCTCCAGTCGCCGGCCCCAAAGCCCCCCAACCGCGGCAAGGAGAGTAGTATCAGGGGGGTTTCAGGACGTATTAGCTACTCTCTCTCCGGAGGCCAGTAGATGCTCTAGTTGCTCTTCCATATCTCAAATTCTTATCATTATATGCCATTTCCTTTCTTTCTCTGTCTTGTCCTTGCATAACTGGGAGTATTTTGGTTAATATTTATGCTGTTTCTAGCATACCTCCAAGTATCTCTAATATGATTACCTGGGCATTTTATATCGTAGCAGGTCTTGTTTTCAAGTGATGACTTGTAGAAGGATGGATGGTGGTATTTGCAGTTTACACCAAATCTGCATATTCCATCACTTATCTGTATGTTTCAAATTTTGGGGTGAGTAAATCTACATATCTGTTCATTAAATTCACCCTTTTGTCCAAAGTAGCAACTTCTTTACAGATAGTAGATATTATTGGGATGGAATTTGTACTGTTTGGTTTCAGTACTTTACCACAAAGCCCACTGATACGCAGAAAAAATACCCTCGCTGTTTCTAATATACTGTACAGTACATGAACATTGTATGAATATTCCCATATTCAAAATGTGCAATGGGAATCAGTGCCTGGTGAGTGTTATATAAGCTCAATAGGTGGCATTGGAGAGAGAGAGAGTTAGTTAGTTAGTTAGTTAGTTCGTTAGTTAGTTCGTTCGTTCGTTCGTTGTCCGAGAAGTAGTGATGTGGCTTCGAGATGTCAACGCTATCGCTATGACGGGCCAGTGAGAGATAACTAGGTCCCATAGGTCTATGAAGGTATAGCTTCGAACGAACTGGTTGCAGCACTCACCTGTATCTTTGCTTCACTTACAATCTGGTATTTGTTGGATTCATTGTTCTCAGTGATTGAATCTACAAGTTATAAGCCAATGTCCGGAGGTAGAGTTAAAAAATAAAAATGAATCCTCTCTACTGTACCTAACCAAACCATTGTATCAGCTACTCTGTTATTATATTTTGTTATAACTCCATATAAGTTATCCAGCTTGTTGGAAAGTAGTATCCTTAAATGAATCTTATCAATGTGATGGTAGTATATATAGTTTCTATTCAAAATATTTCAGAGTTGATATTGATTAAATCAATTTGATTTAATCACTTGATTAAATCAATGATTTTTTTGATCTGTGAATCAAGATAAAAATAATTCTGAAGAGTTCTAACCTATGTACATAGTCAGATATTACCAAGTGCAGGTCTACCAGACTGCCATGTTTTCACTTTTACTTCAATATCTCTGGATTTTGGTCACAGCCTTGGGATCAATATTTTAAAGTAAACATCCACAAAGCTACTAGTCACTAAGTCTGTACTAATAATAACAGATTATTATTTTTCTGTAATTCTGTTCAATAATAGGTTTTGTAATATGATTTCTTGAGGATCACTGGCAACTCAGCCAGAAGCAGCAGTGTGGTCAGACAGTGAAACATGACTAGGACAGGAACAGATCAGGAGTCTGGGCTGAGGGCATGGATGAAACAGAATTGTTATAAATTCCTCTACTTGAATTACTACTCAATAGGGCGGGGGGATATTTTAAAAAAATAAAAAAAATAAAAAAAATCAAATAAATCAATGATTTTTTGATTTTTTTGATTTTTTTAAAAAAATCAAAAAAATCAACAACCCTGAAATATTTTATGTTCAGCATTATCATTAAAAGAAATTTGGACTTGCAATGCACATGTACTATGATATGCTTTTGTTTACTCCAGGTGGTGTTCATCACAGAGTATATGTCTTCAGGATCGCTAAAGAAGTTTCTGAAGTTGACCAAGAAGAATGTGAAGAAGCTGCCTCTACAGTCTTGGAAGCGTTGGTGCACTCAGATCCTCTCCGCCCTTAGGTGCGTTACTATCACTGCCACTCTTGGCTTGGTCCAGTCACAACAGTGCTCATTTAGTGGATGCTCAGATCAACACAATGCAGAGTCCTCAACATAAACTACAAGAGTAGAACTTATTGATGGGATTTTTGAGAGCTTGATGGGTCTGTTGTTAATTATAGAAAGGACTCACACATTTTTCATAAGTCTTCTGAATGCAAAGCATTGCTGAAACAAGTACAAAATATTTTTGTTGAGTAATATACGTGTGTTAGTTCAGTAATATATCTTTAAGTTCTCTCTTATTTGTTGTAGTTGAGTACAGCAGTTAATGCACATGAAAGTTCCTCCTTCATAAATGTCCTTTGGTTCATGCCCTAATATGATTAACCCAGTTTGAGTTTTCCTTCAAGTTTCTCCCTGGTCAGAGAGGCTGTGTGGCCCCGGGTAACAGCCATTAGTGCTGACAGTCATATGAGGAATGATGAAGCCAGGAGTGTCCCTCACCCACCACCACCAACAACACCACCACTTACTATAATATATATATATATCAGTCCCCACTGTGGTGCCTCACATACTGTACTATTAATGTACTGTACTCTTGTTGCCTCACTCCATCACCAGGCTGCTCAGGTGGTTGTGCTCTTATTAACCATGGATGCTACCAGGCTTGTCTGTCTGTGAGGCCAAACAGAGTTGGAACGGTGAGTGGGGGATGTGGAGGGGCTCCCAGGGTGGCATAATATGAGGATCTGCTGCTGATGCCAACCTGGGGGGCTGTTACCACTTACTATTATATTTGTTACAGTTACTTGCATTCGTGCTCCCCCCCTATCATCCACGGCAACCTCACCACCGACACCATATTTATCCAGCACAACGGCCTCGTCAAGATTGGCTCAGGTAAAGTTATTTACCAAATACTTTTGGTTCATGTAGTTATAAGGATGTAGATTATAAGTATTATCTTAATTTGGAAATAGTGACTTGAAATAAGTGATCCCCAAATTGAGACAGTTGATTTGTATTATTGCACCCTATAATGCCATGCAATGAAGTACTTGAGTAGTAATTGTTCAACTAGTTTGATTGAGTTTTAAGTTCACCAATGATGAACTGATATATTCAAATGTTAAGTGATGTACTAAAAATCCCACAGTCAGTAGAGCATATTTGCTTGTCTGCCTTACACCAGCCTCCCATGGGTCAGCAACACTCACCCGGGGACTAACACCAAGGGGGGGTTGGGTGTGTGTGGCTGGTAATCCCCGAGGCTGGTGTGTGGGTGGTGGGGGCTGGCACCCTGGGACCACCCTGGTTGTGGGGAACAGGATACCCAGGATGGTAAGTGTGGGTGAATGTTTCCACAAACAATGAGGATGGTCACCCAGGAACCAGTAACCACCTAACTCAGAGGGTGACGCTTCTCAAGTCACGGAAGGGAGGATTACTGACAACTTCCTATTTTCCAGTTGCACCTGATCAGATACACTCACATGTCAAGACCTGCAGAGATGACATGAAGAATATGCATTTTATTGCTCCAGAATATGGAAGTAAGAGCTCTCACAACCTTTACACAATAGTACTTTGGTCATATTTTAGATTTAGATTAGATTTACAGTAAAACCTTGCACTTTCAAACTAATTGGTAGGGGAGAGCCTCTCCAAAAAATGATTTTTCCAAAAGACTGAAACTCCGAACTCAGACTTCCGGAAAAGTTCGAAAGTCTGAGAAATATAGTTTGAACTAATTCTTTCCTCAGTATTACTCACACTTCTAGACTTCTCCGGAAGTCCGGATTTGATCGTGTCCGGACTATATTTCTCAGACTTACACATTTTTCCGAAAGTCTGAGGTTTGAGTCTGAATTGAAATGCTAGTCCGGAATTCACGGGTTTCCGGATCGACGGGGTCTGAATGGGTGAGGTTTTACTATACAGTACAGTAATCTCTCAATTATCCGTAAGGGCCAAAGCCGTGACAGATAATACAAAAAGACAGTGACGGTACCACACTATTGCTTCCTAATTCGTCCAGTCACCCCTAAAGTACCCATTTCCCCCCAAATACAGTACATCCAATAAATACATATTATGAGGAGCATACTTATAAATACATATTATGAGGAGATTACTTACCACACAGACTTTATTTGAAATCATTGTCATATATAGCATACCGTAGCCTAATTCATTGTTATTTCTGCGGCTTTCGTCCGACACAGTAGGCACGCTTGACTGGCCTTTCCTCAGTTTTGATGGTCCCGGGCATTCAATTCCTTCATCATTACCACCAGGCCCACCGTTCCTAACACTGAATGCGAGAGATACGAGGTTCGGGCCCAGAAACGCTTGTAAACAGGTGGTTTTCCAACACAATGGCAGGTGGTTTTTGAGTGGCTGGCTTTTGTTAACGTCATAAAAGATGGCAACAGAAACTTGCGTAAGTGATGCTCGCATGTCGGATTCACTCAGATTTCGTATCCAAGCAGGAAACACCTTGACAATGGCAGATTCTTGGAGTTCAGTTAACTTGTTTGTTTGTTTTTGTTTATCTTTTCTAGTTTGATGTTGATTTTTTTTTAATATATTTGCTCTCTTTTTCGGGTTTCGACTGGAATATTTTTGCGCCAACATGGAATGTGGGAATATTTGGGGTGTGGTGCCGGATATGTATTTTATTATTCGTCGTGAAGACAGATTACGTGAAGTACACAGTTGACAATGTATAATGTCGCACGTCGGATAATGCAGCGACGGATAATTGAGAGATTTCAGTACGTATATTGGAAATACAGTTTGTCTCGATAATATCTTTGTTATTTATAAAGTGAAGATAACTGTTCTATATATTTATTTTTAGAAGCGTTACATTATTGTTTTAGTTTATAAGCTTGTGGTTATATATTTTGTTTAGTATTGTTTGGCTTATTTATTACCAAGCTACTAAATACAGTAACTAGCTAACCGAGTACAGTACATGTATTTGTTTACTTTTGAAGAAAATGTGTATAATTAATATAGAGAACTTGTTGTGCTCCTATTAAGTTTGTGTTTGTGTGATCTCTCTCCAGACCCGTCGCCAGTTACCCCTGCGGTGGATATCTACTCGTTTGGTATGGCGGCCCTGGAGATGGCTGCCCTGGAGATCCCTGGTAACGGTGACTCCGGCAACGTGGTCACACAAGACCAGGTCAGTCACTCACTATAACTTACTATAACTATAACTTATACTTTTATATACAGTCAACTCCCCTCCATCACGCATTCAACTTTAGCACATTCTCACTATCACGTACACTTCAAAAACTCTAAGCTTGCTACCATAGCGCTCCAAAACCAACCATAGCGCACCCAGATTCAAAATTACAAGATGCGAAGTTAACTTCTTATAGGAGAAAAATGCAATAGGGATCAGAGAGTTAGCAAGTAACCCACACCAAATCTGACAATGACCACTTTTGACACCCCATAATCAGACAGATAGCATATGTATGGGATATTTATCTTGTATAAATAAATAGAATGCAATAAACAAGAACATTTAGTCACCTTATACTAAGATATAGAGTGCATGGAGAAGTTTGATGGAAGTGAAAGAGTTATACTGATTGGAGATATAAATGGTAAGGTAGGGAGTGAAAATGTGAATGGGGTGGTGGGACCGTGGGAGATGCCACCTGGAATGGATGAGGAAATAGAAAGGGAGAAAAGTGAGCTGTATGTAGAAAAGAGAAGAGAGGTGAAGAAAGTAGTGAGAGTGAGTAAACAAAGAGTGGATGAAAAGTTTGGAAGGAGTCTTAAGTGTGAAGTGTAATGAAAGCCAGAAACTGGTTTGGAAGCAGGTGGAAGAAAGTGAGAGAAGATGGAAAAGGAGGTAGTAGTGGTGTGAAGGATAAGATTGGAATATTGATTAAAATGTAAAACTTGCAAACTAAACAAACCAAAATTGGGACAAGGACAATATAAAGTCAAATTAAATTATCAAAATCGCTATGTGGAAACAACGCTTACTAAAATGAAAATTATTAAATAAAAGAACACAATCCACCACATAGGGTGTACATCACTACATGAGCAAGTTAATCTGTTTCCCAAGCAAACCAATCGCACATATAACAACGCACTATCGTCACGTTAAAGGAAGTAGTCAAGTTTGGGAAGTCCGGGACGTTCTGGCAAATTTTACTAAATTTACTAATGGGAAAGAGAGAGAGAGAGAGTGAGCAGAGATGTGAAGGGAACATTTCAGTGAAAGTGAGCAGAGTGTGAGAATAAGTGGGTGGGGAATGGCAGGAACAAGAAGAGATGAAAGAGGAGAGCGAGGAGATAAGAGTGAAAGTGGTAGAGGTGGTGAAGAAGGTTGTATTGGGAAAACTACCAGTTGGAGTGTGTGGGGAGATGCTAAAGTATGTAGTAGATATATTGATTGAGGGGATCTGGAAGATGTGCAGACTAGCATGGGAAGGAGGTAGAGTGCCAGAGGATTGGAAGTCAGGTATAATAGTCCCCTTGAACAAAGGGAAAGGAGAGAGGGGAGTGTGTGGAAGCTACAGAGGAATGTGTCTCCTTAGTATAATAAGAAAGGTGTATGGTAGGATAGTAATATACAGTATATAGGCCTAGTGAGAGGAGTGACGGAGGGATTGGTGGCTGAGGAATAAGTGACTGAAGGAGAGGAAGAGGATGTGTGGACCAAATATTTGTCAGAGTGAGGGTTGGTGTCCTCTACTTCCCATAGCTTTTTCTATCTTTCTCTCCCTCTACATTTCTAATTTTATTTTATTTTTTTGTTTTCCTATGTGAATGAGGGAGACCAAAGGCAGAACTGCCTGTAGCGAGTGCCTCCCCCAGAGTTGAAAGAGTGACAGGGCCAAAATCAAAAGACGTTCGAGCTAAACTGCCTGGACACACAGAGTTTGAAGCAATTTAAGTCATAGGAAGAGGGAAAGACTGATTCTGGGAGAGAGTTCCAGAGCTCGGCAGTTGAATAGAAGAAAGTCTGAGAATAGCGTTTCACTCTTGGATTGGAGAGTTGCACAGAGTAGGGGTGGGATTGTGTTGCAAGACGGGTACTACGTACCCTACGTAAAGGAGGTGGTATACACTGGGAAAGCTCCGAGGAGAACAGATTATTGTAGTAGCGATAGAATAGCGAGAGAGATGCAACATTGCGGCAAAGAGAGAGAGATTGCAGAGAAATGGTGAGTGGACGGGAGTTAATAATACGAAAGGCTTTCCTTTCTACTTTGTCTAGGAGTGCGGTGTGAGAGGATCCTCCCCACACATGTGAACAATACTCATACAAGGACGCACTGTGGCCCTGTATAGAGCAAGAAGCTGCGCAGGGGTAAAGAACCCCTTGAGGCGGTTGAGCACACCCAGCTTCTGGGAGGCTGCCTTAGCAAGACTGGTAATATGGTCCTTCCAAGTGAGAGCAGAAGAAAAGAGACACCGAGAATATTGAGAGAAGATGAAGGATTGATTTTTGTATTGTTGAAGACTAAGGGATAGCCCTCTGGAGGTTCCGAACAGGTAGTAAGATGGAGAAATTGGGTCTTGGAAGCATTAAATGCAACAAGGTTTTCTCCACCCCAATTGGAAATAGTAGCTAGATCAGATGATAAGTGTTCTATGGCTTCATTACGTTTGTCTTTAAGGGATTGCTGGCTGGGGCGTTCTGGAAAACTAATTGAGTATTGTAAGGTAGAGTCGTCTGCGTATGAATGGATGGGACTGGATGTAGAGTTGAGAAGATCATTTATGAAAATTAGAAAGAGAATAGGAGATATGACAGAACCCTGAGGAACACCGGAGTTGATAGAATGAAGAAGTGAGCGATGGCCGTCCACAACCGCAGCTATGGAACGGCCGGAAAGGAAATTAGAGACAGAGGCACAGATGGAGGGATAGTAACCGAAGGAGGGTAGTTTAGAAATTAAAGATTTGTGCCAGACTCTATCGAAGGCCTTCGATATGTCTAGTGCAATAGGAAAGGTCTCGCCGAAGTCCCGAAAGGAGGATGACCAAGAGTTAGTAAGATATGAAAGAAGATCACCAGTAGAGCGACCCTTAAGGAAGCCATACTGGCGATCTGAGAGCAGATTATGAGAAGAGAAATGCTTAAGAAATTTGGAAGCAAGAATAGTTTAAATTTTTTTAGAAATACAGTACAAGAGATAAGAGCAATTGGACGACAGTTGAAGGGTTGAGAGCAGTCACCCTTCTTTGGGACAGGTTGAATGAGAGCAGTAGCAGTAAACCAAGTCACATCTGAGCCTTCGGATGTCAAAAGCTCAGTGCCCCAAGGAACAGTGCTAGCGCCCCTTCTGTTCCTCATACTAATTAGCGACATAGATACCAACACTAGACACAGTACGGTGTCGTCATTTGCTGATGACACAAAATTAAGCAAGATAGTAAACAAACAAGAGGACACGGGCCGACTGCAGGAAGACATGAATGTAGTGTTCCAGTGGACCAGGGAAATCAACATGCAATTCAATGAAGAAAAATTCCAATTAATACGGTACGGAGATAATAATAGCGTTTAAGAAATTACAAATTACTTAACAGAATCTAACCACATCATAGAACGGAAAGACAGTGTGAAAGACCTTGGGATATTAATGTCTGAAAATATGGGTTTCAAAGTACATAACCAGGTCAAAGTTGCGGCTGCGAAACGTCTAACGGGTTGGATTCTACGTACTGTACATTTAAAACACGCAGTGAATTACCTATGATAACGCTCTTCAAATCTCTAGTACTACCGCGGCTTGAATACTGTAGCGTATTAACATCCCCACACATAGCATGTGAAATATATTACTTAGAGAGTGTACAAAGAAATTTCACTTCGCATATAAGTTCGGTATAACAGCTACACTATTGGGAGCGTTTAAGAGCACTGAAACTGTACTCGCTGGAACGTAGAAGAGAACGTTACCTAATAATATACACGTGGAAAATCGCAGAGGGTTTAGTACCAAACCTACGTACTCCGATAGTCATGAAATTCAGTGATAGGAGAGGCTGGGAATGCGATATCCCCCGGATGAATAACAGGGGTGCTATGGGCTCTCTGCGAGAGGGCTGGTTATCACACAGAGGCCCACGTCTCTTCAACAAACTCCCACGGCGAGTAAGAGACATGAGGGACGTCTCGTTAGACAACTTCAAGAGAGCCCTCGATGTCGAACTGCAAAAAGTGCCAGACGAGCCCATCTTCGCAAGGGAGCGAGCTGTCGCTTCAAACAGGCTGCTGCACCAAATCACCACCCATAACGAGGGGCGGCGCGCTCCTCGGTGCCGCTAGAAGAGTGGCGAAAACATCACAAGGTATCACAAGGTAAGGTAAGAGCAAACTTCCAGCAAGAAGGAAAGACGTTAGAGGAGAGACAGAGACGAAAGAGTTTGCCTAGGCAGGGGGTCAGCACGGAACCACAGTTTTTGAGTACAACAGGAGGAACACCGTCCGGACCGTACGCCTTCTTAGTATTAAGTATGAGAGGGTAGACTGGAGGAGTGCATATATTGTGCCGTTGTACAGGGGGAAGGGAGACCGGCAGGAGTGTTCAAGTTATAGAGGTACAGTATTAATTTATTATCAGTTGTTGGAAAGCTGTATAGTAGGGTGTTGATAGAGAGGATAATAAAGGGTACAAAAGGTGTAATAGAAGAGCAGTGCAGTTTTAGGAGGGGAAGAGGGTGTGTGGATCAGATTTTTGCAGTAAGACAGCTACCTACCTGGAGTTGTTTCGGCCATCTTCCGTGGCCTCGGAGAGATCTGCTCCCCCTGAGAAGTATTTAGAGAAGCATAAGGAGATATTTTGGGCTTTTATGGATTTGAAAAAAGTGTATGATCGTGTGGACTGAGAAGCAATGTGGAAGTTGCTAAGGATTTATGAAATTGGTGGAAATTTGTTAAGAGTAGTCAAGAGTTTTTATGAAGAAAGTGTGTGAGTAGGAAATAAGTTGAGTGATGGGTTGAGGTAAATATAGGTCTGCGACAGGGTTGTGTAATGTCACCGTGGTTGTTTAATGTACTGTATACAGTATATGGATGGTGTGGTGAGGGAGGTAAAAATTAGAACTATGGGTAGAGGATTGGGTTTAGTAGGAAAGAATGGTGGGGATTGGGAGTTGAATCAGTTGCTGTTTGCTGATGACACAGCATTGGTGGCAGATTCTGAGGAGAAGCTGCAGTTAGTATTCAAAGAGTCTGGTGTGGTATGTGGAAGGAGGAAGCTGAGGGTGAATGTCAATAAAAGTAAAGTGATGATGTGTAATAGAGGTGCTCATAGAATAAATCTAAATGTACGGCCGGATGGGGAATTACTAGAACAATTGGAGTGTTTTAAATATCTGGGAGGAGTGATAAGCAGGGACACACGTGTGGAAATGGAGGTAAGACAGAGAGTATGTGAAGGAAGGAAAGTTTTTGGAGCAATGGGAAGTACTGTATGTGGAAGGTGAGAAATCTCAGAATGAATGCTAAAAGTGCAATGTATCAAGGGATAGTTGTACCAACAGCGATGTATGGGGCTGAGGCATGGGCTGTGAAGGCACAAGAGAGAAGAAAGTTGGATGTGATGGAGATGAAAATTTTGAGGAGTATGTGTAGAGTGACGCGTGGAGACAGATTGAGGAAGGAAGAGGTATGCAGGAGAGTGGGACAGCAGGAACCCTTGTCGGCCAGTGTGGACAGAAGGGTGCTGTGCTGGTATGGACATGTTGAGCGAATGGGAGATAAAAGGCTTACAAAGAGAGTCAGATACAAGGGGAGGTAGAGGGATAGGAAGATCTCCATTGAGATGGAGAGATAGTGTAATAAATGCGTTGGAAGGTACAGGGATGACTGTAGAACAGGCAAGAGAAGTGGTAATGAATAGGAATGAATGGAGCATGCTTGGGAATAGATGAGTGATAACGCGGTCGTTGGGAGTGGGGGTCGGGCGGCAGTTGGACTAAATAATAGTCCGTCAGGCGCCTGACCCGGGGAGCCGGTGTATATGAAGGGTCATGCCTGGATGTGAGGTGGGCGGGCATTGTGGTGTGCTCCGCTGTGTGACTGCCTGCTGAGACCAGAACATCTCCGGGAGGTCTGGGGCCGGGGGAGTGCTGGAGGCCCTTAGTGATCCTTGGTCTCTAGGTCTTCTCCTGTGCGACCTAGGTGTATGTGAATTTGTATTTTTTGTTTTATGTTGTGTTGTCCCTGTTTGGGCTCTGTCTCGAGTCAGCTACCCCAGCTATGGGTTATGTGCCTGAGTATATACATACATACATTTTTTTTTTTAAACATACATACAAAAGTTGGTGAAAGAATTATGAATGTGATATCATCATATGCCCCATAGGTTGGCTTGAACAGAGTAGACAAGGTCTCACCGAAGAGCCAAAAGGAGGATGACCAAGAGTTAGTAACGTAAGAAAGAAGATCGCCAGAAGGCTATCTGAAAGAAGATTATGGGAAGACAAATACTCAAGAAATTTTGAATTGTGCAGTATTGGAAGCTGGTTTCCTTACTGTATATCAGAGGTGGGCACTTCCATAATCACTTCCGTAAACCACTAATTCCGCTAGAGCGGAAGTCCTATCTTAGTAAGCGGGTTATTTAAGGGATAAATTCAGCAAATATCCGCGGGTTAGAAACGTTTCACTACTTCCGCAATCGGTAAAACCCTTTCAGTGGTACTCTCAGCCCCCCCATGTGGGTACTATTTATAGACGACAGGCTCCAACAAGAACCCCGCGTGATACTATGGGTGACGCGGCATTGTGAATTGACAGTTGCCGTGAGTGGAAGAGTACTTGGTAGTGGTGAGCGTATTGATACCAAAGTACTGTATCGATATTTCAGATACCAACTCTGTACTTGAAAGTATCAATTCTGAAGGCTTGGTATCGAGTGTTATGAGTACTAGAGAAACCTACGTAAAATAATTGTGAAATTTATAAAAATAATCCGTTTTACCTCCATTTCTTTACCTCCATTCCTGCTTATCGTTCCTCCTAGATATTTAAAACACTACTGTTGCAATATTTCCCCATCCAGCCTCGCATCTAGATTCCCCCTACGGTAACCCCTATTACACACCATTACTTTACAGTACTGTACTACTGAACTATTTTATATAGCCTACTACTGAACTATTTTATATACCTAATTTGATGAGAATTATAAAAAAAAAAAAAAAAAAAAAAAGTATTCTTTTGATAAACTAATTATATTAAACTTATTCCTACCACTGTAAGTCTACTACTTAGTACTTAGTTTTACATATATCTCACAATCTGCTTTGTCCAACATCTTATGGATAGTATTTGTATTAGTGACCCTATCAATAGATTGATTACATAGTAACAATCTATGATATCACCCAACCTCAACCATCATGGTGTCACTGAGGTAATTTCCCTCTGAATTTAGTATTTAGTTTTGTTCTCAATTATCTCCATACAGTACCGGTATATTATTACTAGTCTACTACCCTAGTACTCCTAAATTCCATAATAGATAAATAAGCAATATTATACAATATATAAGGAATATGACATCAAACTCATCATGATCTATCTATCTATCTATCTATTGCCTGACGCCGTGATCCCCGACACCTCTGTCCCCAGTCAGTCGACGCCCCTCCCCCCAACCAGCACCGCCTTCGTTCATGTACTTCCTCACTCCATCCTTCCACCTCTCATTCGGTCTACCTCTCCCTCTCTGTCCCTCCACCTCGCTCTCGTACACCCTCTTAGTCATTCTCTCGCTTTCCATACGTTCCATATGGCCGAACCACCTCAAGTTGTTCCTTTTCACACTTTCCAGCACATCTAGCTCCACACCACACCTCCTTCTTACTTCCTCATTAGTCTGTCTATCCCTCCATGTAACTCCGCATGCACTCCTTAAGTAATTCATTTCCACTGCTCTCACTCTTGGTCTGAGTCTCAACCAACGTCCATGCTTCGCTTCCATAAGTCAGTGTCGGGATTACCACACTGTCATTCAAGGACTTCTTCACTTCCATACGGACCACCCTATTTCTTGTTACTGCTTTTAGCGTTCCTACAACCCTCTTCCCCTGTTGTACCCTCTCCCGCACTTCTTCATCCATAGTCCCATCTTTACTCAACACACTGCCCAGATACTTAAAAGAGTTGACGATCATGATCACTGGAATAAAGTATTGAAGATTAGCAATAATAAACAAAATATATATTATATATACAGTATATAGGCTATATATATATATATATATATATATATATATATACTGTATATATATATATATATATATATATATATATATACTGTACAGTAAGGTATATATATATATATATATATTATTATGTCATCACAGCGGCTGATGTTGGTATAGTGCTAACAGTGTCCCAGCAAGACTCGACAAAGTCCCCCTGAAGCACGTGCACCTGGCGAGGATATATATATATATATACATATACAGTATTTATTTATTTATATAAATAAATCTCTAACCGGTTTCCCTAGCAAATTTGTTTGAAGATAAATTGTCACATAGTAATTAGGATATTAGGCTATCAAATTTATCCCACTCATAATAATTCAAGGGATAGGTAAAATATAAATTAAAGGCATAATATATATATATATATAAGTCCATAATATATATAAGTTGTACTAATTTATCCCGGTACAAATAATAATGATAAAAAAAAAAAAATAGGTTAAATATAATGATATAATGAGTGAGGCCTGACTTGAGGTGAAGTATGGGATATTTGTGAGGGTTAAGCATGTGATAAATAATAAGTAAAAACATTTTTTTACTACACTACCAAATGATTTACCCTCGTTTTTGCACTGTTTTAATTAAAAATCCAAAATCCCAATCCGGATTTCGTTTACGTTTAGCGATAAGCGGAACCGTATTAATTAATTAATTAACGGTCAAGCGAATGCGGAAAGCTACGGTTACGATATGCGATATTGAGATTACGAAAGTGGATAATTGTTAGCGATGCCGACCGCTGCTGTATATACATACAAGTTACATACATACAAGTTCAAAGACCGCTTCATCCACAGAGAGCGTGGTTTTAGTCTCTTTACAATAAAGACTTGCCACAGAACAGCCCCATTATGTCATCACAGCAGCTGATGTTGGTATAGTGCTAACAGTGTCTCCGCAAGACTCGACAAAGTCCCCCTGAAGCACTTGCACCTGGCGAAATTGCACCACACCAGCCTTAGCCGTGCTACAATAAGGCAGTAACAAGAAATCACTGACGAATGAGGAAGTAAGGAGAGGTGTGGTGTGGAAGTAGACGTGCTGGAAAGTGTGAAAAGGAACACCTTGAGATGGTTCAACCATATGGAACGTATGGGAAGCGAGAGAATGACTAAGATTGTGTAGGCCAACGAGAGCGAGGTGGAAGGACAGAGAGGGAGAGGTAAACCGAGAGAGAGGTGGGAGGATGGAGTGAAGAAGTATATGAGTAAAAGCGGTGCTGGTTGGGAGGAGGGGCATCGATTGACTGGGGACAGAGGTGCATGGGGGCGTTTCGTTCGTGGCCACCCCTTCGGGGATCACGGCGTTCGGCACGATGTTTGAGCACATGAGATCTCATGTGTTCAAACATTGTGTATGAATTTTCATATCCTGGTTGTCAGGCCAGATACATAGGATCCACTGGACGATCCTTGAAAGTCAGGGTGTTTGAACACATGGGTAGGAGTGTGAGATCAAATAAATTGTTACAAACTGCTTCTTTTTCGGCCATTAGGAACCACGCACGCGAGGAAGACCATGCTTTTAGTATACAGCAGTGGTGGGCGTGCCGATTTGGCGCTCTGCGCTCTGCGATCCGGTGCGTACTACCAATATAGAGGAGCGCGGAGCGAGGAGCGGCAAAAATCTGAACTCGGAGTGCAGGCGGGGAGCGCAGCTTGAATTTTGCACTTCTTTCTGGCGCTCCGGAAGCGATTTTTCCTGTCAACAACAGGTTCAAGAACGTCATTATCATGTACAGTCATCGTACGGTGTTACTCACGGTGTTATTGAACTGTGATACAGTGATACTATGATAGTGACAGACTGACAGTGCCACCTTCAAACCCTGGAAAGGTAAGAACCTGGCCAGTGCCAGAGTTTGTTGTTTTTATGTTTTTTTGGCTAAATCTATCAAGTTGGGTGAGAAAGGAAGGATAATGGTAAAAAAAACACTCCGCTTGTCCATTTTCGCCAGAAATCAGGTCCCCGATAGTCGCGAACGTAGCTGAAAAGAGTCAAAAGACACTATAGACTTCAGAGACTTTTATCATTTTATGGTATCGATACCATCGGAATGTTACTTGAATGTATGGGTGGGAGGGTGGTTTGGGGGATGGTGGGGGGAAGGTAGAAGCGTAATTGACTCGTGTTACAAATATGAAGCCGATTGGTGATTATTTGGCGAGGTAGTTTCGCCACCACAGATTTTTCTTTTTTCCTTTTCTTCGTACGGATACGCTGGAAGTGGGTTGTGGGAGGCAGTTGGGGGTGTGGTGGAAGGAAGGCACTTGTCACACAAATATGGAACCGATTGGTGCAATCGTTTCGCCGCCACAGATTTTCCTTTTTTTTCCTTGTGAGGCGACCGATAGTCAGCGAGTGGGTGGGAGGAGGGGTTTGGGGTAGTGGTGGTGGGTATGCAGAAGGGTAAGGTACATGTGGTAAAAAACTAAAAATATGAAAGCCATAGGTGCAGTCGTTTCGCTGCTACAATTTTTTTTTCGGCGAGTCAGTATATAATTATATACAGACCTGGCACTGGGTGTGACAACTGACAAGACCCTAGTCCCGGCCGTATATATACCGTCGAAGACTGGTCAGCGGGTCATCCATGATATGATATCAATCATATCATTGATATGACATAAAGAATTACAGAAACTGAGAAAGTGAGAAACTTAAACTTCAGAAAGACACCATGACTTGAGTTTTTTTGAATTTTTTGAATTTTTTGAATTTAATGAAGTGAAAGACAAAAGATTGTATTAATTTAGGTAAATAATTAAATAACTTCTAGAAGCTGTTTTTTACTTGTTTTTATTATATACGTATTTTTGGGAGCGCAGAGCGGGAAGCGCATCGGGTCGGCTGACCAAAGGAGCGCGTGAGCGCTGCCGCATTACCTTATGTCTGAGGAGCGCGGAGCACTGCCGCATTACCGGTCCCACCGGAGCGCGGCCACCACTGGTATACAGGACTTTAAAGTAATTGCGAGATTCTATAGCCATTATGAAACATTGATCGGTGAAAAATTGCTCATTGAAAAATTGAAACCTGAGTTGAACATTTCCAATAATTCATAGACTATTGAGCGATATAATTAATTTCTTTTTGTTTTATTTTTTGTTTGTTTAGGGTTTAAGTTTGAATGATAGGTTAGGTAACATAAACATGATTTTCTTATTACTGTTTAGTCTTACTGTGGTTGCTGTTTACTGAGGTGAAGGTATTTCTCTTATGTATTTTATATTGGTTTTGGTGTTAATTCATATTGTATTAAACTTAGTTTTTAGATCCACTTTAATTTTAAATAACAAATTTTTTCATTGTCTAGGATCATAATGTACACCTGAAGATGGCCTCTGGTTGTGGCCGAAAATTAGTTAATAAAGATGGAGCTCAGCAACATATTGTCCGTATTCTTCCTACTGGTGTATATATATATATATATATATATATATATATATATATATATACAGTATATATATATATATATATATATATATATATATATATATATATATATATATATATATATACTGTATATAATATATATATATATTTATTATTATTATTATTATTTATTTTTATTTATTTTTATTTATTTTTATTTATTTTTATTTATTTTTTACTTATTTTTTACTTACTTACGGTACTTGAATTGCCCCAGGGAACCATACAGTCAATGTTCACATACTTTGTTTATTTTTCAGGTGCTTAAGACAATACATTCCTTGGAGCATGAGCAGCAACGAGACTTCATCCAGAAGTGCCTCATCTCGGACCAGAGCCAGCGCCCCAGCACAGCCAAACTGCTCTTCCATCCGGTGCTCTTTGAGGTCCACTCTCTCAAGCTCCTCGCAGCACATGCCCTCATACATAACCCTAAGAAGTGTGAGTATAGTACAGGTACAGTACTTGGTATTTAATGTTTTTGTTTTGTACAGTAATTCATCACTTACAGCTGTAGTTATATTCCTAAAACAGGAGACTTTAACCCTCCGGAATCGGGGGCCCTCATATGAGGCGGTTCGCTGTGTCCGGGGCCATTTTCGTACAGTCAAGCTTCATAATTCAGTAGCTACTGATTGAGACCACCTAGAGCAGTCAGGTTTTTTGCAAATTGTAGCACATCTTGTTGTCTGTAGACTGTCATTGAGATGACATCGCTACGACGCGTGGTTGCCGAGTTATGATGATTTTAGCGGCGATTTTTAGCCGCGCTTTTTACCTCATATGAGGCCTCCCGGACTCCTAACCAAAATACGTTTTGCCTCATATGAGGCCTCCCGGATCCCAAGGGTTAACCTTGTCGCACGGCTGGGCTCGATAGCTCCATATCAAATTTTTCCCGCGTCGTACGGCTGGGCTCGATGGCTCCATTGCATTATTTCATGGCTTAAAACATCACTGAGAAAGTTTTTGAAAGCCGCGGTCGGCTGAGGGCTGAGCGGTGGCGCTGCATTTGCACGAAGGTAGGAATTCCCGCTTCACTCGTCGTCTTATTTCTCACCTCACACAATAACTACACAATGTAGAGTGTTCTAGTCTTCACCCATCGCACGGCAATGATCATATCTACCTCTGGTATGCATAAAAACTTGGTTAGGCCATTTATTTGCAGAGATATGAGTAACAGTAAATGACAAATTTCGGGAGTAAACAGTGAATTCTCGCCTTCCGTCTTGCTTACTGACCTAAATATTTTGATCATAAAAACTGAACCACTTGGTCTAGAGACTTCTAGTTTTCACCAAAAGCAAGACAACAACGAAAACTGCCGCTGGATATATATATAAGCTAGGTTAAGCCATTTTTTCGTGTATAAAAAAGCGCGGCAAAATCCCGAGAATTCAATATTTTACTCGGGTTCGGGCTTGGCGGGAGTATTTAAAGGGCCTGAAGTCCGAGGGTTAAAATGTTTAATATCAAATTTAAGAATACAATAATAATAGTTGACCTTAAAAAGATAAAATTTATGCAACAATTTACTTGCATCAAAACCTCTGTCTACTAAGAGTCTTTATAGTAACCTAGCTCTAGCCCAAAAGTCATATACTTTAGTGCAAATTTTACAAAATCTTATTAGTTAGGAATAAATGTCATGCAATGACTTCTTTACTTACATGCTCAACATCTTATTTCTTGTCACCGCTTTCAGCGTTCCGACAACCCTCTTCCCCTGTTGTACCCTCTCAAACTATTTTGAGTATTTCTTCCAGTGCAACTATACCCTGATATCTTGTATTCTGGCTGACATTAGAAAATGTAATTACTCTCAGTCCCAAGTCCAGTAGACTGAAGCCACCCCAGATGCTCGGGCCTCCGAAGGTGCCAGGGTGAGATGAGATCTGTCTCTGAGAGGGCAGCGGGGTAAGGGATCATCAGCCCACGGGCTTGCACCCCTGGGCCAATGCCCCCACCATCCGCAGGCCCCCTTGCAGTGCCACCTAATCGGGCAATCTCGCCAGCACCTAGAAGGAAAAGTAATGCAGGAGACAGACAGAAATGGCTAAGGTTGGGTAGAGGATGCCAAACCTCACTCCTTATAGAACCAGCCCTCACCCGGCAACACTGCAGGTATTTGGGAACCTATGGCTCCAGAACCAAATACTGTAGTCACTTCCAGGAGCCATATGAGATTGCTAGGAGCAGTACACTGCTCCCAACTACAGGGCTACTACAGGGTTATCAGAAGAGACTGGATATCTCCTTCGTCGACACCTGCCCAGAATTCAACACAGCACCCCATACTATTAAACACATCATAGAAGACTGCATTCTACACAATCATTTATGAAAACATAAAAGTTTACACTCCTTGAGAGCCCTGTGGGAAAGCCCAATCGTGGCCATTGCCTTCCTTAGGGACTCAGGGCTGTTCGGCCAGGCAGCTTAGGGAATGACAACAATAACTACAGGGCTATACAGTATTTCCTTACTGACACCCCGGGCTATACAGTATTGACAACCACTTCGACTTGATGCTGGAAATTGTAAATGGCCAACTGACTTAAGACAGTTTCCAACAAAGGTGCTCTCTCATACGAAAACATTGTCCACAAAATGTGGATGATGGCCATCCCCACCTACCAAAAGATGAAAACGGGAAACGACAACAGCAGCAGCAACGCTCATCTTTATATGTATCACTTTTTTTATCATCTTTTCTATTCTTGCCAACTTTTTGTCTCTTAAAACTTTGTTATATTACCATTTACCTTTTTTGTGATTGTGTTGTGTGTGAGTGTGTGTGTTTCAGCCTCCAAGTCTACAATAATTCTTTCTTTTCAGCAAGTACTATACCAGTTTCCTTTGTGTGGTTGTGACTTTTGTATGTTTCAGATTTAGATATATTTACTTTTTTTATTTTGTTGTTGTGATTGTTGTGTTTTGTGTGTTTCAGCCACCAAGTCTATAGACAACTGCGTGGAGGACATGTTGCAGCACCAGTACCACAGTGACAGTATTGTGGCTGAGGTCCGACACGCCACCGGGGAACCCACTATATTCAAAATGGCTGATATCCCCGTTACTGAAAAGTTAGAGAAATTCATAGAAGATGTTAGGTAAGTTATTGTCACATTTATCAGTTTTATCAGTAGGTTGGTCATCCAGCATCCACTCACTTGATGCTGCGATATCTTATATACTATAGTCTGTGTGTTTTTCTCTGGTTGAAAATTTAATCTACAGGTCTCCCTTGATTTACAATTAGGTTACGTTCCTGAAAACCCGATTTTAAATAGAAAAATCATATAGCGAAGCCTAAAATTAATGGGGTAAATGGGGATGCTTTCTCGGACCAGCCAAAACCCAAACACCTAAAAACCTATAATAATATCGTAAATCAGGGCATCGTATAGTGAGGGAGACCTGTAATAGCAGCTGATTTCTCAACACTTGGAAGAAAAATAAACTTCTACCGTCCCTCCTCCCAATAAGCGAGATTCTAGTACGCGAGTATTGGGTCCAAATACAGGTCGCCCTCAGTTATCGATGCATCAATGTACAATATTTCGCGTATACAATTGTTCTTCTTTACTATCCAATGTTCGATGTCCGATGGCTGTGATTAGTTTTTTTTTTTTTTTTTTTTTTTTTTTTTTTTTCTATATTCCAACTACTCTTTCTCGGGAGGCTGATAGCCTTTACACTCTACCGCTACACTCTACCCGCTTGGCGGGTGCCCAACCCCGAAAGGAGTTGAATTAGGGGAGCTATCCCCCCGCCAAAGGCGGCTTTCTAGGGCCTTTCCTAGCTGATGCTGAGAGGATTGAGTTCTAGTCATGTGGTGATGGGCTGGTCTATCCGAGTGAGAACTGAGTGAGAACTGAGCGATCTCTGCCATACCCATAGCTTACTCTGACTGTTCCTTTTACTTATATATCTTCTAGATCTCAAGTGGCGGCGTCTTTTCCGTGGATTGACCTCCCTACTGCCAACCTAGAAGTTGGCAGATTGGGAGCCAAAGTGTCACATTTTTCCCTTACCCCTCAACTTTCCCTTCATAATTGCTGAGGGGCACAGGGCCTTGGGAGGGGCTTTGGTTTCCCGGGCGTTTCCGCACCCTCCTCAGCTCCCTGCCTTGGAGTGGCTTCGGTCACCCGGGCTTTGTTAGTGGTAAGCAGTGAGGATTTTGTGGGGGCGCTCGTTTATGGCCTTGGCCTTGCTCGAGACCTTGGGGCTGTTCGGCCAGATAGCCTGGGGAACAACAACAACAACGGAGTCCCACAAGGATCCGTCCTATCGCCCGCACTCTTCAATCTGTACATGCACGATATAACTACACCCAATACGCCCCAAATAAACTTAGCCTCCTATGCAGATGACATAACACTCACATGCACACACCATGACCCAAAAAGAGCAACAGATCTCCTTCAACCCTATCTCAACACACTACATGGCTGGTGCACTACGAACAGACTTAATCTAGCCCCAGCCAAATCCACCGCAACCCTGCTCACAAGTTGGACAGGAGAACATGAATACATCCCTCAACTCACCATAAACAACACACCCCTAACACATACACACACACCCAAAATCCTAGGAGTAACATATGATACTCATATGACATTCAAACAGCACACCACAAACATTAAAAAGAAACTGACACCCAAACTTAACGCCCTCAGGTCACTTGCTCACACAAAATTTGGACACAACAAAGAAACTACCACCACAGTATATAAACAATACATAAGATCAGTGATGGAATACGCAAGCCCAGCCTGGGCTTCTAACCTAGCTGAAACACATCATAAGACCTTACAGACTATTCAAAACAAAGCCCTGAAGAGCATTACAGGCTGCACAGCTACTGCACCCACAGATCACCTACATCAAGAAACCAAAATCCTCAAAGTCAAAGACCATCTGGACATGAGAGGCACTCAATTCCTGGCAGCAGCCTCCACGAACCAAGACCACCCACTAAACTACATGGCAACACACCCACAGACACCAAGAAATATCAAAACAACACCCAGCACACGGTATCACACACAATTATTGTCCTCTCTCCCTCCCTGCCCACCCCGAACCAACTTCCAGAAGCACATCCATACTCATCTCTCACCGATCCATCCACTCACTCATAGACAACACGCAGCTGCATGCACGACCTCCCGAAATCCATCCTTCCGAATCCTCCCTTCCTCGCGAGGACAGAGTCCACCTGGCCAGGCTGAGATGCGGACACCATCCAGCTCTCCTGAGCTATCAGAAGATACTGGATGACTCCGTTGTCGACGCCTGCCCGGGATGTAACACAGCACCCCATACCATTAAACACATCATAGAAGACTGCATTTCACACAACCACTTACGCCAACAACACAATCTACACTCAATGAGAGTTCTGTGGGAAAGCCCGATCGTGGCCATGGCCTTTCTCAGGGACTCGGGGCTGTTCGGCCAGGCAGCTTAGGGAACAACAACAACAACAACCGCTGAACACGGTGAGGCCCGTGAGGTCTTGCTCCAGTCTAGGGAGTGAGACATGAGATGCTTCACGGCTCGAAGCAACTCCATCTCTGAAGCTGCTCCGCCTCTGTGCTTCACAGTCTCATCCCTCAGGCTCGGACCCTCACTCTCAGAACGCCACCTATTGAGCAATTAACTCACTAGGCATTGCCCCCCTGTAGCATATTTTTGAATATGGGAATATTCATACAGTGCTATTTAATCAGGGAACAATGAGGGTATTTATTTGGCATTTCGATGTGCTGTGGTAATGCACTGATACTTGGTACAGCACCCAACCGATCGCCGGACCGTAACGCTGGCTGAACGCAAGCTGAACGCACCGCAAGTCGCACTGCATTTGTTTGATCGATCGCAGTGCCACCCAAGCCACTCAACTCGGCCCAGTCTCTCCCGCGGTCTCGTTCAACTTACAACCCAAGTGTTCGTGTCCGTGATATACAAATTGATATCTTTCGTTCGTGATCGCAATTGAATAATCAGTGATAGCTTCTAAGCAGGGTAACGCAGCAGGGGACTTGAAGCTGAAGCCTATGCTCATTTATCAGTCTGAAAATCCCAGAGCACTGAAGGGCCTTATCAAAGAATACCTGACTGTGATCTGGAAGTCGAACAAGAAGGGTTGGATGACAACAACGCTCAACCAAAGTTACGTCACCACTATCTATCCCCTAGGCTTCGAGATTATGCTGCAGCTAACAACATTGCCAACCGCTTCCTTTTGTTGCTAGACAATGCTCCCAGCCACCTCCAGAGCATGGAAGATTGGGCTGACAACATTATGGTGGTGTTTTTACCCCCTAACACCACTGCAATCATCCAGCCTATGGACCAGGGTGTGTTCGCCACCTTCAAGGCCTACTACCTGCGCCGAACGATGGCAGAAATTAATGAGTGCACTGACACCCCAGACAAGCCCACCATCAAGGAGTTCTGGAAAAACTACAACATTAAGCAGGCCATTGACAACATCGACGAGTCCTGGAAAAAGGTCACTGAAATGGCCATGAATGGGTGCTGGAAGAAGCTGTGGAGTGACTGTGTCACTGATTTCACTAGCTTCACGGATGTGAGTGAAATCAGGAAGGACATCATGAAACTTTCACACTTGGCTGGCTTCAAAGAGGTGGATGAAGATGATGTGCAGGAGTTGTTGGAAAGCCATGATGAGCTGCTCTCTAATGAGGACCTAATACAACTCGAGCAGGAGAGAGCCCACATGGAGAAGGAAGAGGAATAAGAGAAGGAACCACAACGAGGCCTGGACTTAAAGACACTCTGTGAGGTGTTCAATGGCATTGATCATCTCATGGAGTTGCTAAAAGAATGTGACCCTAACCCTGCAAGGAGTGGAGAAGCAGTACACATGGTAGAACGTGGTCTGAAACCCTACAGACACATTTTTGAAGCTAAGAAAAAGTTAGCAAAGCAGACTGTAATTTCAAGTATTTTCAAGTCACCAGCCAGTCCATCTCCCTCTACCAGCCCACTCCCCTCTGCCGACTCATCCACCTCTGCCGACCCATCCACCTGTGCCCTATTCACCTTCACCTCTGATGAAGATGATGAGCCATCTGTGCCGAGTTTGACAGTACGGTATGGTAAGATAGCAAATCGGGTTCCTGGGTCTCTAGAGTCTAGACCTTATTAGTAGTGCAGCCGACGACCATTAAAGGGCTCATTTTTATTTGCTCATTTATGTATATTTGTATTATTTTATTAGTTTCCTCCCTAGACCTACATCAAACTTAAAAACACCCGCCCAAGACCCTCTTTCAAGATAAATGTGTACATTTTTCGATAGAAAAAATTTCCGGTCGAAGACCGATTTCTCTTAAATTACATCGCTGGCCAGGAAAATATCGACACCTAAATGATACAAAGTCTTCATATTGACAAAGAAATGGGGTGAAAGATCTGAAAGCCTGAAGACCAATGGGGGCAAAACGTGAGGAAGAAGGGGGCCCATAAAAACCAACCCATCTCCCCTTAAGGTGAGTCTCAGGATAGATACGTCTGGTTAATGTGGTGTCCTTGGTAACCCTAAGTATATCTTGACTTAATAATAGTAGGAAAGTAGAAAAGTAGGAAGTAAGAAAGTAGAAAGTAGGAAAGTAGAAAGTAGGAAAGTGTTATAGGTAGCACCAGCGAACTTGACAATACTCATGACCCCTTAACTTCTTATAACTCGAAATGAATGAAAGCAATCGGGCTGACGTTTCTATCATTTGGGAAAAGTCCACCGGAAAATAGGTGTGGATACAGCCAGTTTGCTCTAGGCCCTTTTGAGTTACAGAGAGGTCAGGGATCAAGATTATTGTCAAGTTTGTTGGTGCTACCTATAGTGCTATCGTCCGTTTTTTTGTCCAGCTGATGCTGATTACTATGCTATTACTGTGATTTTGTAGCGAAATATGGAGTTAATTAGGAAAACTTGGCAATACTATGACACACAACACATAGGAATATTACTATTGTGTAGCGAAATATGTAGTTAATTAGGAAAACGTGGCAATAATATGACGCACAAACATATACAGAGGCCCACGTCTCTTCAACAAACTCCCACGGCGAGTAAGAGACATGAGGGACGTCACGTTAGACAACTTCAAGAGAGCCCTCGATGTCGAACTGCAAAAAGTGGCAGACGAGCCCATCCTCGCGAGGGAGCGAGCTGTCGCTTCAAACAGTCTACTACACCAAAATCACCACCCATAACGAGGGGCGCCGCGCTCCTTGGTGCCGCTAGAAGAGTGGCGAACTCATCAATAGTATCAAAAGTAAGTAAGTATGATGATATTGATGAGTGAGAGATAGGAGCCCCCTACTGTCCCTTAGCCTCGGAGGGGACATAGGAACCATCGTCCTCCAGCCTCGGGGTGGACAAGTGATGAACTCAACTAGACACAACATAAAAAGGTACAGTACAGAAACTATACTTGTACTTCATTATTTATTTATTTATTTTAATATTTCTGCATGTAAAATATGTATGTATAGGATATTTATTTATTTTAATGTATATTTCGTAAAATATATAGTTTATTATAGGTTTTTAGGTGTTTGTGTTTGGGGTTTGGCTGGTCCGAGAATGCATCCCCATTTACCACATTAATTTACGGGTTCGATGTACGATCGGGTTTTCAAGAATGTAACCCAATTGTAAACAAATTTACTTGCTCATGTAGTTGTGTACACCCTATGTGGTGGATTGTGTTCTTTTATTTCATAATGTTATTTTATTAAGCGTTGTTTCCACATAGCGATTTTGATCAGTTCTTTTGCATTTATCTTGTGTCGTCCCAGTTTTAGTTTGTTTATTTTGCAAGTTTTGCATTATAATCGAGGGATACCTGTATAAACATAGAACTTACTAAGCGAGGTGAACACAGTACGCAGATCAGAGATAAAAATGAAGCAAATCCACTATCTCCTTTGAATACGCGAACACACACACACACACACACACACACACACACACACACACACACACACAGGATAGGAGGGAGAGAGGCGATATGATTATGATGTACAAATGTGTGAGAGGACTCGAGAAGGTGGACAAGAACGGTTATATTGTGAAAGATAATGGTAGAACTAGGGGGCATAGATATAAGCTAATGAAAGGAAGATGCAAAGGAGATGTGAAAAAGTATAGTTTCCCTTACAGAAGTATAAGTAAATGGAATCAGTTAGAAGAGGAAGTGGTGTGTGCAAAAAACATTCATATTTTTAAGGCAAAGTTAGATAATTGTAACTCAGGAAGCGGGACAATACGAGCCTAAAAAGCTCAACTCCTGTATACTACAAATAGGTAAATACAAATAGGTAAATACACACACACACACACTACGAGCCTAAAAAGCTCAACTCCTGTATACTACAAATAGGTAAATACAAATAGGTAAACACACACACGAGAGAGACGAGCTGCCATTATATATCAGGCTGGCACATGCATACAAACATTGAGATGAACTTAAAGCCAAGGTCATCATACTCAAATGACTCGCTTTATGTAAAGTTACTTTGTCTGATCGAATGGGTATTTGCTTGTAAAAGAATCTACAAGTATATTGCCTTTGTACATTACTTATTTTCTATATAAATTATTTACAAGAACCAGCCAGTAAGTCCGTAATCAAACCCAGAATCCCTAAGGGGGAATCGGTGATACATAGGCCTTTGATAGTGTGCCCAGGGATGTTCTGCAGTAGGTAATGAGAAAACATGCTGTAAAGGAGTGGCTGGTGCGTGTGATAATGAAGATGTACAAGGATTCCCCAATGGCAGTGAGGGCGAAAGGTGTACTGAGTGAGGAGTTTGCAGTTCACGCTAGAGTCCACCAATGTTCTGTGTTAAGCCCTCTCCTCTTTGTTACAGTTCTAGAGGCACTGTCTGGAGATTTTAGAGCTGGGTTCCCTTGGGAAATGCCATATACAGATAACCTAGTACTTATCGCAGATAATATGCAGGACGCCGAGGCCAAGTTCAGAAGATTTAGAGAGGGCATGGCAAGTAAAGGATTATGAGTTAATATATAATATCAAGGTTTTGCACAGTAGATTGGGATTTGGAAATGTAGTAAAAGTGGTGTAAACCCATGTGCTGTATGCAGAAATAGGGTGGGCGTGAACTCAATTCAATGTAGTGTTTGCCGTTGCTGGGTACACTATGAGAAGAAGCGGTGTACTAGAAGAAAGGGACCTCTGCTGAGGAAGAAGTCCGTAGTTGAGAAATTTGTATGTATAGTATGCAAAGGTGAGCTCGTGTTGAATGACCGGCTTGAGAGAGTGAAATTTAGCAATGATGTGCTGGAGATGGTGGACTTTTTTTACTTGGGAGATACCATCTCTGCCTGTGGTGGGGCTGAGGACGCCACTATCGCCAGAATTAGATGCGGCTTTGGGAATATCAGAGAACTGCTGCCAATTATAACCATGAAAAGACTCCCTCTCCCTTTGAAGGGAAAGGTGTACGTTTCATGTATTAGAAGCGCAATGACCTATGCTTAAAAAATGTGGCCTGTCAAAGTGGATGATATCAACAGAATGGAACGTAATAGATGAGAATGGTGAGATGAATATGTGGAGCCAAATTTCAAGATAGGATATCTAGTGAAGAGTGAGGAGATGGTAAGGTATCTAGAATATCAGTGATGAGATGCAAATAATCAGGCTTGAATTAGTTGGGCATGTGGAGAGTATGGTTGAACTAAGTTGAGTGAAAAGATGCATGTCCGTGAACGTGGAGGGAGCTGCATCAAGGGGTAGACCTAGAAAGACGTGGGATCAGAGCATATCATCTGATCTTGAATTTAACAACCTGACAAGTGAGGCAGCTCTTAATAGGGCTGCCTGGAGCCCCGTCATTAGGATATGAGACCGGAACTACACTTCGTGTGGAGCAGTTGGTCTTTAGATTTATGTATGTATGTACAGTATAGGATTAAGAAGATATGTAGAAGAAAGAAGACAGCAACAGGAAATCTACCAAATTGAAGCAATACTTCAATCCTCATACAATAAGGGCTAATAATTGTTTTTCAATTTCAGATACGGTATCTATCCACTAACGGCATTCCGGCTGCAGCAGCCTCCCCCCTCACGCCCCCGAGCCATCTCCCCAGAGGCTGTGGACCCGGTGCACTCGGAGACTCCTGAGTCAGTTGACGTGGAGACCAGAAAAGTCATCAACATGATGTGCAACATCAAGCCAAATGATTCTGGACATGGATTTTTCGTATGTTATTGAATCTTATATTGTACATAAGTATTTTAAAATTTATTTAATAGAATAATATCATGCATTACATAGTAATGCTGATATTATAAAGCATAATGCTATTTATTTAGTAACGTGCAAATGAGATTCACCTACAATGGTGGTGCTGCTGGGAGAGCTGCGGATGGAGGAAACTGACCTCCACCGCTGCCCTCTCACAAACAGATCTCACTATACCCTACCTCCCCTCAGGGAGGTGCAGCTCTGGATGCTGCTGGATTCCCATAAAAGGCATCTCGGAGCTACAACAACAACAACCCTTTTTTATATTGAATTATTTCAGTATGCTATACATTTTCACTTATTATGCTATTTAATATTCAAGAGATAAAGGGATGCACTATTTGGAAGGAATTTAAGTGTAAAATGGAGGGAGAGTAAGAAACTGTTCTGGAAAGAGGTCAAGAAAGTTAGGGAGGGTAGCAAGGGAAGTAGTAAGGGTGTGAAAGATAAGAATCGGCAAGTGTTAGCTGAGAAGCAAGAGTGAGTCGAGAGACGGAGGGAACACTTCAACAAATTATTGGATGAGGTATGGGAGGGAGAAGAAGAGAAGTATTGGAGGAGGTGGGATCAGGAGGTCAGAAGTGTGTGACGCCTTGAAAAGAGTGAAGATGGGCAAATCATCAGGAATAGATGGAGTGTGTGGGGAAATGCTGAGGTATGGTGGTGAGATAGTGATTGAATGGGTATGGAAAATGTGTAACATAGCATGGGAGAAGGGAAGTGCGCCTGATGACTGGAAGACAGCCATAATAGTTCACCTGTATAAGGGTAAAGGGGAAAGAGGAGAGTGTGGTAATCACCGGGGGATATACCTTCTAAGCATAGTAGGGAAGATGTATATTAGGGTAGTGATCGAGCGAGTGAGAGCAAAAACGGAGAAATGGGTAGGTGACGAGCAGGGCAGGTTTAGGAAGAGAAGAGGATGTTGTAGACCAGATTTTTGCCTTGAAATGTGTTGTGGAGAAATATCTGGAAAAGGAACAAAAGTTGTATGCTACCTCTATGGACTTGGAGAAGGCCTATGTCAGAGTTGATAGAAAATCATATGTCAGTACAGTATAATATTATACGTATATTAGAGATGGACCGAATATTCGCTTCGTATTCGTATGTGCGAATATTCGCTATGTTTTTCAATATTCGTATTCGCATTTCCATTCCATTCATAGCTATTTGCAAATATGCGAATATTTTCACGAAACCAATAGAAGATATACACAAATGTAAAATATTAATTTTAAAGTTAACACAAATGAATAAATAACTGTTGATGTGCGTTGGGACCGCTAAAGTGGAATGAAGGAGGACTGAGCAATGTTGCTACTTAACTTTATTTAATAGTACCAGATCGAACCAGTGAAAAGTACCAAATTATTCTAATATGGCATCACTGCCCGGTAAACGAATGTGTGCTGGACCTGGACAGTTGAACCGTCACAATATTGCCATTTTAGACATATCCAATGTAATAGCATGTAATAGCATATCACTAAAAAATATTCCATCATATTTCCTCACTGATTTCGTATTTAGTACCAGATATTGACTATTTTATTGGGAGATGTATAAAATGTACTTGAGAGAGTCAAATGTACCAAATGTGGTACTTTAGTACCAAAAAGCGGCAACACTGGGACTGAGGAAGTGTACAGGTGTCAGTAAGGGTAACTCTGTCTCTCTGCCTCCATCCCCAAGCAAAGTCGCCAACTTAGCGCCTATAGCGCTAGATTTAGAGATGCTTAATCACCAACAAACATTAATTAAATTACTATGAAATATATAAATGGAAGTCAATGACATGGCATAATATTCAGAGGGATAGCCGTTATAAATGCCTAGTTTATTTCAATCCTACTTTAAGGACTTTTTTAGCGCATTTTCATAGTGAATCTAGCGTCCAAGGAAATTTTGAGTTGGCAACTCTGGGTCACCACCATTGGGCCTCATAGCTTAAGCGCTCATAATCTCATTGCTGCGTGAGCCATACTCGAAGTGGGACATATTTGCCTCTCTCTCACCCTCGACTGCAACCAGCTTCCCTTGAAAGAGAACAGAATTGTCGCTATTGCACAATGGCATCCAGTCACACCAGTGTAGTTTGGGATTACTTTGAGTTAATCACTAGTGACATGGCAAAGTGTAAGCTTTGCAATAATAAATTTTCTCGGAAAGGAAAATTCACACCGGGGTTGAGAAACCATCTTAGCAACAAGCACCCAGAGCTCTTACAGTATATTCAAAATTATATTTAAGAAATTACACATTCACATCGTCATTAACTTCTGGTAATTGATTTCATAGTAATTTAATTAACGTTTGTTGGTGATATAAAAAGAATTAACAGTTCTTGAAGGATGAAATACAGATTGAAATATTCGCAATTCGTATTCGAATTCGCGAATTTTACAAAAAACAATTCGCATTTGTATTCGCATTCGCAAATAGTGAAAATTGATATTCGTTCCATCTCTAAGATTACATACATACAAAATACAGTCAGTGTACAGTAGATCAAAAGAAAATACAATATTAAAGTATTTTTTTGCATTTTGTATGCATTTGTTATCATTATTATTCTTTTTATGCTTGACCATCATGTCTTGGTTACGGTACTATAGGCTCAGGAGGCTGTTGTAAGATATTTTTCATTAGTTTTGTATGGTATTATAGCCTTTATTACATCTTTCATTACTGGTCAACAAAAAAAAAAAAAAAAATCTGGCATGGAAACATAACAGTTTTAGACTAATTTTGGGGTACTGAATCCAAATCTGATCTCAGATTTGCTCCACATCACATTTTTGTGCTAGTGGTATACCCTATTTTCATGGATTTTACCAAAAATTCACTTTTCGTCACTCATTGCTGATGGTCAGTGATTGCTTTATTGTTAGAATATGGTGTTTTATTTTTAGGATAGTGTGTTTATAAAAGTGAGGGTTCAATCCCAATAGGACACTGTAAAAATGAAAGAAGAGTATGCCAACATCAAGATTGTTCTGGAGAGGTTGCAAGTTTGATTATAAAACAAAAATACAGAATAGTAAAAATGTTGCGTCTGCTACCGCCGCCGCCAACACCGTGAACGACCACAGCAGTGCAAGTACTGGTACTGAGCTGGATACACAGGCATAGTTTGCCTTTTTCCAGAGGATCTACTGTAAGAAACTGTAAGAAACTGTAATACCATGTTCATGGATGGGTAATTTGTGTGGATTTGAAAATGGTGAACTTTCTGCTGGGCCAGCAAGGAGGTTACACAAAATACCCCTGTTTCCTGTGCTACTGGGACAGTAGGGCTATAGTAGACCACTGGGTGAAAAAGAAATGGCCACCAAGTAACAGTTTGACGCCTGGTGACAAGAACATCATTAATGACCCTCTGGTTGATAGGAAAAACATTGTCTTTCCCCCACTGCACATAAAACTTGGTTTGATGAAGCAATTCGTCAAAGCTCTTGATCACAATGGAGACTGCTTCAGCTATATATTCTTACAGTTTCTTAGTAGATCCTCTGGAAAAAGGCAAACTAGGCCTGTGTATCCAGCTCAGTACCAGTACTTGCACTGCTGCGGTCGTTCACGGTGTTGGCGGCGGCGGTGGCAGACGCAACATTTTTACTATTCTGTATTTTTGCTTTATAATCAAATTCAAATCTTGTCTTCCCCATGCTTTATCAAGATTACTTTCAAACTCCCTTATTGATTCGGAATCGACTACATACTGGCAGTGCGTTCCACTCATTTACCACTCTATCACAAAATGAGTTCTTTGCCTTCTCAAGCCTATTTCTTTCTTTGTAAATTTTCTTTGAGTGTCCTCTCGTTCTTGTTCCCTCCCGCATCAAGAAGATACCTTCACACACATCCTCATCATACTTTCCTGACACTATCTTAAAAGTCTCTTATCATATCCCCTCTCTTTCTCCTATATGCCAGTGTCGGAAGCCCCAGTGTCCTCAACCTCTGCTCATAGCCCGCGTTCTTCAACGTTGGTACTAGCTTGCTAGCTCTCCTCTGCACTTTCTCCACTGCTTCTATATCCTTTACCATATATGGAGCCCACACCTGGTTTGCATATTCCAGGTGCGGCCTGACCAGCGCTGTATAGAGATTCCTGAAGATTTCTTTGTCAAGTGACACAAATGTCCTCCTTATCAGCCCTACAATTCTATTGGCTTTGTTTATCTTTTCCGCTAAATGTTCTGAGAAATTTAACTTATTGTCTATCACTACTCCTATATCCTTTTCTGCATTCACTTCCTCCATTGCTTCATACATACTGTATCCTACCTTGTCTATCTTGCGTGTCCCAATCCGCATGTACTTGCATTTTTTTGGATGAAAGGCATTAACCAATGCTCAGACCATCCCTTCATGCCCTCCACATCTCCTTGAAGCAAACTCACATCTTCCTTACTCCTCACTCTTCTATACAGCTTAGTGTCATCCGCATACAGTTAATGTGCATTCACTCTCACAACTTTCACGCTCATATGACGCAGATGTTGCCAGATTAGCAATAAGAAATAGAGTTCTCTCACTCTTATAATTACCTCTCCAAAATTAAGTTTTCTGCCCACAGCTAACTCAAAGACAACTGCAGAGGTTGAAGTAACTAAACTAAAGGTTTCTAAATACCCCTGATAGTAACAAAGGCTTTAAAGTATCCCTAATAGGCTCAAAATCGCGTCATATGTCGGAGAGGGTTAAATTTTTGTATCTATATATGTTTAATTCTTCCATTATGTGCATAAATTGCTGTTTCTTGGGAAAATGCAAGATTTTATATAAAAAACCTGATGTGATAGACAAAAACTGATGACAGATTTGGATTCAGCACACCAAAATTAGCTAAAATCCATTGGAATACCTTGTGCCAGAAAAATCGTGTTGACCGGTGATTCAAATTTTTAATTATCAATCTGTATTTCTCAATGATGACAGTATATGGTGCCCTTAAGTAATGATATTGCTTTCCTCAGATGACGATATCGTTACGGTTAGAAGACAAGATGAACCGCCAGCTGTCTTGTGTGATAGAGGATGGGGAGGGGGCGTCGTCACTCACTGATGAACTTGTTAAATACGGCTTCATCAGTCAGGTTAGTTTACCAATACTTTTACCACATTCATTAAAAGTAGGCCAGAAATCACAAAGCCAACGATAACTCAAAATGAACTCCATTAAATGAGGTGTTATTTTTACCATTTTGTACAGAGTCAACCAGTTAATAGGTGTGGGAAATTACAGCCCGTTTGATCCAGCTCTCCCTGAGTTACAAGAGGTTACGGTTAAGATTTGTGGCCTAATTTTAATGAACAGAATATAAGTTACCATACCTCTCATTAAGCCATTAAATCAGACAAATTTTTTTTTGCTTTATTTATGCTACTTTCAGGTACCAAATCTACACATCCCAATAGTTATGAAGTGATAGGAGAGGTTTACAACATTTTATATACAATAATTCATAACCAAACTCAACCTCTAACCTAACCAAGCTGAACTACATAACACACAACCACTTACACCAACAACACAACACTCACTCCTTGAGAACTTTGTGGGAAAATCCGGTCTCGGCCGTGGCCTTCCTTAGGAGCTCGGGGCTGTTCGGCAAGGCAGCTAAGGGAACGACTACTACTACTGCTACAGTCTCTTACTTTAATTACCCTAACCATTGTCCAGCGTAAGCGAGGAAATGTGAACAATTATTTAATATTGCACAAAAACTTAGCTCACTAAATGTGAATGAATGATAAAAGATGATAATTAATTCAGAGCTAGCTTCATAAAGATTAAATCATGTGATCTACATTTTGTTGAAAAGATAGCCCATTCAGCTGTAAAGTGACTTAAAACGACCATTATTGAACAAAACTATCCTCCTGCAGTATCACGGAAGAAAAACTTTAATTGAAACATGCTTGTATACGATCACCAACTCGGACCGGCCTCGGACATTGATAATGATGTTATGCGTTCCTGTTTTGGTTTTGGTTTTGCAAGTTTTACATTATTTTCTATAGGTTCAGGGACAGGATAAATGCGAGGCTTTTCTGTACTGATATTGTGGTGTATGATTTATAGATAATAATATTGGTACTGTATATTTATTGATAAATGTAGGTTATTTGTAGGATAGTTATTGGTAGGGGTCACTTGAGGCATGCTATGCTTACAGGTACCTACCCGATAGCAGTATCGTTAGTGAGTGCTTTATGTTTTTTGTACTATTGTTTATATCTTGTCAAATTGCAAATTTAGTTTAATATAAAATTTGATATAAATTATAGTTTCTTTATTCATACAGAATTTCGTAAAATTTACCAGAACGTCCCAAACTTCCCATATTGACTTAATTACTTGAACGTGACGATAGTGCGTTGTTATATGTGCGATTAGTTTGCTTGGGAACCAGATTAACTTGCTCATGTAGTGATGTACTGTACACCCTATGTGATGGATTGTGTTCTTTTATTTCAAAATATTATTTTATTAACCCCTACTGTACCAGAGGGTATTACCATAAATGTACCCTCCAGTACCAAACAATTTCGCCAAAATGGCTTCAGAGTCGAGAGAGAGCACCCTTACACCTCAAAAGATGGAGGAATACTGACTCTCCTAGCCTGTGGGAGCTTGGGTATAAGCTGAGAGGTGTTGCTAAGGTCTCAGAGCAGTGCTCACAAGTCGTGGTACCAGGCACTGATCGATACTGGCTATTAAAAGGACCGCATATTATAAACGAACGTCGTCTGTCGCTGGTACTTAGGAGTTACTTTTTTACTGTCGGCCAACGTACGTCGCTGGGACAGTAGGTGTTAAATGTTATTTTCACATAGCGATTTTGATAAGTTCTTTTGCTTTTATCTTGTGTCGTCCCAGTTTTGGTTTGTTTGTGTTTTACAATTAACCCATGGAGCCCCGGCTAGTTTTGTAATGTTTGTTCACCAGAACCCGGCCGGTTTTAATTTTTTTTTTTTTATTCCAGAAACAATAGCGAATGGGTTAGGAATGAAGGAAAAACCACGAAAAACCGCTCAAAAAGCTTAAAGAATTGTCCTACAGAGCCCCCGAAAACGTATTTTACAAGAGTAAAAAATTGAAGGCAATTACCCCAAAAAAACAGGTTATTGCGCGCTCACGCGCACGCACGTGGACTTTGAGAGTTTTCAACCATCGGAACGGTTGCGTGGGATACGTACACAGTTCCCATACAAATCTGAGCCCTCTTGAGTGGCTACACCTGAGGTTACGTTCGGCGCAATTAGGGTGACGCGCCAGACGTGTCTCTGGGGCTGTGCGTTACATACATCGCCGACGCGTCAGACGCGTCGCTGGGGCTGTACGGGTTAAAGGTGAATTACATAAGCTGCATACCTAGTAAAATTAATATTTTGTATGCATCAAAACATATTAAAGATGCTCAGGTTTGTGTATAATAAAGTAAATTTACGTCAGTAAAGAAATTAAATATTAAATATTTATATATCTGGCGGCGTCTGATAGTTGACTGTCTTGCAAATTTCGCGCCTTCCAGTATTGTGATGACGTCACAGAATCCGATAGTTGTCAGGCAACAGAAATTTACCTTTAACTTGACCCGATTGATTTTATATGTTAGGGGCAAATATAAGGATATTCCCAATAATGGTGTACAGTCGGCCCCGCAAGGGTGCGCACTAAAAGGGTGCGATTCTCCAACCGTGCGGCAGATGTCCGTGTGGTGCTTATAATCCAAGGGTGCGAAAAAAGCAAAGCGTGCGTTTTTTTCACCCAATAACCCCTGAAAAACATGAACTAAGGAAAGAATACCTGTACAGTATAGAAATGTGATTAGATATTAGATAGAATATGGGTATTACACTCACTTTGGATGGTTTATGTATGCGTGGAGGTTGGGATGTTGGTCTTACTGAGGGTCCGAGGCTGCCCCCATGCCCACATGGGGGCATTTTACACCTGCTGCCCCTAACCCACCGCCCAGGGCGATCGTGTTACCCACCAAAACAAAAGTGAAAGTTCTTGATTTAGAACAGAAAAAACAGTTACTAGACATGTTGGCTAGAGGTGAGAAACAGGCAAATGTAGGTAGACATTTTGGTGTGGGCATGGGGGCAGCCTCGGACCCTCAGTAAGACCAACATCCCAACCTCCACACATACATAAACCATCCAAAGTGAGTGTAATACCCCTATTCTATCTAATATCTAATCACATTTCTATACTGTACAGGTATTCTTTCCTTAGTTCATGTTTTTCAGGGGTTATCGAGCGAAAAAAGGGTAAGTTTGAAGAGTCCCCGGACTACATAGCGAATTTCCCATAGGTTCTTAAGCTCCAAGGGTGCGTTTTACAAGGGTGCGCGCATGTCTCGGACTAAGGTAACCGCACCCTTGTGGGGCCCACTGTATTACTAGAGCATTTAACGTTCTGCTAGATAACTTGTCTCACTTTTGTTTTCATCTTTGTGTAATTCGCCTTTAATATGACATGTTCCCCACATACAAGAACTTGAAACAAAGAATAAAGAGGACGATACAAGACGCTAAAAGGAAGGCAGATGAAGAATATGGGAAGAAGATTAGTGAACAGTTTCTGAATGACAAGAAAGCATACTACAGAGCTGTGAAAGAAGCCAGAGGGAAGAAGACAGAGTGTCTCAAGTGGTAGAATGAGGGACATGAATGGTGAGGCGGTGGAGGGTGACAGTTTGGTGATGTGTGGAAAGATAATTTTAGTAGTTTAGCTGTAAAGAGTAAGGGGAAGGCAAAGATCTCATACATGGGAATGGAGAGAGGTAGAATAAACAGGGTAGATGAAAGATAAATAAGCAGAGAAGAAGTAAAAGAAGCAATCAATAAACTTAAAATGGGCAAAGTTGCTGGAGTAGATAACATCCCAGGTGAAATGCTGTATGCATAGGTTATGTAAATTAGCATGGGAAAAGGAAAGTGTACCAGAAGACCGGAGGAAAGCAGTGATAGTACCCTTGTACAAAGGGAAGGGTTTTTTGTTGTTGCTGTTCCCCAGGCTGTCTGGCCGAACAGCCACAAGGTCCTGAGCAAGGCCAAGGCCATAAATGAGCGGCCCCACAAAACCCTCCCTGCTTACCACTAATAAAGCCTGGGTGACCGAAGCCACTCCAAGGCAGGGAGCTGAGGAGGGTGCGGAAATGCCCGAGAAACCCAAGCCACACCCATGGCCCTGTGCCCCTCAGCAGTTATGAAGGGAAAGTTGAGGGGCAAAGGAAAAATGTGACGCTTTGGCTCCCAATCTGCCAACCTCTAGGTTGGCAGTAGGGAGGTCAATCCACGGAAAAGATGCCGTCACTTGAGATCTAGAAAATATATAAGTAAAAGGAACAGTCAGAGTAAGCTATGGGTATGGCAGAGATCGCTCAGCTCTCACTCTGATAGACCAGCCCATCACCAAAAGGGAAGGGTAGTAAAGAGGAGTATAAGAGTTATAGGGGAATTCGCTTGCTTAGCATACCTGGAAAGGTATAGCAAGAGTAGTAACAGAGAGACTGCAGAAGATAACGGATGACAAAATAGGCAAGGAGCAGGGAGGTTTCAGAAAGGGCAGGGGCTGCGTTGACCAGATTGCCTCAATGCGTTTGTTGGTAGAGAAGTATCTGGCCAAGAACAGAAAACTATGCAGCATTCATGGATTTGGAAAAAACCTACGACAAAGTAGATTGGGAGGGTCTGTGGGATGTGTTAACAGTATATGGTGTGGGAGGAAAGTTGCCAATGGCAGTAAAATCTTTCTATAGGAATGCAATGGCAAATGTGAAGGTAGGAGATAAGTTAAGTTAGTTTTGAGGTCAATGTAGGAGTAAGACAGGGATGTGTCATGTCAGCTTGGTTTTTCACTATATACATGGATGGAGTGATTAGAGAATTTAGGGCGGGATCAATGGGTATAGGAGCTAGGCTGGAATCAGAGGGAAGAGAGTGGAAGATTTTAATATGCCTATATGCGGACGATGCAGTCCTGTTGGCGGAAAATGTGGAAGAACTTCAGAGAGTGGTCACAGACTTTGACAGGGTATTCGAAAAGAGAAAGTTAAAGGTCAATGTAGGGAAATATAAGGTAATAGTGTTTGAGAGAAGAATGCTTGAAACCATAGATTTTAAGGCAAAATATAGAATTAAGAAAGAACATGAGAAAAGTTGTAAAATAATAATGAGAAAGGAAGAATTGGAAGAGGTTGAAAGTTTCAAGTACTGTACTTGGGAGCAGTACTATGCAAATATGGTAAAATGGAGAGTGAGATAAAAGAGAGAAAAATGCAAGGGAGAAAGGTAATTGGAGAACTTGATAGTATGCTGAAAGGAAGAATGGTTAGCCAAGAAGTGAAAAAGTCACTGAGAAACAGTGTGCTGCTCCCAACACTCTCGTATGGAAGTGAGACATGGACAGCAAGTGACGAGGACCTCTCCAATCTGAGAGCTGTGGAGATGAGCTTTTTCAGAATGGCAGCTGGCGTGAATAGGCTAGATGGGCCAAGTAGTAAGGAAGTGTATGAGTCCTTTGGAATGGAAGAGCATGCTTTGGGCATTGATTGTGGTGTGGTTGAGTGGATAAAAATAAGTACTTTAAGGTGATATGGTTATGTTCAGAGAATGGATGAGAAAAAAAGTGGAAAAATATGTTGAGGAAATATTTCCGCGTAGTTGAAGGTGCATTGTGGCACGGGCAAAGGAAGCATGTCTTGACAAAGTAGCCTGGAGATGTTTCTGTCATGGCCATCTTTTATCAGGGGTTTACCAGGGGGAAACAAGGCGTCGGAGATGATGATGATGATGTGCCCCACATACTGGCCTTTCCTTTACTTGTATACGATCCCAAACCCAGACTGGCCTCAGAACTTTGATAATGATATTGTGCGTTCCTGTTTTGGTTTGTTTGTTTTGCAAGTTTTACTTTGTATTTCATATTCACTGAAATGCGAAAAATTTAAGTTCGTACTTGCTAAGTAAGGACGACACGACGCTGGGCGAAAATGTCGACGAAAACCAGTAAACCAGGGAATTATTATTTTTTTTATGATCTGCCAATTTTCTAGCTAATTTACAAACTCTTATCATAATTGAACTGTATTTATATTATTTAAAGCCCTCATGGAGTCATGGCACAAACATAAAATACAGCTTGCGTTCGTTCACAAACAAAATTAAAATTGCCGACTACAGTAGGTCTTGTCTATATTTTGTCGGCATTATAAATAATGTTTGTGATCAACTAAACACGAAGTTTGTGCCTGAATGCCTTAACCCATTGGCTGCGGGAAACGTAGTTCTACGTTTTGGCAAGTTACAGCAATGTACAGGCTTTAAAAGCCTGTAAAAGCCGTAGAAATCGAGTGTCAGTGGGCGGTACCGCGAAGGGCCCACCTCCGACTGTCAGCAATTTCAGCCGTGCACTGAGGCAAACTGAGGTCCCAGACCCGGGTCTCAACAGTGCTGCCAATTGCAAAAAAGCGCTACATTGCTAATAAATATCGAGTTTTCCCCAATATCTATGGTAGCGCTGCGGGTGATGCCCGCGAGCTACGAAGCTCGTTCTGGTGTCATTTTGAAGCTAATTTTGTCTAGTTTTCAGCAGAATACATTTAATTTCATGCAGATTAATCATTCAGGAGTGCCTGAATATGCCCTAAATAGCCCAAATATGCACACAGAGAAAGGGTTAACAAATAAATATACTGTTCAAGCTTTGATTGACTAGATTCTAAATTAGCAATACAATTGGCAGACTAAGAACTTGACAACAGAGGCAGCCCTTGACAGGGCCGCCTGGAAAGCAGCCATTTAGGACATGAGACTGTAACCACATTATCTGTGGACAAAACGGTCTTTTTAACTTGTATGTACTTGCTTGGTTTATGGTGACTCCGCTGAGAGTCCTTTTGTCTTGACTTAACACGTGCGCACTTTAATATTCCGTATTTCAGTTAATATGAAAACATATTTTGAGTATATTTACCCTCCACAGAGATTGTGGGAGGATGTTTTGCTCATTAATTGTTGTTTTAAGTCGCTTGAAATTTCGGATAGATCCCAATTTTGTACGGTTCTTTGAAAGGAGAAAAAGTTGTTTACGGTATGGTAATCATTAGGTAAGTGCGGGGCCCCTAAACGCGGGGCCCTGGGCACTGGCCATTGTGCCCTGCCTTAAATCCGGCCCTGCATACTGTCTGATCTAGAATTAAAGAAACTGGCAAGTGAGGCAGCTCTGCAGGGCTGCCTGGAGCGCCACCATTAGGACTTGAGACCGGAACTGCACTACGTTTAGAGCATTCCGTCTTTAAATTTAAGTATGTATGCATGTACATCCAGAAGCACACCATATGCTATGCCACCACCATCACCAGTAACACTATAATAAGTTGGCATACATAATGCAGTGTGCATGTAAACACCAGCTAGCTACCTATGTGTAGGGAAGAGGGGGTGGGGGGGAATCCTTGAAAATGTGTTTGTTCATGGGGAGAATACTGAGTGATCGTTATAACTAGAACAAAACTGTTTGACTATTAACTGTTTTTGAAAGATTTGTTTTTCTATCTTGTCAAATAGTACAGATTATATGATAATCTGATCATAAGGGTTGTCACACACACACGCACACAAGACCCAACAGTCTCACAATCAGTGGTTTAAACTTTATCATTTTAGGTATTTAGTAACAGCATCTCAATTTATCATACACCCTTCCAGATGGACCGAGTCGAGATAGCAAGTTTAATAGAAGAGCAGCTGTTGCGCATCCGGACGGACGTGGTGGGGTTAGGGAAGCTGTCTGGGCATAGTGGGAGCCGGGGTAGCCTCACTCAGCCGGAGGACGGACTTAATGTGATGCACCCACCCACCATTGCCACTGTCACTAGATAACACCAATAATCCTTCATCATCATCCCTTAAAAGCACACTCACATTATATTATACCAAGGTATTTTTTTTTTCTTTAGAATCTATACTAGGTGAATGCATCAAGACGATAAAAACGGTATCACACGAGAGCTTTTCCCACAACTTTTTTCATCAACACTGGTTTGGCAACTTATGAGGTAAACTTTAAAATAAGTATCTCATCTAAATTCTTCTATCTTTAGTCTAATGTCCAATACCAGTGAAAAAACAAAACAAAAACAGAAATTATGTTGGAAAATGTTGACCATTGAAAGTTGATGGTAAAACTCTGGTGCGATAACCCCTCAAGTTTCGTTCTTGGGAGCGGATGGAAGAGTGCGTGTCAACTTTGCATTTATACAAGGCGGTGCGGTTGGCAGACCAATGGGCACGTTTACAGAAACTTTTTGTCCGATTCGGTAGATTGATGGCTAGATATGAGCCATAGTGACAATCCTAAATCTTGCCAAGGCCCATGAATATCATTTAAAATCCTTACTGTTTGTACATAATGATCTTGGATGACCTCATTGAGCAAATGTAAGCATTTGAATGGGCTCAAAAGTAATTGTGCCTCATTTCAAGCCATTTATCACACAACTCGAACACAGTCTCCACATCTGTGAATGTGCCTATTGAACCTGTACTGTATGTTGGGCGCAGTTGCTCACGAGACTTGATGTTGCGGAGGTGAAATCATTACCCTTAACCCCTCAGTACATGTTGCCATTCATTATGTTTTGGCTAACGGAAGGTGATTTTATGCAGCTTAGGAAGGACCTGTGGTTGTCAAAAGTTTCATTAGGATAGTTTTTACTTCTTGAAATCTAGAGATTATTTATATGCGGAATAAAATAGTGTAACATTTGTCAGAAAGTAAAATAGAGAAGCATCATTGTACCAAAGGGGTTTTGGCTGATTCACATGAGCATTTTCCCAGCAAATTTTGGCTTGCAGATTTTGAATTGATATTTGATAAATAATTCTTTCATTAAGATACGGTAGTATACTTTAGTCTACTTGACAATACAACTCCAAAAGAACCCAGAAATACTTTGAGAATATATTTGCCAATCAAAGAGTTGCTGGAAATAGTGGTTGTGTGAAGCCTTCTTTAACCCCTTTAGTGCAGATGATGTCTTTTTTTATTTTATCCTGGTGGTTATCCTTATGCTAAATTATTCAGTCTAGGAAGAATCTATGGGTGTCGGAGGGTTATATAATAATAAAACTATTTGTCAACAGCCTACTGGGCAGAAGCCGTCATATGGCTGGGGTCAGAGGGTTAATTGAGATACTTTTTACCTTTCTTTATACTTAGACGTCTCTCTTAAGCTGAGTAAAATTGTCTAATATTATCCAGAATATATTAAAAAGTGAAAATGATGCCATTGTATTGATGGGGTTTATTGCACCTGGAAGTCAATTGTGTGGATGGGGAAAGTTTAGTTTTATACAAGATTTTTTTTAAATGATCCTTATTGATTATGATTATTATTTAGATAAGAGATACAAGTGACCTCCCTAGTATTGTGATATGACATGTTTTGGATCCCCCCCGAAGTGATCACTAACATGCAAGGTTCTTCCCCCTTGTTCTTTAAGGCCCTGTCACACTGGCGCTCTTTCTCACAACTTTCCACAGGCACCTTCTATACTGGTGACATTTTCAAGATGGCTATATTAGCATCGGTAATTAATCTGGAGACACTGTAGATATTATATAGGTAGCGCCAACGAACTTGACAATTTTCTTGACTCCTTAACTTCTCATAACTCAAAATGAATGAAAGCAATCAAGCTGATATTTCTATCATTAGGGAAGAGCCCACCAGGAAATAGGTGTGGATATTTACAGCCAGTTTGCTCTAGGCCCTTTTGAGTTATGAGAAGTTAAGGGGTCAAGAAAATTGTCAAGTTCGTTGGCGCTACCTATAATTGGCTAGAATCTTAAAATGGGTGGAAGCAGATGCCCTCTCATCTGCTGTGCCCTTATACCCCAACACGAACAAGGAATCTTATCATAACTTTGTCAGTAGCTTCCAGTCCAAAGTTGCCAAGGAAAGATGCCAGAAAAAGCGCTGATGTAACTTGGCTTTTACTTGCTCTATGCTTAAGCCAAATAGGGACAGATAGTTTTCACAAGTGTACATGTAGATTTTAGTGGGGTGATGGCCTGTGTGTGTATGAGCATGTGCGTGTAGAAGAAAGAGAGGGAGAGACAGAAAGAGAGAATGAAAGCGAGTGACCGAGAGTAGGAGGAGAGATATAGAGAGAGGGGGCCCTATGATAAGTTGGATATCTGGTATGAACGCCAGTATCAAGCTGGGGTTACATAAGCTACTTTACCGGCAGAATGCATCGGCGTCGGGTATCCACTAAGAGATTCTTAAATTATTTTGAGGGATTTGTTAGTTACCTGTACTTTTGTTTTAGCTTAGCTATAGTCAGTTACTTTTATTAAAGATTATTTGTAATAATAATTGACTATAGTTCAGATTATTTAGTTATAATAGAAGTGAAAATCATCAGATAATAACATTATTTCAGTTTATTATTACTGTACTATGATACGGTGACTGATAAATCCGCCGGTAAATACATTTGTGCGACTCTAACCTTAAACACTTGGTTATCCATTTTAATTTTGTGGTGTTGGCCTCCAGTCTCGTCCCTCTCAGTCCAATGTTTGAAGAGAGGCCAGAGCAGGGGAGTCGGGTATCAGTTCTTCTCTTAAGCTTGCATTTTGTACGCATCTCATCAACTCCACCAAGTCAGTCCATTCAGCATTTTGGTATCCAAAGCCGGTCTGTTATAGTCGGTTTTGTTTCATCTCTTAAGGTTTCATTTTGTGCTTGTCTGATCAATTATACTCTATTAATCTTGGCCAGAAATTTCATCCTTTTATATTTACATTATGTATATAAAGACCCATATCCTTGTGAGCACATGATAGCAGCTCTCCATGGTCTGTATTCCTAGACCATTGTTTGGTGGGAATTACTATAGATTGCCATATTCCTTGCCAATCAACATAATACAATCGTTAATATAATTATTATGAGAATACCTGTACAGTACTGTAATAATGCTCAAGTACTTCTCATTGCAATTATAGCAACTAGTGTATCATATATACCAGCTATGAATATGGCAAAATTATAGTAATTACTGCCAACAACTGTCTCCAGTCGGCCACCCTTAGCTACCGTATGGGGTATGTGCCTGGGTATATACAGCACATACATACATACATACATACATACATACATACATACATACATACATACATACATACATACATACATACAATACCGCCGACAACAATGGGATTTGTCAAGAAATAGGAGCCCATATGTCACAATCCTGGTTCATCCCTCTATTCAACCCCGAAAGGAGTTGAAATAGGGGAGCTATCCCCCGCCAAAGGTGGCTTTCTAGGGCCTTTCCTAGCTGATCCTGAGAGGATTGGGTTCTAGTCATGTGGTAATGGGCTGGTCTATCAGAGTGAGAGCTGAGCGATCTCTGCCATACCCATAGCTTACTCTGACTGTTCCTTTTACTTATATATTTTCTAGATCTCAAGTGACAGCGTCTTTTCCGTGGATTGACCTCCCTACTGCCAACCTAGAGGTTGGCAGATTGGGAGCCAAAGCGTCACATTTTTCCTTTGCCCCTCAACTTTCCCTTCATAATTACTGAGGGGCACAGGGCCTTGGGTGGGGCTTGGGTTTCCCGGGCATTTCCGCACCCTCCTCAGCTCCCTGCCTTGGAGTGGCTTCGGTCACCTGGACTTTATCAGTGGTAAGCAGGGAGGGTTTTGTGGGGCCGCTCGTTTATGGCCTTGGCCTTGCTCAGGACCTTGGGGCTGTTCGGCCAGACAGCCTGAGGAACAGCAACAACAACAACAACCTCCCTCCAATTTTTTTTTGGTTTACCACCTGGCACAGTATCGTCCACATTCATCCTAGTAAATGTTCTCATCCTGCTATCCTTCTCAATTCTTTTATTGGGAGATTTTTAGTTTGCTCCCTAGACCTCCATCACGCTTAAAAAAATACCCCCAAGAGCCCCTTTCAAGATAAATTTGTACATCTTTCGGTAGAAAAATGTACCGGCCAAAGGCGGTTTCCTCCCAAATTGCAGGCTCGCTATCGCTTGCCAGGAAAATATCTTCACCTAAATGTCAAGGGGTCCAAAAATTGATAAAGAAATTGGGCGAAAGGTCATTAAATCGCCAAACTAATGGGGCGAACGTCTTAAGATCTCAAAAACTAACGGGGCTAAGTATGAGGGAGAAGGGGGTCCAGAAAAAAACATCCCCTTAAGTGAAAATATACCCTTAATTTGTCTATACAGTACCTTCCTTGGTTAACTGCCAAGTGAAAACAAATTGACTATAGTATCCAAAGCTAGTCTGTAATTGTCTAAGTAGTCCTATCAAGAATCTGAAACTGATAAGGGTATATTATACTCCCACGGTCAGTAGCGGTGTCTGGCAGTAATATTAATAACTTCAAACAAATTTTCCTCTATTAGTTTAATAATATACTCCTGAATAAATCTTTAATACAATGGCATTATTTATGTCTGTTAAGGATATTATTCATTTAAAGGTAAAGAGACAACTAAAGTTGAAAATTGGTGGTAAGACACATTTTTATGAGCTAACTGGCAGGAACTTATTGATGGTGTTTCATTTATTGTCTTGGTGGAGTTTATTGTACTTGGTCTGTGCAAAATTCTGCATAAAGTAATTGAATCATAAGATATGCAATTGCTTCAAAATTGTCGATATTAAGTTTTATATCAGAGAATAATTTTATATTTTGTATGGAAAGGACATATCAGTGAAGTATTCCGACCCAAGTTAACTGCTTATCTGTTTGTCCCAGTAAACCTGTGTGCTTGTCAGGGTGTGTGCCAGTCTTGTAAACCTTGTTAAAGGGACTATCATACTCAGCTTTACTTACTCAGACTTGAGCATATCCATCATTACAGGAGGCCGTGTGGTAAGTGTTAAATAATACAATGGCTTGTATTCCTAGACAATCCTCATCGTTGTCGGTGGAAAGTATTATATTGTTACCTTATCTATAGCCAGTTGATTTGGTACACTATCTATCTACAGTATTTATCACAGGCCGTAGCTCGATTGGTAGAGCGTTCGCCTGCTAACCGTGAGGTTGACGGTTCGAGCCTCGGGCCAGCCAGTGTGTTATTGGCAGACATCAGTGCTGTTGGTGAACGGTGCGGTCTAGCAATCTGTGGCAACTATTCACTAAGTCCCTGATTCATCAGGGCACCCAACCTAGCCTTGCTATTCATCAGGGAGTGTATGGTGGTAAAAACTGCATCATCATCATCATTTATCTATATGCTCAGGCACATATCCCATAGCTTGGGGTAGCCGACTCGAGACAGAGCAGATATGGTAGACTTGTTGTAATTGCATTGAAAGTATTGTAATAATGTTCTGGTACTTCTCTTTATAATTACAACACCCAGTATTCCATATTGGCTAGCAAGGAATACGGCCAAACTATAATAATTACCACCGACAATGATTGGGCTTGTCTAGGAATACTGGTGTACTGTATGTCCATCTTAACCCTTTCAGTATGATAATACCATTTTCCATTTCCTTTGGCTATTTTTTTATTATTCATATGACAGCCTGGGCCATTGACGCACAAAACAGCGTTAGGCCAATTTCTCCAATACCAGCTGTTGCTGGGAAGGCAAGGAATTCCAACCCCATGCTCCAATCATTATAGGATTTTATTTAGCTTAGGACCAGCCTTATGAGGGCTACAGCCCAGTAGGCTGTTGAAAAATAGCTCCTTCTCTCTCTCTATTTAGCTTAGGAGGGTTCTGTGGTAGTCATTAAGCTAATCATGATAGTGTTTAGCTTTTAGATTTCTACACATCCTTCCTAATCTTACCAAGATCGTTGAATATCTAGAAGAATATCAAATGATATCGTGCGCCTGGCCCGGGGAGCCGGTATATATGAAGGGTCATGCCTGGATGTGTGGTGGGCAGGCACTGTGGTGTACTCCTCTGTGTGTCTGCCTGCTGAGACCGGAACTTCTCCGGGAAGTTGGGGGCCGGGGGAGTGCTGGAGTGCCCTTTGTGATCCCTGGTCTCCGGGTCTTCTCCTAGGTGACGTAGATGTGTGTGAATTTGTATTGTATTTTTTGTTTTCTCCCTGTTCGGGCTCTGTCTCGAGTCGGCCATCCCCAGCTATGGGGTATGTGCCTGAGTATATACCGTACATACATTATCATACTGATAGAGTTAAGTGGAATTAGTAATTAATATTTTACGCTTGCAGGCCTGTTGCATATAAAGTTGGCATTGTAGGGTAAACTAGTCAATTTGTATGTGCTGGACCAATTAGTACACTAAATTGATAAAGGAGTGCTACTCACCCAAAATGAGTTGGGTTAGACCAATAATTTTAGTATTAAAATGAACAATAGTTAAGGTACATTTTAACACTTTGTTTATTAATCTATCTTTAATAATATTTTGTGCGTACATTTTTATTGCGCCTACTAGTTGATACCACGTACCAACACATAGGAGTTGGCTACTGTACCCCAATGGAGTGATGAAAATACTAGTGTACTTGGGCGAGGCAAATTAAAGTGTAGAGTGATAGCCCCTTAAGCCATGTGCCTGTAGACTTATAACATGGATCTGACATATTTTTGCGATCTTGCAGCAAACCCGTGGATAGTGTGACGGTTGGTGTAGCAACAAACTTATTTATTGTTTGTGTAACTACTTTGGAATGCTACATTTCTGGCAAGTAGGTACTGTTTTGCATCATTAAGTATAAAATAATTTCACACCAAGTGCAAGCAACTTTATCAGGTCAATTAAGGTAGATAAAATGGTACTCTATTGTACATACATACATAACATTTTAAGACTGAGTGCTCCACACATACGTGCAGTTTCAGTCTCTTAACCTAATGGCGGCGTTCCAGGCAACCCTGTTAAGGGTTGCTTCACTTGTCAAGTTTTTGGATTTGAGATCGGCACGTATAGTCCGATCCCAGGTCTTCCTCGGTCCACCCCTTGGTGCAGCTCCCTCAACAATCACAGACCTGCATTTTTTCACCCAATTTTGTTCATCCATTCTCTCCACATGTCCATACCATCCCAGTCTACTTGAACGCATCACCTCGCTAATACTCTTTATACCTGAACGTCTCCTCAACTCATCATTTGTTATTCTATCCTGCAGCCTGGCCCCACACATCCATCTCACCATTCTCATCTCATTACATTCCATTCTGTTGACATCCTCTACTTTAACGGCCCATGTTTCTGAGGCATACGTCATTGCACTTCTAACACATGAGGCATACACCTTTCCCTTCAGGGGGAGAGGCATTCTTTTCATGGTCAGAATTGGCAGCAGTTCTCTGAACTTCCCCCAGCCACATCTAATTCTAGCGACAGTGGCAGCCACGGCCACACCACCGGCAGAGATGGTATCTCCTAGGTAACAAAGCTTGTCCACCAGCTCCAATGACTCATTTCCAAAGTTCACGGCCACAGGATCATCACTTAACACAAGCTCGCCTTTGCACACTAAGCACTCAAATTTCTCTATTTCTGACTTATCCTTCGGCAAGGGTCCTTTTATTCTACTACAGCGCTTACTTCCATAGTGTACCCAACATCGACGGATGCTACATCGAATCGAGTTAGCGCCCACACCCTTTCCACACACTGCACATGTATCTATTAAGAAAGAAATGGCAAGCCTACTCTGTATTGTTCCCAGTTGAAAGGTAGTAAAATTCTTATAGACCCATTTTCCCTCTTTTGAAGAATAGAAATACTTCCTGTGCAAAACCCCTACTGTACATTGAAAAATGCTTAAATTCTAAATGTTATCCCCTTGCATGAGAGGGGTAGGTCATCAACTGTATACAATTGTCAAAGTGTTTTCAGATTAATGAGCTATATTCTTGCTTCTCAAAAGAGGTAAGGTGTCTGTAAATACCCAAAAAGATAATCTGATCTATGTGGCCCTCTTTAGTGCCACTATTGTGTCCATACATAGACCTATTAGACTACTACTCAGTGTCATTAAACTGTTAACAGGAAACAATACTGGAAACTATATGAGCTTGTCACTTTAGTGCTGAGCTGCATTGGTTTAAAGGGCCTTTCTGTATAGACGTGATTGGAGGATTTAAAAAAATATATACTATGATGGATACATGCTTTTGATAAACGTGTTGCTGGCCCTAAACACGCGACCAACTGTGGCTACCATCCAACACACCTCCTTTTATTCATGTACACCATAATGTACAACATATTTATACAACATGATTAGCTCCCTTACCTACCACGTAGATCCACTTGTAAGGGTCAAATTATTATAATTATTACTGTATTATTATTATTATTTTCTGTTTTAATGTTAATTGCTTTATCCCCCCTGGAGAAGGTGGCACATAAAAAGAAAAGATGAATTACTACAAGAAAACAAATAATATGGAAAAAATAAAATCTAAACAAAAAGGATACAAATTTTTATTACTCGCATTCTCTTGCCGTTTAGAATTAGAATTATTTTTATAAATACAATTAAAAACTACATAAAGGTCTAGTTGAGGAGTATCAAAGTTGCTTGCGCTGGTAGAGAAATTGGTACTGTATATGTTTTGAGAGCAGCAGCCACCAGTGAAGAATTACGTACGAAGGAAGCACTTTATATAGGCAGTTAGTCCAGGAATTAGAAACTGATCTGCGTGAGTGTGAGTGTCGGGCGGGGTGTGGATCAGTTCTCTCAATATTTCTGTAGTATCATCATTCCCAATGTTGACATTCTGTGTTTTGTTAGCCTGTATATGGCTGTGTGAGTAATATTACCACATACAGTGTATACCAGTACTTCACTTAATTTCCCTCTATGAAGTAATTACTCTGGTTTAACTTTTTTGTATGAAACTATTGAAAGTGAAGATAGATCATCATATTTTTTGGTACAGTGAAACCCCTCTCTTTGGAACTAACCCGTGAGAAACCCTGTCCAGGGGCAGGATACTCAAAGTGTTTTAGATGCCTTGGCTCCCTTTGGTTGTCATCATAATTCTAGCGCTAGTAACACTAATAACTAATTTGTAACTGGGTATTATAACTTATGATAGCCTAGAGTTCTGGAGTATGAGGAAGTTACAATTTTGTGGGCTAGGAATAAACTCTTAATTCTTTTATTTGTTATGCCTCTCACCTTGCCGTAACTTATGGCATCTTTGAGTATCTGGCCTCAAAAGTGAAACACCTCCAAAAGGGTGAAACAATTTGGTCTTTCACACTCCTGGATGACCAAGGTAAAACTCCGAGACACTGAGGTAATGTCTGAATCTTGGGGGCAAATTGGAACAAATTTAGTTTTAAGACTGTAATGAATTTGAGAAGGAATACAGGAAAATATTTATGAAATTTCACTGTTTTGGCCATATCATTTCCAAAGTTATAATAAGAACTGTAAAGCATGACATTAACTTTTTTACTGGCTTTGAATAGTCTCGTTTGCCAGTTTGCTTCGAACTGAATACCATGTGTTTAGCACTTCAGGCATTTTTCCTCACTGTCTGAAAGAATGATTGGGCCGAATATCTACTTTAGTCCGAATGTATTTATAAGAGAGAGGGATTTGCTGTTATTTAAATATATTGCAGCTTTCAGGTAATTTGTATTTGCATTGAAATATGTTAGAAATTATGCCTCTGAATTACTGTATTGCTTACATACCAATTTAAATTGATGAGATAATTCCTGTTTTCTACGTTACGAAAATTACTTTTAAGCAAACAAGCTCAAAAAATGTTGCTCACTATACAGCAGTAGGGAAGGATACAGAGCAGTGAGTTACAATAGAGATCCTGTAGTAGGAGAGAGCGGCCATTTGTTTAATATCACGCTCTTTTAAGAAAGCGTTTTTTTGTTTTTTCTTCTTTTCCTTTTGACGCTATTTTGGTGCCGTAGTTATCAAACAACAGGGTGATATTATATATATATTCATGTCAAATTTATATTCAAAGACCAAACTATATACTGTATCCCGTACCAGTGATAGATAATATGTATTCTGGATATGGATGTTTGTGAGTGTAAACAAAGGCTAACGACACCAGTGACACCAATATGACGGAGGTTGGCCGATCTCTGTTACTAAAGGGGCTCTTAAGTTACAAAGCCCTTGTCTAATTTTAACATTGATTCTGACCTCTTTACATTTTTAAAAAGTTTCATTTGTGTTTAACCTCTTCAATACCAGGGTGTTTATTTCATATTCTGGCTAGCATTAACCCCTTCTGTACCGGCGACGTATGTTGTACATATTCTTGCTATATTTAGACAATATTATGTAGCTTAAGAAGAATCTGTGGTAGCAAAAAGGGGTAAGTAAGATAGTTCGAAACCTTTTAGTTACTGGAGGCCCTTTTAAAACTGAATAAAGGCATCTAATAGTAGCCAGAATAAAGTTAAAAGAATGTCGGCAGTATAGAAGGGGTTAAACTATTTTATACATCTTGAGAAGAATATCCATGGAATTATCCAAGGTGTAAAAACTATCACAATAAGTGCTCTTGCCTCCTAGTCTCTTTAAAATCATAATATAATAGCCTAATGATAGCCAGAATAACATGTAAAATAGCATCTTTGGTTCTGCAGGGTTTAAAGTAGGTCACCGGCTTTTTTTATTTTTCTCTCCTTGTCTTTCTTTCCCTGGCTTATATCCATTCGGCCCCATTCAGCCAACTGTTATAAGACGTTTATCCCCATCTAGGCGTCAATTTCTTCCTGGCGAGCAATAGCGAGCCAGCATTGTATGGAGAAATCCGGCTTCGCCGGAGAAATTTTTCTATCGAAAATTTTCCAAATTTAGCTTGCTGTCAAAAGAAAAATATATATATGCTGGCTCACTACCGCTCGCCACAAAAATATTGACACCTGGATGAGGGTAAACGTCTTAAAACAGTACGCTGAATGGGGCCGAATGGATACAAGGCAAAGAGAGAGGGAGAGAAAGAGAAAAAAAATTAGGTGGGCCCCCTTAAAGGATGTCACTTTAGATTTCTCTCGCTCTTTAGTACGGTAATACAATATTGTTTTTTATAGGTTATGATTTATTTAAGGGGTTTTAATACAAATTTCTTTTGTTTAATATATTGATAAATTTAAAATTATGTTAGCTCTTAGTTATGATAATACCATTAAATTTATATTCCAAATTTAATGTTTTATAATTATTACCTCTATTCTCAAGTACAGGTATATAGTTCTCTAGAATATTGGCCAACATCCATTTTCTTTTGAAGTTAAAGTAGACTAGCCAATTCTTGTGCAGTGTTCCAATTAGTATGTAATATCCATGCAAAATACATATAATAAAATGAGCTGGAGTTAGATTAATGAAGGAGACACATGTCAGAATGTACCTTAGATATCGTAGGCTACATTATGTTATAAATTTGTTAATCAAGCTCTAGTAATTTTCTGAGAGTAGTATTTTGTGGATTTGTCATACTAATTGGAGGACCATGTTCAAATGGCTATTCTATCTACCGTCTTAAATGTGTGTATTCAAAAGTAATCTCTTTACTCCCAGTTTCATCTTCCTTGCTCAAATTTAAAAGCTATGGTCTTGAGCATCTATAAGGTTACATTAATTCAAATTTGTTAACCTTTAAAGCCAAGTTCTGAAGCTTCTGGGCTATAATAAACTATGATATTGTCTTGTTTGCGTTCGATACTGATTGAAATGGGTGCGTGGTCATTTATGCACAGCCGTGAGCATAAATGGCCACACACTCATATGAATCAGTATCAAACACAAACATGGCGATACAATACTGTATTATAGCTCAGATGCTTCACAAGTTGGCTTTAAGGGGGTCACAGGCTTTATTTCTCTCCTTTTCTCTCTTTCTCTGGCTTGTATCTATTCGGCCCCATTCAGCCTACTGTTTTAAGACGTTTACCCCCATCCAGGTGTCAATATTTTCCTGGCGAGCGGTAGCGAGCTAGCATATATATATTTTTGTTTTGACAGTAAGCTAAATTTGTACATTTTTCGATAGAAAAATTTCTCCATACATTGCTGGCTCGCTATCGCTCGCCAGGAAGAAATCGACACCTGGATGGGGATAAGCGTCTTAAAACAGTTGGCTGAATAGGGCCGAATGGATACAAGCCAGGGAAAGAGAGAAAAGGAGAGAAAGATAAAAATAGCCGGTGACTCCCCTTAAAGGTTCAAAGATTCATATTGGTGTAACCTTATTGATGCTTATGACTGTACCTCATTAATTAATGGTACGATACAAGTCCTGTGATCCGACAAGTCCTGTGATCCGACAAGTAAGGGGGGGGGAACTGTTTTATTTAAGACTAGAAAGAATTTAAAAGGAAGCACAAGAAAATGAGTATATATTGAAGGGGTAATTTATGGCTATTTTATAACTTCCAAATAAACAGACTCTCTTTTAGGACAGTTGAAATAGTCCCTCATTTGCCGGTAATAATATATACCGGTAATAATAATACAGATTTTAGTTCTCTCTCGCCCCTAGTTTATCCTCCAAACATTTCAAAATGCCTTCAATACATACCATATATAATTAGGCTATGAAATGGATCAGAAAGTCTAAATTAAAGTTTTTGGTATCGGTCTTGGTGGAAAGGCTACATCTCTTTTTAAGTCCCCTAACCCTGTAGTCAAATTTTCATTGAATATAAATATTAATAGAAGAAAGCAAAATCAGCCATATTATCACACAATGCTCTCATTAACTCAAGAATCATAACATTTAAAACAAATAATATAAAGGATAAGATCACTGGACAGAATTTAAACATGAAATTGGCAAGTTCTAGACTATTTGAATTTCTGGTTTATTTGATGCTGGATTGCAGAACTTTGATTGTACTTTTATGCTTGTAATCTTGTATATATTTCACCAATTCTTTTGGTGTCTCATAAGGTTTTTATTTCTAGTACCTCTCTCCCTTGTGACCCAAAACCTTCTGTCTGTATCCAAATAACTTTATTCAGATTCATTACTGCTGCCTTATATACCACTCAAATATACAGGTACAGTATATATATTTGACAAGTCTTCTGCAGATCATGTCATAATTTTTGTTTATGAAATGAAGCATATGGGATAATATCTTTGACATCAATGTATTAATACTACTGTAATTTGTGTCATACTAAGAACCTTTAATCCTTACAGTACAATGATGCATACAATTGTGGCTGCATAACAAAGCAGCTGTTTCTGATATCTAAATTAATCTTTTCAGTAAACGATGATACTGTTCTTCCTTTCATTTTGGCTATCAGTAGACAATTGTTTTCACTTAGTAAAGACTTAAGGAGTCAGAAGGTTAATGGAGATACTGTAGTATTGATATTATTTACTTCCACAGGTCCTTCCTAAATTAAGTCAAATTGACTAATGATAGCCAGAATAGCCTAAAATGTAAATTTGCATTATTACAATGAAGGAGTGAAATGGTTCACTATTCTCAAACATGATAGTTTGGCAGAAAAACCAACACATATTTCATCCTTTTAGCTGTAGTGGGGGCCTATGATGATATTGTTTTGCTTGTACAGTCACCCATAGTAGTTTTCTCTGTCTCTGACTTTCTATGTGGAAGTAATAGTTGTAAAGTTGAACTACAAGCGTACTTTGTTATGTAGTAGTTAATTAATCTGCCAAATAAACTGTCCAATAAAAAATTACACTTGTAGGTCAATCATACTATGTATAATTCCACACATAAAATAACAAAGAGAGAAAGAACTCTCGGAAACTGTTCTTGTTCCTGATATTTAAATTTGGGAGCAAGATAAGCATATTGTGCTAAAAACTAAGTGAAAGTTGGGTTAATAAGCACAGTGTGATAACTCCTTAACCCCTTCTAGAAGATTATAATATATATTATTATCATTGTCAGAGGATTATACTCCGCTTGCAGAGACCTCTTGGCATTGGAGGCTATTGGCTGTTGAAGGGCTTGGTCCTAACAGGTCCTTCCTAAGTTGAATAAAATTGTCTGGAGGTAGTTAAATATGAATTAAAAAATTGGCATCATCTGCTTGAAGGGATTAACAATATTCTTGCTGAATCCTGCCAACCTTCAATACTTTCAATGCTAATATTATTTGTGTTTTACTCTCACTAGCACATTTGATTCAGATTGATACTGGATTTGACTGCAAAGTGATTTTGTGTTTTTGGCAGACATGCCTTGGTCACCTGATGTTCTAATTTCTTGTTTCTCTGCAGGATTTTCATTAAATGAGCTGTCCTAACTATATTTATGGGACTTTACTTATTGGTGAGTATCCCACTTGGTCATCAAAGATTTATATATTTCTTCAAGATACTGTATTAACTCTCCATGAATTTATACTTTCTAGCAATTATTTGGTGGTTAACATCATTGTATATGTATTTTATTTCATCAGATGAATATGTATATACAGCCTGTAGGTTATCATGATTTATTGCATTATTGATTTAGATTCTTTCTTCAAGTTAGTATATTCACGGGTTTTACGTGGTAACATTTGGACATATTATACCGTACAGTAGTACTTATCTAAAGTTTTTATCACCCAAGATTCAAATTAATGAAATAAACTTATACACATGCCAACAAATATTAAGTACCTTACTTGGCAAAAATAGTTGAAATAAAATAATGGATATAATATTGTCAGTCCTTATAAAATGATGTGTCACAGCTTTGTGAAAAAAAACAAAAAATAATAAACTGGCGCCCTAAGAGTGCACTTATACACATGTTAATTTGCAGATGTTTATGTATCAATTCTACAGTTATGATGATGTGAAGTTGCTGACAGAAGTAAATAATGGAGTAACAAATAGAGTCACTTGTTTATTTGGAAAACTACGAGACTGATGACTGCATTATAATTAACACAAAAATTAAAGGAAGAATTTTACTAAATGTTATTTAACTGCTACTCCCTAGACCTCCATCAAACTTTAAAAACACCCCCAAGATCCCCCTTCAAAAATTGTTTGTACATTTTTTGGTAGAATAATGTGCCGGGCAAAGGCCGGTTCCTCATAAATGAAAGGCTCGTTATCGCTCGCCAGAAAACTTGACACCTAGACGGCCCGAAAGGTCTTAAAATTGACAAAGAAATAGGGCGAAAGGTCTTAAAATCATTAAACCAATTAGGCAAACATCTTAAAATCTCAAAACTAATGGGGCTAAACATGAGGGAGAAGGAGGTCCAGGGAAACCAAAAACTTCCCCTTAAAGATATGGTTTACACTGTACAGGTATCGGTATGTTCAATGTTTTTATTCAAATGATTAATAGTCCATAATTTTGATTTTAATTATTTTGAACTTTATTTAGTGATAGTTTTTAATATTTTTTTTTATCAAGAATCAATCTACTTTTCAGATCAAATTTGGTAAAAATATAGTTTTCAATTCACTTACTGGTATCATGTTCATTTTAGCACTATCTGTTTCTCAAAACGAGTTTTATATATTTGTTTATTTATTTATTAATTAATTTATTATTATTATTATTATTTTTTATTTTTTTTAGTTACCTCTATAGACCTCCATCAAGCTTAAAAGAAAATCTCCCCTCCCCTCTTTTGAGATAAATTTGTGCATATTTTGGTAGACAAATCCCCCTTGCTAAAGGCCGGTTCCTCCTAAATTGTATGCTCGCCATCGCCCGCCAGGATTTTTTTTTTATTTTGATAAAAGGATATACTTTTTCAGAGGCTGCATTATATGTTTTAAGATTGGATACATTATATAAGTATTTTTAATTTTTATTTTATTGTTGATATTGTTTATAGTATTTATTAATTATTGGTTTGTAAGTTTTCATGCATAAGGGGTTCACGCCTGTAAGTAATTTGTACAATGAATATAGTGACTGGTTATTTTCATGATAGGAATGTCAATTATAATGTAAAACTTGCAAAATAAACAAACCAAAACTGGGACGACACAAGATAAATGCAAAAGAACTTATCAAAATCGCTATGTGGAAATAACGCTTAATAAAATGTAATATTGGTACCGTATATTGAAACAAAGTATTTGTTAAGTTGTTGATATGTCATTGCTCACTATCATGTACATTATACTCTATCTAGATTTTATCATTTGCTTTATATATTTTAATGATTATAAAGTGTATTAGGTTAAACTATTGTATTACTATATTGGTGAGGTTTATCATGGTGTGTTAACCCGGGAACTGCGGGGAGACTCTTAAGAGTTCCCCCGGCGGACTGCGGGGAGACTCTTAAGAGTGAGTGAAAACAAAAATCAACTTTTGACATCAAATTTTTTTTTTTTGGCCCCTGGGCCATGCAAAATCTCAGTCCTCTACCTCCCCTCCTTCCCCACTTTCCTCCTCTCCTTCAGTTATCACCTATTTTCCCTGTTATTCCCTTATTCTGAGGTATATTTTCGTGCTAACATTAGCGAGTTGCAAGCAGGGTGTTGTCATCACTGATGGCAAGCGAGTGCAAGAGAGAGAGAGAGAGTATCGATCGACTGTGTCTCAGTGGCCTTGGGGGAAATTGGCGGGAAAGCAGCTTGCCTCACCCATACATTATACAACTCGCGGGCTATATCTCCGATTTTGACCATCCAAACGCTGTTTTCACTCGTTTTATTGTTGTTTCAGGTTAATACCTTTATAATCAACCCATAATAGGCGCATATGGATAAGTATTAATGCCATTAATGGTACAATGAATATTTTAGTGACGGAAACACCTCAAATACGTCAGCACAGGGGGACGTTTCCAATTACCCCCATGCGCACTTCAGAGGTTAAGGGGGTAGTGGTTGTTTTTTCGGTCTATTTATTCAGTTGTTAATTTATTTTTTAGTATCCTCGCTAGACTTCCATCGAATTAAAAACAAAATCCATTAAATCCCCCTTCTAGATTAATTTGTAAATTTTTTGGTAAAAAAATAGACTGGCCAAAGACCGGTTCTTCCAAAATTACAGGCTCACTATCGTTCGTCAGAAAAAAAATAAACATCTAAATAGCACGAAAGGTCTTAATATTGACAAAGAAATAGGGCGAAACGTCTTAAAATTTACAAACTAATGAGGCAAACATTTTAAAATCTGAAAACTAATGGGGCTTAACATGAGTGAGAAGGGGATCTATAAAAACGACCCATCTCCACTTAAACAATACAGTATATGGTGACGGATGGAGACCATTTAGTGCACCAGTTACAATCAGATAAGGCAATTTTTGGTTTTTAATTCTGTTCTCTCCAGACTATCTATCTATATCTATCTGTCTATCTATCTATTTACTCATGCCCATTCCCCATTTTTTTTTTTTTTTTTCTGGGGGTGGCCGACTGACAGACCCCGAACAGGGAAAACACAACACAACAGAAAAACAATGAACACACAAATTCACAAAACATCTTCAGACTACCGGTACTTTATGCAACTTAGGAAGAAACTGACAGACTTTGGAGGTCAATTGAGATAGTGTTTGACCCTTGGATTTTTAGAAGTCTTCCCTAATACGTAATATACATAATTTTGAAGCCTGACTATTCCACACGAGGTACAGTTTCAGTGGCAGCGTTCCAAGCAACTCTAGTCAGGGCTGCCTCACTTGTCAGGTCTATAAATTTAAAATCAGCTGAGTAAATATCCTCTGGCAGTAGCATTAACAATAAAGAAACTGTCCTCTGATTGAAGGGGTTTGTAACATTGGCATTACAACTCCAGATTTATCTTTTGGAATATATTGGTATATTGTACCGTTGTTGTTGTTGTTCCCCAAGCTGCCTGGCCGAACAGCCCCAAGGCCCCGAGCAAGGCCAAGGCCATAACCGTGCGCCCCCACAGAACACTCCCTGCCGACCACAATAAAGCCTGGGTGACCGAAGCCACTCCATGGCGGGGAGCTGAGGAGGGTGCGGAAACGCCCGGGAAACCAAAGCCCCACCCAGGGCCCTGTGCCCCTCAGCAATTATGAAGGGAAAGTTGAGGGGCAAAGGAAAAATGTGACGCTTTGGCTTCCAATCTTGGTAGATTGGGAGGTCAATCCACGGAAGAGATTTGAGATCTAGAAAATATATAAGTAAAAGGAACAGTGAGAGTAAGCTATGGGTATGGCAGAGATCGCTCAGTTTTCACTCTGATAAACCAGCCCATCACCACATGACTAGAACCCAATCCTCTCAGCATCAGCTTGGAAAGGCCCTAGAAAGCCGCCTTTGGCGGGGGGATGGCTCCCCTATTTCAACCCCTTTCGGGGTTGGGCACCCTCCCATATTGTATCAATATTGTACAGTCATAAGCATTACTATGATTACACCCATATGATCCTTTGAACTTCTAATGCTGAAACATTTGGGTATTTAGAAGCATTGTAATGTCTCATTTGTGTTCGACACTGATTCAAATGAGTGAATGGCTATAAATGCTAATGACTGTACCCTAATAACAAAAATTTTAAATTTGAGAATCTGTCCAGTGTCAGTTTACTAAAGGGTCTCCAGCTAAGGGGACCCATCTCAGACACACCTGAGAGACACTTTAACAATAGTCCATCCAATGTCTGGCTCTGTATTATGGGGTTTTGGTTTATGATATTTGATTTTTTTTTTTTTTTGTATAGTTTGTCCCCTAAGCTAAAAAAAATAGCTCCCAGCTAAATTTATGCATCTTGCGGTAGAAAAATGTTGGTTCCCCAAATTTGCAGGCTCGCTATTTTTCACTCTGAAAAAGTCATCACCTGAATGTGGTGAAACATCATATAATCACTTAATTCATTAGATGAAATTTTTGAAATTGCCGAAATAATGGGGTGAAATAGAGGGATCCCAAAAATCCACTTCTGGGTTAGATAGGATTAATCATTAAGGGATAGTAATTTCAGTAGAAGTTGACATTGATCATTAATGCCTTATTAAGTCAGTAGAAGTTGACATTGATCATTAATACCTTCTTAATAAGATATCTTATTGATTGTACAATATTACATTAATCGAGTTTAGGAGTAAAGTTGGTTAGTGGAGAGAACATAATAATTAATTCTGGTTCAGTGGTAGTTTAACGAGAGGCCTTCCCTAGGGTTAAGTGCCCCATTAATTACCATTTCCATTCACACATTCATAGCCTCCGATAGTGCAGTTGGGATATTGTACATGCTAAGATTGGTATGCAGGATTCGAAACTGCATAATAAATTGTAGGCTTGTGCAACATTCTTTAACTGTCTTCGTGGTGCTATGCATAAGTGTGTTGATTTTCGGTGTGAGCGTCCTGGGTTCGAATCCCCGGACTTTTTTTTTGGGGGGGGGGGGGGGGGACCGACTCAAGAGAGAGCTTAGTTAAAATGAAATCTTAACTTTGGTATTACAATAAGTTTGTACTTTGTAGTAAATTACTGGATAACAACACTTCTGCATACTGTACTGATAAATATTACTGTAGTGTTTTGTTATCTATAGCCCCATTACAGATATCAGCATTTGTCCCCATTACCCCTTTCTACTTTATTTTGACTATCCAGGCAGTTTGATTCAACTTTAGGAAGGTTTACTGAGGTGGTTTTAAAAATTATTTGAAAATTTTCCGAGCTGAATAAACTGGTAGACTGAAGGTGCGGCACCACCAGGCAGTTACACGCCTGTAGCCTACACACACTAGCGACAATCAACTGGACAAACTTACCATTATCAAGCTTATTTGGAGTCACTACATGCTTATAGTACATTATATACTTAAATTTTTATTTTTTCATCCTTTCCCAGTACAAGTTGTCAATTATACAATAACAATTTATCATCATAAATGTTATAACTTCTCTCTGTAAGATTTATGAGATAAGAGCTTGCATTGGCTTGAAACACCAAACTGATTTACAATGTTATGTTTATATTACCAAATTACTACAGTAGGAGAATATTTTAGTTACCATTATTAATAGTTTGTGTTTACATGATAAACAAATCCTTTCTATAAACTAAGGATCATTCTTACTGGTGATGACACTTAGGGCAGACACATGTATACTGACACTGTAGCCCTGTACTGTACTGTACTTGCAGACATATGTTCATAGGTAGGCTTAATGTTGAGATTTTATAGAATTCTTGCATTTGGCCTTAATATGTTGCTCAATGTTGTATCTCCCAATAAGATTGTGTTGGCCACAGATGGTACAGTGACAGAAACAGTAAAGGTGGTGTGTCACTGAGGATTTGCCAGCCATTTTACTAGCCAATGGTGGATTATGGCTTGTGATTCATAGAAAATACACTGAAATTAGTCACACAGATTGACAAACTCACTCTAGTTTTAAGTCAGTTCCTGGATTTAATGACGATTGTACATAAATCAGGTTATAAAGCAAAATTGACGGAAAAGTGGTTGAAATGAAAGCCAGAGTCGTTTACAGGCTAGAAAAATTGTGAAAATAGTGGGCGTGTTACGGCGCCTTAACAGTAGTGCTTGTAAGAGAAGCTTTGTTTGACTTGGTGCAACAGCAGCAGATGTAGCTGTTCAGGCAAAGGTAGAGGCTAACTTCTAGCTTTTCTGTGAAAAGCTTATTTTGGTTATAATATTATGGAAGGTATCTCATGTCTAGGTAACTTATAAGTCAATTTGCATTTCAACCAAGCCTATGTAGCAATGTTTTAATGAGAGGTTGATCCTTTTAGCTGATTTATTGCAGTATCCTTTATATGCTAAAGCTATGCTCACTACTATTTATATATTTGTTCTGATGTTGACAAAAATGTACATAATTGTCACTGCAGTTATATTAACCAACATTGTTTATTGGAAAGATATACTAGTACTGTACACTATAATATGTTATTATAAATATCGTATTTCAATATGTTTTTATTAAAGCCAGATGTTAGACTATAATCTGTGAGGTGATGCAGTGAAGGAAGAAAGCAGTGAGCAGTAGTAAGTGTTAGGCTGGAATCACACAAGCACTTTATACATCAAATTGTATCTTCAATAATGATCTGGCAGCTTATGAGGTAATAGTTTAGATAATTCTGTCACCTAAATTAATTTACCTTCAGTCTAATTTCCCATACCAGTACAAAAAGATCCTAGAAATAATACCGGAAGGGTGTTGACCGACAAAAATTGAGGATAAAGGCCCTTGTGTGATACCCCCTTAACCCCCTGACTACCAATGACATTATTCTACAGTTTATTCTGGCTATCATTAGACGATCGTATGCACTTTAGGATGGATCACAAGGAATAAAGGAGTAAAATTTATCTCAATTAACCCTCCAATGTCCACAATTTCTTATTTATGTGCAAACAATTTGATGATGATGACCAAATAAAAATGGAAGTAGGGTCATTGGCACTGAAGACTAAAGAGAATATCCAGGTGGTCATGACAATACAGGTGAACCATAGTATTCTTGGGGAGTCATCAAGGCATTTACTACCAAGATCACGGGTAAAGTCCATGCTAACTTAATTTATTAGTTCTGTAACTTATCCAATTATCCACAATTACTTATACTCTTACTAGGCCCTGTACAATCATATTTATTTAACAATTTATTGATGAATGTGAAATTTATGATGATGGTAGTGCGGTGGTAAATGGGAATAGTAAATATCAATGATATGGTAACACTGATGAATCCAGACCCAGAAATGTTTACAACCATGTTGCTTACACTTTAGTACAGAGCTTACTCATGCATGCTGTTCAGTAAAAGCAGTATACCTTTCTTTTTAGCTTTCCGTTACATTCCAATTCTAACTATTATTCCATACTGCCAGTAAACAGTGTGAACATGAAGAGCATGTACGGCTTCTGTTGAGTACTGTACTGTAGTCAGGCTGGCAAACCAGGATTATTTGGTTGGAATATGAGCAGGAAAATTAAAAAGAAATTCCATGTTATTGACCATTTTATCTCTTCCAGGAGACGTAATAAGAACTGTAAAGCATAAGTTATAGTCAATACTAATGAGTAAAATGGGTTTTGACTAGACTTTGGTTTGCCAGTTTGACTGTAGTGATATTTTACTGTGTAATGCCATAATGTCTGTCACTGTAACGTATTGAACACTCACTGGATCACTGAATGTAAACTTCAGTACAGTATATGGCCAAAATTGTCATGGCTTACTACCATGATAAAACTATGTCTGAGTAATACAATTGGTCTGCTATTATGGATTCAATTTTATGTAGTATAAGCTACTTGATAAATACTGCAATATGTAATTTTTGTAACTCTAATAGTCAATCATATTCATAATTGTTTCTAATTTCTTTCTATGCAATGATACACAAAGTCATATGGTAAAATTATGAGCACCGTATTAGGCGATATATTGACTTTGACTGTACCGTACATTGGAGATCCTGTAGTAAGAGAGAGCAGTTACCGTTCTCTTTGGACGCCATATTGGTACCTTGACTATCAAACATCAGGGGGATATAGTATTTTTGATCAATTAGAATTAACTCCAAAGACCAACAAATATTGTCTGCACCACTATTATAAAAATATTTATTATGAGTATGGATGTAAAAAAGTTAAACTTTGTCACCATTATGGCTAATGTTGCCGATCTCCGTTACTATAGGGTCTCTACTGTACATTATATATTATATCCCTCTATGAACTTGTTTTTTCCTTGTGATGGAAACTGGTGGCAGTTGTATAGGATTCAGCAAGAGGTTAGAAATGTGCTTTGCAGCTACAAGTTTTGTTTCAGTCTAGGGCTTGTATTCCCAGACAAACCCCCATCATTGTCCATGGTCATCACTAGAGTTTTGCTGTATATCTCGTGGCTCACTAGTTATTGTAATTGCAATGAGAGAACTGGAATTTTTTTCCAGTAACTGCAGTTATAACAATTAGCATATCATATTGACTGACTAGATATATGGCATATATACTGTATATTACTGTACTTACTACTGAGAATGATAGGGTTTGTCTAGGAATATGGCCCTTTGTCATACTGCACACTGTATTTTGTTTTAATGTTCCCTGCTGCAAATTTGTAAAAACACAGCTCTTAAATGAATAAGATATATACTCAGCTGCTGTTTGTTTTACCTTTGTAATCCTATATGTCACAAACTTTATGGTTCAAGCATTAGTATCCTCTTGAGTAAGTTATAGGAGTATTAGGATGAATGCAGCAGATCCTACAAGTGCTCAACCACAAATACGGAATCCGAAGAAAGAGTTCCTTGTTTAGGAGTTTTGACAGTTTTCAGTTAAAATTATCTAAAATATCCTAAAATGTACTGTACAGTACGTATTGGTACCGGTGTACATTATTATATGGGTTTGGTAGGTAAAGTAGATAAAAAAGGCTTAAGGTTTCTATCTATCTATCTATCTATTGCCTGATGCCGTGATCCCCGAAGGGGTGGCCACGAACGAACCGCCCCCATGCACCTCTGTCCCCAGTCAGTCGATGTCCCTCCCCCCAACCAGCACCGCCTTCGTTCATGTACTTCCTCACTCCATCCTTCCACCTCTCATTCGGTGTACCTCTCCCTCTCTGTCCCTCCACCTCTCTCTCGTACACCCTCTTAGTCATTCTCTCGCTTTCCATACGTTCCATATGGCCGAACCATCTCAAGTTGTTCCTTTTCACACTTTCCAGCACATCTACCTCCACACCACACCTCCTTCTTACTTCCTCATTAGTCTGTCTATCCCTCCATGTAACTCCGCACGCACTTCTTAAGTAATTCATTTCCACCGCTCTCACTCTTGGTCTGAGTCTCTCAACCAACGTCCATGCTTCACTTCCGTAAGTCAGTGTCGGGATTACCACACTGTCATGCAAGGACTTCTTCACTTCCATACTGACCACCCTATTTCTTGTTACTGCTTTCAGCGTTCCTACAACCCTCTTCCCCTGTTGTACCCTCTCCCGCACTTCTTCATCCATAGTCCCATCTTTACTCAACACACTGCCCAGATACTTGAAAGCAGAGGTGGGCATGTGCGCGCCATTTGGCGCTCTGCGATCCGATGCGCATTACCAATATGGAGGAGCGCGGAGCGAGGAGCGGCAAAATTCTGAAATCGGAGTGCAGGCGGGGAGCGCAGCTAGAAATTCGCGCTCCTTTCTGGCGCTCCGGAGGCGATTTTTCCTGTCAACAACAGGTACAAGAACGTCATTATCGTGTACAGTCATCGTACCGTTCGTACGGTGTTACTCACGGTGTTAGTGAACTGTGATACAGTGATACTATGATAGTGACAGACTGACAGTGTTACAGTTGTTAACTTGTTATTTTTTTGTTTTGGCTTTTGCGAACGCAAAGTAAACCTTACGGGCAAGTTACGGCTTACGAAGGGGCCTAAGGGTAAGTCTGTCCATTTTCGCCAGAAATCAGGTCCCCGATACTCCGATAGTCGCGAACGTAGCTGAAAAGAGTAAAAAGACACTATAGACTTCAGAGACTTTTATCATTTTATGGTATCGATACTATCGGAATGTTACTTGAATGTATGGGTGGGAGGGTGGTTTGGGGGATGGTGGGGGGAAGGTAGAAGCGTAATTGACTCGTGTTACAAATATGAAGCCGATTGGTGAGGTAGTTTCGCCACCACAGATTTTATTTGTTTTCCTTTTCTTCGTACGGATACGCTGGAAGTGGGTTGTGGGAGGAAGTTGGGGGTGTGGTGGAGGGAAGGCATAAGGGTAAGGCACTTGTCACACAAATATGGAACCGATTGGTGCAATCGTTTCGCCGCCACAGATTTTCTTTTTTTTTCCTTGTGAGGCGACTGATAGTCAGCGAGTGGGTGGGAGGAGGGGTTTGGGGTAGTGGTGGTGCCGTCACATTATGATATTAAATTATTCATTTAATCATGTAATCAACTAAATACTAATCATGTTGTATTGTTGTTATTGTATTGTTAGGCTTGTTAGAATGTTAGCTTGATAAGTTTAACTGTTTAAGTTTCTCAATTTGGACAGTTTCTGTAATTCTTTATGTCATATCATAGATATCAATGGACAGTCACAATGTCACAAACTCACAATGATATCAATCATAATTATCATATCATTGATATTTGATTCATTGATATGACATAAAGAATAACAGAAACTGAGAAAGTGAGAAACTTAAACAGTTAAACTTCAGAAAGACACCATGACTTGAGGTTTTTTGAATGTTTTGAATTCTTGGAATTTAGTGAAGTGAAAGACAAAGGACAAAGTGAAGGTCAAAGATAAATAATTAAATAACTTCTAGAAGCTGTTTTGTTTGTTTTGTTTGTTTTGTTTTTTATATACCTATTTTTGGGAGCGCGGAGCGGGAAGCGCATCGGGTCTGCTGACAAAAGGAGCGCGTGAGCGCTGCCGCATTACCTTATGTCTGATGAGCGCGGAGCGCTGCCGCATTACCGGTCCCACCGGAGCGCGCCCACCTCTGCTTGAAAGAGTTGACGATCTCCATAGCCTCACCGTTCAGCTTCACCTCACACTCTGTGACTTCACCCCTTTCGAAGACCATAACCTTGCTCTTCCCCGCATTTGCCTTCAAATTCCGTTTTTCGCACACTGTTCCAAACCCATTTACCAGACCCTGCAACTCCCATTCATTATCACTCATCAGAACTGTATCATCCGCAAACAGCAGTATAGGTAGCTTCCACTCAATTCCCTCCCTTTTCATCGATACACCAACATCCACTGCTCGTGATAATATTTATTTCATGACTCCATCCATATATACAGTAAACAACCACGGGGACATCACACACCCCTGTTTCAAACCAACATTCAGGTCAAAGAACTCGCTCTGCTCACTCTCCACACGTACTGCCGCCTTTGCACCCTCATACATGCTCTTCACTGCTTTCAGCAATTTGCCATCTACTCCGTATATTCTAAGTACTTTCCACAAACCTTCTCTATCCACTCTGTCATAGGCCTTCTCCAAGTCCATAAAGGCAACATACACCATTTGTTTCTTCTCCAGATATTTCACCACAACACAATTCAGGGTAAAAATCTGATCTACACATCCTCTTCCCTTCCTAAAACCTCCCTGCTCGTCGCCTATCCATTTCTCCGTTCTCACTCTCACTCTCGCAATCACTACCCTACTGTATACCTTCCCTACTACGCTTAGAAGACATATTCCTCGGTGGTTACCACACATTCCTCTTTCCCCTTTGCCCTTATATAGGGGGACTATTATGCCAGTCTTCCAGTCATCGGGTGCACTCCCCTTCTCATGCTAGTTTGCACATTTTCCATACCCATTCGATCACTATCTCACCACCATACCTCAACATTTCCTCACACACTCCATCTGTTCCTGGTGCTTTCCCCAACTTCACTCTTTTCATGGCTTCCCACACTTCTGACCTCCTGATCCCCACCTCCTCCTCCACTACTTCTCTTCTCCCTCCCATACCATATCCAGCTATGTTTGCTGGCTCTTCATTCCTTACATTTAGCAACTCATTGAAGTACTCCCTCCATCTTTCGACTCTCTTGCTTCTCGGCTAGCATTCTCCCATTCTTATCTTTCACACCCTTACTGTTTCCCTTGCTACCTTCCCTAACTTTCTTGACTTCTTTCCAGAACAGTTTCTTATTCTCCCTCCATTTTACACTCAGATTCCTTCCAAATTCCTCATCTACTCTTCTCTTACTTTCCTTCACTACTCTCTTCACCACCCTCTTACTCTCCACGTACCTCGCTCGTTTCTGTCTCTCGAAATCTTCATTCCCTCTACTACCCAACCACTCTCTCTCTCTAATATACTCTCTTAGTATTATGATGCCTTTATTTTGGCTATCAATAGACAATTTTACTCAGTTTATGGAATGTTTTTGTAAAGCAGGGAGTTGTGTATTGTATCTTATCTATGTATTTAGTCAGGCACATTCCATGTGTTGTTATGTTTATTTAAATGTGGGTGTGGTCAACTCGAGACAGAGCCCGAACAGGGACAACATAACACCAAAGAAAAATAATTAACACACAAAAGGTTGCATATTAGTCTGCAGTAATCACTTCTATAGATCCTTTCACAGTTAAGTAGACTCGTTTTGCAGTACTGTATTTTTTACCCATTCAGTATTCTGATGCCTTTATTAATGTTATTGTGGCTATCTTTAGACAATTTTATTCAGTTTAGGAAGAACTTGTTGAAGGTAGAGGTTTAAAGGAAAGAGGTTATCATTTTGTTATACAGTACAGTATTATATGTTTGTGTGTTTATATTGGGGTAACATTACAGAATACCATATCATACAGTATTGTTAGTTAGTTGGTTAGTTAGTTAGTTAGTTAGTTATGCAGAGCAGATTAACCGGACCACTGAGCTTCATACGGAACTCTCGTTTCATACAGTATTTTTTCCCCTAGAGTTTTATTAATATTTGTGTGACTATCATTATACCCCTACAATGATATTCAATTTAGGAAGAATTTGTAGAGTTAAGAGGGTTGTAGAGATATTTTATCTGTTTTTGTGTAGGTCAACATCCATCCCATTCCTCTACATATATGAAATTATAATGTAGAACTTGCAAAATAAACAAACCAAAACTGGGACGACACAAGAAAAACGCAAAGGAAGTACCGGTACTGAAAATCGCTATGTGGAAATAACGCTTAATAAAATAAAATTTGAAATAAAAGAACACAATCCACCACATAGGGTGTACAATCGCGCTAATAAGTGATGTCTGGACACCAAGTATGTTTTGATCAATAATTGGTATCAACCATATCTAAGCTTCATTTCTTCATATCGAGTGAAATATACAAACATGTTCCTACACTTACCCACCTTATTCAACATCTGGTAGACATTAATACAGCACAGAGCAAGACAAACGTAATGACAGCTGGGACATGACTTATTAGCGCGACTGTACATCACTACATGCGCAAGTTAATTCTCTAGATGCACATAAAACTAGGACAACATCCATCCCATTCCTCTAGATATATAAATCAATTAGGGTTGAATTATGACGTTCCTACCCTCAATGCCTGCTAACCGTTCCTTTAAGGTTACCCCGGAGGGCGCCACCTGAGCGAGCGAGACCTGCCCTCCAAAGTGGGACGTAGCGAAGACCTCAACACCACCACTCCTGCCCCTCCCCCGCACCACCTCCACCACTCCCAGCACCCCCAGCCGCACCACCCCCTCATACAGGCTTCCAAGTCCGTCCCATCCCTCAACAGTGAGTTCCACCCTTGTGTGTTTAGTTAAGGTTCTCGGGCAGTAGAGATAACATAATAAGAGAGATCTGTTAATAAAGGGTACAGAAGATGCATTAGGAGAAAAGCAGTGCGGTTTTAGGAGGGGAAGAGGGTGTGTGGATCAGATTTTTGCAGTAAGATAGGTATGCATGAAGTATTTAGAGATATTTTTGGCTTTTATGGATTTGGAAAAAGCGTATGATCGTGTGGATCGAGAAGCAATGTAGAGGGTGCTAAGGATTTATGAAATTTGTTAAGAGCATCCAAGAGTATTTATGAAGAGAGCAGAGCGTGTGTTTAGAGTTGGAAATTAATTCACATATTTCCACAAGTGAATTTTGGAACTCTCTACCCCAATCAACGTATCCTTCATCCTATGACGTAGACTGCTTTAATCTTTGTGTGTCCAGGCATTTTGACCCCAATGTACCTTGAATTTGTCTCTCTATCACTCTTCTGGCTTTGGGGGAGACACTCATTACAGGCAGCCTGCATTTTGTCTCCTTCATATACATAGAATAATATCTATATAATGCCACAGCCCGTGTCACGGTCAGTAGTGCGTCTGACTGCTGATCGAAGGGTCTGCAGTTTGATCTCACCCCGTTCCACTGGTAGATGTCAAGAGTTTGGATGCTCAGGTCTAACGATTTGTGGCAAGTGTCCAGTAAAGTCCTTGTAACAAGAGCACGCCATAGCCCTGTCAATTAAGGAAATGCACAGCGTTAAAAACTGCATCATCATCACATATTGTACTCTTTTCAATTTGTCCCTAGATCACGCTGGATATAGTGAATTAGATTATTTTATATTCAAATGGTGGTGATAGTCCACCTACTTCAATTTTCTCTAAAATATGAATATTAACGGTAGAGTTGAAATAAATCTCATGATTTCATGATTACAGATATTTGCATATCTATTGATTGTATTTGAAAAGGTGAGGGTAGGAGCAATAAAAGGTTAATTTTTGAAAACAAATATACTTCTTAGTTGAAGTTTTTAACATATCTCTTTCCTATATATCAGCTGGTGATGGCAGCACAGGAGGAAGCAAACCAGCCAACCTAGAAGTGTTTAACCCATCGTAATCCCGCACTTCCTCCAACACCTCCCTCTCCCAGCCCCCTCCTCCAACCCCCACTACCCCCGCCACCCTCACCCTCACCATCCCCACCATCCCCACCAGCAACAACAGCAGCACCCTCAGCAACACCCTCAGCAACACCACCAGCCACCTCTGCGATCAAGGTTAGCTATACAGTACTGTACTGTTGGATTGTTTGTACAATTTTGTTGAATAGTCTCTGGACACTGCTCTCTGTTTGTTATCTGTTATAATAGTAGATTTGAAGTTGGTTAATATTAGATGTGAAGTTGGTTGGTGTAAAAAACATAATAATATACTGTAGTTCTGTTATACTGTATAGTTGGACTCGAATAGTTTCAAACCTTATACCGGTATCTCACTTGCGTTGAGTAGTTTCCTAGATGCAGGCATGTAATACTGAACACAATCAGGATGTTAAAGCGAATTGATGTGGTTTGAGGACTGGATTGAATATGATGAAAAAATAGAGGAAAATTGACTCAAAAATCTGTTGTTTTAGCCATTTTGTTATTTTCAAAGGTACTGTATAATAAGAACTGTAAAGCATAAGTTTAACTTCTAAATTAATACTGATACATGTCTCTCTCACTATCTGATGTGGGACGCAGTATCGATGTGTGACCATACAGGTTTTTAAATGGCGTCACACAGGTTTTAACCCTCGTCCCACGGCGAGGTTTGAACTCTCGCGCTGCTTTTCGTGGTTTTGACGTATTCATATCTTCGCAAATATATGGCCTAAGGTATAGCAAAATAATAGCAATCACTGTTATCTTGCGAATGGTGCAGACTAGAACACTATAGACCAAGTGCTTCAGTTTTGATGGTGGAATTATTTTCAAGGGCAAGTTTTACCACATTCTGGGGTAATAGCGGGAGTCTCAAGAATGTTCATCATTTCCATATACGGTACAGTACTCATTATCTCCACAATGAAATGGCCTCACCTAGGTTAGATATAAATCATGAGGCAGCACTCACTCTTATCTTGTGAATGGTGAAGACTAGGATATTGTACACCAAGTGGTTCTCATTTGAGGTAATAATATAAAAATGGGGTTTTGGCACCGTGTCCATTTTTCTATTGATTACACGGCCGACATATCGGATTATCGGCGCCTACGACTTCAGCTTGTTTATTTTTGATCAACTATGGATTATGTATTATTCTTGATTATTGATTTATGTCACCATTGTAAGCATTCCTAAGTCATTGTCCACTGCTTTCATGCATCGATTCGGACTGCAGAAAATCATGGATCAGTTGCTTTTGGCCCTGAGTCAAGCAGGAGTCAGCTCCGGGGTGCGCGATAAAGACTCGATTTGTCCGTCCGGGGGGCCATCCGTGTTCTGTGGGTTAAAGGGTTTTGAAAAATGTTCATGGTATTTTTTTCCTTTTTAACTTCATGCAATTTGTAACATTGATTATAATTTTGCTTGTTTTCCAGATCAACCCTGAACTTGAGTGAAGGAGGTTATCCCGGTGTGGGTGGTGGTGGTGTTGGTCGACATCCCAGCAACCCCAGCCTGGCAATGGAGGAGGAACGTTACTACCAGAACGTCACCTTCCACCCTGACCTCCGCAACCGTACCCGCCCTGGTCCCGGCCACCACACCCTACCCCTTAGTTCCCCCGCCTCACATGACACCCCTGACCCCCCCAGGTCAGACACCCGCCCAACCTCAGGCTTCATGCAGCGGGAGGACATGTTGCCACCTCGCACAGAGTTACAGCGCCCGGCCTCACACCACCAGAGGAGGGCTACCGGGACCCTCCTCCACCACCACCTCCTCCCACCCACCCACTCCTTCAAGGTTCCCGACCAGCCTCCAGTGCTGGATTTGTAGGTCAACTGGCAGTCAAATCAGCCTTCAACAAGACCAGCCCCTGGGATAGAGAGCAGAAAGAATTGGTAAGATAATTTTTCACATAATTTCTTTGTAACACATAAAGTGTATTCTTTAGCCATCAATGATTTCTAATCACTGATCTCAAAGCAATCATAATTGCTGGAGTTTAATACTGTGTACTGGTATGCAAAATATTTTTGCACCAATTGTTTGTTATGCTTAAAGATATCTAATGAAATCTAAAAAGTACACAATATAAGTAAACTAGAAGAAGTGTGATTTCTTTCAACTTTAACACTGTATTTGGAGTAAAAAATCTAAAGCATATTGTATAATCAGATAAGCTAGATGTCAGCTGTAGTTGTTGTACTCACATCTCTTTTATCTTCAGCATGAACAGCGAAGACGTGAAGCTGCTCGACACTGGCGTGATGAACAGATCACATCCTTAGAGGTGCTGGAGGTCCGAACCAGCCAACAGGATGAGCGTCATGTGGAGCATTGTTTTGTAAGTACTGTACTGTACTGTATATTTTTATATATCACTGTGGATTTACACAAAGGCCTTATTCATCAACTTTTTAAATAAATCCTCAACTTCTGGCAACATCTTCAGACTGTTTAGCACTATATATCCACCAAAGTTGATGTACCGGTAAGGAAAATAATTAAAATCCAATTGTTGACTCTACCTCATTCTATTTGTTGAGGATACTGTGTGTGTGTGTGTGTACTCACCTAATTGTACTCACCTAATTGTAGTATACAGGATTTGAGCCTAAGCTCGTGTTGTCCTGTCTCTCTCTCTACATTTATCCAATTTTGCTTTAAAAGTTTGAATATTTCTTGCTCCCACCACCTCCCCATCCAACTTATTCCAACAATCAATGCTTCTATACGGGAAGCTGAACTTTCTTACATCAGACTTACATACAACTTTCCTCAACTTACATTCATGACCCCTGGTTCTTCCCTCGTCCCTCACCACAAAATCTCCCTTGTCGATCTTCTCAAAACCATTCACACACTTAAACATCATGATCATGTCACCTCTCTCTCTCCTCTCCCTCAGCGTTGGCAGCTTTAGCCTCTCCAATCTCTCCTCATATGGCAGGTCTCTAAGGCTAGCTATCATCTTAGTGGCAACTCTCTGAACTCTTTCCAGTTTTTTATTATGTTTTATAAGGTGTGGAGACCACACCACTGCTCCATACTCCAGTCTTGGTCGTATTATTGTCCCTATTATTTTTGCTAACATCTCTTCATCTAAATAATTCAGAGCTATTCTCATGTGTGTATTTACCTATTTGTAGTTTACAGGAATTGAGCAGCGCTCGTGTTGTCCTGTCTTAGTTACTTTATAATCAATCCATTTTACTTAGACAAGTATCGTAATGGATATTCCCAGTTCCCAGTATTTTTGGACTAACATATCATAACTTCATCATCATTTCATCATCTCCGACGCCTTGCTTCCCCCTGGGAAACCCCCACTAGAGGATGGCCATGACAGAAACGTCTCCAAGCTACTTTGTCAAGACATGCCTCCTTTGCCCGTGCCACAATGCCCCTTCCACTACGTGGAAGTTTTTCTTCAATATATTTTTCCACTTTCTTTTCCCATACCATAGGTGGTCTTCCACTACTAGCGGTTCCACTCACCTGACTCCCATATATCTTTCTTGGCATTCTGTCTTCATCCATTCTCTGAACATGACCATACCACCTCAAAGTACTTCTCTTTATCCACTCAACCACACCACAATCAATGCCCAGTTGTTGTTGATGATGCTTTTATTTTATACTAGCCCACTGGGCCTAGGCCCTCTCAAGGCTAGTGGTGGAGGAGGTGGTACAGAGTTTAAAGTCACGTATATGTCAGCAGTTATATGTCATTGTATAAATTTATCGCTCTCAGGAAGTGACGAATAGGGGTGAAATTGAAAGAGTCTGAGTCAGAGAGGATGCCATGTAATGAGGTGTTCAGCAAGAATCTCCGTCTTTCAGATGCATAGACGGGACAAATACAAAGAAAGTGAAAAACAGTCAATGATGTATGGCAATGTTGGCATTCAGGTGGTGGACCACGAGGGGTGGACATCAGGTAACCATGTGTGAGGCGCGTGTGGCCTAAACGTAATCTAGTTAATAGGGTTTGGTCTGCACGTGAACCATTAATTGAAGAGGGCCACAAGTGTATGTCATCCTTAATGGAGCGAAGGTGGCCAGTTAATGGTTGCGCTCTCCACTCAACTCGCCAAGCGTCATAAACACGGCGACGGAGGACAGGGAGCATATCCTCCGAACGCAGCAAAGTAGTAGAGGGTGTACCATGACACGCTTGCTTAGCGAGGAAGTCTGCACGCTCATTCCCGGGAATTCCTACATGCGCGGGGATCCAGCACAGTGTGATGGAACGATTAGCGCACTGTAATTTGTGTATTGTGTGGATGATAGTCTTGACCAATGGGTCCTTTGGGGGCAAATACACATAAGGCTTGCAGTGCACTCTTTGAGTCACTACAGATAACGACCCGTGGAGAGTTCCTCGACAATGAAGAGATGGTGCTTAAAGCACCTTGAATAGCCCATAATTCAGCAGTGAAAACCGTGGAGTGATGGTGTAAGGTACTTTGAGACAAGCCATGGTCTGAGACTGCAGCGCAACCCACGGCATCCGCAGTTTTCGAGCCATCGGTGTAAATGAAAACAGCCGGGATGTGATCATCAAGATGTTGTAAAGCGAGATGTCGACGTTGAGATGGGGCTTGGGCATCAAGTTGATCTGCTAAGTGAAAGCAAACTGTAGGGTGTTTTAGGGTCCACGGAGTGATGTGACTAGGAGGGGGAGTTATGGGAGGAACGGTGATACTGTAAGTGGAGAGCAATTGGCGAGACAATAGTGGGAATGGCACTGGAATGGTTGAACGATAGTTATCTGTGGAATGGAATAGTTCTAGTAGAGTTGGGTCATGACGGAGGCGAACAGCCGTACGCATGAGGACTAATCGACGGTGATAGGCTAGAGGTAAGGTCCCAGCCTCACATAGGATATTGGAGACACGAGAGGAACGGAATGCCCCCGAGCTAATGCGGATGCCCAAATGGTGTACGCTGTCGAGGGTTCCTAATGTGGAAGCAGAGGCCGTGCCATAGACAGGGCTACCATAATCTAGGGCTGAGAGGATGGTAGCTCTGTAGAACAGTAAAAGCGTAGCGCGATCTGCGCCCCAATGGACTCGTGCGACTGTTTTCAGAACATTCATTCTCTGGAGGCAACGTGCCTTTAAGCAGGCAATGTGACTCTTCCAATTGAGGTGAGTATCAAAGATTAAACCAAGGAACCTGGTATGTGGAAGGATCTGAATATTAGAATGTCCCATGGTGAGAGTAATGGACTGGTTACGTAAATGTCGAACATTTCTATAGAATACAACGGCATTAGTCTTTTCAGCAGAAAATTGAAAACCAGCAGTGGATGCCCAAGAGTGGATGGATTTTAGAGCAATGTTGAGACGCCGTTGTATGTGAGTCAGACTGGGAGAAGTATAATATATTGCGAAGTCGTCCACATACAAGCTATACGATATTTCAGGTGGGAGGCTGCGTATGACACTATTGATCGCCATAATAAAGAGTAAGCTGCTAAGGGCACATCCTTGGGGTATTCCATTAATTTGTGACATAATGTCCGATAGGAGACCATTATTTTTGACCTGGAATGTACGGTTAGAGAGAAAATTTTGTAAAAAGCAGGGAAGAGGACCCCGCATGCCAGAATCGTGTAAAATTTTAAAATCCTGTGTCTCCATGTTGTGTCATAAGCCTTAGCAATGTCAAAAAATATTGCCACTGTGGGTTGGTTCTTGGAGAACCCATCACGTATTTGGGGTTCAAGGCGAATAAGTGAGTGCAGTGTAGAACGGCCAGGGCGGGAACCATTCTGATATGGGGATAGGAGGGCATGTGACTCAGCGTAATGTAAAAGTCGAGGATTGATAATTTTTTCCATTAATTTGCAGAGGCATGAGGTAAGCACAATCGGTCTGTAATTTGTGGGAAGACTATGATCTTTTCCAGGCTTCGGTACGGGTATAGTGTAAGCATGCCGCCAAGACGGTGGGAAGTAGTTACTTATCCAAAACTGATTGTACAGTTGTAAAAGATGTTGTAGTGCACGTGGATGGAGGTGACGGATGAGAGCGTACGAGAATCCATCCGGGCCAGGAGTAGTGTCTGTACACAGGTCGAGCGCGTGTCGCAATTCCGGAATTGAAAAAGGGGTGTTATATTCATGTGTTTTCCCGCTATGAAAAGATAGCGGGCGAGATTCCTCCATACATTTATAACGAAGAAATTGACGAGGCAATGACTGGTCTGAGCTGACGTGACAGAAATGTTTGGCATGTATGGCAGCGATGTCAAGGGGGTCATGTGTAAGCGAGTCCGAGGCAGGGTCTTTGAGTGGAGAGAGTGGAGGCCGTACAGTGCGTCCGTTGATACTGCGAAACTTTTTCCATAAAGTAGAGAGAGGGGTGCGGGAATTGAAGGACGAGATATATGATCGCCATGAAAGTATCTTGTTGTCAAGGATACTGCATTTGACAACTGCACTGATCTTGTTATAGAACGTTTTAAGGGCAATTTTTTCAATAGTGATGGTTATAAGGTCAAAGTAACGATTAGTGGAAAAAAGCCGGGGGGAAACAGTCTTTAAACGCCGCTGCCTAACACTCAGACGCTTAAGAAGGCGTTCCACACGATGCTTGAATTTTATCATTTGGGCTAGAGTGGGCGTCCACCAAGGGACCTGGCGAGGGTGCGTCAGCGAGGAGGTAAGCGGGATATGAGTGCGTGCAATGGAGTTCAGGAAGGACGAAAAAAAATCAAAATTGTGGGCAGGGGAAGAGGTAGGGGAGAAGTCCGAAACGTCTGCAGAGGAGTGCGTATAAGACGTCCAATCGGCTTTAGAGAGATTATAACTCGATATTTGAGGGGAGGATGCAGGGCACAAATACTTAAGGAGTATAGGGTAGTGGTCGCTGGAGAAGCGATCCTGTAAAACTGACCAGTCAAATAGGGGAGCTGCGTCATCCGAGGCAAAGGAAAGATCAACAGCGGAAAATGTACAGTGGGTAGCAGATCTGTAGGTGGGGGTGTCAAAGTTGAGACAACAAAGAGTAGAATGAAGGAGATATTTTTCAATTTTATCGCCTGGGATGTCTGTGTTTGGGTTGCCCCAAAGGGGAGAGTGTGCGTTAAAGTCGCCCAGAATAAGGTACGGTGGGGTCAGTTGTTTTACTAGTTGATGAAGGTCTGAAGTATTGTAATGACAGGAGGGTTGATTGTAGGAGGAGCAAACAGTCAAGGAAGGAAGGTTTGGTAATGAAATGGAGACGGCAGTTGTTTGAAAAGGGTTGGGGTCAAGGGTGACAGGAACAAATACGCACTTATAGTGCACAAGGATGGCCGTTCGGAGATGTGAAGGGGTTATAGGGGAGCTAGCAGCAACAGTATAATGCCTGGGGGGGACAACAAAATTGCCTACATGTTGGAGGCAAATGCATAATGGTGAATATAATTTAAGTAATCGTTGTAATTCTCCCATACGGAGGCGAGTTTGGTATCCGTTTATATTCCATTGCAAAATGTTATATGCCATCAAGAATAGGATTGTCAGAGTCATCGACAATAGAGGTCTCTTGAAGAGAGTCTGGTAAAGGTTGTGAGTGTGGAGAGGGTTGTGTGGATGAAGTTGAAGGGGTAGATGTAAGGTCTGTAAATTTTTCAGAAATAGCTGTGAATTGTGTGACTAGTTTAGGAACAAGGGTGGGGCAGTGGAGGAGTTTTTGGCGCAGAGTGTCCATAAATAGATAAGCTGAGGTAACATCTTCATCAGGGTTAGGGGGAAGTGTACGTGTGGTGACAAATACCTGCGTCCGAGCAAGGAGGCAGGGATCCGTGGCACAGATATGGGGTGTGATGTAATTACGGAAACAAATTGGACATCCACATTTGTCAGGTGGGATATTGGTGTGACATATCAATACAGGAGATTGTGAGGGGCTCGGGGTATGATGAGTCTTTATCGAAGGTTTGTCAGATGATGGTGTCGTAGGGTTAGCAGGAGTTTGTGGGGGAATGTCTCTAGGTTTGGGAGCATCGGGATCTGGGCAGTGGGGAGCGGCTAACGGAACATGTCGCTCAAGGTTACAGGGAGGATCAGGCGTGGTGAGGGTGGTACGCACATTGACAGGAGGTTGGTGAACATCAAATCGGGATTGTGATAGCTCTATATTAGTCAAGTCAGAATCCAACAGGTTATTGTCCTTCAGGAATCTCTGCATCAAGTCCTTGGGCGTAGGATCAGATTCACAAATATGGGTGACACAATAACAAGGAGTCGGGTGAATTTGAGCATCTTCCGCTGGAGCTCGCTTGGAAAGAAATTTGTGAAAATGTTCGGTGAGTACTGTACGGGTAGAAGTCTTGTGCTGAAGTAGAAAGAATCGGCCGCAGTTATGGCAGCCACAGTCCGGATCGTGGGTAGGCATAACCCACTTCTGTGTGGTGGAACCGAATTTCGAGGTCCGGGATAATGACCGGATAGGACTTGCAACCTTACGCTTTTTCCGAGGCTGCGACTGGGTGGAGCGAGATTGGGGAGAAGTCTCTATATCTGGTACTGTGTTACATTCCATGAGGTTCTCTTCGGCAGTCACGTTCCAAAACTCAGTATCATCGGTCAAGTTAGTAAATCCCTCGAACCTGTTAGAGGTGGATAGGTCCGGGGAGTTAAGGTGAACTAAACGGAAGATATCATTGGTGGGGTAATGTTGTGGGCTAATAGGTGGTGCCGGAGGCTGCTCTGGACGCTGGTGGTCAGAGGAGTCAGCGGGTGTAGTTGATTCAAACCGTCGATATGGAGGAGATTTACCTTCCTGCCTTAATTGTGCTGCAGCAGACCGGAAGGGGAGTCCTTTTGTGGCCTGTAAATGTAATACGTCACGATGAAACGCAAAGTGCGGGCATGTTCTGTCATTGGCTTTGTGGGACCCGTCACAATTTGCACAACGGGGCGCGCTGACTTGACAATTGTTGAGAGCATGTTGTTCTGAGCTGCAATTTAAGCAACGAGCATTGAGAGCCCGACACCGTGGGGTTGAATGCCCAAGCTTCCAGCAATTTGTGCATTGTCTCGGCTTGTTAACATACCTTCGTACCTGCAGTTGGCGACCTGCAAGACGGACATGCATAGGGAGGTCATGGCGCTTAAAATAGATTTTGACAATGCGTAGTGGGGGCCGATTTCCACGCTGAGGAGCAGTATAAGTGTCAACTTTAACAACAGTGGGGTCAGTTCTTTGCAATAATTTTAAGATACGATTGGTTGAGTCTGTAAAGCTCTGATCTGCAAATTCGAAGTCGGAAGGGAGCACAACCGTGCCAGTACACTGATTCAGGTATTCATCTGGTTTACCTGTGTATCTGTCGTTGGGGGTGTCGAGGTAGGCTTGTAAGGCTTCTGATTGCTCCTGTGTTTTCACCTCAATCATGCGCTTGGCCGATCCAACAGCATGCATGGTGAAGTCACCAATATCTTGTGCGAGAGTATCGTATAGACTGAAATCATCCATAGGTTCACCAGAGACCGTGAAAAACCGTGACCAATCAGGGGGACTGAACATAGCGTTATAAGTGTCCTTCGAAGCAGGGGTATACGTGTTACGTTTACGCCTTTGTCGGTTATGCGAAGGTACGAACGGTTGAAGCGTGTGAATGGCAGAGGAAATACCGGCAAGGTCTTTTCCTGTACCTGCATTAACGGCCCGTAGAGATCGTGGAGGCACAGAAGCAGGTTTAATTGAGGTAGGAGATCCTGCATCCAGAGGGAAGATGGTAACAGATGGAGTCACAGACGGGTCAGGGATGCAAGAAGCATCCGTAGGGGTGTCAGCTGAGGGCATGCGAGGTTCTTCAGTAAGGTTGTCAACGGAATGAAGAGGTAGGCTAAGGCTAGAATCATAATCTGGTAATTTAGAAGTTAAAGTCGAGACTGTGGGGTTGACATCACTATTATTGATCACAGAGGCAGTACTGTGCATAGGAATTGATGCCGGGGAGATCACCTGATGGATCTCACTACCCGACGATGGAGAATTCGTCACAGTATCCTTACGAGGTTTGCCAAGGTCTGTGGGTGCCATGCCTGAGTGGGGAACTCCGGCACTGTTGGCAGCAGGGGAAGGGTCCTTGAGGCAGTCCAATTTCTCGCAGGGGTCGGCGTCAGAGGGGGCAATTTTAGATTCCATAGGACGAATATTTCTAAATTCATCTGAGTCAGATTCCAAACCCACCATGGAGCCACAATTAGAGGACGGGACGACTGCCCTAGGAATTCTTGCAGATATACACCCCGACTAATGCACCTTAAGGGCCGTCGATCCGTCGATCGCCGACCCAGCACAAGGGTTAGGGTTTGGCATAAAAGTTTCCCCTCGCTCGAACACGTCGGGTACCACAGTTCGACGGGTGTAGGGATTGCCGACCCACAACACCCTCCAACGAAACCAAAGAGTGAGTACGGTCGTTTACCTCATGACAGTCACGGTGCTCCCAAAGGAGGGGGCAGCGGGAAGAAGGGAAAAACGGAAAACAGAAAGGATGAGAAATGATAGGGCCCACTACAATTAGTTGGGGGCGGCAGGAAGGGTGGGCATGCGGGCATGCACTCCCCTCCTGCCGCCTCCGTCAGCCCCCGCACGTGTTCAAAAGTGAAACCAACGAAGCAGGCAGAGCGGGGGCAATCAATGCCCAAAGCCTGCTCTTCCATTCCAAAGGACTCGTACACTTCCCTATTACTTGGCCCATCTAGCCTATTCATGCCAGCTGCCATTCTGAAAAAGCTCATCTCCACAGCTCTTAGTTTGAAGAGGTCCTCGTCACTTGCCGTCCATGTCTCGCTTCCATACGAGAGTGTTGGGAGCAGCACACTGTTTCTCAGTGACTTTTTGACTTCCTGGCTAACCATTCTTCCTTTGAGAATACTATCAAGTTCTCCAATCACTTTTCTCCCTTGCATTTTTCTCTCTTTTATCTCACTCTCCATTTTACCATATTTGCATAGTACAGCTCCCAAATACTTGAAACTTTCAACCTCTTCTAGTACTTCATTTTTCAATTTTATTTTACAACTTTTCTTGTGTTCTTTCTTGATTCTATATTGTTCCTTAAAATCTATAGTTTCATGCATTCTTCTCTCAAACACCATTACCTTACATTTCCCTACATTGACCTTTAACTTTCTCTTTTCACATACCCTGTCAAAGTCAGTGACCACTCTCTGAAGTTCTTCAGCATTTTCCGCCAACAGGACTGCATCGTCCGCATATAGGCATGTTAAAATCTTCCATGTTCTTCCCTCTGATTCCAGTCTAGCTCCCACACCCATTGATACAGCCCTACATTCCCTAATCACTCCATCCATGTATATATTGAACAACCAAGCTGACATGACACATCCCTGTCTTACACCTACATTGACCTCAAAACTTTCACTTAACTTATCCCCTACCTTCACATTTGCCATTGCATTCCTATAAAAAGATTTTACTGCCATTAGCAACTTTCCTCCCACACCATATACTGTTAACACATCCCACAGGCCCTCCCAGTCTACTTTGTCGTAGGCTTTTTCCAAATCCATGAATGCTGCATAGAGTTTTCTGTTTTTGGCCAGATACTTCTCTACCAACAATCGCATTGAGGCTATCTGGTCAACGCAGCCCCTGCCCTTTCTGAAACCTCCCTGTTCCTCGCCTATTTTGTCATCCGTTATCTTCTGTAGCCTCTGTGTTACTACTCTTGTGTGTACCTTTCCAGGTATGCTAAGCAAGCTAATTCCCCTATAATTCTTACACTCTTCTTTACTACCCTTCCCTTTGTACAAGGGTACTATCACTGCTTTCCTCCAGTCCTCTGGTACACTTTCCTTTTCCCATGCTAATTTACATAACCTATGCATTATGTCAACAGCTTCTTCTCCTCCATATCTCAGCATTTCACCTGGGATGTTATCTACTCCAGCAGCTTTGCCCATTTTAAGTCTATTGATTGCTTCTTTTACTTCTTCTCTGCTTATCTGGCTTTCAACTACCCTGTTTATTCTACCTCTCTCCATTCCTATGGATGAGATCTTTGCCTTCCCCCTACTCTTTACAGCTAAGCTACTAAAATGATCTTTCCATAATTTCACCACACCATCACCCTCTACCACTTCCCCATTCATGTCCCTCATCCTACCACCTGAGACACTCTCAGTCTTCTTCCCTCTGGCTTCTTTCACAGCTCTGTAGTATGCTTTCCTGTCATTCAGAAACTGTTCACTAATCTTTCTCCCATCTGTCTTCCTTTTAGCGTCTTGTATCGCCCTCTTCACTCTTTGTTTCAAATGTTTTTATTCTTCTTTCCTCGCATCTCTAGTTTCTCTAGGTATATTCTTTTGCAGCATACTCTTTCTGAACTCTTTCTTCTTTTTCACTATTTCTTCTATCTCTTTACTAAACCATGCGTTACCTTTCTTCTTCCACATTTTAAAGGTTTTCTTCCCACATACTTTCTCAGCTGCTTTAATCATGGAGTCTCTTGTACCTTTCCATACTTCGTCTACAGTATTTCCCAGATCTATCATAACATCCATGTCCTTTATAGTCTCTTTCAGGATGTCCTTGTATTTTGTTGCATTACATTCTTCATTTAATTTTCTCACATTTATTCTCTCTACTGTCAGTTTTCTCTCTTTCCTCTCATATTTCCACTCTTTCCTTATCCTCACTTTTGTCAGCACTGTATAGTGGTCTGATCCCGTCAGCATACCTCTTACAGCTTTTGAATCTAAAATTCTTCCTTTTAGTCCGGAGTCCATCATGGCGTAGTCAATTAGAGATTTCTGTTCCTGCTCACCTTCACCTCTGTGCCATGTATATCTATGAATGTGACGATGTTCAAAAAATTTGTTAGCCAGAAACATCTCTCTCTCCGCACATACTTCTAAAAGGAAGTCACCATTCATATTCCTACCCTCCACACCCCATTTACCTACTATACCTTCTATCTCCTCGTTTCCAACTCTACCATTCATGTCGCCTACTAATATTACTTGTGTACACTCTTGCCTTTCTCTTATACATTTATTGACTTTATTCCAAAATTTTCTATTTTCTTCCGCACCTTTCCCAGTTTCTTGGTTGACTGGTGCATAGACACACATAAAAGTATACCTATCTATCCCAATCTTGCACTCACACCATACAATTCTTGAGTCCACGCATCCATAGTTTTTCACACACTTCCTCAACCTTTTTGACAAAATTACTGCTACCCCTTCCTTTTTCTTACATTTATATCCTGCATCCAATCCAGACCAGACAACCCATCCTTCCCCACCCCACAAATCATGCTCACTCTCACCATCCCACACTCCAGAACCCAACAGGTGCGTCTCACCTACCCCACACACATCCACACATCCATCTTTAAGCTCTCGCATCAGACACTCTCTCTTGCTAAAATCATTTATGCCATTGGCATTGAAGGCACAGACACGGAGCACGCTTTCCTTCACCCACCCCCGAGGGGGTCCTGGCCGGCAGCATACCGAGCACAGTTGTTTCCCAGGAGGACTTGGGGCCTGGACATAATGCCTCCAAACAGGGCGCCGGATTGTCAAAAGTATACTAAAAGAAAAACTAAAAACTGATACCAACATCAGTAAAAAAATATACAACACAGTAAAAATGAAAATATTAAGAAGATAGGGAGAACAAAAATATACAGGGGACAACAGAAATATAGTTACAAGGGGGATAATTTTTATAGTGGAAATTAAAAGAGGATTTAAAATTAAAAACAAAGTGTGCTGCTGAAGAAAATAGCACACCCGCCCTCCCCTTTAGTTCCACCGTCAAGCAAAAATAAAAATGTTAGAAATTTAAAAGGGAGGATTAAAATAAAGACGGTGTAATAACGAGGCTACCTCGAGAAGGCGGGGTAGGACTTACTTACCGTAACTAGTCACGGTAAGCTACAGAGGTGCGTTTTAGCAAGACTTTAACCAATACCGTACTTATACGCAGATGACAGGACCTCTAAACCTCATAACTTATGTTGCCCTATTTCCATATTTACTTTTATCCAACCTAGATTTGAACATGTTAATGTTCCTCGCTCTCACCACCTCCTCCTCCAAGTTGTTCCAAGTCTCTATACTCCTATATGGGAAGCTGAATTTCTTTGTGTCCTTACGACATCTGCCCTTCCTCAGCTTAAACTCGTGCCCTCTTGTCCTTCCATTATCCCTCACGAATAGATCTTCCCTATCTATTCGTTCCAAACTTTTTACTCCCTTGAACATCGTTATTAAGTCGCCTCGATCCCTTCTCTCTTTCAAGGTAGGCAGTTGTAGTGTCTTAAGTCTTTCCTCATATGTCAACTCCTTCAATCTTGGGATCATCTTCGTTGCTATCCTTTGGACTTTCTCTAATTTATTTATATGTTTTTCAAATGTGGTGACCATATCACTGCTGCATATTCTAATCTTGGTCTTATCATAGTCATTATCAGTTTTCTTAACATTTCTTCATCCAAATAGTTAAATGCCACTCTCATATTGGTTATTATTCCATATGCTCCTCCAATGATCATGTTAATATGCTTCTCCGGGGATAGATCATCTTGTATTATCACTCCAAGGTCCTTCTCATGCCGTGTTTTGCTGATTATTTCAATTCCTAATTTGTACTCCCAGCTTGGCCTTATCTCACTTCTTCCCACTTCCAAAACATGACACTTTTCTGCATTGAAACTCATTTTCCAGGTTTGGCTCCATCTGTGCAACTCATCTAGGTCCTTTTGAAGATCCTGACAACTTTCTATACAGGTGACATTCTTCATGATCTTAGCGTCATCCACAAACATATTCATATGACTATTCAAGTTTTCTGGCATGTCATTTACATAAAGTAGGAACATTATCGGACCCAACACTGATCCCTGTGGTACTCCGCTCATCACACTCCTCCACTGTGAATATTCATCTCGTATCGTGGTCCTCATTTCTCTTCCTATTAAAAAGTTTTCCATCCATTTTAACATCCTACCATGTACACCTCCAACAACCTGCAATTTCCACAATAACCTTTTGTGAGGCACCCTGTCAAAGGCCTTTTTCAGGTCCAGGTAAACACAGTCAACCCATCCCTCTCTCTCCTGTGTAACATCTACAACTCTGCTATAAAAGCTTAATAAATTAGATACACAAGATCTCCCTTCCCTAAATCCAAACTGTTTCTCGCTAAGCACCCCCTGTCCCTCAATGAAGTGTGTCCACTTTTTCCTTATAATTTTCTCACAAATTTTACAAACAATGCTGGTGAGGGACACCGGTCTGTAGTTAAGCGGATTTTCTCTGTCCCCTCCTTTGTAAATTGGTACTATGTTAGCTCTCTTCCATTCCACTGGCAGGTCTCCCTCATTCAGTGAAGATTTGATGATTTCATAGATTGGTTCCACTAACTCTTCCGCACATTCTTTGAGGATCCATCCAGCCACTCCATCTGGTCCCATTGATTTCCTCACGTCCAAATCCTGCATCAATTTCAGCACTTCCCTTTTTGTCACTTTCATTTCAGGCATCTGTGGTGTTCTCATTTCTCTATCAGGTTTTATAAACTCCTCCTCTTTTACAAACACTGACTGAAGCTTTTCATTCATAACTTCACACAATTCTTTATCCTTCTCATAGCTGTTTGTTCCAACTCTTAGTCTGACAATACCTTCTTTTGTTTTTATTTTTCCATTTACAAATCTATAAAATAGTTTTGGCTCATTTTTGCACTTCTCTACAATATTCCTTTCATATTTATATTGTTCCTCGCGTCGTATCTTTACGTATTCATTTCTTTTCTCCTTGTACTTATTCCAGTTATTTTCACTATGTCTCTTCCGTGCTATATTCCAGGCTCGGTTTGTTCTATCCTGTGCCTTACTACTGTACATCTTATATTGAACCATTCTTTTTCCTTCTTTACCCCTGATTGGAACCTTGGGACATATTTATGTATCCCTTCTTCATATACTTTCAGGAAAAGTCTATATTTGTCTTGAACCATTTCCAGGCTTTCTAGTTCCTTCCAATTTATACTTTGGAAATAATGTTTCAATGATTTAAAATCAGTTTTAGCATAATTGTATCTATTTATTTTATGTCCTTCATTTCTCTCCTCATTTTTTCCCAAATCCATCTCCATTTCTAATATCTTGTGATCACTTTTTCCCAAGGGACAACGATAATTTATCTTTCTAACATCATGTGGATCACTGGTGAAGACTAGGTCTAGCCTGGATGGTTCATCCATCCCTCTGATTCGTGTTTTCTCTAACATGTTGTGTTACCATGTTTTCTGTTACTAGATTCAGTAATTTACTGCCCCAAGATTCATTATTATTTCCCGCATCTAACCCTTCCCAATTGACTTCCTTACAATTGAAACCACCTGTTAATAATAATTTATTTCTCCTATTAAAAAGTATTTTTAGTGCATCTAGAGATTCCGTGATTAGTTGATCATATTTATCCCGCTTCCATGCTCTAGTTTGTGGTGGTATATAAGCCACTGCTATATCAGTTGCTTTGTTGTCCTTGTCTTTTATTGTCACTGCTATAATTTCTGATCTATTATTGCCTAGGTTAATCTCACTTGCTTCTATATTTTTGTCAGTCATTATTAACACTCCACCGCCCACTTTTCCTTCTCTATCTTTTCTCCACACATTATACCCTTCCCATCCCAACACTCCCAATTCAGTACCACCTCTCAACTTTGTTTCTGCTAAGCACATAATATGTGGTTTATATTTCTCAATATAGTCATTCAATTCTAATTTCTTAGACAGCAAGCCATCCACATTACTATACATCAGCTTCATCTCCCCCCTTCTTACACCTTTCTTTTTTTCTCTTTCCCTGATATTCCCAGACTCTACTCCCCCCCCGCTTCCACTCCACCTTCTCTCCCTTGCTCCCCGTGCTCTCCACCTGCCCTGTTCCTCTCACTTGTTCCTGGTTTACACCAGTCTCTCCCTCCTGTCCTTCGGTACTGGTACTCGCTTCCCCTGTCCGACCGTTCATCCCTAAGTTCTCTGTTTGCCCCTCCGTCTTCCTCTGTGGGCTTTTGATGAACCATTTCCTCTTCTTCGTTCCTACCAGTCTCCAATAAAAAAAATCCACTTCTTGTTCTGTTCTTTTGGCATTCAATTCCTTCACCTCATCCCTCAAACTTTTCATTTTGTTTCTTTCATCTAAGTCCAAGTCTTTTTCGATATAAATATGCTTCAGACAATCCTTATCTTTCAACCTCCATTTATTATTCATGATTTCCTCTACTATTCCTACTGTGCAAAACTGCACTTTCATTGGCCTAGACTCTTGTTTATATTTTCCAATTCTATGCATGTCTTCAATTTCATTCTCCCACTTTCTCACACCCTCGTCCACTACCTGTAGAATCTCCCTCACTCGGTCTCTCTCTATCCTACTTCTCTCCTCTCTCTTTACATTGTGTTTCTCCTTATCTCCTCTTATCACAATACATTTCTTTCTTCCAGCAGTCTCCCTCACTAGATTTTCCTTCTGTCTAATTACCTTAACTACATCCTCTTCAAAGTTACCTCCCTGCCTATGTATCTGTTGCTCCTTTATTTACTATCTCCGAAAATTTCAAATTCCTTACCTACTCGTTCTTTTGAAATTCATCCTTCTTTAATTTAACATCCTTCATATCTTTCTTCATCCTGTCCATTTCTTCCTGCATTTCGCTAATACAAACCCTTAACACGTAATTCTCATCCTTCAGAATACCAATTTGGTTTGCCAAATCCAAGAACTTGACAAGTGAAGCAGCCCTTAACAGGGTTGCCTGGAACGCCGCAATTAGGACAAGAGACTGAAACTGCACTTATGTGTGGAACACTTAGTCTTAAAATTTTATGTATGTATGTATGTATGTATATTTGTTCCGTCAATTTTTGTCCGGCAGCTTCTAAGTTTATGCTTTGTAAAAATATATGTATCTGTACCTGTCTTTGTAGCGCAATGGATAAATGCACTGAATTTCGGTGTGAGCATCCTAGGTTCGAATCCCTGGACTGCCACATGTATTTGTTGATTTCATTAATTGAGTTTGGGAGTAAAGTCGGTTGGTGGAGGGAAACATAACAATAGGCCAATCTACCTTCAATTTAGTTTCCGATGGCAGTGCGAAAGCACCTCAAAATAGCATGAGAAAAAACTTGCTTATCGACAAATAGGCCTACCGGAAAATGTGCTCATGTGGCACCATCTCAAGGACATGTTTTCTAATAATTTCCTTGCTTGCAGGTTGAATTTGTCGCAGTACCAAATGAAAGAGCGCCACGTCACAGCCCCTGCCTCACCAGACTAGGCATGCCTGTCGTCCGGGAAACTTCACGATGATCTGGACCAGTTGTGTAAGGAGCTGCAGCCTCTGATAATGAAGGTAAGGTAATTAACTCATACTATCTCTTTATCACTTTAAAGATCCGATTACGCGTCTATTTTCTGTCTATTACTAGATGATTTTATTCAGAATAGGAAGGGTATATGGAATTCAGATGGTTAATTAAGATAGTCTTTTCCTTTTGTATTTCCCACAGATCCTTCCTAAACTGTACAATCATGATTGTCAGAATTAACTGTCAACATGCTTCATAATCTTCAAAGGGTTAAGCATGGTTATGAAGTCTCAGTTGTGGAACTTGTGGTGCAGAACATTTTTGGGGTGGTCAGAGGAGGAATCAGTCGTACTGTACGGTACTGTACTGTACGGTACTTGTAAAATGTTCGGAGTTGGAGTCAAAACAAATTTCAGCTTCCCTAAGGATTCTGGAGTTTGAATCCCGGAGTTGTACATATTTTTTGCCGACTCCACAACCCTGTTCGTACGGCCGCGTCAGATTATTTTGTATTTTTTTTTTTTTTGGTTTAGCTTACTAGCCATTGTTCTTTTTAGACTTCACAGTGTTTTCGTGTGTGCGTTGCCCTCTCCCCTCAACCCCACCCCTAACTATCACTGTGGGCCGCCATCCAGTAAGGGTCCTGGCCTCACCTCTTGCCAGAGAGGAGTGGGCTAGAGACTATGGTATCCGAGTGTACTGTACCGTTTTCATTTTGTCTTTATACTGTACTGTATACTGTATATATATTTTGTGTTTTTGCTAGTCAATTGTATGTGAGTTTGGATGGATCTGTGAACACAAGCAAATTGTATACAGTTTAGGATTGATCTTTAGCTATTAGATAGGTATAATGTTTCTCAATATTTAATTGTTTGTACAGTTGCAAATGTTGATGGCTTAAGATGGATCTCTAGCAATCTGAGAGATATACTGAATCTTCATCTTGTAGTACCGGTATGTATTAACTCAAGAAAATTTTGTATACCGGTACTGTTAGTTTTGGCAAAAATAGAGTTTACAAACTGAAAATTTTTGCTTTCATTGTTGTTTTATTTATAAATTATTATTTTACATAAGCGTTGTTTACACAGCGATTTTGATAAGTTGTTCGTCCAAGTTTTGGTTTGTTTAATTTGCAAGTTCTACATTATAATAAGTATTTTGTATCTTTGAGATCCTATTAGTTAAAGGTAAAGTTGTGTAGCTCATACAATCGATGACATAGTTGCCAAGTTAAAAACAAATTACTTCAGAAGATTATATTCTGTTTAACACTTAAAGAGCGGGGCCCGACTTAAGTCCGTATTTAAAAAGCAGCAAATTAGGAGCATTATTAAGGCTTTTAAAGGGTTAAAATCGAGTGCAAATGGCTGGGAGCGCAGCAGGCCACATGGCCGACACCCAGGGCTTACCGCCGCCCACTGACTCACGCTCCCTCTGTTCTCGAGAGGCCGGCAGTGTAGCCAGTAGTGAGTGTAGCTGGAAAAAATATGCCGCTATATGCTAAACTCCCATGTTGGTGGTACCACTGCATCAAAACGATGAGTGCTACGTAGCTTGTTCTGGTCTCATTTTGAAGCTTGTAGCGCCTAGTTTTTTGCTGAATACATTTATTTTCATGCAGATACTTGATTGATCATTCAGGAGGGCCTGAATATGCCCAAAATAGCCCAAAACCCCCCGCTAGACGAGGGTTAAGAAGAATTGTTCTGCGAGGTTGTTGCTAAGATGAGTAACACTTTTTACTACCACAGATCCTTTTTAAACCATAAAATCGTTTGAATATAGCTCGAATAAAATTAAAAAGGCGTCGCCGGTATAGGAGTTAGTAAACTGGAAATATATAAAGAAAATATAAATTGAAGTAGCATTGACTACTTTTGTTTAATATGTTTTGAATGTGGTTGTGACTGTGAGCCTTGTATCCGATACATGTCATTGTGTGTCGCTAGCATGATACTAGACAGGTTTTTTAGGGTTAGGAAGGAGTACAGTAGTTGGGATCAAAGGTTTCGGTGCTAAAGTAACCTAACCTACCATGATACTAGACAGGTTTTTTAGGGTTAGGAAGGAGTACAATAGTTTGGATGAAATGTTTCCGTGGTATGCGTTTACTGTAACTTATACATTTTGTTAATATTAAGTTTAATTACCGTATTTTAGTACAGTCGTGATCAAGTGCCGTGTTTAACTTAAAAGTTAATTGACCAATAGCAAGTTTCAGAAGGGGGTGTCACACAAGTGGTTTTATGGTCATATTTTGGTGGTCAAGTTTGTTCTGACAACAATGCTTTGATCTTTTGCACTGGCATCACAAATAATAATATTGATATAAATATTTGTCAACAGGCTACTGGGCAAATGCTCTCGTAAGGCTGGATGATATCAGAAATGAGAGTGATAATAGATTGCTTATGATGAAAGAAGATAATAGATTATATTATGGCAAAATAAATATTGCTAAAATTAAAGTCATAACCAGTGTTAAGGAAAGAAGGTCATGTGGGATCTAAGAATCTTTTGCTGAGGACCCCTCATGGTCGTTGGTCTTTGGGTCATCTCCTGGGCGAGGTAGATGCGTTGATTTTCTATTTGTATTTTATTTTATTGTTGCTGTTCGTGGTCTGTCTTGAGTCTGCCATCCCCAGGTATGGGATATGTGGGTGAATAATATCTACACATACTATTATTAGCATATATTGTTTTGTATTAATTATAGTATTATATGTACTGTATTTATTATTGTATTATCATTATTAATGTAGCAGTAGGTGATTTCTTGTTACTGCCTTATTGTAGCACAGTTAAGGCTGGTGTAGTGCGTATTTGGCAGGTGCAAGTGCTTCAGGGGGACTTTGTTGAGTCTTGCTGATACACCGTTAGCACTATACTGGTACCAACATCGGCCACTGTGATGACATGATGGGGCTGTGTTGTGGCAAGTGTTTATTGTACTGTATTACAGTACAGAGACTAAAACCACGCTCTCTGTGGATGAAGCAGTCTTTGTGGATTGTGTTCTTTCATTTCATAAATGTTATTTTAGTAAGCGTTGTTTCCACATAGTGATTTTGATATGTTGTTTTGACTTTATATTGTCTTTGTCCCAGTTTTGGTTTGACTTTGTTTACAAGTTTTACATTTTAATTGTATATATTAATATTAATACAATGGGCGGTTGGGCTAATAACCTTCCCCTGAAAGAAAGTCGAGAATAAAATTAAAGGAGTGGATGGAGGCGCTTCATTTGTGGCCAGTTTGTCGGGGTTGAAGTCTGGCAATAAAGTTTAGGTATAAAGAGTATTAGCAAGGTGATGCGTACAAGTAGACTGGGATGGTATGGACATGTGCAGAGAATGGGTGAAAAAATGCAGGTCTGTGATTTGGAGGGAGCTGCACCAAGGGGTGAACCAAGGACGACCTGGGATCGGACTATACGCGCCGATCTCAAATCCAAGAACTTGACAAGTGAAGCAGCCCTTAACAGGGTTGCCTGGAATGCCGCCATTAGGACAAGAGACTGAAACTGCACTTCTGTGTGGAACACTCAGTCTTAAAATTTTATGTATGTATGTATGTAATTGATACATTACAATTACAATGAAATTTCGATTTCTGGCACCCATCTTGAATTTATGCAAATTAGACAGTGTTCCCATACTTTTATTCGAGTAAACTTTTGATATGTTATTCTAGACATATTTCTGTGTTGAATAATGTTGCTTTCATTACTATTGCAATTTGTTGAGGGTTGACCCCTTTTGTGGCCTAATTTCCCCGGACTAATTGTTGAAATAGATGACTAATGTGTGTTAGGTTATTTATGTATATATAGCTAATTTCTTATGTGGTGGATTGTGTTCTTTTATTTATAAATTATTATTTTGCTTAACCCTTTCAGACTCATATGACGCAGAGGTTGCCAGATTAGCAATAAGAAATAGAGTTCTCTCACTCTTATAATTACCTCTCCAAAATTAGTTTTCTGCCCACAGCTAACTCAAAGACAACTGCAGAGGTTGAAGTAACTAAACTAAAGGTTTCTAAATACCCCTGATGGTAACAAAGGTTTTAAAGTATCCCTAATAGGCTCAAAATTGTGTCATATGTCGGAGAGGGATAAGTGTCATTTCCTCATAGCGATTTTGATAAGTTGTTTGTCTTTTTACTGTGTTCGTCCAAGTTTTGGTTTGTTTATTTTGCAAATTTTACATCATAATTATATTTGTTTTTCAGGTTAGAAAAAACCTCAGTTATACATACTTGACATTAACCCTTTCACACAAATATGACGCAGAGGTTGCCAGATTAGCAATAAGAAATAGAGTTCTCTCACTCTTATAATTACCTCTCCAAAATTAGTTTTCTGGCCACAGCTAACTCAAAGACATCTGCAGAGGTTGAAGTAACTAAACTAAAGGTTTTTAAATACCCCTGATGGTAACAAAGGCTTTAAAGTTGTTGTTGTTGTTGTTGTTCCCTAAGCTGCCTGGCCGAACAGCCCCGAGTCCCTGAGAAAGGCCATGGCCACGATTGGGCTTTCCCACAGAGCTCTCATTGAGTGTAGATTGTGTTGTTGGCGTAAGTGGTTGTGTGAAATGCAGTCTTCTATGATGTGTTTAATGGTATGGGGTGCTGTGTTACATCCCGGGCAGGCGTCGACAACGGAGTCATCCAGTCTCTTCTGATAGCTCAGGAGAGCTGGATGGTGTCCGCATCTCAGCCTGGCCAGGTGGACTCTGTCCTCGCGAGGAAGGGAGGATTCGGAAGGATGGATTTCGGGAGGTCGTGCATGCAGCTGCGTGTTGTCTGTGAGTCAGAGGATGGATCGGTGAGAGATATGAGTATGGATGTGCTTCTGGAAGTTGGTTCGGGGTGGGCAGGGAGGGAGAGAGGACAATAATTGTGTGTGATACCGTGTGCTGGGTGTTGTTTTGATATTTCTTGGTGTCTGTGGGTGTGTTGCCATGTAGTTTAGTGGGTGGTCTTGGTTCGTGGAGGCTGCTGCCAGGAATTGAGTGCCTCTCATGTCCAGATGGTCTTTGACTTTGAGGATTTTGGTTTCTTGATGTAAGTGATCTGTGGGTGCAGTAGCTGTGCAGCCTGTAATGATCTTCAGGGCTTTGTTTTGAATAGTCTGTAAGGTCTTATGATGTGTTTCAGCTAGGTTAGAAGCCCAGGCTGGGCTTGCGTATTCCATCACTGATCTTATGTATTGTTTATATACTGTGGTGGTAGTTTCTTTGTTGTGTCCTAATTTTGTGTGAGCAAGTGACCTGAGGGCGTTAAGTCTGGGTGTCAGTTTCTTTTTAATGTTTGTGGTGTGCTGTTTGAATGTCATATGAGTATCATATGTTACTCCTAGGATTTTGGGTGTGTGTGTATGTGTTAGGGGTGTGTTGTTTATGGTGAGTTGAGGGATGTATTCGTGTTCTCCTGTCCAACTTGTGAGCAGGGTTGCGGTGGATTTGGCTGGGGCTAGATTAAGTCTGTTTGTAGTGCACCAGCCATGTAGTGTGTTGAGATAGGGTTGAAGGAGATCTGTTGCTCTTTTTGGGTCATGGTGTGTGCATGTGAGTGTTATGTCATCTGCATAGGAGGCTAAGTTTATTTGGGGCGTATTGGATGTAGTTATATCGTGCATGTACAGATTGAAGAGTGCGGGCGATAGGACGGATCCTTGTGGGACTTCGTTTGGAAAGTTTCTGATTTTAGATGACTGACCGGCAAAAGATACGTGTGCACATCTGCCTGCTAGGAAGTTGGCCAGCCACCTTTTTGTGTTGTTGTGCATGTTTGTGTTGTAGATTTTGTTTGTTAGGTTGTGGCGGGGGATGGCATCGAAGGCTTTACTAATGTCGAGTGTGGCTAATAGTGATCTGTGTGGTGGTCTAGCTGAGTTGATGCCGTCGAAAGCTCTTTGTGTAAGGTCTGTGAGAAGAGTGTTTGTGGAGTGCAGTGGCCTAAAGCCATGTTGTGTTGGAGCTAGGGGTAGGTCAGGTGTAATTAGTTGTAATACTAGGCGTTCCATGACTTTGGAGGGGGAGCAAAGGAGTGTGATGGGACGGTGCGAGGAGGGTAGCGTGGGGTCTTTGTTGGGTTTGGGGAATGTGATGATGATACCATGCTTCCAAATGTCTGGTATTGTGTTGTGTGAATAGTTGTAGTTTGATATGTTAGTGAGTGCTTGTATGCCTTGTGGTCCCAGGTGTCTGAGGTGTATGTTGCTTATGTTGTCTAGGCCACAGGCGGGTGAGTGCTTGAGATTGTTGATGATATGCTTTGTCTGGTGATTGGTGAAGGGTGTATAGTCAGGGTCTGTGGGGAATTGTCTCTTACGTCGGATGACACGTCAGTCGTCTTTGTGAGGTTTTAGGTGGCTGACATGTGAGAAGTGATTGATGAGAGTGTTTGCTTGTTGTTTACATGAAGGAGTAGAGTCTGTTGTTGTGATTGTGTTGTGTTGCTGTTGGAAAGTGTGATGCTGTTTAGTGTTTGGAGAGTTTTTTGGGGTTTGTTTTGTGATCAAGTGTTTGTAGGAAGTTATTCCAATTTAGTTTTTGTTGTTCTTGTATTTTGTTGTTAGTTTGGGTGTTGAGTGCTTGAATTTGTTGTGTGATGTCTTGTGTGTGGGGTGCTGGGGAGTGTTTCAGTATGTCGCATTGTCTGATGAGGTTTTGAATTTCTGGTGTGAAGTTGGGGTTGTGTCTTTTTCTGTTACCTCTTGGAATGTGTTTCTTGTCAGCGTTTTGGAGTTTTATTGAGTATGTGTACAGCATTGTTGATGTTAGTGATGGGTGTACTGTTTAGAGTTGTGAAGTGTTGTTCTGTCTCATTTGTGAATGCTTCCCCAGTTAGCTCTTTTATAATTGGTGTATGTGTGTTTGTGGCTAGCTGGGGTGAGTCTGGTTTTGGTGGTGATAATGATCGGGAGGTGGTCAGAGCCTAAGGTTCTGACCACCCTCCAGGATGTTGTGGGGGCGAGTTCTGGGGAGCAAAAGGTGATGTCTGGAGATGATGGGTTATAGAGGGCTTGGTGAGGAATATGGGTATGTTGATGGATGTCGTTAAGGATGATGAGGTTATCGGTTTGGTTTTGTAGTACCAGCCCTCTGTCTGTTGTTGTTCCCCAAGCTGCCTGGCGGCTGAACAGCCCCAAGGCCCCGAGCAAGGCCAAGGCCATAACCGAGCGCCCCCACAGAACCCTCCCTGCCGACCACAATAAAGCCTGGGTGACCAAAGCCACTCCATGGCGGGGAGCTGAGGAGGGTGCGGAAATGCCCGGGAAACAAAAGCCCCACCCAGGGCCCTGTGCCCCTCAGCAATTATGAAGAGAAAGTTGAGGGGCAAAGGAAAAATGTGACGCTTTGGCTTCCAATCTTGGTAGATTGGGAAGTCAATCCACGGAAGAGACACCGTCACTTGAGATCTAGAAAATATATAAGTAAAAGGAACAGTAAGAGTAAGCTATGTGTATGGCAGAGAATGCTCAGTTCTCACTCTGATAGACCAGCTTATCACCACATGACTAGAACCCAATCCTCTCAGCATCAGTTAGGAAAGGCCCTAGAAAGCCACCTTTAAAGTATCCCCAATAGGCTCAAAATTGCGTCATATGTTGGAGAGGGTTAACGTGGCAGCATATACTTACCCCATAGTATTATATTCAGTATTCCTGGAGAAAGTCCATCATGATTGGTGGTATTTAACCCATACAGTACCAGGGACGTCCTTTTCATCATACTCTGGCAAGTATTTGACGATTTAATTCAGCTTAGGAAGGACCTGTAGTAATAATTAGGCTTCAAACTATCTCAACCTCCTCAACTACCACATACCCTCCCTAAGCAGCATAATATCGTCTTAGGTACAGCTAGAATCAAGTATAACACACGTCGCTGGTACTCAAAGGGTTAACTGTACAATAGGTTTACTCAGGGTGTCAAACCAGAGCCATTTTGTTTGAAGATTTGAATGAATATGAGAAGGGATACACGAAAACTAACATGAATAAGCAATGTTTTGGTAATTTTATCACTTCCAAAGACACAATTTTAACTATAAACCAGGATTATAGCTGTACATATACAACAATAGGGACTTAAGGGAGCCCACCTCGCTTTATTTCTCTTTCTCTCCCTCTCTCTTTGGTTTGTATCCATTCAGCCTACTGTTTTAAGATGTTTACCCCCATCCAGGTGTCAATATTTTCCTGGCGAGCGGTAGCTAGCCAGTATATATATATTTTTGTTTTGACAGGAAGCTAAATTTGTACATTTTTCGATAGAAAAATGTCTCCTGCGAAGCCGGATTTCTCCATACAATGCTGGCTCGCTATCGCTCGCCAGGAAAAAATCGACACCTGGATGGGATTAAATGTCTTAAAACAGTTGGCTGAATGGGGCTGAATGGATACAAGCCAGGAAAAGTGAGAAAGATAAAAACAAAACCGGTGACCCCCCCTTAAAGGAATGGACTGGAATGGGCTTTGGTTTGACACACTGGCTGGGTTTACCGTATTCCTAGACAGTCAATATGATACGCTGTAGTCCGTTATATTTCAGATGATGGTAAGTTGAATCCCTTAGCAGCTGATTTCTCGATACTTACTGGAAAAGTATGAAACTATTGTCTCTATATTTTATTTTAATTTGTTAATTTCACTCTCAACACCAAACACCTTATTCATTCATCATCATCATCTCCGACGCCTTGTTTCCCCCTGGGAAACCCCCGCTAAAGGATGGCCATGACTGAAATGTCTCCAGGCTACTTTGTCAAGACATGCTTCCTTTGCCCGTGCCACAATGCCTCTTTCACTTCGTGGAAGTTTTTCCTCAATGTAATTTTCTATTTGCTTTTCCCATACCTTAGGTGGTCTTCCACTACTAGCTGCTCCACTCACCTGACTCCTATATATCTTTCTTTGCATTCTGTCTACATCCATTCTCTGAACATGACTATACCACCTCAAAGTACTTCTCTTTATCTATTCAATCACTTCACATTCAATGCCCAAAGCTTGCTCTTCCATTCCAAAGGACTCTTACACTTCCCTATTACTTGGCCCATGTAGCCTATTCATGCCAGCTGCCATTCTGAAGAAGCTCATCTCCACAACTCTCAGTTTGGAGAGGTCCTCGTCACTTGCTGTCCATGTCTCACTTCCATACAAGAGTGTTGTTAATGACAAACTGTTTCTCAGTGATATTTTCACTTCTTGACTAACCATTCTTCATTATAATTGCTGAGGGGCACAGGGCCTTGGGTGGGGCTTTGGTTTCCCGAGCATTTCCGCACCCTCCTCAGCTCCCTGCCTTGGAGTGGCTTCGGTCACCCAGGCTTTATTGTGGTCGGCAGGGAGGGTTCTGTGGGGTCGCTCGGTTATGATGTTTTAGGTATCGGTATGTATATACTGTTGTTGTTGTTGTTGTTGTTGTTGTTGTTGTTCCCTAAGCTGCCTGGCCGAACAGCCCCGAGTCCCTGAGGAAGGCCATGGCCACGATCGGGCTTTCCCACAGAGCTCTCATAGAGTGTAGATTGTGTTCTTGGCGTAAGTGGTTGTGTGAAATGCAGTCTTCTATGATGTGTTTAATGGTATGGGGTGCTGTGTTACATCCCGGGCAAGCGTCGACAACGGAGTCATCCAGTCTCTTCTGATAGCTCAGGAGAGCTGGATGGTGTCCGCATCTCAGCCTGGCCAGGTGGACTCTGTCCTCGCGAAGAAGGGAGGATTCGGAAGGATGGATTTCGGGAGGTCGTGCATGCAGCTGCGTGTTGTCTGTGAGTGAGTGGATGGATCGGTGAGAGATATGAGTATGGATGTGCTTCTGGAAGTTGGTTCGGGGTGGGCAGGGAGGGAGAGAGGACAATAATGTTGTTGTTGTTGTTGTTGTTCCCCAAGCTGCCTGGCCGAACAGCCCCAAGGCCCCGAGTAAGGCCAAGGCCATAAACGAGCGCCCCCACAGAACCCTCCCTGCCGACCACAATAAAGCCTGGGTGACCGAAGCCACTCCATGGCGGGGAGCTGAGAGGGTGCGTAAACGCCCGGGAAACCAAAGCCCCACCCAGGGCCCTGTGCCCCTCAGCAATTATGAAGAGAAAGTTGAGGGGCAAAGGAATAATGTGACGCTTTAGCTTCCAATCTTGGTAGATTGGGAGGTCAATCCACGGAAGAGACGCCGTCACTTGAGATTTAGAAAATATATAAGTAAAAGGAACAGTCAGAGTAAGCTATGGGTATGGCAGAGATCGCTCAGGTCTCACTCTGATAGACCAGCCCATCGCCAAAGAGGACAATAATTGTGTGTGATACCGTGTGCTGGGTGTTGTTTTGATATTTCTTGGTGTCTGTGGGTGTGTTGCCATGTAGTTTAGTGGGTGGTCTTGGTTTGTGGAGGCTGCTGCCAGGAATTGAGTGCCTCTCATGTCCAGATGGTCTTTGGCTTTGAGGATTTTGGTTTCTTGATGTAGGTGATCTGTGGGTGCAGTAGCTGTGCAGCCTGTAATGATCTTCAGGGCTTTGTTTTGAATAGTCTGTAAGGTCTTATGATGTGTTTCAGCTAGGTTAGAAGCCCAGGCTGGGCTTGCGTATTCCATCACTGATCTTATGTATTGTTTATATTATAGGTTTGACTCCTGTAAGGAGATAAAGAAAACCTAATATTTACGAAAAAACTTCGTAAAAAATAAAAACAAAAAGAAAATAAGAATAACTATCTAATAAGCTTTCCATCATATCGTGGATGTACTTGTGTGGATTTCTGACCAGACGCTGATTCAGGCGTCATTCCTCCTTCACTGACATATCAAGTAAACCAAAATCCTTAATACATCAACGAATGGGAAGGGGACGGTCGGGAGGGCCCCAGTCGTCAATGATTACGGGGCCAGTACTAAATATTAGGTTTTCTTTATCTCCTTACAGGAGTCAAACCTATAATTTATTAGTGGCCCCTCCATCATTGACGAACATGCCTGATTTCTAAGACTGGAGGGGGACATTCGTAATCATATCATAACTCTATAAAAGCAGATAAAAAAAAAAAAAAAAAAAAAAAAAAAAAAAAAAAAAAAAAAAAAAACACACACATAGGCCTAGTATTCTTACTTTTTGAAAAATATATTTAAATATGGCGTAGGCCAAAAATATACAAGAAAAAGGGGTTCAGGCAGGTGCGTGCTTCAAAGAAGCCTGCCTGACAAAAAATGGGTAACCCTGAAGATTCTGAACACAGATCTGTAGTTACAAAGGCACCCCACTCAACGAGTGGTGACAAAAATAACAAGTTATAAGTTTATATGTGCACATAATAAACCCCAAAATAATCGTGGAGGTAAATTGCAAAGGATCTCCACTATTCTAATATTAGATTGCTTTCGCAGCTAAAACTACTATAACAACACCGTTGTTTTGTACTAACATTGTACTAGCACAATTTCTCGCTGAGAAATTTTCATATCACATTAACCTTAAATTGTATCACAGCTCTCATACTCCAAAAATTCAATTTGTTCTAGCCACTTCCCCAAAGTCCCCTTTTTGACTATTTACCACTCGATAACCTAACATGTATCTTTTTTAGTAATTTATCTTTATTTGTCAGTATTATTACGTTGGTAACATACCTTCATACTAGGGGTCAATAATATATCCAATTAAGACCATTGCCATTTATTTGACACGAAAACAATGCCGCTCAGCCTTAGTACAACAATAACAAACAACACGTGTTGTCTGCAAGTGTGGCAGGCGGCGGCAGCTTGGCTACAAGTTGTTGTTCCCCAGGCTGCCTGGCCGAACAGCCCCAAGGCCCCGAGCAAGACCAAGGCCATAACTAACAATCTACCGCCTTCAATACAGTTACAGTTTAATGGATATTTCTTTGGCTTTTACTATTATAAATATTATTTGGTAATATGAAATTCAATTCCATAGAGTATAATTATAATAAAATTTTATTGCATACAGAAATAACTAGGGTTTAGACTCCCTACTGATACGGCCGACATAACCACACAAGAACAAGAACAAGAACACACACACGATTTCGGTCACTCGAAAAATCAGCTGATGAATCTCGGCGCTCCAAATTCACTTGCATTGAAATTATATTCGTCGTATAAGACCACCCATGGTTTGGGAGAGTTTTGGAGGCTTAGAAATGTGTCATATACGCTGGTATATACAGGTCTGACGAGTCTGACGTCACCGGCCGAGAGATGCCGACCAGCCGTCACCCGCCACAAACGTTACCTAAACAAAACCGTGCTAGATGCTGACTCGGCACATTTGGGGTAGCCGTGTTAGAGCAAAACCGCGGCACCTAAAGCCGCGTTACCCGAGGGCCGACTGTATAGCAATACCAATAAAACTTTTTAAACCGAAAACCATTGGAATCTATGATAACACTTAATACCCCCGATTGTACATAAATTTCAAAATGAGGCAATGTTTGGATTTGTAGTGTTGAAGCCTGTAATTGCGTAAAAGTGTAAACAAAATTGAAGAATTTATTTATTTTTTCTCCGGATTTAACCCCTCCACCCCGGAAGGGCTCTTGAACGCCCATAACAACCTCGGCCCGCGCAACCCGGAAGGGCTCCTGAACGCCCATTGCTTGCGTGCGTGCTTTCGAATGCCGCACGTACATTTTTGGTATCGTGGGACGGTAGGTGGCGCCACCAGGCGTAAACGACGCCACAGCAACAGTATCTACCCCGACGCCATCATGGACAGTACGCCAAATAGTGATTCCGCTGTGTCCGATACCGTGCTTCCTACGACGCCCTTGCTAGTTCGTCGCGCCTTACCCCGACGCCATCGCCTAAATGTGTTATCTCCCGGAGGTATTGAGACGACATTGAGACTATATGAGCGTGCTGATGCCAAGTATATTGTTGATGATATAGTCAGTGACGACTCCAGTAATTATAAGTCGAGTGATTATGGCCATGAGAGTGAGAAAGAAGAGCAATTCCTGGGATTTGCGAGAGAACATGACAGTGATGAGAGTGATGAAGGTGATGTACCAGTTGTTGAGGAAGCTGGTTTACCTAAAGACAGTGAACTTGAGAGAGTGAGTGAGTGGGAGAGTTCAAGGTCACTCACCAAATTTCGCATAAGTGACACGACTCCAAGCCCTTCCCCAGGTAAATCGCCTTTCAAGCTACACTTGTATAAGCAGAAAATACTTGAGAAGGCGGCCGCGGCAGCTAGGGAACAAGCAAAAATACTTGGTGAGGATGAGGCTGTGAGTGAGGGTCAGCGTGGTGACCCTTCTCGTCCGCCATTGTCTCCCTTATCTACCCACGCCACCCAAGATGACCCGGATGCCCCGCATTCTTCCCCACCACCCCCACCATTGCCAAGGGTTGAGGACCCCCCACTTTCGGCCTATTTGCCTCCTAGGTCCCCCGACAGGAGACATACTGCTGCTGAAAAGGGGAAAGGTAGGAAATATACCAAAAAAATTAAGAAAAGTAAGAGAGTTTTGTTCGAGGCTCCCGAGGCGTCCACCCATGCCGGCCCCAGCCATACGTCCCCGCAACTTTCCCCACGGTCCTCCCCACCTCTCCCGCCTTCAACATGTCTTCCTGAAGAAGTCTTTGAGCTTGCATCACCAATACCTGGGCCTAGTGACAGTGAAACATTGCTTTCTGTCACTCGTCGCAGGCCAAGGAGCCCAGGACCTCGGGGGGACACAGCCTCACCTGCCACTCCTTCCCCACCTCGCCCACCCGCACGCCGCCCACGCATCACTGGTTCCCCGCCAGATTATGTGGGGGCCACTGATGATGTAGGGCACCTCTCTGAAGACTCTGGCCATGATTACATAGGTCCACCGTCAGGGCAAGATGACCACTCTGACGATGACTATATGGACATCGACGACCCTCGACCCATCCGCTTGGCCCGGCGTCGTGCTGCCCGTCGTGCTGCCCGCCGCCCTGGCCGCCCTAGGGCGCGCGCCTCCCGAGTTGGCCGTGGGCGTGCTGGGCCACCAGCTGGAGCTCCTCGTCAGCGTAGACAAGACCCATTCTACGTTTTTCAGTGGCAAGACGTAGTTGATGGGGATGGATACAACCCTGATGTGCCAGCTTTTGATGAGGTACTGGAGGGTTCAGGCATTACCCCCAATTTTCCTGCAGGCCCCAATGCTCCACCACACGAACTATTTGAGGCCTTCTTTGATGAGGAGGTGGTAGGCTATGTTGTCAAAGAGACAAATAAGCAGCACCAATTCCAGGTCCACTTTTTGGGCAAGGTGACCAAGGGCCACATGAGGCAGTGGACCCCAGTGACTCATAAAGAGTTCATGGTGTTCCTGGCACTCACCATGCTAATGCCTCATGTCAAGAAGCATAGGTTGCCTGACTATTGGATCACCAATGATCTGATATCCACCCCTGCCTTCGGGAAATATATGTCTCGCGACCGGTACCTTGATATCCTCGCAGCGCTCCATCTTGTCACCAACACCGACGTCCACCTCGGTGACAAGCTGTGGAAGATTAGGACGTTGTACGAGATGATGCGAGAACGCTTCACCTCCTACTTCAAGCCCTTCCGCAAGGTCGTCATTGACGAGTCTCTTGTGCTGTTCCGGGGGAAAACTCAGCTTCCGGCAGTACATCCCCTCAAAAAGACATCGCTTTGGCATAAAATTCTTTGTGCTGTGCGACTGCCAAACTGGCTATGTCCTGGACTTCCTGGTCTACAGCGGGAAGGAAGGGGACTTGCTTGTGGACCCCCTCATTGGCTTTGGCGGAGCAGTGGTGCAAGCCATGATGGACCGCTACTTTCATAAGAATCACGTCCTCTACACGGACAATTATTACACGTTCCCCACTCTCTCACAGTACCTGCATGAGCGCAAGACGGGGACTGTAGGCACAGTACGAGGGAAAAGGAAGGGCATGCCACCTTTCCCTCCAAAGACCAAAAAAGGTGATGTGTTCCGGAAGAAGTCGGGGCCCATTCTGGCTATCCACTGGCACGACCAGCGGAAGGTCAACCTCCTGACCACCATCCACAAGGGGGAAATGGTGGAGACTGGCAAGGTGGATCGCCGCACCCAGGCCAGGGTGACCAAGCCCGATGCTGTCCTGGACTACAACATCAACATGAGGCTGGTGGACAAGTCCGACATGCAGATAGGCTTCATTGACTGCCTGCGTACCTCGTGCAGATGGTACAAAAAGTTCTTTCTGCATATGGTGGACATGTCAGTTCTGAATGCCTACAATATATACAAGCTTCGGAATGTGAACACACCCATGAAGTTCAATAGCCTGCGGAGGTTCCAAAAGCAGGTGTTGACGGAGCTCCTGGAGAAGTATGCTACGCCACAGAGGGCAGTGGCACATCCTGGGCCCGCCGTTATTGACCGCTTGCAGTGTGCTCAATACTTGATTAGGCACAGGCTTGGTTCCCTGCCTCAGAATGAATCAGGAAGAACGCAGCAGAAGCGGTGCCATGTCTGCTACAACAGCAGGGTGAGGCCGAGGCCAGGTAAAAAGTCAACCATGGAGTGTGTGGAGTGCATGGTGGCACTCTGTGCTTTAGAGTGCTTCTTTGATTACCACTCCAAGCTGGAGTTCTAATAATCATACTGAAATTGCCAAATAAAATGACAATATGTACACTATAATTATATATAGGCAAAAAGTGGAAGAAACCAATTTATTGTAATACAAAAGTCATGTATTATGAGAAAATTGATACAAATACAATTACACCATAATAATATGTGAAAGTGACACATATGTATATACCAAGTGACATTCATATGATTAGAACCTATAGAAATATACAAATCAGTGAAAAAAGACCCAATAAATTGTATATAAAACGTTTACAAATCATATAACTAAGTGAAAGTGACACAAGACCTAATATTTGATGGCCAAAGTATAATAAACACCTGTGATAACGAATAATCAGTGCCTAATACAACAATAACCTACCTCAATTACTAATAAAATGTATGGTATCGAGTGAAAATGAGCATTATCAGTGACAGTGACACTCTCTAAAGCATATTTGTCAAAGTGAAAGTGACACAAGACCTAATATTTGATGGCCAAAGTATAATAAACACCTGTGATAACGAATAATCAGTGCCTAATACAACAATAACCTACCTCAATTACTAATAAAATGTACGGTATCGAGTGAAAATGAGCATTATCAGTGACAGTGACACACTCTAAAGCATATTTGTCAAAGTGAAAGTGACACAAGACCTAATATTTGATGGCCAAAGTATAATAAACACCTGTGATAACGAATAATCAGTGCCTAATACAACAATAACCTACCTCAATTACTAATAAAATGTACAGTATCGAGTGAAAATGAGCATTATCAGTGACAGTGACTCTCTAAAGCATATTTGTCAAAGTGAAAGTGACACAAGACCTAATATTTGATGGCCAAAGTATAATAAACACCTGTGATAACGAATAATCAGTGCCTAATACAACAATAACCTACCTCAATTACTAATAAAATGTACGGTATCGAGTGAAAATTAGCAATATCAGTGACAGTGATACCCTAATAAACATATTTTATATAATTGGCCTCAAAATAACTAGACAAATATCAAATAAACATCACATTCTCAATATCAAACACTAAAATCGTCTAAGGGAGATAAATACTTTGGCGCGACGAGCGGCTAGGTGCGTCGTAGCCATGGCCGGGGCGACGCGTCCGAACGCGGGAAGAATTTTCCGCCGAAAAGCACTCGTCTTCCCGCGCTCACCATTATGCAACCAGAGGGGCTAGAGACCTCTACTCAACGCCATTCGACAGAGGAAGATTTGTGGAACATTATTATTTTTTATTCACAACATTACATGCCATATTCATTGACTTACAGAGTAGTTAACATAGCCCAAAGATCGTCAAAACACCCGGTACCGCAGCACAGTCGCAAGCTATAGCCCCCGGGGCTGGAGGGTTAAAGTAAAATTCAGTCCATATAAATTTTGGAACTAAATTGGTTCAAAATGTCTACAGCTTTCCATTATGGTTCAAATAGGTACATCTTAGCTAATATTTTAAGGTAATAATTTTAAGGTACTGAAAATCTATATGTAGGGTGAGGTGGGGGTGATCCGCACTATTAGTGGACAAAATAATCACCAAAAATCAGGTAACAAACTTTATTGAAAAATAGCTATATCACAATAAACTGTGGGTCAATGCCTATCATGGTGATTTTTACTAATAATGTAAGTAGTAGTTAAGGTCAACTTATTGAATTTTTAAAAAAGGGTACCCCTTGTTCGGACCATACCCACCATATGGGGTGGTCCGAACAATGCATGGGAGTGATCGAAACACTACCCTTTTCACTATTAAAATGCATAGTGAGATTGTAAAAACTGGTGATTTCAAATCAAATATATGTTGAAAGTGTCTTTATTGCCAATTTTAGTGAAAAAATTAAGTGATTTATTTCATCTAAGGTTGAGTTGGTGGAGAAGATATTCGCAAGAAGGTTAGCTTTACCTCGTGGGTCACTTACAAGATTGCCGGTCGGAGATTTTAATGGTGGAATGGATGAAACAGTAGTCAAGTTGGATTTGAATGAGTTAAGAGTAGACCCAATTTTTTTTTTTATCATTTGGATTATTTAGAAGTTTATTTGCCTGCTTGTGGAGAAAAGTTGATTTAGTTAGATTTAATACAATTTTGGCATGATTTCTGATGTTTCTAAAGTAATTAAAGGCTTCATGTGTTTTTGATCTTGTGTATGCATTGTAGGCTATTGCTTTTTGTTCAGTTACTCTAGCACAATTATGGTCAAACCATTTAGGTGAATTAGATCTTTTACTGTACTTTTGATGAGGAATAAAAGTTTCCATTCCAATTTTTATAAAATCTTGTATGTGGCTCCAGGTGGAGTGTGCATCATTAGAAAAAAAAAAAAAGAGGTCCAGGGAATATCAATAAAGAAATCTTGAAGACCCTCCCAGTCTGCCCTATCGTAATGCCATTTAGTCACCAAAACAGGTTCAGAGTGGGAAGGTGTGGTAGGTGATAGACAGGTGGCCTGTATCAGACAGTGATCAGAAGATCCAAATTATGAAAGTTTGGCATTAATACGACATAGACTTTGTATATGTATGTATGTATATACTCAGGCACATACCCCATAGCTGGGGGTGGCATAGTAGATTCATATTTTTCCATTAAGAATTGATAAATCAGTTGCTAAGGTATTCAATTTACCATCAGGTGAAATAAAACCAACTAGTATTTGTGCAGTTTATGTGTGTCTTTATGGCGCAATGCATAAGTGTGTTGATTTTCGGTGTGAGCGTCCTGGGTTCGAATCCCCGGACTGCCACATGTTTGTTAATTTCATTATTCGAGTTTAGGAGTAAAGTTGGTTGGTGGAGAGAACCTAATAATGTTAAAACATATACGGATCTACTTGTATATTCTGTGAGGCCTTGTACGGTCGCGCTAATAAGTCATGTCCCAGCTGTCATTACGTTTGGCTTGCTCTGTGCTGTATTAATGTCTGTCAGATGTTGAATAGAGTGGGTAAGTGTAGGAACCTGTTTATATATTTTACTCGATATGAAGAAATGAAGTTTAGATATTGCTGATACCAATTATTGATCAAAACATACTTGGTACCGAGACATCACTTATTAGCGCGACTGTATACCAAATTACAAGTATCCTTCTCTAATATTTTAATGCTATACCCTGTTCTAAATAGGTAGTCACCATGAACCCTAACCTCTGTAACTCAAAAAGGGCTAAACAAAAATTTGGGCTGTACATTTCCACACATATTCCCTGGCTGACCCTTCCCCAATGGTATAAATATTAGCTTGATTACTCTAGTAATTTGTGAGTAGTAGTAGTAGTGGTTCCCTAGGCTGCCTGGCCGAACAGCCCCGAGCTCCTAAGGAAGGCCATGACCGAGACCGGGTTTCCCCACAGTGTTTTCAAGGAGTGTGTGTTGTGTTGTTGTCATAAGTGGTTGTGTGTTATGCAGTTTTCCATAATGTGTTTGATAGTGTGCAGTGTTCTGTTGCAACCCGAGCAGGTGTCCAGCCTCTTCTGATAACTCAGAAGGGTTGGATGGTGCCCACATCGTATGTCTAGCCAGGTGGACTCTGTCAGATCCACAGGGCTGACCTTTAAATCGGTACTGGCTCAGAAACGTTAGTAGGAGGGAAAGTTTAGAGTAGAAGGATAGTTTAAGGGACAGTTTTTTTTTTATAAACCCCCCCCTCACTTCCTCCCTCCTCCCCCACACCACCGCTCCCCCCCCCCCCCCCCCCCCCCCCCCCCTACCCATTTCTCTTCCTCCACATCCTCTCCAGCATCTTCTTCACCATCTCCATGTCTTGTGTTTCCATCTCCTGTGTTAACCCCAACAGCACCCCTACCCCTCTATTGTCTCTCTGCTTTATCTCCTCCCACCCCCTCTCCCCAACTCTATTCCTCATGTATCCATCCAACTCGTCTCTCTCCTCATTATATCTTGTACACTCCAACTCTCTGCAATCTCTCTCCGCCGCAATGTTGCATCTCTCTCTCTCTGTTCTATCGGTACTATAATAATCAGTGTTCCTCGGAGCTTCCCAGTGTATACTACCTCTACATAGGGTACGTAGTACCCATCTTGCAACACAATCCCACCCCTACTCTATGCAACTCTCCAACACAAGAGTGAAACGTTACTCTCAGACTTTCTTCTATTCAAATTTCAACAGCTGAGCTCTGGAACTCTCTCCCAGAATCAGTCTGTCCCTCTTCCTATGACTTAAATTGCTTCAAACTCCGTGTGTCCAGGAATTTTGGCTCGGATGTCCCTTGATTTTGGCCCTGTCACTCTTTCAACTCTGGGGGAGGCACTCGCTACAGACAGTTCTGCCTTTTACCTCCCTCACTCACATAGAAAAAACCCCCACAATGATAAAGACTAAAAAGAAATGGACTCGGTTTTCATTTGACACCCTGACGTCATATATATATATATATATATATATATATATATATATATACAGTAGGGTCTCACATAAAACGAGTTTATGGTCGATAAACGAGGGCGTTTTATGCGATTTCGTTTTATGTGAACACAGCATTTTGGTGGCCCAATATCGTCAATGTTCACTGGAAGCGTAAATTTCCGTCAGGAGCGTACGATATTTCGTACGTTTTGTATGATATTTCGGCGTTTTATATGAAAGCGTACGATATTTCGTACGTTTTGTACGATATTTCGGCGCTCTATATGAAAACTCCTCGGATTTGCCCCACTTTGGCGGCGGACTCGTTTTATGAGATCACATTCGTTCTGATCGAAAATTAAATATTAATATTTTAGGTCGGTCGTTTTAATCGAGACTCGTTTTATGCGAACACGTTTTATGCGGGACCCTACTTATACTGTATATATATATATATATATATATATATATATATATATATATATATATATATATATATATATATATACATACATACCGGTACATGTTTCTGATGGATAGAACGTATGATGGATTTGGTTTTGTCTTCATGAATGTACGGTTGGCCAAATAAGTCGTATCTTCGCTGTCATTACGTTTTGCTCGCTGCATGCTGTATTAATGTATGTCAGATGTTGAATAGGGTGTATCACGTCTGTATATCTCACTCGAAACAATGAATTAATGCTTAGATAGTGTTGATACCAATTATTGATCGAAATATACTTGGTGCCGCGACATAACTTATTTGGATAACTGTACTACAACCAATATTCAAGCTGGCAATTATAATTCATATCGATCTCTACAGTGAGTACAGCTCCAACTTCCTTATAACATGAAACTCGTAAGTGAGCAATTAAGTGGAAGGGATTATTTAAGTCGATGATTTTCATGTCTTTTCCCTCCTTAGACCTCCATTAAAAGAAAAGAACAAACAAATCCATTAGATCCCCCTTCTAGATTTATTCGAAGGCCGGTTCTTCCAAAATTACAGGCTCACTGTCGTTCGCCAAGAAATAAAACGACACCTAAATAGCACGAAAGGTCTTAATATTGACAAAGAAATGGGGCGATAGGTCTTACAATCACCAAACGTCTAAAAACTAATGGGGCTAAACATGAGGGAGAAGGGGGACCAGACAAACGGCCCATCTCCCCTTTAACGGTTATATAGCAAACTTTACCTGTACCGGTATCGGGTAACTCAAAAATACTAGGATTGCTTCTATAGGCCTACATAAAATCACTTAATGGAAAGTAATTTGTGTGAGCAACTGTACTTGGGCAATGAACGGACATTTATACTATTTGGGAAGAGTCGACCAGGAAATAGGTGTGAACATTTGAGGTATGAATATGAACTGACATTTCTACTATTTGGGAAGAGTCGACCAGGAAATAGGTGTGAACATTTGAGTTATGAACTGATATTTCTACCAATTGGGAAAAGTCGACCAGGATGTAGGTGTGAACATTTGAGTTATGAACTGATATTTCTACCATTTGGGAAGAGTCGACCAGGAAATAGGTGTGAACGATTGAGTTAACCACTTGCGAGTTTCCGGCTATAAGGAAGTTGGAGGTATAGGCCCAAGTATCGATATTGAGCCAAATTAACAGCTATAATATGGTTGTAGTACACTCGGATACCATGGTTTTCAGCCCACTCATGCAACATTGTGAACTACACCTATATCTATCTATTTATGGAACTATATCTCTGCAAACGAATTGACCACTTGCGAGTTTCGTTCTATAAGGTAGTTGGAGCTGTAGACATCGATATTTAGGAGAATTACCAGCTAAAATATGGTTGTAGTTCATTTATAAATACATACAATCCAATTCAACATACTCTTTAGCCATCAGAAACATACATTATTATTGCATTTCTGTTTACTATTGATGTCTACAACTCCAACTTCCTTATAGCCTGAAACTCGCAAGTGGTCAATTATTGAATATAATTGTCTGTCAATCAACTACAAATACTATTTATTGAGAAGCAAGTTCTATCCAAAAATCAATCCAAACAGTTATAATTGCATACAGAAAAACATAGGGATCCACGATATGTTATGAGTGGGCTAGAACTATGGTATCCGAGTGTACATTAAGGGGAAATGGATGGATTAACCCTTTCACGCTTATGACGCGATTGTGAGACTATTGGGGATACTTTAAAGCCTTTGTTACCATCAGGGGTATTTAGAAACCTTTAGTTTAGTTACTTCAACCTCTGCAGTTGTCTTTGAGTTAACTGTGGGCAGAACACTATTTTGGAGAGGTAATTATAAGAGTGAGAAAACTCTATTTCTTATTGCTAATCTGGCAACCTCTGCGTCATAAATGCGTGAAAGGGTTAATTTGTTTATGTAGGCTATCTTTTAATTACCGGTACGTTATTTTTGTTCCTCCCTAGACCTCCATTACTTTGTGCAGTTCATGAATGATCTGTGGTATAGCTGGCGCCAACGAACTTGACAATAATCTTGATCCCTGACCTCTCTGTAACTCAAAAGGTCCTAAAGCAAACTGGCTGTAAATATCCACACCCATTTCCTGGTGGACTCTTCCCAAATGATAGAAACGTCAGCCCGATTGCTTTCATTCTTCTCCAGTTATAAGAAGTCAAGGGGTCAAGATTATTGTCAAGTTCGTTGGCACTACCTATAGTAAAAAGGATTAGGCTAAGGGAGTTAATTCGAAGTCTATTAATTGCTGGAGGCCCTTTTAAAAAAATCAAATCGTCGAATAGTAGCCAGAATATAGTGAAAAGGACGTCGCCGGTAGGGAAGGGGTTAAGAGCATTATGTACGGCCACACGGGGGGGGGGGGTCGCATCAATAAACCTTCTAAAAACATAGGTCTACCTGTACAATAAACCCAAGTTTGGCCAGAATCAAAGGTATAACAACATCATGGTGCTGAACATTTGAAAAATATATAGCCTAAGTATAATAAAAAAGACGGACCAGCACAAATATATTTTAGTTTACCGGTATTTGTTATTGCCGATGCCGATATACTGTACAGCTAATAAGTCATGTCCCAGCTGTCATTACGTTTGGCTTGCTCTGTGCTGTATTAATGTCTGTCAGATGTTGAATAGGGTGGATAAGTATAAGTGTAGGAACATGTTTTGTATATTTCACTCGGTATGAAGAAATGAAGCTTAGATATTGCTGATATCAATTAATGATCAAAATATACTTGGTGCCGAGACATCACTTATTAGCGCGATTGTACAGTCGGCCTCATAAGTCATGGCTCAGCACCAAGTATATTTTGATCAATAGTTGGTACTGGTATTGTTTAAAACTTGATTTATTCGTTTTGAGTGAGATATACTAACATGTTCCTACACTTACCTACCCCATTCAACATCTGACAGACATTAATACAGCACACAGCGAACCAAACGTAATGGCAGCTGAGACATGACTTATTAGCGCCACTGTACCTTGTTCCAAATGGGTAGGCTATCATTTGTGAACTATCAGCTCTGTCACTCAAAAGAGGGCTGTAAATTACCACACCTATTCCCTGGCTGATTCTTCCTAAATGGCAAAAGTGTTAGCTCAATTACTCTAGTCGTTTGTAAGTTATAGAGGTTAACCCATTCAGTACCAGGGATGTCCTTTTCATCATATTCTGGCAACTATTAAATGATTATGTTCAGCTTAGGAAGGACCTATAGCAATATTAAGGTTTCAAACTATCTCAACCAACCCTTTCAACTACCACAGATCCTTCCTAAGCTGCATAATATCGTCTAAATATAGCTAGAATATAATATAACACGCGTCGCTGGTACTCAAAGGGTTAATGGTCAAGAATTTGGCCTACTTATTTAGAACATGGTATAGTGAGAGTGAGAGGAAAGGCAGTGTCACACGGGCAAAATTATTCATCAGTGTATTTTCTAACAAGCGATTTATGCTAACGGTACCGGTCCCAGCTGTCATTACGTTTTGCTCGTTTTGCCCGCTCTGTGATGTATTAATGTCTGTCAGATGTTGAATAGGGTGGGTAAGTGTAGGAACATGTTGGTATATCTCACTCAAGCTAATAAGTGATGTCCCAGCTGTCATTACGTTTGGCTTGCTCTGTGCTGTATTAATGTCTGTCAGATGTTGAATAGGGTGGGTAAGTGTAGGAACATGTTTGTATATTTCACTCGATATTAAGAAATGAAGCTTAGATATTGCTGATACCAATTATTGATCAAAACATACTTGGTGCCGAGACATCACTTATTAGCGCGACTGTACCGTACCAATTTCCCATACCTAAAATGAAGGGTATAAAATACTGCATATGCTCTACCGGATCAATTGACCCCTTGCGAGTTTCAGGCTATAAGGAAGTTGGAGCCGTTAACTTTGATATTAAACAGGAATGCAATATTAATGTAAGTTATTGATGTATGATAAAGTTGTTTGTATGTATTTATAAATGTATTATGACCATACTTTAGGTGATAATTCAGCTAAATATTAATGGCTACAGCTCCAACTTCCTTATAGACCGAAACTCGCAAGTGGTCAATTTTGTTAGGCATATAGCCAATATTAGTTAGGCTATAATTATCATGTACAGTCGGCCTAATAAGTCATGTCTCGGCACCAAGTATAAATTTTGTATCCATAGTTCGTTTCGAGTGAGATATACAAATATGTTCCTACACTTGTCCACCCTATTCAACATCTGACAGACATTAATACAGCATAGAGAGAGCCAAACGTAATGACAGCTGAGACATGACTCATTAGCGCTACCGTACTTCATTGGCATATAAGTACACACCGTCGGTAAATAAATATATAATTCCTAAATCGCTTTAAAAAAATACCCAAATCTCGCACCTCTCACCATTTTTTGTAGTGTTGGACTAGGTCACTAGGTCAGGGATGAAGGAAGTTGGAGGAGATAAGAGCGAGAGTGAGGGAAGTAGGAAGACAGGAATGGAAAATAAATATGGAAAAGAAAAGTACACTGGTAAGATATAGAAGCAAGGTGAGACCGAAAAAAAAAAAGTTTTACGACGCAAGTTGGAACTTGGACAGCTAACCTGATAAACTGTCTTCGTAGCGCAATGGATAAATGCACTGAATTTCGGTGTGAGCATCCTAGGTTCGAATCCCTGGACCGCCACATGTATTTGTTGATTTCATTAATTGAGTTTAGGAGTAAAGTTGGTTGGTGGAGGGAACATAATAATTCAAGGCTAGGGTGGGGGTCCAATGTCCCATGGCGGTTGGGCCTCCGCCCACGTAGTGTTTACATTACCCGTATGCTGGCAATAGGCCTAACGTTCTGGTCTATTTTGATTGCCATAGGATACAGTAATGGGTTGAGGGGGGGCTTTCCCCCCCCCCCCCAATGACTTATTATCATCATCATATATATTGCCAGCAGGGGGCCGTGGCCCAACCGACTGTACACCGGGTGGGGGCATTGGAGACAAATAAGTACCAGGTAACACCCCGTTCTTAACACTAATCGTCCATTACAAACCCCAATGTACTTGAATATAAACTAATGAATGCATATGGTCCTCCCGGGTTTCGAACTCGGGACACCACACCCAGAACATAAGCACCTAAACCATTACACCACCAACATAAATAGAAGAATATGGAGGTGGAATGGGGGAGTGAAAGAGTGTCTATAAGTGCGAGGTGGGAGGGGTGAGAGACGCTTGCCAGTGGTACGAGGAGAGTGATAGATTGGAAGAAGAGTTAAGAAGTTAAGGGAGCCCACATCGCATTTTTTTTGTTTTTCTCTTTCTCTCCCTCTCTCTTTGGCTTGTATCCATTCGGCCCCATTCAGCCTACTGTTTTAAAACGTTTACCCCCATCCAGGTGTCAATATTTTCCTGGCGAGCGGTAGCGAGCCAGCATATTTATATATATATATTTTGTATTAACAGCAAGCTAAATTTGTAAATTTTTCGATAGAAAAATTTCTCCGGCGAAGCCGGATTTCTCCATACAATGCATGGCTTGCTATCGATCGCCAGGAAGAAATCGACACCGGGATGGGGATAAACGTCTTAAAACAGTTGGCTGAATTGGGCCGAATGGATACAAGCCAGGGAAAGAGAGAAGAGGAAAGATAAAAAAAGCCGGTGACCCCCCTTAACCTCTCCTTACTCATTTATGTTATAGGTAACACCAACGAACTTAACAATAATCTGACCTCTCTCTGTAACTCAAAAGGGGCCTAGAGCAAACTGGCTGTAAATATCCATGCACACTTATTTCCCGGCGGACTCTTCCCAAATGATAGAAACGTCAGTCCCGATTGACAAAATTAATTTTGAGTTATAAGAAGTTGAAGGGTCAACATTATTGCCAAGTTCGCTCGCACAACCTATAGTTATTTAGTTATGTAGTGTGTGTATTTACCAAATTGTAATTTTATAGGAGTGAGCCTAAGCTCGTGATGTCCCGTCTTCCAAACTCATATTATCATATTTTACTTTGAATTGGCTTATACTCTTGGCACACACTACCTTTTCTGGGAGTGAATTTCACTTTCCTACGCTTCTACAAGGAAAGGCAAATTTTCTCACATCCTTCTTGCAAGGCTTGACCACCAGTTTGAATGCATGGCCTCTCGTTCTTCCTTTTGATGGTATGATGAAGTCTTCCCTGTCAATCCAGTCAATCTTGTTAACACATTTGTACATCGTGATCATATCTCCGCGTTCTCTTCTATCTTGCAATGTAGTAAGGCCTATCTTTTCCAGTCGTTCTTCATAGCTGCACCCTCTCAATTCTGGAACTAATCTTGTTGCTGCCCTCTGAACTTTTTCCAGTTTATGTATGTGCTTCTTCAGATGTGGACTCCATACAACTGTTTCATATTCTAATGTGGGTCTTATAAAGGTAACTATTAGTTTTTTAATCATATCCAAATCCACGTATGAAAAAGCAACCCTAACATTGGCTAGCAGTCCATAAGCGTTTCTCACTTTCTCGTTTATGTGATCTTCAGGTGATAGTTTGGGATTTATTATTACCCCCAAATCTTTTTCTTTCCTTGAAGGTTTAAGCTCTTCTTCACCCATTTTATATCTTCCATGCGGCCTTCTTTGACTTTCACCCATCTCCATGACATGACACTTCTCTGCATTAAAATCCATTTGCCAAATGTTACTCCACTCGAAAATACTTGTGACATCCTGCTGCAGAGCCACGCAAGAATCTTGATCTCTTATTTTTCTAAGTAACTTTGCATCATCAGCAAACAGGTTAACATAACTTTCCGAGCTGATGTTACCTGGCATATCATTAATATACAGTAGGAACATGATCGGTGCTAAAACAGCGCCCTGCGGTACCCCGCTCGTAACCTCTTTCCAACTTGAAAATTGTCCTCTGACTACTGTTCTCATCTTTCTTCCAACAAGAAAATCCTTCATCCACTTAAGAAGTGGTCCTCCAATTCCAGCTTCCATAATAGCCGTTGATGTGGAACACGATCAAAGTCCTTTTTAAAATCTAAATACCTGTAGATGCAATCCACCCAGCCCTCTCTCTCTTGCACTATTTCATTAACTCTATCATAGAAACTTAATAAATTAGTCACACATGACCTACCTGATCTAAAACCAAATTGCTTACTTGATAATAAACAATTTTTTTCTAAATGTTCTACCCATCTCTTTCTAATCAACTTCTCTAAGACCTTGCACACTACACACGTGAGGGACACTGGTCGGTAATTTAGAGGATCATCTCTATTTCCTTTCTTGAACAAGGGGACGATGTTTGCTGTTTTCCATATGGAGGGTAACTTTCCTTCTCTTAACCTGACAAGCGCGATATAGACCTAGGTGCTAGGGTAGTTATTTGTGCATTTCTAGCCCTGGATTCTGACAGAATTTGTTATCTTTACAATATAAACCATTATTTGTTTTCGGTATGCTTTTATTTTACATATATGATGTATATATGAACCTTCAAGAGTGCTAAAATAAGTGGGAAAAGCATTTGGGTGGTGAAAAACGAAGATATTGGCCACCCGGTCATAATCTCAGGCAGCCCTCCCCTCTCGCTGTCTGGGAGTCAACTGAGACGAGCGGGGCGGTGTGTGCCGGTGTCTGGGTGTTGCATAACGATCTTTTATGCAACCCACTTGTGCTACATTATCGCGGGAGAGAAAAATAACCGATAAATGATGATAATAAGTGGATAAATAGGTGATAATTGAGGAGGGGGGGGAGGGGGGAATAAGGTGGGGAAGGAGGGGAGGGGGAGGGGTGAGAAACACATGGATGAGTACTAGAGGGGAATTATCTCACCTAGAGACAAAATCCTTTGTTTTGATAGGCCCTTTTTTTTTTTGGAAGGCTATTTTTATGGTCCTGCTTCCGTGAGGCCTATCGCGTTCCCTATAGGAAGCCTTCCGTGAGGCCTATCGCGCTTGCCGGGTTAACGATTGTTCAAATATGATGTTGAGTGGGTGGCTTAATTCCTCCGCGCATTCCTTCAAAACCCAACATGAAACTTCATCTGGTCCCATCGCCTTCCTTTGATCTAAATTCATCAGCAACTCTCGAACTTCTTCTTTCTTGATAACTATATCATCCATTCCAGTTTCCTTTACTCAATTGTCTTTATCTTCTACGAATCCATTTTCTTTAACAAAAACTGACTGAAACTTTGCATTTAATACTTCACTTATTGCTTGTTCATGTTCATAAACTTCACCATCCACAACAACTCTCTGTATTTTATCTTTCACTTTTAGTTTCCTTCTAATATAGCTGTAAAAAAGATTAGGTTCTTTATCACTTCTGTTTATTATATCTTTTTCGTAATTTGCTTTATTTCTTCGTACTTGGGTGTGTGTGTGTGTGTGGAGGAGGGGGGGGACCGTATCATCTATGAGTAATACAATTAATCCTTTGAGTACCAGCGACGTGTTATATTTCATTATAGCTATAAGTAGACGATATCATGCAGCTTAGGAATGATCTGTGGTATTTAACCCATTGCCTGCGGGAGACGTTCCCGAATGCCATGGCAATTTACAGGCTTGTAAACCCTCTCAAATTAAAGTCTGTAGAATCGAGTGCGAGGGAGTGGGAGAGCGACAGGCTACATGCCCTTCCCCCAGCCGGGCGGCCGCGGCACTGAGGTCTCTGAGTCAGAGTCTCGCGATACAGTGCTGCCAAATTCAAATGTAGCGCAACATTAGCGATAATTGCTAATTTTTGCGATTGTCTATGGTAGGGCTGCGGGTGAACCCCACAAGCTACAAATCTTGTTTTGGTGTCATTTTGAAGCTATTTTCTATTAGTTTTTGGCTGAATAAATTTCATTTCATTCAGCCACTTGCATAATCAATCAGGAGTACCTGAATGAGCCCTAATATGGCAGAAATAGACAGAAATATGCCCACAGCCAAAGTGTTAAAAGGGTTGGTTGAGATCCTTTGAAGCCTTATTATTTATTAGTGGCCCCTCCATCATTGACGAACATGCCTATTACATAAGGCATCCTCTTCAAACACTAATCCGCCGTAGTTTGAATCTACCGCGCAGAGCATTTAAAAAACTGAGGAGCCTTCATCATGAGCGCACGTGACCTCACTCATGGCTTCAGTCATTATGAATTGGGTTCTCACTACGAAAAAACTTCGTAAAAAATAAAAACAAAAAGAAAATAAGAATAACTATCCAATAAGCTTTCCATCATATCGTGGATGTACTTGTGTGGATTTCTGACCAGACGCTGATTCAGGCGTCATTCCTCCTTCTCTGCTCTGCGCTCAGCCTGCCCGGACCTGTCTCCCCACGCTCCGCGGGTTCCGCATTTGTTGCGTCCCTAGTGAGTTTTTTTCTCATTGGTTTACTCCGGGATGTATCGAGTAAGGTTAGGATATGCGTAGCAGGAGTGTCCTGGGCTGGTTGCCCGCAGTGCAGTGTATTTTGGGTCGTATGTTTGGGGCATCTATTTCGGATGTACCCTCGTGGTCCTGTTGTGGACAGGTGAATTTTTTCACAGTTAAGCTAGCTTTGTGATGCAGGCGGCTTTCATTACGCGTTATTGCTTCCTTTTATCTTTCTGATGAGGTAGCGTATTTTTGCTGTCGTTCCCAGCGTATTTTTCTTCACTTAGTGAAGTTTTTTCTGGGTCCCGAGTCAGTTCTTCCCTTTGCCGGAAGTGTTTGCTACAGTGGTGTGTTGGCGGTGGTTCCTGTTGTGATATAATTCAGTGCTTTTTGTTTATATTCCGACATGTTACTGTTATCCGTCTGCCTAGGCCTAGCCAGCCTCTCGTAGCTTTATCACATATACAAGTGTTATTGATTTATTTTCTAAATATGTACTACTGTGTCATGTGTATCCTGGTTTAGTTGTGTATTGGCTAATTCCACGGACTATTTATGTGTCCTGGGTTAGTTGTGTTTTGGCTAATTCCACGGACTTTGTTGGGCCGGCGTTAGTTGTGTTTTAGCTACGCCTCGGTCCGGTGTTGCGTTCAGATGGTATCTGGACGGGGTGGGTTTTTTCCGGCGGGTTTTTCTCGGTTTCACCTTGATAACCCCGGCTGGTTGCCTAGTTTTGGCCACGCGTGGTTTAAAACAGGCTTGTTTCCCCGGCGAGTGGGTGTCTGTGGCTCCCCAGGTCTGCGTCTCTGGGGTGCCTGTTTCATCCCGGCGGGTTGGCTGTACCCATCTAACAGTGTTCATACGGACACGTGTTGTTTGTAGTTTTTTCGGTTTTGCAAAGCCAATATAAAACTATGCTGTAGTTGTATTTCCTCCCCGGCGATCTGTTTCAAAGAAGTGGGGATAGGAACAATTGGGGTTAACTTTTAAACTTTAATTCACCCGGTGGGTGCAACCTGGTAGGTTGGGATGACCGAATTTGCAAAATTCAGTTTAGTTGACCAGTCAATTGAGGGATGCTTTGTGTATCGCCTCCTTCAACATACGGCGCTTTAGGGCACATTTGGGGTTAACGTTTTTTAAACTATTATTCACACCCGGCGGGTGTTTCTTGCACGGATGAGAATAACGAATTTACAATTCAGTTAGTTAACCAGACATTTGAGGGATACGTTTTGTATCGCCGCCTTCAACATACGGCGATCTAAAAGATACTTCGGCAGAAGTTAGATCTCGTATATTTGTCAGGCTTCCCAGTTTTTTATCTACGAGATAATTCGGGGGCCGGCGTCTTTTTTAGGGGGTTTTTTCCAATATTTAATATGGAACCAAACACCACCGGAAAGACTTAATCACTTATAAACGCCATGATGGTCTTTATATATTATGTCAGAGGGTATTCATAAATCTTTTGGACAAATTAAGATATTCTGAAATCTTTTACTTAGGAAACCCCACCGCGTGGCGAGCTGTGGTCGTTGAGTATTACGTCTCGTTACCCGGCGGGTTATTTAACACCTGTGTGCGAACATGAGTGGGTTAACCTTATGAGCATTAATTCCTGGAAATTTTAAATTTTCCAGAGCTGGGTCCCGGCGGTTCTATGCAGAACCTGGAGTAGTTTCCCTCCAGTCTCTGTCATGGCTACCTTTGCCCCGGTTTTTGCTGTATGCATTACGCCCTCCTGTTCAGGTATCCCTATTTTTGCGCACACACTTTGTATAAAATGTGTTAAAATGTCTCGTTTGGTGGGGGTTACCTTTCCGGCGTTTTTCTCGTTGCTCCGAGAACACCGTTTTGGTTTACCGAGTTTTAGTCAGGATGGCTAAAATAGGTAAGTTACCCCGACGAGTTTGGTCGCTTGAGGGCTCATCAGAAACTGCGTTTTTCTGTGGTCGAGCCTGGGATCAGGCTTCCTGTGTTATTCATTGCTTTATGCATTACGCCCTCCTGTTATGTCTCGTTTGGTGTGGGTTACCTTTCCGGCGTTTTTTCTCGTTGCTCCGAGAACACCGTTTTTGGTTACCGAGTTTTAGTCAGGATGGCTAAAATAGGTAAGTTACCCCGACGAGTTTGGTCGCTTGAGGGCTCATCAGAAACTGCGTTTTCTGTGGTCAAGCCTGGGATCAGGCTTCCTGTGTTATTCCCGGTGAGGGGGGCTCCACACAGTTATTTTGTTTGGTCTTTCCCTCCCGGCGACCTTTTTTACAAAGAGGTCTGGGGCAGGTATAAGTGGTTTGACATTGCATATAAAACCCGGCGGTTGTACCTTCGGGTGGTTATATTAACGAATTTGCGATTCGCGATAATTTGCCAAACAATTGATTGATACAATAGGGTATCACGGCCGTCAAGACGGCGATCTATGAGGGCTTCTGGCAGAAGCCGGATTAGAGATTAAGATAGGCTTAGACTTTTTATGGGATAAAAAGATGGAATCTTACTAGTGTTTCAAGTGTAAAGGGATACTTGAAGGACTTCATCTTTAATAAAGATATGTTTCATCTTTATGAGGATTCAGAAGTTATGCTTAATTCTTTCGAACAGGTAAAAGATATGCTGAAATCCTTAATAAACAATTGGAACAATGTTGTTTGTTTGTTTAGTCTTTCTCTCCAGGCGACCTTTTTACAAAAAAGGTCTGGGGCAGGTACAATTGGTTTGACATTGCATATAAAACCCGGCGGTTATACCTTCGGGTGGTTATATTAACTGATTAGCAATTCGCGATCATTTGCCAAACAATTGATTGATACAATAGGGTATCACGGCCTTCAAGACGGCGATCTATGAGGGCTTCTGGGAGAAGCCGGATTAGAGATTAGGATAGGCTTAGACTTTTTATGGGATAAAAAGATGCCGGAATCTTACTAATGTTTCAAGTGTAAAGGATACTTGAAAGACTTCATCTTTAATAAAGATATACTTCATCTTTAGGAGGATTCAAAAGATATGCTTAAAATCTTCTGGACAGGTAAATATATCCTGAAATCTTTAATATGAAACTAAAGGAAAACGAAAAGTAGTGGTGGAGTGCTACGGTTCGTTGACCGGCGGTCTTGTGACACATATTTTGTACCATTTTTTGGGTGTAACCCTATGAGCATTAATCCCCGGAAAATTCTCTTTCCAGGGCGGAGTACCGGTGTTGCACCAGGTGACCAGGTAGTTCCCGGGGGCGGGGTAGTTTTCCCCCAGTCTCTGCCATGTCGGCACTTGAACCTCTCATTGCTGTATGTTCAACGCCGTTAAGATCAGGTATCCCTATATATTATTTTCATTTGTTAATGAAATAATTTAATCACTGAATAATAATAACCATATATATTTCTATGATTATATTAGGATAATATTGTGTTTATTTATAGTAATTTATTTTAATACAATTAAATATAAATTAAATTAATTAGTATACTTTATGATTTTGCTCACCAGCTCTGCTTTCAATGTGTTAATGAGCTATGGGAGCTTTTAATTATCATAAACCTTTACAGGGCTCTCTTTTAGAGAGTATACCGAGCTCGCAAGCGAGGGACAGCCACAGCCAAGGTGTATGGCGATACTCACAGTCCTGGCAGGACAGAACACATCCCTTTGTGACTCAACTAGTGCTGACGTCCACGGGATGCCGATGTACCATCTTCTACCCCAGTTTTAACATGGCAACATGTGGAGGTCCCGGCTTCGGCGGGATCTTCCCATGATAAGCCAGACTTAACGGATGAAGAACAACGATCTCTGGTCTCAGAGATGGAGGTTGAAGAGTCCAGTCACCTTTTAGGCGACTCTCAGGGTACTGTCGAATCTCCACGGAGTTCGTCATCGGCTAGGTATGTACCGGCGGAAGAGATTGATGGACTACTATTGAATGCACTTAATAGGTTCTTGGGCCCTACGCCGGAAACTCCTCCTGATACGGGAGATCCCGCGATGTCGACGAATGTGCGACCTCTGGCTACATCCTTTGCTTTAGCGAAAATACCTAGCCATCCGCTTGTGTCAGGCCCAATTTCCAATGTGCCAGGCACAACAGCTCTCACTACTTCCACTGAATGCAGTTCACTGTATTCAGAAACAAGGGTCAACGAGGTCAAGGAAGTTGCTACTCGTGTCGGAAGAGATTTTTGTTCTAGCCAGCAGTCTAGATATTTATCTTCACGCATCTTATCTCCCAGGCGTAGCGAACGTCTGGGCAGACGCTCTGTCCCGGAGACAGAGCACGACAGTAGAATGGGAGCTCAAGCAACCCATTTTCGACCTAATGATTGCGGAGCTCTCCCATCCACAAGTGGATCTTTTTGCGTCCGAGGAGACTCACAAGCTCCCTCTATACCTCACCCGCCGGGCGATAACGCCGGCAGGGGGGCCAGACGCCCTAGTGACAGACTGGAACAGATGGAGCTCCATCTATCTGTTTCCGCCGCCAGATGCGTCACTAATGTGCCACGTAGTGAACAAACTACGAGTTTATCGAGGCTTAGTCTCGCTAATCGCGCCCCTGTGGCCGGCGCAGGTGTGGTACCAGCAATTAATAATGTGGTGCCCGGACCCGGTATCGCTCCCGGTCGGGTACTTCCACTTAGACACGATTGGCAACCTAGCGACCTCGCTGACTTTTGCATTATGGACATTCAGGAGGCCAAGTGGCTAGCACCATACGGTAGGGATGTGACCAATAAATTGCTCAATCAATATACTCAGTCTACTAAGCGACAATATCAATCACATTGGAAAGCTTTTACTTCTTGGATTGTTAGAACGGAACAAACTGTACCCTCAGTGGCATTGGTTTTTAATTACTTGAACTATCTGTTTTGAGCAGAAACGTTTATCTGTGGTAACTTTGAAGAATCACTTAACTGCGATTAGAGTGCCCTTTTTCGACCTTACAGGTCTATCCATACCGGTGGCGGAGGAAACAGGATTTATGAGAGCGTGTTTTAAACTCCGCCCACCTCCCCGTCAGCTCATGCCTACTTGGTCTCTGGACAAAGCTTTGTCTTTACTTCATTCTCGTCTGTATCAAAATACTGCAGACTTTGCTTTAATCTTAAAGAAGGCAGTTTTCCTTTTGGCTTTGGCCACCGGAAACAGAGTGTCTGAGCTGGCGGCGATGAGCAACACACCTAATTGTCTTAGGTTTGGTAGACTTAATGATTCAATTTCCATTGCACCCTCCCCGGCGTTTGTAGCCAAGAATGAGCATAGTGCACACGTGTTTTCTGAGTTCACGGTGCCGGCGTTAAAAAGGGGAAAGGTGCATCATAATTTTTGTCCAGTGCAAGCTCTAACCAAATATTTGAGAATAGCTCCTCAAAACCCCCAAGGTGCTTTATGGGTAGCGATTACGGGTAAACGCTTACTTAAACGGCGATTAGCCTCTCTTCTGGTAGAAGTCATTAAAGAGAGTAATCCCGGCGTTGTGGGTAGGGCCCACGATTTACGCAAGTGGGCGGCCTCTTTACGTTTCCTGAAAAACTTTTCAGTTGAAGATATTGCGTCCACACAGTTGTGGGCGTCTAATCATACGTTTCTCTCTAGATACTTGTCAGTTGCTCTAGACAAACCTTCCTTACCATGTATAGCTTTAAGGCAGAGGGTCTAGGTGGCCCTGCAGTCACTTATGTTTACTTTCACGGAAGGGGGGGGTGCAGTCAGTTGACATAGGACACCCTAGACCCCGCCGGAGTATGAGAGCTGTGATACAATTTAAGGTTAAAATGTGATATGAAAATTTCTCTGCGAGAAATTGTGCTAGTACAAGGTTTAGTACAAAACAACGGTGTTGTTATAGTAGTTTTAGCTGCGAAAGCAATGTAATATTAGTTCAATGGAGTTCATTTGCAATTGATCTCCACATGTATTTTGGGGTTTATGATGTGCACATATAAACTTATAACTTATTATTTTTGTCACCACTCGTTGAGTGGGGTGCCTTTTGTAACTACAGATCTGTGTTCAGAATCTTCAGGGTTACCCATTTTTGTCGGGCAGGCTTCTTTGAAGCACGCACCTGCCTGAACCCCTTTTTCTTGTATATTTCCGGCCTACGCCGTATTAAATACATTTTTCAAAAGTAAGAATACTATGTGGTTGTTTTTATTATCTGCTTTTCTAGAGTTATGATATGATTACGAATGTCCCCCTCCAGTCTTAGATATCAGGCATGTTCGTCAATGATGGAGGGGCCACTAATAAATTATAGGTTTGACTCCTGTAAGGAGATAAAGAAAACCTAATATTTAGTAGTGGCCCCGTAATCATTGACGACTGGGGCCCTCCCGACCGTCCCCTTCCCATTCGTTGATGTATTAAGGATTTTAGTTTACTTGATATGTCAGTGAAGGAGGAATGACGCCTGAATCAGCGTCTGGTCAGAAATCCACACAAGTACATCCACGATATGATGGAAAGCTTATTGGATAGTTATTCTTATTTTCTTTTTGTTTTTATTTTTTACGAAGTTTTTTCGTAGTGAGAATCCAATTCATAATGACTGAAGCCATGAGTGAGGTCGCGTGCGCTCATGATGAAGGCTCCTCAGTTTTTTAAATGCTCTGCGCGGTAGATTCAAACTACGGCGGATTAGTGTTTGAAGAGGATGCCTTATGTAATAGGCATGTTCGTCAATGATTACGGGGCCACTACTAAATATTAGGTTTTCTTTATCTCCTTACAGGAGTCAAACCTATAATTGCTAGAGGTCCGTCCTAAGCTGATAGTAGCCAGAATTGAGTTAAAAGGACGGCACCGGTGCTGTACGGGTTAACCACTTGTGAGTTTCAGGTTATAAGGAAGTTGGAGCCGTGAACATCGATATTAAGCAGAAATGCAATAACAATGTAGGCCTACGTTTCTGATGGATAAATAGTAGCCTATGTTGAATTTGGTTTTATGTATTAATAAATGTACTAAAACCGGATTATAGCTGGTTATTCAACTAAATATCGATCTTTACAGCTTCAACTTCCTTATAGCCTGAAACTCGGGGTTGAAAAATTAGTTTCCGCTTTATTGAACCCTTTCTGTACCGGCGATGTTTATCTATTTTGTATTTTAGCTACATTTAGACGATTTTATGAAGCTTAGGAAGGATCTGTGGTAGCGATAAGGATGAACTGAGATAGTCTGTTTAGCCTCTTAATTGTTAGACGTCGGGGTTGCCTTTGACAAAAATCCTATACTAAACATTCTGTGTCACACACACATTCTCTCTCTCTCTCTCTCTCACTTTATTATTTGGAAAATAAAAGTAGTAGGGTACTTCTGCAGATTTTACCAATTGTACTGGCTCCCATATTCAGTAGCCTACCGGTACCAAATGCTGACTAGTTTATACAGAACAGTTTTTAAGTATTTTGTTTGTTTTTGTTACAGTGGTTGATGCCGGAACAACAGCATAGTGGAACAGGGGCGGGGGATACAACACGGAACAACAGTTGAGTATGGAACAGCCAAGGCCCTGGAAGCAGCATGGTGGAACAGCACACAGTAGATGATATTATTAAGGTGAATTATTGCTGTTTCTTAAGGGGAGGTTTTCTAGTTTGATCGCTAGACCTCCATCAAGCTAAATATTACATCCCCTAGGCCCTTTTCAAGATAAATGTGTAAATTTTTCTACCGAAAAATGTACCAGCCGAAGGCCGGCTCCTCTAAAATTTCTGGCTCGCTACCACTCGCCATGACAAAAATCGACACCTAATTGGCACGAAAGGTCTTAAAATTGACAGATATGGGGCGAAAGTTCTTAAAATCGCCAAACTAATGTGGCGAACGTCTTAAAATCTCAGAAGCAATAGGGCTAAACATGGGTGAGAAAGGGGTCCAGAAAAATATCCCTCAAGTGGAAATCTCCCCTTAGAAAGGCACATACCGGTACATGTCTTGCCTCGAGTTGAATCTCACATAAACATTGCACTCATATTTTAGGTAATACTTACAGTTTTCTTACAGTAGATCCTCTGGAAAAAGGCAAACTATGCCTGTGTATCCAGCTCAGTACCAGTGCTTGCACTGCTGCGGTCGTTCACGGTGTTGGCGGCGGCGGTAGCAGACGCAACATTTTTACTATTCTGTATTTTTGTTTTATAATCAAACTTCAAATCTTGTCTTCCCCATGCTTTATCAAGATTACTTTCAAACTCCCTTATTGATTCGGAATCGACTACATACTGGGGCAGTGCGTTCCACTCATTTACCACTCTATCACAAAATGAGTTCTTCGCCTTCTCAAGCCTATTTCTTTCTTTGTAAATTTTCTTAGAGTGTCCTCTCGTTCTTGTTCCCTCCCGCATCAAGAAGATACCTTCACACACATCCTCATCGTACTTTCCTGACACTATCTTAAAAGTCTCTATCATATCCCCTCTCTTTCTCCTATATGCCAGTGTCGGAAGTCCCAGTGTCCTCAACCTCTGCTCATAGCCCGCGTTCTTCAACGTTGGTACCAGCTTGCTAGCTCTTCTCTGCACTTTCTCCACTGCTTCTATATCCTTTACCATATATGGAGCCCACACCTGGTTTGCATATTCCAGGTGTGGCCTAACCAGCGCTGTATATAGATTCCTGAAGATTTCTTCGTCAAGTGACACAAATGTCCTCCTTATCAGCCCTACAATTCTATTGGCTTTGTTTATCTTTTCCGCTAAATGTTCTGAGAAATTTAACTTATTATCTATCACTACTCCTATATCCTTTTCTGCACTCACTTCCTCCATCGCTTCATACATACTGTATCCTACCTTGTCTATCTTGCTGGTCCCAATCCGCATGTACTTGCATTTTTTTGGATGAAAAGGCATTAACCAATGCTCAGACCATCCCTTCATGCCCTCCACATCTCCTTGAAGCAAACCCATATCTTCCTTACTCCTCACTCTTCTATACAGTTTAGTGTCATCCGCATACAGGTATACCTCACTTCCATTAGTTATAACTTCAGGCAAGTCGTTGATAAATATAACGAACAGCAATGGTCCCAACACAGATCCCTGAGGTACCCCACTTGTAATTTCCCTCCACCCCGAGCCTATTCCATTCACCAATACCCTCTGTCTCCGATCTTTCAGGAAGGCTTCTATCCATTTCACACATTTCTCCCCTATATTATAGCTTCTAACTTTCTCTATTAACCTTTTATGTGGGACCTTATCGAAGGCCTTCATAAAATCGCAATATACCACGTCTATTACATCACCATCTTCTAGAATTTGCATCCAATCATCTACCACCTTAATTAGCTGTAGTACCGTCGACCTCCCCGGCAAGAATCCGAACTGTCTCCCACTGAAAAGTTGGTTTGACTTCATATGATCCATTATTCCTTCTCTAATTACCGTTTCCATTAGTTTACACACAACACTTGTCAAACTGACTGGTCTATAATTCCCTGGGTCATTTCTCTTTCCCTTCTTAAATATAGCTGTTATGTTCGCCTCTCTCCAGTCCATCGGGATTTGTCCTGTATTAAACGATACCTCAAATAACATTTTCAATGGCTCTACTAACATCTCCCCTCCTTCCTTTATGATTCTTGGGTGTATCCCATCCGGTCCCGGTGACTTACTTCTATTCATTTTTTCTATAGCCCTTCTTATTCTAGCATGGGAAAACTCTACTAGTTCTAGTGCCGGTGCCTGTTTGATGGGAATAGTAGGCACTGCATCCTCCGACTCCACTGTTAGTACCCCCCCAAAGTATTTCCCCAGCACCTCTGCTTTCTCCTTATCAGTCTCCGCTCTACTCCCATCATTCAACCCCCCCACCAGCTCTGGGATCCCTACTCTTCTTGTTAATTTTTCCTGAATGTACTTCCAGAATATTTTTGGATTATCCTTCACATTTCTAGCTATCTCTCTCTCCCTCTCCTTCACCCCCCTCCTTGTTTCCCACCTTATTTTATTGTTTATTTGTCTGCGTTCCAGATCCACTTCCTTAGCCTCTATACTAGACCCCCTGTTCTTTTTTAACAATTTTAATCTTTCCCACAATCGTTTTCTTTCTTCTAATCAATATCCAAAGCTTTCTTTTCATTGGCAATTCTGGGTTAGTTCTTTTCCTCAATTTTGTTTTATCCTTATATTCCCTTACTGGTACACTTTTGGATACAGCATTCTCCAGTTTGACTCTAATTTTCCTCCACATTCCTTCAGCGTCTTCACCGTTCAAATATTCCCCCCAGTCAATGTCCAAACACCGTCTCAGCAGCTCATAATCTGCTCTATCATACATGTATATTTTTCTATTGCTTTTATTATCCCTCTCCGATTTAATGTTACAACTAAAGCTTATACAGGCATGGTCACTACGACCTATAGGGCTATCCACATTAACATGTTCCACTATATCCTCTTCATTGCTAAAAATCAAATCAAGTACACTCCCCTGCGTCCCATCTCTATATCTTGTCATCTCTACAATATGTTGCGTTAAAAAACAATCTCTCACTTTTCTCTATAACTTATTTTTCCAGGCTACCCTGTCCCGCTGGAGTAGTACAATTTGCCCAGTTGATCCTTGGCAAATTGAAATCTCCAATCAAAATTTTATATTTGTTCTCTCTATTATCTATCTCCTCCATTGTTTTCAGTAGGTTATCATCCTCTCCCCTGCTATTATTTGGGCTTCTATATATAGAGGCAATTAGAATTGATCCTCTTACACATTTTACTTCAATACACAAATACTCACAATACTGCTGTCTCATATCCACCTCATTAACCTTGAGCTCTTTTCTTACATAAATAAACAGTCCTCTTCCAACCTCTGCTCTAATAGCATTTCTCTCATATAACTCAAAACCCTCCAAACTATATTCCACCAGTTCCCTCTCAATTCTAACATTTTTTGGTCTTACTTCCTGTAGGGCTATGATATCAGGTTTTTCCTCTTCATCCTGCAACCTACATATCAGTTCTCTTTTCTTGTCCTGAGTAAACACATCCACATTACTAAACATAATCCTTAATCCATCTACCATTCCTCCAGCAATTACACCATCCCGCTCCTCCAGTCCGTACCCTACTCCCCTGTTAGCACTACTGGGTCTGACTCTTTGTCTCCTGTCTCTCCCTGTGACACCTCCACCCCGTTCTCCTCCTCCGTCACAACTCTCATCACATTGAGAGTTGTACGGTACATCATACGGTACATCATTTCCAGAAACTTTGGCACGAACATTCCTTGATTTTGGCCCTGTCACTCTTTCAACCCTGGGGGAGGCACTCGTTACAGTCAGTTTTTCCTTTTGTCTTCCTCATCCACATACAAAAAAACATACGGTACTGCACATTATATACCGGGTACCCATAAACACGCCCACATTTACATTCACTACACATACAGTCATAGATACACAAGCATTTATGTACAGTCGCGTTAATAAGTAATGTCTCGGCACCAAGTATGTTTTAATCAATAATTGGTATCAGTACTATCTAAGCTTCATTTCTTCATATCGAGTGAAATATACAACCATGTTCCTACACTTACCCACCCTGTTCAACATCTGACAGACATTAATACAGCACAGAGCAAGCCAAAAGTAATGACAGCTGGGA